>CM065386.1:23972500-24572500 GCA_033060915.1 Euryodendron excelsum
TCGAGGACTAAGCCAAATATAGGCTATCAACACTTAGAAAACACTAAACTAGCTTGAATTGAATAGCAACTAAGTAAAAGAAAACCAAAAACATATTTGAGATTGGAGAGATTTTGATTAACAACTAAAGAAAAGCGATTAAATCTATTCTAGCAATCAAAGCAATTAATGACTATCTTGGGATGCAATTAAAAATGGGCTTGAATACAATTAATTCAATCTACCAATTCCTATAAGAAATTCAATAGAGGATTGTATAACTCAAATCAAAGATCACTCCATGGATCATTGATTCAGAATATTTTGATCATAAAACCATGAATTCGCACTTAGTAAAGTATAGATTTATATTCAATTCAAAGAATCAAAGAAACAAACCATCAATTGTGGAACTCTTATACCAATTTGAGAATTGTGTATAGAAATTGCCAATAGTGATTATGAATCTAAATTTTCTATAGATCTACAACCCAATTAAGATGAATTTAGAGAAATTATAGGATAAATCATTGCATTATAAATACCTCCATTGAAACTCTTGAATTTTTTGGTAGATCTTCACAGTTGTATCTAAGTAGAAGATTAACTACTAGATTCCATGGAAGAAAACATAAAGAAATGAAGATATTACATTACATTGAAGTAAATCTAGTGTTTGGTTACATGAAAAATGAAGGAAAGCTAAGGAAAATGTAAGAAAATAAAGTTTTTATCTCCACACTACTCTTACAAACCCTGAAAACAAAATATATAAACCCTAAAAAACTGAATCCCCTCCAAAATCGGTTAGAATAGCCTTATATAGCTAATACAAAATAGAGGCACTGTCAAGCATTCGAACGCCCTGACAGTTCGCATGCCAGCGAACAGCTATTGAACAGCTTTTGCAACTCTTTAAATATTCTCTTTTTTAGCGCATATTATCAAACCTGATTCGAACGGTACAATGAGCTCTCTGAATCTCTATGGATGGTTCGAACGCTCAAACCCGTTTGAACGGTGGACTCCTTCATTCGAACGGGCCTTTGCAATTTTTGCTCAATTTGACCTTTTGAGCTCCAATTCCTGCACAAAGTTCAATAAAGTAGCTTTAGAAATAAAACTTACTAATAAGGCAATATTAAAACTAATCTAGGGCTAACAACCAACTAAATTGAAAAATAGGATTACACTTTTAGAGTGTAATCACCAACTTAATCCATATCATTCTAGATTTCTGCCTCCATGTAGATTCCCCTCTTAGGTGGTATTTCCATGGCTTGACTCTTAATTCTCTTCTCCTTTGTGCCTGTATACTGGAGAGGTCAACACTTTCCCCTAGCATGTTCAATTTATGCAGGTCACCCTCAATCTCTTTTGTTTTATCTGCCCAGGATTTTGCTTTGACCTCATACCACTCCTTGATCTCACCTTTCAGTATTTGCATCTTTTTGAATAATTTGAATGCTTGCCACCCTTCCACTTTTGACGAGGCCCAAAAATCCTTGATAACTGAAGTGAAGAATTTGACTTTGAACCAGGATTCAAATAACTTAAATGGTTTGATCCCCATTCTTGAGATTCATCAGAAAGTAAGATTGGTCAGTGGTCAAACAATCTTTGCAAACCTCGTTGCTTGCAATTGAACTTATCCATCCACTCATCACAAGGTAGAAATCTGTCCACCCTACTCCAAATCTCCTCTTCTTGAAGATTTGACCAAGTGAATCTCCTGCCCACCATTTGAATGTCATGCAAACCTGTCTCTTTTGAAAAGGAAAAAAACTTTTTCATACCCTTAGAAATTCTCGAGCATGAAGATCTCTTACTAATCCCTAAAATCTCATCGAAGTCCCCTCCCATACACCAAGGTACATCCAGATTTAGTTTTAAATCAAGCAACTTGACCCATAGCTGATATCTATCCTCTTCATTGTTGGGGGCATACAAGTTTGCAATCACACACCTGAAGGACTCCAAAACAGTTCCAAGAAGAAGAACGAAATTCTTGTCCAGGATTTTGAGTTCCATATCAAAGAAGTCAACATCCCAAATGCTTATCAGCCCTCCAGACAAACCCTCAGAGTTTGATGCCTCCAATTTGCACGGATGATTCCCCCAAATCTAGCCTATAAGTATATCATTGCAAACTTTCCACTTAGATTCTTGCAAGAGAACCATGTTTAATGACTGGGCCTTAATGAGCTTCCTAACCATCCTCTTTTTCTGTTCTTTCCCTAATCCCCTTATGTTCCAGCTTAGAATCTTCATTTGAACACAATAACAAACACCTAGAGAGCAGGCAGAAGTGGGATTAAGACTTCCCTGCTCTCTTACCTCCTTTCAGCCTATAAGTTTCCAGATCATTCCATTCCATTTGAGACAATCATTTCTGAACATCCTTCTCCTTCCCTTGAAAGTTGATGCCCAGAGCCTTCCCAATGTTTATGGTTTCCACAGCTTCATTGATACAATGCTGTTCCATTTCCTTAAGGATAATTGTGTTTATGTTAGTGAAGTTTCCTATGGAAAGGGAAGATACGTCCGGGACCGCTGCCATTTTTTTTTTGTGACTTAGTTCGTAGCATGATGTCTTTGCGGGATTTTGAAGTGGTGATTCCCAATTCAGATAAAGCTTTCTTCCTCTTCAACATGTTCGGCTGCTGCCTAGTAGAGTTGGAGGTAATAGAGATAACTAACTTGTCTTGGTTGGGCTTGGATGGATCATTAGGGTAACTCTGCTTTTCCGACAAGCCACTAAAGAGGATTTTAAATAGGCCCAACCCAGCATAGGACTATGTCCAGAGTGAAAGTCACTTACAGCACTCTTCTCTTCCTCATCAAATCGAGTCCTCCAACTTCTTGCCACTTTTGAAAAATGCATCGGTACCTTCTTCTCAGTGCATGCTTGCATTTGCTAGACACAAAGAGTGCGACTTTGGGGGTAATTTGTCAGCTACCAACTGCAACTTCTCTTTCCTAGGACCATTAATATCTTCGATAATTTGAACAGAGGCCGCCGGATTTGCACGACTGACTTCATTGCTTGTTATACATCTTTGTTATATCGTAAGAGAGTATAGCAAAATAAATTTTGTTATAAAAATAGATTTAATATTTAAATTAATTATCTTCAAACGACATTATTGTTGTGCTTTGGCTCTAGTTGGTAAACGAAAGGCGGTCAAGAACCACCAATCAAATTCAATTTTTGCATGCATATATATATATATATATTTATGTGTTTACTTGTAAGAGAGGGTTCAAATTTCTTGATCCGCAGTATAGTTCCTCCACCTAGATTAACAGCATAGTTCATAAATATCACAAATCCTAAAGTTTCACATGCGAACCCCATAAATAGACTGACTTCTGATCAAAAAAACAAAAAAATTATCAACCAAGAGAATATGATTACAAATAACGGAGATTAACAATAATAGAGATTCATTATTAAACCTTATCAATAATGGAGATTGCACGTGAATAATATATTACTATATACTGTACTATGAAGTAGTTTAACAAAACTAAAAAACTTGTAGTACAATCTTATCGTATTTTTAAAAAGTTTAAGTAGATATAAAATATATATATATATATATATATGGTACTTTTTTGAATTATAGTCACATTATTTTAGATATTATGTTCCATAAACAAAGTCCATGAACATGATAAGTCTATTGAAATGAGGGCAAACTATTTAATGACAACAATATATATTTTTAATTCAATCTAATGATAATATTATATCTTAGAATTTATAGATTAGTGGATACTGTTATGGTATAATTTGTATGATAATATTCTTCTATATAGCCTCTTATTATTAGTAGATTTATAATAGAGTTAAGTTTTGATGCATTGACAATGTATAATATTTTTAAACAAGCAGAGCTTCAGAGTATGATACGTGTATTTTAGATTTTAAGTACACCATAAAGAAGCAATATTCATGGACACATGTCGCATTTTAGTGTACACTTGTGTAAAATTTTTTTACACTGTTAGTGCATCAAAATTAAACCCATTTATAATAACTTCAATAGTTATATAACATTTGTATGATAATATTCTCCTATATAACCTCTTATTAGTGGATCACGTAGTTGAATTCGAAGTATAATTTAAGAGACCATATGTAATTAAATACTGTTGAATAAATATAATATCTTAGAATTTATAGATTAGTGAATTTATTCAATAGTTATTTAACTAATGGTCCCTGCGACGTAGCATTTAAAAAAATATTAAAGCATTTAGAGCGCCACGTAGGAGAGAGACAAAATACACGGGCAAACACAATTTATACATATGATTTTCTCATCATTTACCTAGCAACATATTGAAGGAGAACAGATAAGAATTTTACATGAAAGGGTAACGAGTAAAAGAAATTCTAGTTAATTTATTAGTTGAATTGTGGGCTGCTGGCTAACATATTACTATTAACTTTTTCGTCTACCCTGCAACATATTATTATTATTTGTTGTTGTGCTCCTCAGTGGCGGACGCAAGATTTTTCGTTAGGGGGTGAAGGTAAAACTTTTTAAATTTTGTACACATTTAAGGTAAAGTTCTTGATTTTTAGGGGGGATAATACACTAAATTTTATAATAAATGCTTAAATCATAGGAGAAATTGAGAATTTTGAAAGTTTAGAGGGGGTCGTGGCCCCTGCCGGCCATTACTTGTGTTCGCCAGTGGTGCTTCTGTCATGTTCGTCACATGATCTTTTAAAAATTACAATATCGACTGTCCATATGGTGTTATATCATTGTCTCATGTCTAGATCTATACATTTTAGGGACTTAAAATACGATAAAAGAAGGCACGAGGAATGAATGTTGTAAGTGGGATTTCTCGGAAGGCCTAGCCGATCACTCGAACCAATATTGATGAGTCTCTAACCTGTTGTAGAGAAGCAGAAGAGTTAGAATGGGTCGACCCGCTTTGGGCCGATCACACTCCGATGGTCAAGTTAGCTATTCTTCTTAATGATGGAATGGAATTTACAAGTGTATATGGTTAAGTTGGAATGAACATACCTTGCTCTCTCTTATCCCTGGTATTTATACGGTCGCGCTCTCCGTAAAGCCTACCCGATACTCATGACTCCTTGCTCAGGTCTATCCTAGCTAGAGCCGGCTGATCGGACAACATTTCTCTTGTATCGCTTTGCTAGAGCTTGACTGACCGGACATGAGCATCGTTGGTTGTGTGTAGCGCCTCCTCCGCATTCAATGCAGTTCTATTCTCTATTTAATGCTCTGTCACCCTGCATGATTGTACCCCCAAGCTGGGCTAGAGGGGGCTCTAGTTTGGGCAGACAAACTAATCCAGGCATGTGGCGTAAGGCTCAATCTTGGGTTGCTTCAGGCCCAGCTCAGTAGTGCCAATTGATATGGATCTGTCCAACCATTTTGGGCCCTTATTTATTTGACCCACAAATGTTAAAAAGAAAAAGGAAACATGAACTTGGAGGTCAGAGATGAGGTTGTATAGGTTGGTAACCGGAGAAGAGGGTATGGCTCGATGGAAAGCGGCACTCCAACCAATGCACCTGGTCATGGGTCACTACCAAAAAAATTGCTATTTGCGACCGAAACAATTGCGACGACTCAAATACCATCGCAAATGATGGGTATTTGGGACAGGACAATCCCCAATGTGAAAAGTAATTATTTGCGATGACTCTTTTGCAACAACATCGGTACTGTTGCAAAAACGGGTAAAAACAACGCCGTTTGAACTCGGTAAACACGACCCCCTTCATTTGCGTCACATTATGTGCGACGGGTAATTGCCGTCGAGAATAAGTTAATGAAACAACGTCGTTTTGGTACTAAAAGACATAGTTTCATGGCCAAATTAATTTTCCCCCCTTTTTCTTTCTCCTTCCCTCTAATTCCAGCCCTAGGGATCAAAATCGATAGAAGATCTGGCCCTCTTCCCTCTTCCCACTTCCCTCTTCCCTCATGTTCGACTGCCGACAACTACTGCGCCATACCGACGATTGCCTATGACTTCTAGGCCGCTTCCGGCCAATCGTTCCCAAGTAAGCTTTGATCTATGTTAGAAGATCTGGCCCTCTTCTCCCTTCCCTCATCCCTCATCCCTCATCCCTCTTCCCTCTTCCTTGCTTGTTTAACAATGTAAGCCATCCATGCTTAAGAGAATGGTCCTAGTGTTCCTGTTTTCCTTTTGTTTTTAGTTTTTCTTTCTTTTTTTGACGGGTAAATGTCTGGGTTGTATGTGCTAGTTTTTCTTTTGTAGATTTGAAAATAGTTTAATAACTTCACTGAAATAAAATGATCAAATGGCTTTTTAGGCAAAAGAGAACTAACCATCCTGACATAAACTTTTTTGAAGCTCAGCTACGAAATACTTTGTAAAATGCCCACACAAGAAAATAAGGAAAAAGCCCTCTTAGTCATTCTTTTTGTTTGACAAGTAAGTACATTTTATTAGGCAAAAGCAAGCACTTAACTTGTGTGATTTATCATCAAATTAGGACGACATATAAAGAATTGAGAACAGGGCATGTTCTTGATACCTGCTTGTTTTTCAATATGCAGCAGACTTTGCGTTGCTTATTCAAGCTATGAGATCAAATATTAAGTACTACTAAAGAATTCTAATGACCTAAAGATATGGAGCACCTTTTTTTTTTTTTTTTTTATAAAAAAAACTATGTGCTCAGTGCAAATGCCCAATCTTTCTCTATCAAAGAAATAAATGAAAGCCTTGATAAAATCAACTGCTTAATAACCTTTTTGTTGACTAAAGCTTGTTAAGGTGTAAATAATTAAGTTACACTAGCCTGTACAAACTTAAACTTTTACATGAGTTGGTGGTTACCAATTTAACATGATATTACATCAGGCAAGGTTATGTTTTTTCTTAACGAGTTACATCTATTGTATACCTTCCGAAGATGGTATTGAGGCTTCTTGAGTTGAGCACAGTTATGTTTTTTATATAAGTGAATCCCATGCAAATAAATCTCTTGGATCTGGATATTTATCAAGCAGTAGGAGAGAATGAACCTATCCTATACATGGCTTGGGCATCATCGTCCTTTCGAAGGAAAGAGGTTTATGGAAAGAATTTAGTTGGACTGGCTTCCACAATTGCCTGAAGCATTTTCAACTTCCAAGTTTCTATCTAGTTAGAGGCAATTCCTGCTTTTACACTAGGATTTTGCACATAATGGAAAAATGTAGACTAAGAAAAATTGAAATTGTGTCAATTTGTAATCAACACAAAACAGAAGAAATGGATTCAACTCAAATAATAAGCAAAACAATCTTTTCTTAAGTTAAATACAAAGGCAAAAAGAAAAAAAAAAGGGTCAAGAATCAAACCTCTGTGTGGATGATCAGGAAACCCAACAAGTGCAGAAACTGTAATATTAACAACAAAGTTTCAAAGATTATTATGCACAGACCAAATGTAAGTGTTTTATTAGAGAGGAAAACAGAGAGACCCACATGAGAATTCATCCAACACAAGAAAAGGAGCGAAGTATTTCAATTCAAACCTGTAGGAAGAACAAAAACCCATTTAGCAAAACAGGTCAATTCTCAATTAAACATGAGAAAAAAAAAACCCATTTTCAGTTCCTATGCTTCGTCAATCTTATACCTCCCTATGCTTCTTCTAACAATAGCTCCAACACCTTTATGTTGAGGCCTGGCCAGAAACTCCTATAAATTTGAAATTTATGCTTAATTGATTTTATGAACAAGAGCTTCCTACAGGTGTCTATATTTGAAAATTTCCCAAGTTTATATTTCTAATTAGCCATGAGATTTCTTGATGTGTCGTAGTTATCCTCTGCTCCTCTGGGCTTCTAATTTCCTGAATTGAGAAACTGTACCGTGCCTGTGACAGTGCGACAACTATGTGTTAAATTGTATTTTGATAGATATGTGGATAACTTTTTTCCACATTGATAGTTTATTGAGATTGTGTTTTGATTGTTACATTGCTTCTAAGATAATCCACATATAAAGATGCCTAGTTGCTGTGATACTATGAATGCATTGATAGTAATGGATAGATCTATTCATCTATCAGTGACATCAATTGATAAAACTTGCAACTTCCAACAGTAAATAGAGAGTTTTGGTCTGGTTTGTTTAAGTTTTTCTTTCTTTCTTTTTTTTCTTTTGTTTGGTTTGTTTGGGATGGAAAATGAAATCTGCAGCAATTGATTTTCTTTACCCTATTAATTGAGTTGCTTGGACTTAGCTCCCTAATCATGTGTAGAATTTAGATATCTATCTATGCTTGTATGTATCCAACTTTAGTCAACTGCAGTAATATGCTTCCTAGTTGTTTTTAACTTCAAAATGCATATATGTTATATATATATATATATATGTTACATCCTCTCTATTAGCTCGAGCTTTAAGTATAGTTTGATTAGTTAGTTGTTAAGATTAAATGTTGCATGTGAAGTTCATCTTATTTTTCAGAGTTGAACCAATTTGGTGGTCATCTACATCCACAGTGATGAACTAGTAGGCAAGCATATATATTTGAGCAATCTACTATACAGCTAGCTACATGCAAAACCATTTTCATTTATCTTTTGGTTGCATGCACATATTCTCCGATACTTCATCTAGGGTTCAGCTTCTTTGACTAATATTCTCTGGAAATAGGCATGTTCTAGATTTCATACGTGCAAAAGAACACTGCAGGACTTCATTTCATTTAAAACTCAAACTTCTCGTGTAGAATTCATCGGACTTTATTTCAGTTAATTGTCAAACTTCTCTTTTAGAATTCACGTAAATGAAAGGTGGGTGTTAGACTAAGTTAGAACTTGATTTATTTTTTGCGTGTGACTTAACTATCCATGTTAGGCACTTGTCAACAAGCATAAAGACTCATGACCTGCACTTCCAAAAGGTCTTTTTGTGTGCTTTTAATGGGTTTTTTTTTTTCTTTTTTGTGGGTAACCTAAGCATGCGTGTTAGAACTCCTCAACTAGCAAGCATAAAGACTCATGAACTGTACTTCAAATGAATGGTTCCTGAAAAATTCCTATCTCTTGAGGTTAAAGTTTTTAAAATGTAATGCATGCTCTCTCTCTCTCTCTCTCTCTCTCTCTCCTATGCTTCAATTCAAAGAGACTAACAGTTGTCACTTAGTTTAATTACTATTCTATTTAAGTTTGGCAGTTGTCTCTAAGCATATTACAGGATGTTGTTTATGGGGAACATGCTCGTCCATCACAGCCTCAGATAGAGCTCGTTGTGGTGGAAGAGATCACCTGACAGGTTAGGATGACAGTGAGAGAGGATCTAAAAAATGAGCTACGAGAGGAGCTGAGAGAAGAGATTACCCGAGAGGTCACTATGCAATTGATGAAGGCCGGTCTCGTATCTGTACATGCCACCCGAGAGGTCACCATACAATTGATTAATTCCTTAAATTAACTTATGTATATATATTACGTTTTTAATATTGCATTATATACTTGACGAAGTTGATGTAATATAGTTTACCGTAACATTTAGGTTCCAGATGCATCTAGCGGGCACCAGACTTGGCATGAGTCTGTGGGTGATGATGCTATACCATCTCATTCGGCCTCATTGCAATGTTCGGCTTCAGTGCCTCCACCTCCAGAGCAGGTATACCCATGGTACCTTGATGATGTTATACCATTTTCCCTCTCTTTTTCTTTACCTTTTTTTTTTGGTTGAGAAAAACATATTTTTCGACCCGTTTAGATACTAAAACCACCAAATGGCCTCGAAAATCCGTCAAACTTGAGACGTAGCAAGTTCTAGGGACGAGTGACGTGTGAAAATAAACGGCATGGTTGTCGGACTCCCGGTCTAAGAGTTGTGACATTTTTTTCTTTACCTTTTTTTTTTTTTGAGAAAAACGTGTTTTTGGAGCCGTTTCAGTAGTAAAACCACTAAACGGCCTCGAAAGTCCGTCAAACATGACACATAGCAAGTTTTAGGCACGAGTGGTGTATGGAAACAAACGAACGGTTGTCGAACTCCCAGTCTAAGAGTTATGACATTTTTTGCCTAACTTTTTTTTGGTAAGAAAAACGTGTTTTCCGAGCCGTTTGGGTACTAACCCCACCAAACGGTTTCGGAAGTCCGTCAAACATGACATGTAGCAAGTTCTAGGCACAAGTGACGTGTGGGAACAAATAGCACGGTTGTCGAACTTCTGATCTAAGAGTTGTGATATTTTTTTTCCTTACTTTTGTTTTTGTTGGGAAAAACGTGTTTTCCGAGTTGTTTGGGTACTAAAATCACGAAATGGCCTCGGAAGTCTGTCAAACTTGACACGTAATGAGTTTTAGGCACGAGTGACGTATGGGAGCAAACGGCACAATTGCCGGACTCCTGGTCTAAGAGTTGTGACATTTTTTTTCTTACTTTTATTTTTGAGAAAAAACGTATTTTTCGAGTCGTTTTGGTACTAAAACCACCAAACAGCCTCGTAAGTTTGTCAAACTTGACATGTAGCAAGTTCTAGGTACGAGTGATGTGTGGGAACAAACGGTGCGGTTGCCGGACTATCGGTCTAAGAGTTGTGATATTTTTTCCTTATTTTTTTTAGAAAACGTGTTTTTTTTTGACAAAAACGTATTTATTTTATTACTTGTGTTATATATAAGATTTTTCTTTTATATTTTTAAGACATTTTACTAATTGTTGTAGGAAGGAGTAAAGGTTTCTTTACTTTGTTTGGGTCTGCCGAAACTCGAATTAGTCGAAGGACTTCTTATTAGTATGAATCCTTTGGCAAAAGTTGGTGGAGAACCATTGGGTTCAAATTTCTACAAAATTTTTGTTCAGAATGCCCGAAAACCTAATGCTCTCTTAAAAAGATCTCGGCAAAATATTAAAACTATTGGATAATCTGTCGGCTGACATGTAGCCTGGAATTCTCGTGATGTAAAATTCATTTTTATTTCAATAACCCCATATATATACATGTATATTTATTAATTATCTTTATTGTGTAATTTATGATTGTATCTAATATTTTTATGTTTTTTTTTTCAGGTTATTCTAAAAGAATAGGTCGATGATGCTCCTATATGGCCTTATTTTATGATAGACTAAAAACTCTTTTCTTTTATGGATTTTGGATTAGGTATGTTATTTTACGACAAACTATATGCAATTTATTTAAGCTGTTTGGATGTTGATGGGAGACACTTTGTTTTGGATAAATGTTTAAAAGTTTATTAACTTTGTTAAGTATTTTGTAAGTATTTGAATTTAAATGAATGTCAGAATTTTGTTATTTGGATTATGTTAAATATGTATTTTGTCAGGTGAAACAAAAAATTACAAAAATTATTTGTAATTAATAAAGAGAAATGTTTTTTTCTCCAAAAAAAAGTATTAGCGACGGTCGCTAAAGGTGGGAAAGGATTCGGCTCTACATCCTTATTTTCATCTTTTTTTTCCAATTGGATTTTGCCGTCGCTAATAAAACTTTTAGCCATGGGCCAAAACCATCGCTAACAGAGTCAGCCAAAGTATTAGCAACAGGAGGTAACTGTCGCAAAAAACCTTTTAGCGTCAGCGAATCAACTGTCGCAATTATTTTTTATCTAGCAACTAGTATTTGCGACGGGACTTTACCATCGCAAATAGTACCCAATGCCGTCATTCAGTGGTCGCTAAAACTATTTGACATTCTACCATTCCTAACCCCTACTATGTCGTCGCTTACTCGTCACAAAAGGGTATTTGCGACGGCGTAAGGCCCTTTTGCGACTGTTTGATACTGTCGCAAATAACAATTTTTCTAGTAGTGGGTTCACTCATCCCTAACACTGATTCACTAATAACTAACTATATAAACTGTATTCTTGTTCTCAAAGAAAGTAAGGGCTAGTAGCTCAATATCAAGCTAGCTTTTGGTTTCTCACTTTTTTCTTTTATGTAATGTCTCAATTCAGTTTTTACTCTAAGAAGTAATCTCAGAAGACTTGATGACGCTATTTCAAGCAATGTTTGTGATCTCAGTAATTTTCTTCACCATTGCAAGTTTTCTGGCACAAACCAAATATCAATCCGGGAGCAATAAAGGGTGTTTCAGAGTATTCTCATCAATGCCTGAAGGAGGTTGAAGTCGGTGGGTTTCGAGGCCATGCAGAAGATAAGGAATTTCCCAGGTATTTGCTGAATAATGCCGTAACGCTGGATAAGTTCAAAACGGATCGATATGACAGAAGTTTATGTGGACGTGTGGATTCGCGAAGAAAATGAAGGAATTATAGCAGCGAGAGAGTGCGCCGAGAAGCTGGTAATGAAAAAGCCTCCCAACGTGCTAATGTCAATCCTTTGATTTTGAGAAGTTGTAATTTGTGAAATTGTTCTATAATTCAAGATCATTATCGGTGACTTACTCTAATGTTCTCAGTTATTTATTTGAGTCACAGCTATTTATTGTTGGCAGTTATGATTTTGTGGCTCAACTGCATTTAGGTAATAAGAGTGAGCTCACGTATTGACGGCAAATCCTTGTCAAATTCACAAATTCAATTGGTCAGATCTTCTAGCACAAATGATCAAAATTTCAAATTCTAGCTTGGACTAATATTATTGTGGTACTAAAAACATAAGATAATATATATTTTAATGAGGTTTTGCATATAAATTTTTTAATTAAGTAAATAAATAATTATAATAATTATTGTATTTCTTTTATTTAAATACTATAAATTTAGTTATTTTTGAAAAAATTAAAGCATAGAAAATTTAAAAATTATTTAGATATATATGAATTAGATTATATGTTTATACTGTCATATAAGCCAACACCGTGAGGACCTTTTACACTTTCAAAGATGCCTAAATCACCCATATAGTTAAACAAATTTTATTCCTTTGTATCATTTATATGTTTGATCGTACAGATAATGTTATAAAATCATATGAAGTCGCCTGTCAGCATTTGAAGGTACTTGCCTTACACACTATGCACTTTTACGCCTCATACGTAGCCCATCTTTTGTTTGCTTATACAACAACCATCTAACAACTTATTTCTTTTAAAAATTGTAAAAAAGTGATAGGGTGCATTATAGCATACGCATATGGTGCGTGTCATTATTTTAGTTTACATACTTGCGTATGTGCATTGTAGAGGTGTTTTTGCTCTTAAAATAATTTTAAAAATAATGTTCTCACTACCATACCCATTTCGCTAGTTTACATACTTGCGTATGTGCATTGTAGAGGTGTTTTTGCTCTTAAAATAATTTTAAAAATAATGTTCTCACTACCATACCCATTTCGCGTACTTAAGTAGTGTCCTTGAAGTAGTGGAATTTTAAAATATGTTGAGGTTAATTTGATATTAAACTTTTCTAAATTCTAAACATGAAATGAAGGAAAAGTCAACATTTAACATTTAAAAAATGGTGGTGCAATTTTAAAATATGAAAATTTCTAAACATGAAATGAAGGAAAAGTCAACATTTATCATTTAAAAAATGGTGGTGCAATTTTAAAATATGAAAATTTCGATTTAGTTTCAATTTATAAAATTATTTTTAAATATTTGACAACTTTTAATAATTTTGTCATTTTCTTAATTATTTTTAGTATATTGGAGGGCCAAAATCCTAAAGGAGGGAGGTAAGTCAAACTTAGTGGTGGCCTAGGCTTGATGACCGGCTAGGCCCAGTCATCATTTATAGGACTTGAGCATCTTTTTTCAATTATTTTTTTTGCTTAATTTGGAATTTTAAATAATTTGGAAACTATGTCAAAAATTTTAAAACAAATTTTGGAAACTAACTTCCCAACTTTGATCTGGATGTTAATTTGGTGATTTGACACAAACCAATATCAAAACAAGACTCCTACTCTCTCTCTCTCTCTCTCATATCCAACTACATTCCTATTCGTCTTACACGGCTACAAGTCCTCTCGCTCCCTCCATTCCCACAACATCCCAACCTCATATCTCAACATCTCTTCATCTATGATTGTAGGTAAATGTAACTTTTGATTGAATTTTTGGTTTACTTTTTTGGTCAAAGCGAGGCTGAAACCTAGGTAGGGTGGCCGGAGCTTAATCGCAGCAATCATGCCTTCGAACGTACGATTCCAACTGGATGCACTTGAAACATTCAGCTCAATCGCTGCTTACGGAATTTATACATGTAGCTCCGGTTGACAAGGTGGGAAGTTAAGTACTGACCATTGGGTTGTATTTGTGCCCTCAACTTTTTTTTAATTATTCCAAATACAAAGATAAGAAAACAAAATTCAAGCAATTTTTTAATGGGCTTTTTACTTAAGGAAAAAAAATTTTATTTGAAACAGTCGAAACGAAATACTAGTTGTTAGGTTTTTAGTATTGGCTAACTCCGTGAACAAAGACACTTTACTTGTAACATTGTTTCAAGTTGTATTTGGGTTAAAAAGTGTAAGATTCAAGTTCAAGCTGCCAGAGTACAAGCTGTCCAAACTGCAGTACAAGCTTTTAAAGCACGCAGAGCTGAAACTTTGGAAAGCCATATCTCTTTACTCAGGTGTCTGTTCAAGCTTTATAATATATGGATTCCATATCATTTTTTAAGAGCAATCTAAATATGTAGAGACCTTGGTTCAAGCGAAATCCATTCGAGCGGTCAAAAGTCCGCTCAAGCGATAGTTAAAAATTCTGCAAAACCAAAAATCCAGAGAGCACCGCTTGAACTTCGCTAGAAGACCACTCGAGCGGTACGGCGAAATTTTGTTCAAATTCAAATTCTATCTCATCAAAGTAAATTACTTTTTGAGAACTCTTTAGCCAGATCTTTTCAGCCAATCAAGAGGTAGTTCCAGCCTACTTTCTTGGTGATCCTAGGGATGGTATAAGAGTCAAGAGAATTAATTGTTAGATGTGACTCTGGGGTTATGAAAAAAAATACAAAAAATATACATAGAAGAGAAATAAAGAAAGTAAAGATCTTGATGATTATTTGAATTTATAGAGTTCCTTTACCAGAGTATTAAATAGAAGAACATAGTTGAGAGAACGTCTAAGTGGATTCTAAGGACGAGAAAGAACACCATGGTGATTCGATGTTGAGGTCAAAGTCAGAGAGAATAGAAATTCGAGGAGTTGAGTAAGTAATCTTAAACCGGAGTTTATAGGGATTCAGACGGCAATTGTAGAGATTCAATTGTTATGATCGTAAGTCGTATTTGTGTAGCCTGTTCATTATAGTGCTTAGCTTGTTGGACGTGATTTTTTCTCGAGTTTAGGTTTCCACGATATATTACTGTGTCTTTTTATTATTGTTGTGTGATGTATGTATATGAATAATCACTTAGATAAAGAGAACTAGATAAGTTTTTCTTAGGCAAATAAGTGGTCATAAGTCTAAATATGTTAAATTAGAATTTTTTTCACTAGTAGAATAATGAAATATTATTATTACAATTAAAACATACTGAAACATAAAAAAAAAAATGTTATTACAATTGAACCTTATTTTTACCATAAGAAATGTTGAATTTGAGGAAATTTACCAAACTGCTATCAAAGGATAAGAAATTACCCCGTCCGGCCCGCCCTGTTTGTTGACTCGTTAAAGGCCGCAGGCCTGGGCCCACAAATTCGGGCTATCGTTTCTGACCCTTATATGGCCAATCCTATATTGGCGGCTCATATATAGGTGCGGCTCGAATATGACTGATATTTGAATAGGACAAATGTTGTTATTCAAAAAATAAATAAAATTCTTTTATTGAGCAAGTATATGCTGAATATTTTGAGCTTCCATCCTTCCAAAAAAAAAAAAATACTATTAGATTCTTTTAAAGGTGGGTATATTTTGGCTAGTGTCAAAATCCTGTCTGTGTCTTCTCCAACTTCGGACACCCACCACCTCACCCCCTCTTCCTTGCCGCCACCACATCCATCATTCCAGCTCCCTCCTCCCTCTATCTCTTTCTCTCACCATCACAACCACCCCCACCTCTCACCCCTCCATAAGCCCCATCATAAAGCTACCACCTCACTGTTCTTCTCTCTTCCCCCAACCAAGTCCAACAGCAACTTCACCCAATCATATTTCTCTCCTTGTTATGTCCCATGACCCAAGAGCATGAGGGGAAAAGGGAAAAAGAAAAAAGAAAAAAAGAAAAAGGTAGAAGACGGAAAAGTGAGAATTAAAAAAAAGTGTTAGCCCAATTGAATTGGTTATTAGAATGATTTTAAGTGATAAATACTCTTTAAGAAACTTTTGTTGGAGTTATATAGCTTTTGATTCATGTTTAGAACGCTTAACAATATCAAGTGATCCTGGTGTTGGTATAGACAACAATAAGAATGGTGTCGACACAAAGATTGAGAAGCCAACAAGACTAGAAGAACTCAATACAACCAACAATGAAGAGACTAAATTCACTATAGCTGCTTCATCCACTCGAAGGATAAGCATGAAAAGAGGGTCGTTCGTCACCTTCACTTGTCCAAGACTAAGGAGTTAGGACCATATTTATATATGGTGAAGGGTTACAAAGCTTAAGTTCAAGACCCCAAAAATGAAGTTCAGAGTTTTAGAAATATATTGCCCGTGTAATAATATATTTTTGGTCGCTTAACAGTTAACACCATTAGTGGCAAACTTCTATTTACACTACCCCAAAAATTTGGTTATGGAATGATTAGTGAGTGCTAAAATTAATAGTTGGATTAAAAGTTCAAAGGGTCCAAAAGCCCAAATATTTTTGAACTTGGGCTGTTTATGATCCAGTTAGACTTGAAAAAGCCATTATCAATTTAGACTCGCAACATGCTATCACTGAGCAAAATAACCACTCTCAATATGTCAGCGACATGGGCAAACTTGGTAAAGAAAAAAGAAAGCCTCTCCAAGAAGTTCAGTATGTGACTTGAGCCTAACAAATCAAAATTTAAGCAAACCCATAATTCTAAATCACCAAAGTGCAAGCCAACGAAGAAATCCTAAAGCTTAGAGAGGTAACGAAGTATAATAGGAATAGTTATGACTTCCCAAGGTATAGTAGCACAAATGCTGTTAAGTTACTAATTCCGCAAACAAAACTCATCAATAATTGTTATGTTTAAAACTGTCACTGGTCAAAGCTTCGAACTTGTCAAAAGAAAAAGTTTGTAGTTGGTCAGAGCTCCTAGCATTGTAAACTATATGCAAAATTTGTGAGAAAACAATAATTGTTGCACATAAAAAGAATTATTGTTATATTGAGTTTGTTGCACACAAAAAGAATAAGAAAACATGGTGATAACTTTTTTTTTGTAGCAGTGGTTACTATTTTAAGGGTTCAAATTACAATTGACTATCAATGGGAAGAGGGGCCAAGCTGAAATATGTGACCAAAAAACACATGATCAAAGCTAAAATATACACAAACCATAATAGAAATTTTCAGCTCAAAAGGAAAAAAAAGAAAAGAAAAAGGAACAGCAAGAGGAAGAGGAAGCAAAACAGGCAACAATACCCTTCGATTTACTTGAATCATGTATTAACTTTGTTAACGTGATTGAATCCTTTAAAAATGGCGTATTCTTTGAGCTAGCAAAAATCCTTAAGTTAATTCGATAAGGTTCTTTTACAATGCCTTCGATTTCGCACAAGACATGGTATTCCACAACTTCAATATCTCGCTTCCAAGCACCATTTCTTCAACATATGTGAAAGCAAATGAAGATATTTGCGCAACTGAAGCTGCTCTAAAAAAGGGGAAGGAAAATTGTCGATCTGTCGTCACCAGTTTGGATGCGGCTGTGTTCGATCTACTTTTGAAAGTCGTTCAAGATATTGGCACTACTAACGATGATCTCAAGTCAGCGAAGAATAGCCGATCTGTCGCCAACGGTTTGGAAACGACTGTGTCCGATCTACTTTCAAAAATCGATCAAGATATTGCCACAACTGACGATACTCTCAAGCCAGCGAAGAAACGCTGATTTGGATGCAGCCACGTCCGATTTACTTTTGAAAGCCGATCAAGTCATCGCTACGCAAACGCCCACACAAACGCTTAAATGGTAATGCACTTGTCTTACTCTTTAGTCTCCCTTGTTCTTGATTTATTAGCCTCCTGTATCTTAAAGGCTTGTAAAAATTTCTAGAAACAGGGTATTTTGTGTAGAGATGTAAAATATTTTAGAATCATGGATCATTGTATAGAGAGAAGAATATTGTAGAGACTTATACATATCTCTAGTAGAGATCATTTCAAAAGTCGTCTTCTACCATCAAATCAATCTTTACAATTGGTTAAGGAGGTGGAATAATATAAATAAACGACAAGCGGTTTACATTAGGAATGATAATGGATTCGAGCGGGATAGAGATTCGAATCTCCATCTCGGCCTTTACTTAAAAATTTTATTTTCATATTTGCCTTTACGAGTACAAAGTTGTCTTCACCTCCACTTGCACCCATATCTCCGTCTCCACCTCCACTCTTGCCTCGCCTTGAGCCTAAGCCCAAGTTCAAGATTAAGCTTTTTTTTTCTATTTAATTTGTTTAGAAGCGGTTGATTTTCAAAGTCTAACTATTGATTTCATGATTGAGAACTACTGGAATCATTGCCTTGTCTAATGCATGATCTTTTATTACATATGTTAATAAATATTGATGACAAAAAATTTAAACTTTTGATTATCATTAAAGTTTAATTATAGATTATAATTTATCACTTGACGTTCAAAGAGACAAAGACTTAAAAAGTAAAGTAAATATAAAAATAGCCTACATGAAAAATAAAAAATAAAAAAAATTAAAGCAGAGAAATGGGACAAGAGTTGAGGTGGGGGGGCGGGGCGGGGCTGAAAAAAACCTTGGTCCATTCCCGCTCTATACTTATATGAATTTTTATTTTAACATCATCTCTGTTTTCATTCCTGTTTGAAATCCTTCGTACCCTTTCAAAACGTAACGGATTCAGTTAAATGTTCACTTTTTTTGGACCCAATGTCATTTAATTTTAGTACATATCCTCTGATCTTCTTCAACATCTACAACACCGATGTCATAATCAAGTATAGCATAATAGAGAAAGTTAAACACTATCGCAGGTAAATTGGACGCGGCATGAAGTCGCACATCAACTTCGTCAAATTGCCAACTCGCCTCCACCGCCATCTTGAGTTATTTTCGACTGTTCTTCCCGTCCTACTCTCTCTTGCGCTTATTGCATTTGTCTGGCCAAGACCTTAAACTCGGCTTTTCTCGCGGTTCATTCGTCCACAGTTCGAGGACCCATTGACGACGTTGAGTCTTGATTGATCGAAGTGGCTCTCTCTCTCTCTCTCACCTCTTCTACTATTTCTTGATGTAACCGATTTGATGGAAAAATCATAATTCATTCTCTCGTATCTGGTGTAGTGTAATGTGTCTCTAATTAAACCACAACCCTACCGTTTCCTGATGTAACCGATTTGATGGAAAAATCTTGATTCATTCTCTCTTTTCTGATGTAATGTAATTTGTCTCTAACTAAACCACAACCTTAGTTTATAGTTAAATCAACCATGCAACCGACTTGAAATTATTTTGAATTTCCAAATTCTCGTCTTTACTCTATTTAAGTTGACTTTGCTCTCAAAATTTTTCCAGTCGAGTAAATAAAGTGGTTTGATGGAGAAATAAGTCGTCATTATCCCTGACAAAAAGCTACTTTTAGCCTAGAAATAAAGTTTTTTTTTTTTTTGGGAATAAGTTATTTCGTTTGGATATTTATGAACAATTTACTAAATTCTTTATTTTTTTTCCCTAGGCTTTGCTTCTCATTTAATGGAAAAGAGATATTGACTTTACCAAATTTCAACAAACTTTGAAAAAGGACCTGCTCATTCCTAACCAGCACAATAGATGTGAAAACGGTCACGTCGGAAAGGGCTTGACGGTAATGATGTGGTGTTGGGTGGAGGTGTTAAGAATTTACACTAAAATAAATTTGATATTAATAAATTTTAGTATTTATTAATAAATTTAATATTTTATTTTAATGATAATTTGTATGAGTAATGTGTGCTTTTCATTATTTATTTAATAATTATATATGTATATTTTTCATTTTATATAGTAAATTTTGTGTGTAAAGTGTGACTTACATACAAAAGATTAAATTATTAATTTTTATAGAATATAAATGTATTGTTTACAGCTTTAGATAGAACTAGACACACAATCAATAGAGTTATAGTACCAAGTTTTAAAGATTTGTCTTGACTATAAAAAATAGTATAGTTTCAAATCCTTATACTAGTACACTTTGTGTGTATTAAACATGATCTTGTTAAGGTAATTGTTTTTATGCTGACTATATAAAATAATTAATAACTCATGATTATTATGAGTGTTTATACTTTTAATCATAATATAATTATTAGACACGTGTATATAGTGCTTATTGTTTTGATTCACAAAAGAGTGAAATTCTTTATGAATCAATAAATTCAGTGAGTTGAGCGATAATATTACTTGTATGGTGAATATTAATTATTAATAGAATTTACGTTCCGGTGTAAGGATTGATCTTCTATTAAAAAAACTTATAAGTTTTGATTATGTCAAACCCTGCAGATGAATTATAAATCGGATATATCAAATAAGTTAAGTAGAATCTCTCAAGTGATTGAATAAGTCTATTAAATTTAAATTGTCAATAATTTAATTTAATAGATTGGTATTTGTAATATTAACTTGGGGTTATAAATAAGTATTTTATAACATGGAATTCGAAATATAATTCTTAGTATGTCAGAGAGTGCAATTATAATTTTTTAGTGTTATAAATTATAATTTATATAAATAAAACTTAATTCGGGTTAGATTAGAAATTCTTATTTGCATAGAAAGTCCGAGTGATTTTAATCATATGGTCTCCGTTGTAGCCTATATATATACAAACTCTATGAGCAGAGATTACTATTCATAATTTCATATATACTTTTTTGTGAGAGATATAAACTCTAATAACTAAGACTTTACTTTCTCTACAATAAGGTGTGTACAAGAGATACAGTAGAAGTCTGAAAGTTATTTTCGAGCAGTTGATTTGTATTTTTTTTATTCGAGATCAAAACAGAGTAATTTTGAAAATCATATATGTTTTTGTTTAATATAAAAATAGAGAGATCTCGAAAGTATAATATTAATCTTGTACATTAACTTCTGCTAATCAAATTATTTTTTTTAAAGTTATTATACAAATAATTATCACCAAGTTCAGAACTATTCTTCAGTCCCAACAGGGAAAACGATGGGTGTGGCAAAAATTTATAAGTTCCTTTTCTCATAGCGTTTCGTCATTTCGAATGATATTTCACAAGTTCACATCACAAAACATAATTATACTATCTATTTAATACTATATAATATAGTAAAGTCTTGATCGATTTTCTTAAATTTTTTAATTTAAGAAATACAAATATCTTCAAACCATTGGTTCTTTTATTAGTATAGTGATGGATTTTCAATTGCCACATTTTTAGAGAGTGTTTGGTCAACTGACTTATAAGTTATAAATTATAATCTACTTTTAAAAAGGTACATTCAAAAATAATTTTTTTCAAAAAACGTGATTAGATATGAGTTATTTTTTTAAACCACTCACCCAAACACATTTTAAAAAAACTATAAGCATAAGGTATAAGTTATTAAATAAGATACGTCCAAATACCCTCTTAATATAGAAACTTTAAAAGTCAATTAAGGTAACATGTAAAATTTAACTATAAATATGTCTTTATGAATTCTTTATCATTGAAAAGTTAGCATTGATAAGTTCACTAAATCTAACAATTTATTAAAATTCTTTAAAATAGTGCTCTTTTCAATAGTCATTTTTATTTCAAGTTTCCAAAACAAGAGTTTTCCTAAGTTTTCTTAAAGTTTCTGTTAAGGATTTCAAGAGTTTTCAGAATATTTTCCTTACGTTTTCGAAATATTTCTCCAAAATTTTTAAATGAGTTTCATACCCGGTACCTAAAGCGCACCCTCCCAAATATTTTCTGGCCACTTTGGTTTGGTTACTTAAAAAAAATAAAATAAAAAAAGGGAAATCAATCCATATTTGTGCCTATACGGCTTTTTCTTGGGACTGACGTTGCTTGTTCAAGACTTCACTTGTGCAAGCCCGAGTCAGGGTTGGTGCATCCATTGCCCAAAAATATTCTAAGCTATTCAATTCCAATTCAACGATCACCCAAAACATACCCAAAGCAAATCTAACCCAATTTCTCAAATGGAAGAAAATCAAACCCATCAAAAATACAAGAATATACATAACTACTTCCCACCATGTCAAACTACAAAAGTTGGACGATATGTAAAAAGAGTTTTATCATTCAATCATTAACAGCTAGAGAACACCAAAGCTTTTAAGGCCATTGTAGCAAGAAGAATATTCCACGGACTTGTTGCGGTGGAATTCTAGCGAAAAAGTTCGTCGAAAAAAGAAGGAATTGTGATATTCATGTGAAATCATCGGATTGAATAGGAGAAAAAAAGATCAAGTTAGATCAGAGTTGAAGGATCTCGAACTCTACAAGAAGAGATTGGGATGAAATGAGAAAATATTGGGTACAACAGTGGTACCACGTCATCATACTGATGTGACACAACTTATCAATAATACATAATCAATGTAAATTTTTTCACCTAAAACAAGATGATTAGGATTTCGAACACTTATATGACTCTATATTATTGACTTGTTGTATCAAATCAGCTTGATGACATGGGACCCACTATTATACCCAATATTTTCTAGAAAAGAATGTAATTTATTTTAAACTTTTTTTTTCTTTTCCTTTTTCTCATAATGACATGGATGCACCTAGAGGGTTAGATATATTTAGGGATATATATCATGTTGAGGGTTTCAGTATGGAGAGGTAAGGAGAATAGAGGTTTGGAGGTGAGCCATGCCCGTTTATTTTTTAATCAGTGACCAATGTGAAGCAATGATTGCTTTTTAATTTATTTTCAACGATGGACTATTAAATAAGCAGTTCTAATAATATAAAGTGCTCAGAGCCTGGTTTTTTTTGTTTTTTCTTTGTTAAATACTAATAGTGAGACTGTGCTATGCACGAAAACTCTTAAGAAAAACTATATTATTATAAATATATGTTACAGTGATAAATCGACCTTACCATGCTTTTATTTAAATCAAATCCATCCCAAAAAAAATAATAAAATTACTCACAATTATAGTTGTTAATCTCTCACCGCACCGACCGGTATGGCTTGGTACGCACTGTACCAATGCTTATATAGTGCAAATAAGTTTAAACATTGCATCGGTCAACTTACTGACATGTACTGGACATACCAGTCCGTACCATATTGTACTGGACAATTTGTTTTTTAACCCCATTTCTAATTTATCATTATATTTTATATTAATTATTTGGTTTTGGTGACTTTTAAATTTTTAATATGAGTGATTCCAATATTTAGAACATATATATATATATATATATATATCACACAACAATGGCTAGGACCTATTGGTAGTGATTTTGTTATATCAAAATGTTTAGACCTTTTTGTTAGAATGTAATATGTGCTTTTAAGTCTTTTTAAAATACTTGAAACTTATGATTTATTATTTTGAAGACTTTTTAAACTACTTATAATTTGTGTATGTTTTGCTATAATGAGATTTCATTCATAGTATATGCATATATATATATATACATAAATATATAATAGTTATGGCTGCAAATCTAATATAGTGCGCTGGTCAATCTGGTATCAGTACGTACCATCCCAATAACAAAAACGAAGTAGTGTCCGATGCAAAATTGACAACTATGCTCACAATAGATTGCAACAGAAAACTTTTCCAAATAAAATTGAAACTAATAAAGATAAATTCCTAGAGTATTTAACAAAAAACAAAATCATTTCTTCTTCTAATTTTTCAATCTTCCCATTCATTTGTTTTTATACTATAATGTTTTGCTATATATAACAGTATAAATGAATTATCTATACTATTATAATTATCTATAAAAAAATTTTTTGTCTCAAAGACCCGACTTGATAATGTGTTGGGTTTGGGGAGCTATAATTGGGTTCAACGTTTGGGGGGGGGGGGGGGGGGGGGGGGGGGGTGTTATGAGGAGGGATAAGCAAACCCGATCAGGTTCGGGGGAAGGGTACCCTATCCCAACCCCGTGTTGTTTATACTTCAAATTAATTAGATATCCTTAAATAAATTACTTTTTTTTTCCAAAATTACCCTTGATTGTAATCTTTTAGGGTTTCTCATTCATTTCTCACTTTCTCTAACCTATGCGACAGTGAAACACTCCCCAATTCCCTTTCCACCTCTTCTTTCTCCTTTGTTCATGGTGGTCATCCCCTCTCCACCTCTCTTTGATATAGGTTTGAATACATGGGTATTAGTATTCTGTGTGAGTTTGTATGAAAATTTCTAAGAAATCGAAAACAAGTTTCGTTTGGGTTTAGTTTTGGGGCGATTCAAACTATAGAGTGCTTGCTCAAACTCCTTTGAACTTGGTCGACAAAATTGGCTCTTTCCCAACAAAAGCGCTCTCAATTGAAACAAAGACACAAAACCAAAAGAGAGAGAGAGAAAGGACTTCAATTGGAATACATTCAATTGACAATTTGCTCCTCTAATCTCATTGCTCCTTATTTGGACAAGAATATATATGATGACCCGAACCTGTATTTTTTAATTTAATGTAAACTCCTTAATTTCTATTTAATTGTGATGTACTTTGGGTCTTATTTGACCAATGGATATATATGTTGTAACTTATGTTGGAGGTGTGAGACACATGTGATTATTTTCCATGTGTGTCTTCTTAAAATACAAACACACACACACATATACACACACACACACCTAACAGTAAGAGAGAGAGAGAGAGAGGGAGCAAAGAAGAAGAAGGAAGGAAGATGATCAAAGGGAAGAAGAGGAGCTAAGAGAAGCTCAACCCAAGCTTGGCATCCCCTGTGAAGTTGGGAAGTTAGAGAGAGAAATGCATGAATTTTTGCCTTGTATGTATAATTGTGTGATTGTGTTAGGTATTTGTATATATGCATCTAGGATAGTTGTTGTTCAGTTTGGAGGACCCCTTGGTCCTATTTACATGATTTTGAGAGCTTGAAGCTCATTGTTGAAGATTGGGAGTGGTGGATTTGAAAAATCTCCAAATATGTAAAATGTTAGGGTTTTGAGTTCAACTCTAAATCCCTTTGATTTAATTGTTCTTTCTCCCCCATTTTGAGTTATTGTCATGATTTTGGGCTAATATTTGAGCCTTAAGAGTATTGGGAAGGTTTGGTTGTGTTTGGAGGAGTTTTAGGAGAGTTTTGGGTGGAGGAATTACTGCTGCGCAGGGGGCGTTTGAATGCCTGACATGGCCGTTTGGACTGCCTGAGAGTAGAGTATTGGATTTTTTTGCCTAGGCATTTGAACGGCCATGCCTGGTGTTCGAACGACCTTTTATTTTGCCAGGCGTTTGAATGGCCAGGCTTGGCGTTCGAACGACCCTTTATTTTGCCGGGCATTTGAACAGCTAGGCTTGGCGTTCGAACGGCCCAGGAGGGTGTTATGCAGTTTTTGCCTTGGCGTTCGAATGGCCCAAGAGCATGTTTTCTTGGATTGGCCATTTTTGGCCTACCGTTTGAACGACCCATTTAGGTGTTCGAACCGTTGGGCTTTTTGACCATGTTTTGCAATTTAGTCATAACTTGTTCTAGAAAACTCGATTTTGAGCATCATTTGAAGTGTTGGATAGTAAACTCATGCACCTTTTCATCCATGTAAAGTTTGTAACCTAACTACTTATGGAATTTGATATATTGGGGTTTAAAGTTGACCCAAGTTTATACCAAAAATCTTGTTTTCCAAAATGTTGGCCCGTTTCTCACGAGACCCAACTTCTTCACCCGAAACGTGTTTTTGACCCTTGACCTATCAAATTAAAGGTCTTTGAGTCTATTTTTATATGGAACTAGCCTAAATTGTGAATCCTTTATTCGAGGTGGTTGGGATGCGATGAAAGAATCGATGTTTCGGGTTCCATGCGTCACCCTCAATTTTATGTTCTCGTTTTACGTTAGGGATTTGCCTTAGAGTTTAGTCTTGTTCTTCCATTGTGAGAGTGAGGTGTTGGTGAGTCGGGGTTGAGGGATTTATGTGCTTAGTCTCGGTTTATGTGTTATTGCTCTGCCTTAAAACCTTGTATTGATGTTTCTATACTTCTACGTGCATTTTGTGCAGGAAGGCCTCGTTTATCACCCGCTTAATCGGAGAGAGGTGAGTAATGATATGCCATGAGTAAAACTCTATTATTTTCTAAATGTTTTAAGCTCACTTCTATATCATGAATGTTTGTCATATATTTCAATGCATCAATATTATGTTCAATTAAAAATGTCATATTTCAAGCGCATGCAAGTTATATTTATGTTAAGGATGAAAACCATAGACTATAATGTTTAAATGAAAGAGATGCTAAGTTCTCAATGTATGGTGCCAACTCGGGCCTTCTTATGGCAAGACCTTAATCTAGCCCGATAGTTCTACAATAGGGGACGGAAAATAAACTATCTATATTGGGAGACGTCCCTAGCCTAAAGAGCCTTAGCGTGACCTACATGGTTACTATGGAGCCTAGCTTATATGTCGAGTTGTAGCACACTTATATTTTAAACCGAGAACCATGATATGTTCAAATGCTTTACAACAAATTATGAAAAGCTATATTGAGATTAATGTTATGTTGCATCTCTTCTTATGATACTATGTTTTGAAATATTGAAACGTTTCAAATAATGTTTACGTTACTTATGAGTTCCAAGCATCGCTTTATACATTCAAAAGTTCATATCCTTATGCATAAATGTTTATCTATCCTTATACGTTGGATATAATTGCCAGTCTATGATGTTTTCTCGCTCATGCATCATTGTTATTCACTAAGCATTAACTTACGATTTCTCAAATAATTTTCAGGTAGCCAATTTGGGAGACCCTAGAGCGAAGCCATATGTGGATTTTGTGCTACGGCCCATGGGCCTATGTTTTGTAATATGTTTGAGGCTTGGACCCCAATGTTTTGTAATGGTATAATGTTATAACTTTGGTGAGCCTTGATTAGGCTCATACGTATATTATATTTTGGATTAGGCACAGCTCTGCCATGTATGATACGGATTATGTTTTTAAGTTATCAAAAGTTCTATTTTCGGCACTTATGCATCATTTTATATGATTATGCACTGGTGATCAACCAATTTATGTGTTGTGGCCTTGGGTAGCCTTGCTACTGGCCGGTCACGTACCCTAAATCCGTATAGGCCAGGTTATGGGGCATGGTAATATAGTGGAATTTTTTGAGTTAAATTTGCTCTCTTGTAGCAAGTTTAGTGAAATTTAGTTGTGGTTATTGTTTATTTCAAGTTTTTTAAACATATTTTTTCCCCAAATGCATATGAGATTTGGGCCTTAAATTTCCTTTAAAAAGGTTAGTGTTTGTGGTAGTCCCATTTTTTGCATGTTGGGTTTTGTTTTATGTGCATTGGGCTTTGAGGGTGCTGAGCAAACCGGGGTCGGAGGGTGCATCAACCCAAATGGGTTGGGGGAGGGGTCCCTCCACCTGCACCTGCTCCATTGCCATCCCTGAGTATGATAGCTATTGTGTTATTATGTAAGTCATTATATAACAATGTTTGGCTATATATAACAGTATAAATGAATCATCTATACTATTATAATTATCTATACAAAGGTTTGGGGAGCTGTAATTGGGTTCAATGTTGGGGGGTGGGGGGTGGGGGGGTAGGGGGGAGGGATAAGCAAACCCAACTAGGTTCAGGGGAAGGGTACCCCATCTCGAAGCCGTGCTATTTATACTTTAAATTACTAAGATATCATTAAATAAATTAATTTTTTCCCAAATTACCTTTGATTGTAATCTTTTAGGGTTTCTCATTCATTTCTCACTTTTTCTAACCTATGCGATGGTGAAACACTCACCAATCCCCTCCCCACCTCTTCTTCCTCGTTCATTCACAGTGGTCGTCCCCTCTCCACCTCTCTCTGGTATAGGTTTGAATACATGGGTATTAGTATTCTATGTGAGTTTGTATGAAAATGTCTAAGAAATCATAAACAAGTTTCATCTAGGTTTAGTTTTGGGGCGATTCAGACTGTAGAGTGCTCGCTCAAACTACTTTGATTGGTCAACAAAATTGGTTCTTTCCTAACAAACAGCCCTTTCGACTGAAACAAAGACACAAAACCAAAAGAAGGAGAGAGAGAGAGAGAGAGAGAGAGAGAGAGAGAGAGAGAGAGAGAGAGGACTTCAATTTGAATACAATTGACAAAGATACAACTGGTATGATTTGCTCCTCTAATCTCATTGCTTCTTATTTCAACAAGAATATAGTGGAATTTTTTAGAGTTAAATTTGCTCTCTTGTAGCAAGTTTAGTAAAATTTAGTTGTGGTTATTGTTTATTTCAAGTTTTTTAAACATTTTTTTTCGCCAAATGCATCTAGACTTGGGCCCTAAATTTCCTTCAGAAAGGTTATTGTTTGTGGTAGTTTGATTTTTTGCCTGTTGGGTTTGGTTTTATGTGCATTGGGTTTTGAGGGTGTTGAGTAAACCGGGGTCGGGGGGACGCATCAACCCAAATGGGTTGGGGGAGGGGTCCCCCGACCCTCACTTGCTCCGTTGCCACCCTTGAGTATGATAGCTATTGTTTATCATGTAAATCATTATATAACAATATTTTGCTATATATAATAGTATAAATGAATCATCTATACTATTATAATCATCTATACAAAATTTTTTGTCTCAAAGATCTGACCTGATAATGTGTCTGGATTGGGGAGCTATAATTCGGTTTGGCGTAGGGGGGGGGGGGGGGGGGGGTGGGGGAGAGGAGGGATAAGCAAACTTGATCGGGTTCGGGGGAAGGGTACCTCATCTTGAACCCGTGCTGTTTATACTTGAAATTACTAAGATATCCTTAAATAAATTAAATTTTTCCCAAATTACCCTTGATTGTAATCTTTTAGGGTTTCTCATTCATTTCTCACTTTCTCTAACCTATGCAATGGTGAAACACTCCCCAATCCCCCCTTCACCTCTTCTTCCTCCTTTGTTCACGGTGGTCGTTCCCTCTCCACCTCTCTCTGGTATAGGTTTGAATATATGGGTATTAGTATTCTGTGTGAGTTTGTATGAAAATGTGTAAGAAATCGGAAACAAGTTTCATCTGGGTTTAACTTTGGGGTGATTCAGACTACAGAGTGCTAGCTCAAACTTCTTTGAACTTGGTCGATGAAATTGACTCTTTCCCAATAAAAAGCCCTCTTGACTGAAACAATGAAATAGAACCAAAAGAGAGAGAAAGAAAGGACTTCGACTTGAATACAATATACAAAGATACAGCTGGTACAATTTGCTCCTCTAATCTGATTGCTTCTTATTTTGACAAGAATATAGTGGAATTTTTTAAGTTAAATTTGCTCTCTTGTAGCAAGTTTAGTGAAATTTAATTGTGGTTATTGTTTATTTTAAGTTTTTTAAATCTATTTTTTTTCCCAAATGTATATGAGGCTTCGGCCCTAAATTTCCTTCATAAAGGTTATTATTTGTGGTAGTATGATTTTTTGTGTGTTAGGTTTGGTTTTATGTGCATTGGGCTTTGAGGGTGTTAAGCAAACTGGGGTTGGGGGACGCATCAGCCCAAATGGGTTAAGGGAGGGGTCCCTCGACCCGCACTTGCTCCATTGCCATCCGTGAGTATGATAGCTATTGTGTTATCATGTAAGTCATTATATTAGGGAATCGTACATCTTTACTCAAGTATGCACGAATGTGTTAGTGCTTGGGTTGATAATTATGTATTGTGATACTTTAAAAGCTCCAAAAATGTGAAAAAAATCTTAGCTTTCAAATTCAGCTAATCCTTTAATATAATATGGTAAATAGTGTAGTTTTTCATGCATGTGTTCCTTGTTTGAATTTATTATTTTAAGTCCTTCAATTTTGATAGACTTGATTATGATGTTTACTTGCTATTTGCATTTAACCACCTATGTCAATTAACCAAGAAGATGACAATTAACCACATATTTGATGACAACATGTTCACTTGCTTTTGGCATTTAACCACCTATTTGTCATCACCACATATGTCCAACACCAACGGTGGCATGTATATATCGATATGTATATATGTATACTAACTTATTGAATCTGTCAAATAATTATTAGGGGAAAGATGAATTGATGAAGCATTTTCTAAATTCAAATTTTGAGTGCCGCTACAATGTCGAGAAGTCCCATTGCATGGACACTTCCTCACGACGGTATGACCTCCTCTTTCTCTAAATGTCTACTATATAGGGATGTATGGGGTTGAAGCGGGATGTTGTAAATGATGATTAGGGGCCTAGGATTTTGGGTTGGATGTGTTAATTACTATTAGGCCACACTAATCAAACTGGTTAAGTGAAGCAGTTCATAATAATTTTGTGCTTCTGCAGTGATCCTTTTCTATTAATTTTTTCGTTTAATCTATTCATTTTCTTTGCAGATTTACAACCATCAAACCGAGATGGATTGGAACGTATGGTAAAAGGAAAACATCTTATTTCATGACTACTAGTAGAGATGCCTCTGCTAGTTTGCTTTAATAAGAAACATGTTTAAAAAGCTTTGAAAGTATGTTGAATAACAATTTGTGCTGTCAAACAGCATTAAGCAACTAAAAATTGGTGTTGAATATTGGCAAACTAAGATTCAACCAATAAAGAGACTGAAAAATTGAAGAGGGACCTCATGGTTTATTAAATGAAATCGACTCATCTGTCAGACTACTCTCAAGCACACATTCATTTTCTTTGCTAATTACAAAAATTGGTCTAACACACCACATAAGCGGGAACAGAGAAATTAGATTGAAACAATTATCCCCATTCCTAATTAAGAAAAAAGTAGGGATCTCACACAAATGTACAATCAGCTCAACGGGGAAAAAAACATCAGTAGTAAGCATGATTGAATACACTAGATACAAAAGTGTATTTCCGAATATATGTAAATCCAACTACATATAGATCAAGCCTCTTTCTAGAAAAAATAAAATAAAAAATCACATCCAACATCAGATTCCTATTAAATAAAAATTTTCTCAGCTAGTCTGGCTAATTAACATCAAAATTATTCCATCATGAAACTGTATGAAACCAGACTAATAGGATGAGAGTAGCAATAGAACTAATGAGAAGATAAAAACAGCATCGAAATCTTCACATTCATTAGCTGCTTAGACATGCTTTTATATACAAATTCTTTACAAGTGTAGTTAGCAGCTACTAAAGCAAACTGAATTGTTTATGAAGAATATGAATTTGTCCTATTTGATTGTCTCAGCAGGTAAATAGTTTTCTTTAACTTGAGAAATCCTTGTGAACTGTAATTTGTCTTTTAAATCTTCAATCTCTTTCTCCAATAATACTTTTATGTTACTTGCTTCATAAATTTCTTCATTCCCTATGGCCAACCATAAGATTAATCATCATGATTACTTAGTTCATGACTAAAAGTAGATGAATTTGAATATTAAACAGATTACTGAAGCTATTGAAGTCAATAAAAGGATTGATGATATGTTTAGTGTGTCAAAGAAACAGTGAAGTCTATAAAATAGAACATGAAATTAAATTTTGTTTTTCTCTTAAATAGAATAGAGATTTCAGAAGATTTATATTGAACAAAAACCCAATATGTATTAAGCTAAGACAAGAAAACTACGGTGTTTTAGTTAAATTCAGAGTTGTGTTGAGTTTTTTAATAATGAGAACTTTAAAGTTGGTAAATATTAATTTTTTTGGTATTTTATTTGCAGCTGAGGTGGAACTTTAACAAATTAACTAATGCATATTGAAGTAAGAAACAGAAAGAATATAATAGAGATCATAATCTGAAACAACGTTACATTTGAATTTGGAGTTTTCATATGGAAGCTTGACTGAGGAATGCTTTGGGCATAGTAGTAAAGAGTGCTCCTGCAGTTCTTTGGCCCCATGAAAATTCCAACTCGCACAAATTGTTGAGCGTTATAATAATACAAACTCAAATAGGTGGACAAAAATTAAGAAAGAAATGAGAAACAGATTTCATCAAAAACTTTGGAGAGGAAATATCGTACCACAAAAAGCATTAGATTCGTAAGGGACGCTGCTAAACCAGAGCTCAAATCATATACATTTGGAGCCTGTCTTCCTCAAAACCCACTTCCATCACATGAATCAACGAAAGCACAACCACCAGCACACCTGCACCTCCATTCTTTGTTCTGTACATTTGACTTGACAAGCCAAAATACACACTTCACCAACAAAATAAATCCCTATAAGAGAGAGAGAGAGAGAGAGAGAGAGAGAGAGAGAGAATGAGTCAACATAGAATGTAAAAGAAGCGTCTCTTTCAATTAGCTCAATGAATATCATGGACATTCAAAGCCATAAAACTTGTTGCAAAAGCTGCAAAAATAAAATATGTAATTTTTCATTATCATGATAGCCACATTTTCATAGTGACAAGTTTTAAACCTTTTGTGCCTTAGGATGAAATTCTCATGCTTTATAGGAGTCTAAAATATCTTTGCATTTGACAAATTTCAGTTTAGGGCATGCATCGTTGAGAAGCAACAATATAAGCATCTTTCTCTTTTATATAAAGTTAATTTTGATGAATGCTGATAGAAGAACTTGCAATAGTAAGTTAGAAAAGAACTTAAAAGAACCATTACTATCCAATTTGTGATAGAATATGATACTAAAAAGACAGGAAGAATAAATATCAATAGTAGATAACGTACTAGTGATGATGCAAAATCAACAATTCATGGCATTGAGTTAAATTTATATCTCTTATATGGCAGCTGACAATTAGGATTCTGAAGTACTAATCGTTTTCAGCCAATGTTAGTAATTCTTTATAAACCACATTTTTAGTATAACCTTCATTTGAATCATCAAGAGATGTAGTTCTTATAAGAATCTTAATAGCATTTGAATTTGTAGCTCGTGATAAAGGAATATACAATTGACCATGAGAAAAGACTGGTTGGGGTAAATATATTCTTACATATTCTAAAGTTTGTCATTGAACTTTATTAATTGTCATAGCAAAACATAATTTAATAGGAAACTGTTTTCTTTCAAATGAGATAGGATATTTATCATTTTCAGCTAGTTGCAATGGAATTCTAGGTAAGAAGACCATTTTTCCTTTATGATGGCCCACAACAATCTCTACATCTATCACATTAGGTTCAAATGCGCGACAAATTAAACGTGTTCCATTACTTAGACCTTCAGGTGGATCAATATTTCTTAATAATATAACAGAGCAATTTGGTTTTAACACTAATATATGATAAGGAAGTCCAGCATGAGTCAAACTATTTAAAAAATCTTCATGTTGGCCTTGTTTAGTTGGATCTAATATTTTACCAAAACTCTTGTATTCTGTGATAGGGCTTGGAAACCTGTTAGTAAGTACGCTGTTTATATCGACACAATCATTTTTTGGGGTGAGAATTGCTCAATTCATCATAAGTTTTGAACTATGTACATATATATGTATATTTGGAAACACAGTTTATTAAATCATTAACACAACTAATGCCATCGACATAGGGAATGATCATATGTGATGGAAGCTTTATTATGTCATCAGTTATAGTATGCTAAATTCCATTGCCAACATGCAATAAGAAGTTACTAAATGGCAGATCAAATTTAGCTCGCACATTTTCTGTTTGTTTGAACTTCTCCAATATGGTCTATAAGGTTGATTTAACTAAACTTGCATCAATTGACTCATCTTTTGTTATTCTAGGTACAACTAGTAAAACTTGACGAAAATCACTCCCAAATACAACCACTTTTCCACCAAAAGGCAAGTCATAATCAGTTATATCTTGTAGCATTTTATTAAAAGCCTCAATCACTTGCTTTCTCACCATTGATGTCTCATCCCAAACAATAAGCTTTGCAGCTCGTAACAGTTTAGCAATTTCACTTTGTTTACTAACATTGCAAGTAATATTATCATTGATAGTAATTGGAATTTTGAATCGAGAGTGTGCTATTCTGCCTCCAGGTAAAATAGATGTAACCACTCCTAAGGTTGCAGTAGCAAGAGCAATACAATCTTTAAATCTTACTTTAGTAAGAATAGCACGATACAAGTAATTTTTACCTGTTCGACTAGGTACATCGATAAAAAAGGCTCCATGATTTTGTGAGAAGACTCTATTCACCATAATATCATATGCATGTCTTGGTTCTTTATTTAAAGATGATATTGCAAGAAGATTTTGTTTAGACACATCAATTTTTTGCTCATAGTGTATTTCCTTCGACTCATTTTCTTCTTCATCCAAAGTAAGATCATCTATTGTAAAAGCATAACCACTGATTTTTTTCCCCATCGATTTAAGTGTACAATTTATACTTTTAAGCACTCTAATCCTAGCTTTTTGTTTTGATATACCACACATCATAGTGAAATCTTCAGACATGGCTCCTTCAAATTTTTGTGACAACATTTTTGAATTGCTAGGATTACAATAGACTAATATTGTTGCAAATAAATGCCTTAAACTATAAGGCATGCGGTATAATGATGCTTCTTGTAAACACTGCTCTAAGCTATTATCAAACTCTAATAACTCATGTAATAATGCAGATTCACAGAATAAAGATACTATAATTCCATTGACAGTTTTTAATTCATTAAATGATTTTGGTCTTCTAATATGATTCAATAACAATTGCAAATAATGTCTTTCACCTTCAGCAAGATTTGCTGTTATTATTTTACCAATCACATCATTTGTTTTTCTTGGAATCCACCCTTTTTTGTGAGTCCCAAATAAATTTTTTCGGAAGCATAGTTTTTGCCTAGTTTTTTGTGAGTCCCAATAGTTCTATTCACATTGAGCGTAGTTTTTGCTAACATATCATTTCTAGGCACAGAATTAAGGTCATCTGTTTTTCTGAAGCTGACAACTTGCTTGTCTTCTAAATTCAACTGTAGACTTTTCACAGTAGCATGCATTTCATTTAATACAAAGCTATAAATATGCCACATTGCTTCTGGTGGAGATATCTATCTAGCAGATTGGAAATGCTCAATTTCATCAATATCCTCTGAATTTTCTTAAGCAACTATATGAAAAGCAACCCTATCGTGTCCTTTATATACATATTTGTATAAATATTTAACTGCTTTTATTGTAGAATATATTTCAACATTGATGTGTGAATCAAATTTTGCTAGTAAATATGGATTGTATGGTATTACCCAACGATTATCTAAATATGCACCACGTACTTTAACTCGTTCACCATCATCTCGTTATCTATATATTGGATATGAGTCTTTTCCATGAGTAATTGTAGCACAAAATGTTTTTGGATATGCATTCTTACAAGATCCATTGTGTTTCATACATACATTATTTTGATTTAAAACACCACAAGAACCGTGCATCATATGCTTGACAACTAACTTATATAAATGCGGATTTTTATTTTTTCTAGGAAGTTCAGCACATACAATTTTATCATATGAATCAAGAGATATCAGTTTTGCATTATACTTTAATATAAGTTAGAAATGAGCATGTGGCAGGTCTCTCTTTCGAAACTCAATAACATAAACATAAGCAACCACTAGTCCAAATATCTCATTCTTAAAAAGCTCAAATTTTAATTGCTCCAATTTTGCTCTAAATACACGCACAACTAAATCTGGTCTATTTTATGCTTCCTCTCCAGATTGTAACTCTGCTTTAATTTTTGCCCATGCTGGATTGCATGTCATTATAAGGAATATGTCAGGTTTTCCAAATCTTTGGACCAATGCCATAGCTTCCACATATCTTTGGCACATATCCCTTGGGCCTGTAGTAAATGTTCTGGGTAAAACAATTCATCGGCTTACCTTAGATCCATGATTTTCTCCCATAGCTACACTATCAATAATTCCTTGATAAGGCTCAGCTCGAATCTCGTTTTGTCTATTTTGAAAATAATCTAATCTAACCTAGAAGTTTCAAGTTTGTTGTACATGTCAACCACAAATTGTTGTAGAAGTTGGCCTGAGCACAACAAAATTGATTTATCATTAGGTCAGATTTGCAATTTGTAACAATAGTACTCGCAACAAGAAACCAGTCCTCGTCTATTTTTTTCCCTTTTCTAGCACTACATTGTATATACTGAATGTTTAATAATCTCCATAAGAATTCCATAAGCTAAAAAAAAAAATGAGCTTGACAAAAGAATTACCTTTTTTTTTTTTCAATTAGTTCAGTAGTTGATGCCATTTAGGATGCATCAACTAATAATTGACCTTCACATGGGAGTGCATCTTTTTTACCTGCTCTTTGTATTCCTCAGCGCTAGCTTATATCTTTATGTGGGAATAATAACAGGTATTGTGGAGGATCTTAACAACCAAAGTAGTGTTACACTTTGTGACTATAGCTTGAATGACTATACACAATAATATTTTGCTCCTTGCATGTTCCAGTTTCTACATTTTCAATCCATATTGCAGTTACTTGTGATGCTGAAGGAGCATTATACACTCTTTGATTTAAACCAGCATCAGCTCTTACAGCAATTAGATGAGCCTTTAACTTTGGTAAGTTTCTAAGACTTCGAAAGAAGTTATTATAAGATTAACATTTACAATGTCAATAAGTCTGTGTAAAATATTTGAATCTAATTTGCTCGATAGATTCATTCAATTATTTATCTCATGCTCAGTATCATAGAAATATAACTGAAAATATGAGGGATGACCATCTATCGATAGTAATTCATTAATATAATGATACACATGGCCTTGAACTCTAAAAGTGTATATTCCTTTGTTTTTTTCACACAAACTTTTGTCGTACTTGACTCCGAAAGATGTAAATGCAAATGTATTATTATATATTGAATATACTTTCAAAATTAAGTGCATCCTCTGAACTTGAAGTATATAATTCATAAAGATCATCAGGAATATTATTTGATATTAATGAAACCTCCCCATTAGAACAACAAAATCCATTAGACTAACGATAAAATCATTTTGCTTTGCAATACTTACATGAAGGCACTGAAGGCAAAACATCTGCTTCATTTGTTATACCAATTAAAATATCATCACTTCTTTTCTTGCTAGTTGGGGAAGGAAAAAAAAACTTGATTACAACACAATCTAAAATTACCAATGAATTTTTTTGTTTTAATATCTACAATTAAGTACCTTGAGTACACTTTTGCTTCCTCATCAAGTCGTTTGTTGTCTCTGCAAAATTATTGCGACACAACAACATTAATAAGATGCTATGTTTTTCAATTTTATCGAAGTACACATATTATAGTAACTTACGATTGCCATGTGAGTAGGCCTATAAACGGATCGGGTCTAATCCGACCCGATTTGGACCCAATCCATTAAGATCCAATCCAGTTATCTAGATTTAATAAGAAATCCGATAATATCCGGATCTGTTAGATCCATTTGTTATTGGACCAGATATGATTAGACCCGGTAGATTTGATTAGAGACCCGATTTGAAAAAATGTTATTATTATCATTATTTTTTTGCCTCTTATCGATGTGATAGAGACCAAAGTCACCAAAACCTAATCTCTCTCTCTCTCTCTTGCCTCCCTCTCTCCCTTTCTCTCTTGCTGATAACTCCATCTACCACCATCGTCGATCTCTCTCTTTCTGGATTGCACCGTCAGTCTATTTCTATGGAATATCCATAGGCAATAGCTCCTCCATCTTTGGTCTCCAGTCTCACTCTCTTTGGAACACTGAGAGGTCCTTCATCGCTGGTCTCATTCTCTCTGAAAACAAGGGAAGGTATATGAATAGAGTCTCTTCCATGGATGCTCTACATTTACTGTTGAACGACTTGCTCATGACAAGATCTTTGGAAAAGCTTTGAGAACTCTTAAATGGGTTTTGAATAAATATAATCATACTACAAATTTTGGGTTTTTATTTTTCTTTAAAACCCATTTGAAAATCAAATCTATATGTATTTCCTGTGTTGTTAAACTTTGTAGATTGTATTGGAATTTTGAAGGAACAAGCTTGATATTAGGGAATTGGATTATATTAGGGAGTTGGAATTGGATACCATAGCTTAGCTAATAACATTGATTTGATACCTTTGCAGGATAAGTTCTTGGATTGGTGTGAGAGGTAGTTTTTTTTTTTTTTTTTTTTTTTTTTTTTATCGTCATGCAAAATCCAGGAAAGATAATTTTTTGAAACCTTAGGTTTTTGCTGATAGAAAAAGATGATGCAACTTGCTGTATCTATAGTGTTTTCTTTTTCTTCTTTACCCCAAGGTACTTTTAGAAACTCTCAGGCCCACTCACACTTATATGTCTTTCTCTATCTGATATAATACATGAAAATTGTTAAGAACCCATTGAAAAAGTCAGATCTACATACAGACACTATATTAGAACCGCCAAAACATGCTATCTGAGTATGCATGCTTGGCCCTACATTGTTTTTATTACAGTATTTGAATTTTTGTTAAAACCAATTGTAGCAATGGGTTTTTAACATGGAGTTTCTATTAAAGAAGATATTATCTAAAGAATATTTTTTGTTGTTAACAACTTCTGAAATGGGTCTTTTATTTTGGTTAAAAGTAAAAAATGGGTTTTGAAGTTTATTTTAACCTATATAGTCATATTTCAAAATTTGGGTTTCAGAACAGACATTTCAGTATACTTTTGATTCGTTAGTTTACCTCTGTTTAGATTTAGCTAGAGTGGATGTATAGCTTTTTGCTTTTGGTAAATGTGTTTATTATGCCAATGGCATCCCTTTTTTTATGCCTTCCTTTTCTTCAATAAATTGTTTGGTAATTTCAGAAGTCAAAGAATGTTTACTATTATAGAGATTTTGTGAGTTGGTGCTACTAAGATGGTAAAGTTTTTGTTTCATTGAAATTTGGCCTTTTGGCTAAATGGTTTTTCGTTTTCCTCGAAGTTTGAATTGAAATACTTTAATCTTTTCCTTGATCTAGATGAATTCTCAGGTGGGCCTCCCTATTCCTTTAGTTCTCTATTATGATCCCATGCATTTGTCCTTTTTGTGTGATGCTTTTGGACTTTTTTATTGTTTATATTGCAGTTTCTCTACTTGCTGGATTTCTTTTTATTATTAAAGGAAAAGCAGTTTCTGCACTTGCTTGAATATCCTTTTGCGAGACAAATCAATGCTTTTACTAGTTAAAAAATTAACATTGTGATCATATAATCTTGCATGGTATTAGTGATTTTATGGAGTGTTTGAAAATTGCATTAGCTAAGAAAATTATGCCTTTCTTTTTCTTTTTCGGTTGAGGAATTCACTTCTTGACCGCTACTATCACTACAAGGCAAAGGACTATTTGTGACGGATTTATTTGGGACGGCCTAATTGCCGTCGCAAATACCATTATTCGCGACGGCATCGCAGCCGACACAAACATATATCTTATGCGACGACATTTTTGCGACGGCAACCACTGCTGTCGCAAAAAGTATAGCAAAACGACGTTGTTTTATACCCTAAATGCGTCGCCCCCTTCCACGTCAGAGGTATTTGCGAGGGGTATAGGCGGTCTCAAAAGGGATTAGTGCAACGACGTCGTTTGGCTTCTAAACAACGTCGTTTTGGTCCCAAAATTAGTTTCCCCCTTTTTATTCTTCTTCCTTCTCAAACGACTAAACCCTAGCTAGCCCTTACTGTCCTTGCCTCAGCCGTAACTCTCCCTAGCTCAGGCCTCACTCTCCATCTCGACGTTCACCTCAATCCGGTGGCCTCTCTGTCAGTCCGACCAATTGCTGTCACCTCTGCAATCGACGTTCACCTCAATAATCTTCTCTCTCTCTGTGGTTGTCTACCTATCTAGATCAGTCTCGCTCTTTCTCTATCTAACCTCTATCTTCATGTGCCATTATAGGCATTGCCACATGTGGAATCCCATCGCACAGGAATCTCCAACCTGAATCTTGTCGCTGACCGAAATCGCTCACCGACCAGGTTAGAATTTTTTGGATCTCTCTCTTTCTCTTTCTGCTTTCGCTCTCTCTATCTTTGCTCTTATGCAGAGATACCACATGGAATACCCCAAGTTCATAACACTCTGCTATGAAAATTTCAAACAGTTATATATACCACATGGAATACCGTAAGTTCATAGATTACTTTATTTATAATATTTCATTTTGTGGAAGCAAAATTCAAAAGCCCATGACCCTTCCTAGAGGAAACTAAAGAGCAAAACTGAAACTTCTATGAGTCAAATATCTCCTATAATAATAAAAGAAAAATTTTACAATGATGATCCAGACCCGATTTCAAGTTCGCTCAAGTCGAATAGTGCATTTAGTTAAAGACAGATCCTTGAGATGCATGCATGAGTTAATCGAAATATAAACATATAACCTTAGACCCGTTATATTATTGTTAATTTTATGTCATAATCATTTTTAGCTAATTTTATTGTTAATTCATTTTTTTGACATAGATTTGATGGTTAACCTTGCAATGCCTCTGTTCAATTTTGTGTTGTAATCCAACACATTCTTTCATTTACAACTGCAAATTTAATGATAACAACAATCTAACTGGTAGCCGAAACAAAGGAAATCATTCGTTGGTACTGAAGTATATTCGTATTATTCATTATTTGTTTTAGAAGTTCTCTTTTGCCCGGGTGTGTTGTGTTTTAAGGATTTCTACACACTTGCCTCAAATGTTTTCGTGCCTTGTGAAGTTGAGCTTCACATTGGTCAAGCTTAGCTTGTTATGTAATTTAGCTTGAAACAGAGTTTAAGGTCAGGTCCATTTACTTGGTGAACAAACCTGACCGAGGTTCTTACCCTGACAAAGCTTGATTGTTCATGAGCAGCTAGGTCTCTATCTTCTTCTTTTTTGTTGTTAAGTCAGCTAGGTTTCTATCTAGGCCTTGGTTTTTCTTATCTCCACCCTAGTACTCCCTACATTTCTATTTTGAAGACCAATGTTACCCCAAAAAGAAATTTTTTTGATAGCTCTGTGATCAGAATGTGAGATCCAACACGTGGGACGCTGCACTCTAGAAAATAGTATTTAGCAGTTAATCTATTTCTAGAAAATAGTATTTAGCAGTTAATGTATTTCTAGAAAATAGATTTAATAGTTAATGTATTTCCTCCTTTATGAATATTATCAAAAAATTGTTGAATTAAACTATAATCCAGCCTAAAGTGAAAAAAAAAAGAGCCTAGGAGTCATGGCACACGAAGATCCCAAAATTTGATGAAATCATAGGGTTCTGTAAGCAAATGTCAACCTTTGTATATGAAAGTTTTTATTAGTTTTCTTCAACTGGTTAAAATTTTAAGCTAATCTTCAAATAAGTGGTAGAGTCCCTTCATTTGTTCTAGAGCATGTTATGGTGTGTTACATTTATTGATAAATGCTCTGTTATATCAACTAAAATGGGATTGCTTGGAGGGGGACCAGTAGACAGAGTATAGAAGTGATAGTGATATGGGATCTTGCATGCTTTGCTTAAACTTAGTTAATAAAGAGGTTTTCTGTGTGAGACGAATACCAGATATGCTTCCAAAAGCCCTGTTTGAACTAAATTCATGCAGGAAAAAAAGAAAAAAGAGAAACAAGAAAAGAAAAGAAAAGGGAAGAAAAAAGATTATTTCCCAACTATTTAAGTGTTATATATTGTCATTTTTATTTATAGATTAATTGGGTACAAGTAGTTTCTTGTCAAGCTAATCCTTCCACAAATCTTGGGCTACTCTTTGTAGAAAATGCATTTATTTAACTAGCTTTTGCATTTGTGGAAATGCACAGTGCAAGCGTGCTCGGTATAATGCTGGCTAAGCATTAATGTAAATAGATCTATTGATCTCCTTGTAATACATCTTCGAATACTCAGTAAAATTATATCTTTTCCTTGCAGGTTCAACATTGTTGGTCAGGTATTTTTAAGGATTTTTCTGCTGTGAAGCTTGTAAACTTTCAATATCTACTCCAAGGCCAGGCTGGTTCTTGTCTATTTGTATCTAATATGAACCCTAATCAATAAATTGACTTTTCTATGCAGTAGGCTATTACAACGAGTATAGATTACTCACTTGCACAGCTGATTGAAGTGATTATTCTCCTTAGCACAGGTGGAAAAAATGGCGGTGGATGCAAGGCCTCTAAATATGTAGTTATCAGTCTACATGGTGGAATTTTGCTCCTACATGCTATCATAAACAGCCTTATTTGGACAGCTTGCTGCTGCCTGGAATCTTGTAGGTATGAAGAGTATTCCTGCTCTTTCTCGTATAGATAAATTTCAATTGTGATAGTTGTTTCGTGTACTTGAGGTTTATGGTTTGTTATGAAATTTGCTGTATCAGGCTTCAAAACTTCACCTTAATGGTGAATTGGTTGGGTTTATGATTCTTTGTTGCTGAAACATGGAGTTTATAAATAAAAATAATATAATCTAAAGTATCATGCATGGTACTAAATTTAGAAATTTACATCGAAAAGTTCATGGCGATTTTTAAGCAAGCTCATAAAGCAACTATGTGGATTTTTAAGCAAGTTACACCATATGCTATTGTATAATGATTATTGAGTACTACCTGTTTTTATTGAATTTTATTCAGTTTACATGCTTAGCATGTATATGCTAGATTAACATCTTCTTGGACATGCTGTTTTAGGCTATTACTTGACACAATAACATGGAACATTAACATGGTTGTTCTTATGTACTGTCTCGTTTTCACTGCAATATGTGTGGGTTTTGTATTGTCAGTTATGTGTAGGACCTTAATTTATTTGTTCCTGTTATCTCTAAGTTGCAATTGTAGGGTTTGCTTTTAGGTGAGGCATTAATTACTAGTTTCTAGTTGATGTGTTTTGTCATTAGCCTTAGATTTGTGTCAATATATTATGTTTAATTCATATTCATTGCATTTAACATGAAGGAAATCTGCCAGGAGAAAATTGGAGTCAACTTGGAGGGGGAGATACTTCTTGATGCAAAAAATGGAGATTCTTCTCTTTTATCAAGAGCCATGACCAAGGTAAAAAGGGTTGGACGGGCCCTATTTGGTCATTGCCCCTCTGTCGACTCTCTCCAATTGGGTTAATGAGATAGCAAGGTAAACTTTTTTTCAATTATTTTTTTTAGTATCAATTGGTGCCAAGTAGTTGGAAATATGGTTTAGATATTTTTGAATTTTGTTTCCTTTTTTTTCCAATTTGATGAACTCTCTTGAATCGTGTCCTGTTTCTTCTAACTCTAGTTTTTTGAATATCCAAACTCTTGTTTGATTTTTATGTTTCTTTTTTATTCAAAGGTTTGTGCCCTCAGTGAATGCAATTATCTACCATGGCAATAAGAAAGAAAGGGATGAGATAAGGAAGAAACACATGCCAAGAACAATAAGTCCTAAATTTCCCATTGTAATTACTTCTTATGAGGTTGCACTAATTGATGCAAGAAAGCACTTGAGGCATTACAATTGGAAGTATCTAGTGGCAGATGAGGTGAATCCTCAAGCCAACTTGTCAATGACTCTCTCTCTCTCTCTCTTGTTGAAAGCTTGGAGTTTCTGGCTGAACACTTGGCTTTTTGTATCTAAATTACATATTTTTCTTCTTAAAGGGGCACAAGTTGAAAAACTCAAAATGCAAATTATTCAAGGAATTGAAGTTATTGCCAGTTGAAAATAAGCTTCTATTGACTGGGACTCCATTGCAGAACAACTTGGCAGAGCTTTGGTCCTTGTTGAACTTCATTTTGCCTGATATATTCTCATCCCATCAAGAATTTGAGTCATGGTTAGTATGGTTTGTCTTTTTTCTTTTTCTTGTCCTTTTCTTTTTGTTGCCTATGATTAAAATGATTTTTAAGTACAACAAAAAATCATACTATGCTGAATTCCGAGCATTGAATTCCAAGCCTTTTGGGTAGTAAAATACCGAAACGGCATCGGAAGTCCGTCAAACTTGACACGTAGGAAGGTTTAGGCACGAGTGACGTGTGCGAACAAACGGCACGGTTGTCGGACTCCCGAGATGAGAGTTATCACATTTTTTCACTTAACCTTAAAAAAAAACATTGTTTTCCGAGCCATTTGGTTACTAAAATGTCGAAACGGCATCGAAAGTCTGTCAAACTTGACACGTAGGAAGGTTTAGGCACGAGTGACGTGTTGGAACAAACGACACGGTCGTCGGACTCCCGAGTTCATAGTTATCATGTTTTTTCACTTAACCTTTAAAAAAAAACATTGAATTCCGAGCCGTTTGGGTACTAAAATGTCGAAATGGCATCGGAAGTCCGTCAAACTTGACACGTAGGAAGGTTTAAGCACGAGTGACGTGTGAGAACAAACAGCACAGTCGTCGGACTCCCGAGTTGAGAGTTGTCACGTTTTTTCACTTAACCTTAAAAAAAAACATTGTTTTTTGAGCCGTTTGGGTACTAAAATGCCGAAACGGCGACGGAAGTCCGTCAAACTTAACACGTAGGAAGGTTTAGGCACGAGTGACGTGTGGGAATAAACGGCACGGTCGCCGGACTCTTGGGGTGAGAGTTGTCACGTTTTCACTTAACTTTATATGAAAAATAATGTCTTCCGTGCTTTTTAAATACTTGAATCCCGAATATTTCTTTCAGTAAACTTATTTATTTATATGCATATTTATTCATTGTCTATAATATGTTCATTATTTTATCTAATATTTATATTTTTTTTTTTCAGGTTGTTCGCAAGGAATAGGTCAATATGTGGTGTTTTTTTGTCAGCATATTTTGCGATACATTTAAAACTCCATTTTGGTCTATGGATTATGGCTTTGTAATGTTTTTTTGCAAGGCATTATAAATATTTTTTTATTTTATGAATTTTAATGTGAAACAATGTTTAAAATGTATTAGTTTACGTTGTTACGCATATTTATAAATATTTGAATTTTAATGAATGCTTTAATTTTGTCATTCGTATACTATTAATTCTACATTTTATTAGGTTGAAAAAAGCTACAAAAGTATTCACCAATTCAAAACAGGTGATGGCTGTTTGAAAAGTATTAGCGACGGATACATAACTGTTGGTAAAACCGTCGGAAAAAATGCCTGCATATGTGTATGTGTTAGCCTTTTGTGACGGTTTCATACTGTCGCTAAATCTATCAATTTCTGTGGGTTCAGGCTGTCGCTAATAATTGCAGTGAAAGATTTTTTGGATGGTACCAACCCGTCGCTAATAGTTTATTTGTGTCGGCCTTGCAACGGTCGCAAATACTATTTACTTTGGCGACAAGTATTTGCGACGGGAGATTGCCGTCGCAAAAGGTGACCTATGCCATCCCTTGGCCATCACAAATAGTATTTGCGACGCCCGTAGATTCGTTGCCGGAAATGCCGTCGCACAACTGACGCAATTGAGTATTTGCGATGGCAAAACAAGTATTTGCGACGGCGTTCTGCCGTCGCAAATACTACAATTTCTAGTAGTGTATTGGATTTTTAATTCACTAAAAGTTTGTTATGTGACCGTACTTTTTTTGTGGTTGTCTTGCAGCCTTGATATTTGTGAGAGGATTCCAGTTAAATTTGAAAGGAAGAAAAATGTTTGATCTTTATTTAGATTTATCCTATCCAACGGTATGGTTCACACCCTTTAGTCGTTGCTTCACTATAATTTATTGCTGAGTTGGACTACTAGTTACTCAAAGTAACTTTAAAGTGTTTAGCCAGAAAAAAAAGAGAGAAGTTTTAATGACAATGTGATCTTGAAGAATTATTCTTCAGCTACCGATATACTACATACATATGTAGGATTCATCTCACCAAATCAACTATACAGATAGAAAGAAAGCATTTTTGGCTAAAACCAATTTTCATATAATTCTGAAGTGATCAGTGCATTTAATTTTGTTATAAGAAACTTCAATTACCAACATCCTATCTAGCTGGCCTTATATCACTTTGCATATTTTAATTATTCAATTCTTCGTTTTAAGTTTTCTCTAGGTGGTGTTTTTGAGTTACTAATGAATTTCATTAAAAATATTATGACCAGGCACAATTTGGTGATGTGGAATGATAACTGAATGATTTAGCCTATATGTAGATACAACTAAACCAGTTAAAATTCTGTTTTGAAGAGTGATGAAATGCACAAATATCACTTTTTCTTTCAAATTTTATTTTGGTGTAAAATTATTGTTAAAAACATGTATGGAATATTATAGTAATAGTTGATTTCGGATTTGGTGGTTGTAAGCTTAATAAGGAAAAGAACCCAAATTTAGTTTGTATTTTCAAGTTCAGAAATAAAGGCTGTAAAACACAGTTAATACAATTATTAGTCTTTTTCTTTCTTTTATTCTGAATTTTTATATGATTGGGAATATTAAATTTGTAAAGTACAGTAACTCTCTTTCTTTAAAAAAAAAAATGGATTGGGTCTGATAATCGGGTCAAACCCGATTGCTAATGGATTGGTTCTTTAAATGTTAAATCCCATATGTCAGAATTGGATCCGGATCATATTTGAACTTTAGTGAATCTGGATCGGATCTAGGTCTATTCGATCTAGACTAGACCCGGTCCATTGACAGGATTGCATGTGAGTTATCATTTTGGAGAGAATTATGAGCTTGTCCCGATGATGATCCTATTAACACCAATCTTTGTTAGATATATTCTAATCTTTTATAGTCCCATGCCTATTTATTGCATTAATATATAAAGTATAAAAGCATCAATTTGCTCACCTATTTCAAATAAGGTATGAAAGTTTAGTTGAGCATTTCCCTTATTTGATAAATCAGTCCCTAAATTGGAGAGTATTTGATTTCATAAATTATAGTTAAGAAATAGTAAAACAGTTAGCATCTTTCTATGAAAGTCATCAAATCCAACCTTTCTTATTTGTTAAAAATCTTATTACAATGGAATACCTCTGATGTCATTGTTCAGAACATCTTTTATGACTACCCCCCGATTCATGGGTTGAGTAGCATGAATACCATTATGATTGTATGCATTGACACATTATTGTTTTTTCTCTGCATGTAGTTTTCTTTGTTTCCTTAGGATGTCTTTTTCTTCATGTACAATAGAAACACTTATGTTTCCTTGCTTCCTTTTACTTATTATCTCTTTCTCCTCTGCATAATTGAATATTATAAACATTTTATTTTTTCTATAGTAAGTTCAGAATTATATAGCTCATGTTGCAGCTCTTCAATTAAACCGTTGGTAAATATTACACTTATTTGCTTACCGTGCTTCTTTAAAGCATATGTTTCTCTCCTTTTCTTTAGCATTTCATCTTTCTTGTCCTCCGCTAATTGAGCATGCCCTTTTCTATTAGCTCTATTCTTTTGTAGTCTTTTCCTTTCATTAACTACAAATTTAAATTTAAAAATAACCTTGATGTTAAAATGTCATAGCATGTACCATTTCAACTATTCCCAACTTTCACATTACCTGTTTGTTCGCATTTAGCTTTATCTGAAACCATCTCTTGAGCATACGGTTCTTTAAATTGTTTCTTTCATGCATATACTTCTCTTCTTTTCTTTAACACATCCTCTTTCTTATCCTCTGCTAATTCACCATACTTTTTTCTTTTAGCTTTATTCTTTTGTAATCGTCTCCTTGCTATAACTACAAATATAAATTTACAAATAAACTTGATGTTCAAATGTCACAACATACGCCTCATTAACTATTCTCAACTTCTATATTACTTGGTTGCTTGGATTCAGCTATCTTTGATTCAGCTACTTCTGCAACCATCTTTCTTTTTAAGCCAGTTGATTTCTTACAACTCTTTCTCACTTCCATTTCATTTATCTTTGTTTCTCACCTTGCTTAAAAACTACAAAGTATTGCAATCACTTTTTACCAACAAAAAATCATGCGTAAATACGTTAAACCTATTGAAATAGTAAAATTATTTATTAACTCATAAAGAAAAGTTGCTATTTACAATTCACAAACTCAGCCAATAAGAAAAATAAAAGAATAAAAATTAGGAGATAGCAATGATCAAAAGGATATACATAAATACAGTTCATATTGTTTTACTTATAACTACAAACTAATATTCATCATTTGCAAGTTGAACCACAAAATACTATCATCATCAGGATTAAGGACCAATAGCCCAAAAAAAACAAAAAAAAAATTATTGATAAAAATGTGAGTAGAAACAGTAACATTAAAGGAAGATAATTAAAAAAATATACAAATAATAACTTAATATTAATACATAGGCAACTAACCTGTGCCTGCGAAAAGATATACCAAACTGCAAGATGTCAAAACGTATTAAAAAAATGGAAACAAAAAATAAGGCATAATCAAGAGATGTGTTATACATAGAATTGGCATAATATTTTACTTTGTATATATTCAAAGGCAAAGAGGAGATTTCCAATGATTACCAATTAAATCAAGTGCACAAAATAATGCTTGAATAATGATTACAGAAATGACATCTGTAGAAACCTAATTCCATCAAGGAGAAAAAGTTAGACAGGTCATTTTTAGTAGGGAAAAATTACTCAGGCTAGCAATTACTTGAAATTGTCCCCAGAGTGTTTTGTATGCCTATATAAACTTCCTATATATTTATGTATATCATATATTTTTCCATTCATGTTCCATTCTCTTATCTAATTTGTGACCTTATATTTGGTTGTGTTCATGTTTGAGAATGTATAGAGAGCAACTAAAAAATTCAGTTGGACATTAAAACAAGTAGAACCTATTAGGAAGAGCAATGCCCACAAAACCCACATGTAAGATTGTGACAAAACGAAAAAGCAAAGCTGATTTTTTCAAGTGACTAAAATATCAAAGCTAAAATTACAACCATACATAATGCAACAATAAGTTTAATGCTCACAAGGAAAGAATTTCTCTTGCCTTTGGAGTCGTAGGATGTGCAGTAATGGAGGAAGGAAGAATGTGTTGGCCAATTCCAACGACGGAGCTCGTGTGCACTGACGATGCGGCTTTGACAGTCTTAGTCGCAAATGTAATTTTGATCATGATGAAGAGAGATTTCCTCTATTATGAGCAGTATTATTTGTTCCACCAAATCTTACGATGAAGATGGTAATTTTTTTATTTTTTTTGCTTTTTGCTATCTGCGATGAATGAGAGAACCCAGAGAGAGATGAACCAGATGAACAACAGCAGATCCAGCAAGCTCTATTACCTCTACGATATTTTCTCTTTTTAAAAGAAGACATGGAAAAAGGTGATCCACGTCCAGTTTTTTGCTTTTTGCACGCTTCAAAAGAAAACCTGGACAAAGGTGGTTCACACAAGCAAGCTTTGTTGAAGAGACCCACACAACAATCGAGAAGAAGCCAATGGTGCATTGTAATTAAACTTTGCTTGAAGGGTAAAAATGGTAACAATTGACAAAATGAGGCCGACGAAATGGAGGGGTTCTAACGCTCTTTTATAATAGTAAGGATATGCATTTAACTTCCTTAGTCTAAACATTAAAAGAATGAAAAAAGTGGATCTTGTGGCACTGAACAAATGTATTGACTCTAGGCTCAACCCTTTTAAATACTTATATCATAAATAATAGCTATGATGAGTAAGACCAGATGAATATATATAATAATTCAACCAATTAGAAAAAAAAGAAGTTTTACCTTTCCAATTAGAAAAGCTACTTATTATGAGATATTCTGATGGTCTGTTTCATCACAGCTATAACTCTTTAATATAAGAAACCTACAAGATATTAGGAACAAGCAATAAACAAGCAACTTAAAACACTCAAATTGGTCATATGTTTTAATTGAGTGCTAATATTCTTCATGATTCAATTAGCTTGCTGTATCATGCATTTATTTTATTACTTCTATTTCTATATATGTGTATATAGATATTATTCTAAAAATCTATTGGATCAATTGCCACGAAGGTACAAATCAGGTAAAAGAGTAAAAAATTAACCTTCTTGTGCATAGCTATAAGATTTTTAAAATGAAATCTAAGGAATCTATCACTGAAATATTCACTAGATTTACTGATATTATTAATGGATTAAAGTCTCTTTGAAAGATTTATTCTAACAGTGAGCATGTTAGGAAGATACTCAGATCTTTACCCAAAAATTGAGAAGCCAAAGTGACTGTAATATAGGAAGTCAAGAATCTAAATATCTTGCCTTTAGAAGAGCTGTTGGGGTCAGTCATGACCTATGAGTTGACTCAGAAACAAAACTTGGAAGATGATGATAAGAAAAGAAGAAGAACTATTGCCTTCAAATCAACCATTGATGAGCAAGACAATGATAAAGAAAAAGAAGAGGATATAGCCCTCATTACCAAGAAATTTAAGGGATTCATGCGAAAGAAATGGAAGAAAGGCAAAAACTTGGAAGTTAAAGCAGAATCAAGCAAAAGAGACTTTATAATCATCTGCTTTGAGTGCAAGAAACCTGGACACATCAAAACTGAATGTCCTCAACTCAAAAAGAGAAAAAAAGAAAGAGCAAAGAAGCTATAGTAATGGCAGCAATTCTAAGTGGCAGTGAAGAATTGAGTTCAGATGAAGAATATGACACTGAGGAGATAGCTAACCTATGCTTGATGGCCCAAGAAGAAGAGGATGAGATATCTACTTCTGACTTACTTTTGATGAACTTCAAGATGCATTTTATGATTTGATGAGTGAATTCAAAAAATTAGGAGCAAAAGTTTTTCTTTTGAAGCAAATGATTGTCACATTGACCAAAGAGAATGAAACTTTAGATTTTGAAAATAGTTTACTGAAAAAAGAGAATGTTTCTTTAAAAGAAAAAGTTCAGGATTTGAATAACACTCTTGAAAAATTTGTAAAAGGAAGAGAAAGCCTTGACTTAATTTTGGCAAAACAAAGATGTTCCTTTGATAAATTAGGAATTTGATATGATCCTTTTGTAAAGAAAAAGTCATAGAAAAGCTTCTTTGCTCTACCGAATGTCCCTAAAGTCAGATGTTTTATTGGCAAAAGAATGGCCATTATACTAGGTTTTAAAGTAGTTTCTGAATCTTCAAAATACTTTGTGGTTAATATTCTTAATGATCATGTCAACTTGACAGGAATTAGACAAGGTAATATATATGTCTTTGACTTGAATGATTTGTTTGCATGCAAGCTAAAATGTTTATCTGTTGTAAATGAGAATGATTCTTGGCTATGGCATAGGAGGCTAGGTCACACCAGCATGAGCACAATATCTAAACCTATAAAACATGACATGATTGTTGGTATGCCAAAGATTAAGTTTGAAAAAAGATAAAACGTGTGATGCATGCCAAAAAGGTAAACAAATCAGAGTGTCTTTCAAATAAAAAACTATGATTTCAACTTCTAGACCTCTTCAATTGCTACATATGGAACATTTAGTCTTGGAGGAAAACAATATGCACTTGTAATTGTAGATGACTATTCTAGATTTACTTGGACTTACTTCCTTACTCACAAAGATGAAACTATTTTTGTGTTTCTCAAGTTCTATAAAAGAGTTCAGAATAAAAAAAAAAGGCTTTACCATTTCTGCTATTAGAACAGATCATGGAGGAGAATTTGATTACTCACCATTGAAAATTTTTTGTGATGAAAATGATTTTGAACATAACTTTTATGCTTCAAGAACTCCTCAACAAAATGGTGTTGTTGAAAGAAAAAATAGAAATTTAGAAGAAATAGCTAGAAGCATGCTTTGTAAAAATGATTTACCTAAGTACTTTTGGGCTTAGGCAGTAAATACTGCATTCTACTTTTTAAATAGAATTCTTGTTAGAAGGCATTTGAAAAAGACTCCCTATGAATTTTGGAAAGAGAGAAACCAAACATTTCATACTTTCATGTCTTTGGATGCAAATGCTTTGTTCTAAACAACAAGGATAATTTAGAAAAGTTTGATGCTAAATTAGATGAAAGTGTTTTTCTTGGTTATTCTCTGCATAGTAAAACTTTAAGAATTTATAACAAAAGAACCTTAGTAGTTGAAAAATCTATTCATGTCAAATTTGATGAATATAACTCTCTTACTAGCAAAACTATAAGTGTTGATGATGCAGATGAAACAGGACAAAGTGCTGGTAATATAGAAAAGTGTTAGCACCTAAAGAAACACTGTCAGGAAAAGGCAGAGAAGCAAAAATGAAATATGAAGAAAAGGAGCCCACTCTAACCATATCTCGGCAGCAAATTGATGCAAATGAGGGACTACCTAAAGAGTGGAAGGTTGTGAAAAGTCATCCTCAAGATCAAATTCTTGGTGATTCATCAAAAGGTGTAAGAACTAGAGCTTCACTCAGAAACATGTGTGCTCATTTTGGCATTCCTATCACAAATGGAGCCAAGACCTTTCAGGAAGCTACAAGAGATGAGTATTAGATTAATGCAATGCATGAAGAACTAAATTAGTTTGAGAGAAGCAAAGTATGGAACCGAGTGCCAAGACTTGAAGGACATCCAGTTGTAGGCACCAAATGAGTATTCAGAAATAAGATGGATGAAGCAGGTACTGTAATCAGAAATAAAGCAAAGTTAGTTGCTCAAAGTTACAGTCAAGAGGAAGGTATAGACTATGATGAAACTTTTGCACCTGTTGCTAGATTGGAAGCAATTAGAATGTTACTTGCGTTTGCATGTTTCAAAAACTTTAAACTTTACCAAATGGATGTTAAGAGTACTTTTCTAAATAGTTTTATAAATGAAGAAGTTTTTGTTGAACAACCTCCAGATTTTGAAAATGCTGAGTATCCTGATCATATTTTCAAATTGACTAAAGCTCTATATGGTTTAAAACAGGCACCTAGAGACTGGTATGAGAGACTTAACAGGTTTTTGTTAGAAAATGATTTTTTAAGAGGAAAAGTGGGCACTACTTTTTTCATCAAAAATAGATGTCCAGATATGCTTATTGTACAAATATATGTAGATGACATTATTTTTGGATCCACTAATGAGAATTTGTGTAAGGATTTTGCCAAGTGTATGTAAGGAGAGTTTGAGATGAGTATGATGGGTGAACTGACATTCTTTCTTAGACTCCAAATTAAGTAATCCAAAGATAGAATATTCATAAATCAGTTCAAGTATGTCAAGGATCTGCTCAGAAGGTTCGATGTTGAAAATCTGAAACCCATTGGAACACTTATGAGTAGTTCAACTAAAATGGATGCAGATGAGGTAGGTAAGTCTATTGACACCAAGCTATATAGGAGCATGATAGGATCTTTGTTATATTTGACTGCAAGCAAACATGATATCATGTTCAACGTGTGTATGTGTGTAAAATTTCAAGCTAATCCTAAAGAATCACACTTAACTGCTGTCAAAAGAATTTTTAGATACCTAAAACAAACTTATAATCTTGGCCTGTGGTATCCTAGTGGTACATCTTTTGAACTTGTTGGATATTCTAATGCTGATTAAGCTGGAAGTAGAATTGATAGAAAAAGTACTATTGGTTCATGTTAATTTCTTGGAAACATGCTTGTGTCTTGGTTTAGTAAGAAACAAAACTCTGTTGCCCTCTTAATTACAGAAGTAGAGTACATAGCTGCTATGCTCAAATATTATGGATTAAACCCCAACTTGAAGACTATGGACTTACCTATGAACATATACCTATTAGGCGTGACAACACACAAGTGTTATAAACCTAACCAAAAACCCTATTCAACACTCAAAACCAAACACATTGAGATTAAGCACCATTTCATTAGAGACCATACACAAAAGGGTGACATCAATTTGGAGTTTGTCAGCACTAATCATCAGTTGGTTGATATTTTCACCAAACCCCTAAATGAAGATAGATTTTGTATGATTCAAAGGGAACTTGGTATGTGTAGCCATATTTAGTGTTGATTATGATCTATTTTTTCTCTTAAGTATATTGTACCTCAAATGATCTTTCTACCTTAAGTGTTGACAATTACTGAAAGTGCCGTCAATATGAACTGAACTTGTTCTGCATGTAAACTTGGGTGTCATCAATTTTTTCTAGTGCTAGCAATCTAAGTTTATTTACTTAGGTCTTTATATGATCACTACACATTGGCAGCACCTGTTAAAAGTGTCAGCACCACTGCATACTTACGTTCGACTTACCATTGCTTATAAATACCCAAAACCCTAAATTGTTGACCCAAACTTTCATTTCACTCTCTTCATTTTCAAAAGTAATCGTTCCCTCTATTTCTCAAATCCATAACACCATCTCCATCCAACTTCTCTATACTTCAAAACCATCCTAATGCTCTCAAGAATCATCAGGGGCTACTGAAATTGAAAAGAATAGCTACAATTTCTAAAGATCTAAGCACTAAACAAGCTCCAACTGAATCGATAGTGGCCGATCAAAGGAAAAAGAGGAAAAACAGAAAGGAAAAGAGAGAATCAAGTAAGATGATGGAAAAATCAAAAAAGGGGAGGAAAGATGTCCAGGAAAAGGGCGTGGTAGAAGGAGAACACACAACTGATGTTCTGGAGAATGGCCCTTACTTTAATTGAGTATTTCTAAAGGAAATGTATGAAACTTCTTTCTGCACCAGAAAAGTTATCAAGGGTAGATTTCTTGATTTCAATTTCTTTAAGGAAATGGGGATAAACTTTGAAGAAAAGTTCACACATTTGGGATGGGTAGAAATGGCCAAACTCAAGGAGAAAATGTACCCAGAACTCGTTAGGCACTTTTATGCCAACCTTAAACCATTAAAGAGGGACCCCAATTGTATGACAAGTTTTGTGAAGGGGGTTAAGATAAAAGTTTCTAGAGAAAATTTTTTGCCTACCCAAAGAAGAAATTAAGATCAGTCTTGAGAATCTTCGAGATGTCTTATCGGTAATTTTGGCCAAGGCACTTTGTAGGAAGAAGAAGAAAACTGTCACATCTGATAATCTTTCACTGGAGCTCAAATTGGTACACTATTTTCTCAATCACTGTCTAGCTTTAAGAAGTGGCAGATATGATTATGTCTCTAAAGCTGAATTCTACTACTTTGGTGTTATGCCAGTAAGGACAAGAAGCCCCAAATGACATCCATTATCCTAGATAAGATGCTTGCAGCCTCAACTCATAAAACCAGTAGCCTTCCATATGGTATGGCTCTCACTAAGATATTTAAGCATTTTGGAGTTGTGTTCACTGGTAAGAATGTAGAAGTGGTGAAAGAAAGATAAGATGGGATAAATGAATCCACTTTGAAGAGCATGAGATATGAGAAAAATGAAGAGACTAGTGAATGGGTCAAGAAAAAGGATGGAATCTCCACTGCTGTCTCATCCTCACAAACAGGATTAGAGGAATTTGAGGAAGCAGATTTTAAAATCAAAGTGGTGGAACTGCTGGATAAGTTTGATACCAAATTTGAAAATTGTCTAATTGTGGTGATGAAGATGGTGACCAAAGTGGAGCAATTGTCTAAAGAAGTGAGAACCATCAAGCAAGAGATAAAGGAGGCTATTCTAAAAGCTATAAAAGAAGGAAATCCCTATGATTCTGATAAGGCAACCACTAGGTCTGAAAAACAGTCTGAAGATGAATTTGTAGAAAAAGAGCTCAATGATGAAGAACTAGAAGAAGAACATAAAGAGGAAGTTGTAGAAACAGAGAAAGGAATTGAGCTAGAAAGGGACCAAGGAAGTAGATATGTGGTTGGTGAGCAGCATGTAGTAAGAGAAACAAAGGAGCAAGTGCTAACCCCTAAGCATTCTGAGGCAACATACAAGGGAAAGGCCCCAGTTGCAAGTGCTGACCCACCTAAACCAAATCCCTCCTTCTCACCTCCTTCCAAACCCCGATACAAATAGAGAGCTAGGAAGAAAATTTTCTTTCCTCCTATCACCAAAGAATATGGCTTTCGACCCAGATCTGGACAGGGTGGTTCTAACACCCCTGATGACCCTGTTATTCTATGAATCTGCTTTGAATTTCAGTGTTTATGATCAACTGTTCAAACTTTAGTTTTTATGAGCTTTTAGTATGTTATTGTTCATAGTGCTGATAATGGACTAGTTTGTCAAACATTTTATTTTTTAATGCAATTTTCTTATTATTGTCTCCCCTGCTTGGTTATTTGCTTCCCTTTCTATAGTTTAAATTCTATGCAAACATTTTTTTGCTATTGTATCTGTCTTAAATTGTATCATAATTTATTTTTGATAAGTTGACAAAAAGCAGGAGAAATATCATATGTTGAAGCAAGGGAGAGCTTATATTAAGGGGGAGGAAACTTTTCACTTTATATTTTTGTTTAGTTGTTTGGTGAAGGTTTTGTCATCATCAAAAAGGGAGAGATTGTTGACCCAATGCTTGATCTCCATAAGTGATTTTGATGATAAACAAAACATAATTATTGTGGACTAATGTTCTAAACTTAAGTATGCAAATTAGCTACAACAAACATAATTAAAACTATAGATTACTATATCAAGAACATGGAAGGCCTTGTCAGCACCCTATAAGATTGCTAACACTGTGAAGGGCTCAGAAGAAGTATATGAAACATGTAAGCACCTCATTTTTATCCGCTCGGTAATCTCTAGCCTAACCTAACTCCTTTTCAAAACTCCGTAGGCACATTTAAACCCAAATCAACTTTCAGATCCCTATCCAATCAGTTAACTATTTCTCGAGCTTGCTGGGCCTAACAGAGGCCTAATAACTATACCTGTCCTTTGGGCCTCCAGGCACGTCTTTGAGAATGCTCAAAATCCCTCAAGATGGTAAGTCTACCGTTCCAAAATGTTCTTAGAGAATTAGGCATACTTGATATGCCATCCTGACAAATTTTGGTCCTATTCTGGTCAACTTCGATCAAAATGACCATTTTGCCCCTAGGTATGCCAGCATGGCACAAATCCCTCCAACCAGTAAACATACCTCCCAGGATCGTCCCTGAACAGTCTGGTATGCTTAATATCCCATTCCAACCCACCTTGACTCTTTTCGACCAATTCTGATCAAAATGACCATTTTACCCTTAATGGCCTGAGTGCGCCCCGAAACCATGCTGGCTCTGGGTACCAAACCAGTAAATCCAATTATATGCCTATGTTCAATCCAAGGTGAGTCCCGTGACTCTAAACACTTCCAAGTCAACGAAAGTCCCTTAGAGTGTCTCACAGACGCTCCGCTAGGGTTGTCTTTTTCTCTCGATTCCCAAATTAAAATGCACTGTCAAATGACTCGAGAAATGCATAAATGAAAAAATTCCCAGAAGCCTGTCCATAGGTTTTTTTATCGATACGGCTCGATTGAATATATTGCTTCCTGAAGCCCCCGATCGCATGGCTAAAAAATTATCACTTTCAGTAACCCGTGGAGCATCTCACAAACGCTCCGCTAAGGATGTCTTTTCCTCCAATTTCCTAATCATAACACACCATCAAACGACTTGAGAAATGCATAAATTAGGAAATTCTAAAAAGCATTTCTAGAGCACTTTCCATTGGTACGGACTGATCGGAGAGATCGCTTCTCGAAGGCCCTAAGCACGTAGCCCAAAAACTGCTACTTTTGATCATCCATAGAGTGTATCACAGATGCTCCGCAAAAATGTGTTTTCATACCCACTTTCCAAAGTGATATCTCACTCTTTGAACACCTTTCAAGCTCCCCAGAAGCTTTCAATTCTTGAGAAACGCTAGGAGAACATCGTGAACGTAACCGATTTCGCTGAGCCTTTCCCGATTTGCATAATTATTGAGGCAAAGTTAACACAAAAGTTCTCAGTGGCGGAGCGTATGCTAAATATGCCCAGATTGTGATCAGATTGACCAAAAATGTTTCTTGCTCGCTAAGTTTGAGAAGTACGACCATGCCACATGTCACTTTTCTACTAGAGAAGTATAGGCGCATGTAGCACATGCGCCTGTGTAAAATTTACACAAGCGCATGTCCTACATGCGCCAGTGGCTAAAGTTTTGCCTATAAATACTAGGCCCCCCTTGATATTTTAGATAAAAAACAGTAGTAGAGCTCTGCAGAAATAACCTCTGAACCTCGAAATTCTATATACACCTCACCTAAGCACCTAAGTTAGATTCCACCTCTCTCTAGCCTATACAGTCCACCTAAAAAGCTTACAGTGCTATAGAAGAGCCATTTCCAACCCCTTCAAGTCTCTCTAAGGCCATTCAAGTTCAAGACAAGACATCCATAGAAGCTTGAAAGTGCTTTGAAAGCAAAAGGTGGTGTTCTCTTTTATATTTTTGTCATCCCCACTCTTTTCTTCTCTCTCCTAGCCTACTTAGGCTACTCTCTATTTTCAACCCTCATTTTTTATCCCCCTTTCTTGCATGCTTGAAACAAGTGAGCTCCTAGTTTATGTCTAAAGGAAAGCTTGTAAGAACCACCGTGTAGGGGGATCTCTCACTAGCCCACTTTAAGATGGCATGGCCTTGGAGCACCTTGCAATTTGGTGTGGCCTATAGCTTGGTAAGATTTCATGACCCCTCTTTGCATATGGTTACCATGTCCATATATTACACACTTGGCCCCATTTTCATGTTCATCATCATTTTTCAAAAACCTCCACTATCTCATTTTTATGTTTTTTTCAAATTCCATATTCAAGTGTTTTCCTGAAAATGGTTTTAGAAGTTGGTGCCTTAAAGCCTAGGTCAAGCCCTCAATTTTCACATCTTAGAAAACCCCCCTTTAAGCCCCTTGACTTCATTTTGCATCCTTGTATTTCTTTACATTTCATGTGGCATAAAATTGGCTTTCAAACCCTTCTCTTCTATATTGATTTTTAAGAATCCACTCTCTTGAACCTTGTGGTTGAAATGGTCCATTAGAACGCTCTCTTGAGTGGTTTTCCCATCATCTTGACCATATGAACCCTAGTTCATTAGAATTGGTTTTCTACATCCCAAAAGTGGTTTTCAAAATAACCCTCTTCAAGAAGGGTTCTCAAAAGTTCATCTTCTTTAATTTGCATAAAAATAATTTTTTCAAAACTACCGTTTTCATCTTGATTTTTAGAAGTTTTTCTCTCTTAAATATTTTGGTTGGAATGGTCCCATGGAGTATTCTTTGGAGTGATTTCCTTCAAATCAACCGTATGAACCCTTATTCTTTAGAGTAGTCTTCAATATCTTAAAAGTGGTTTTACAAAACCTCCTTTCCAAAAATAATTTTTAAAGGTTCATTCTCTTTACTTTTCAAGTCTTCAAAACTATCTATTCAATGTTGAGTTTCACAAATTTTACTCTCTTGAGTTAGTGGGTGAAATGGTTTCAAGACAACCCTCTCTTGAGTGGTTTCCAAATACCAACTATAAGAACTTAACACTCATTTGAGTGGATTTCATAAAATGGTTTTCAAAACACACTTTCAAGTTTCATGCATAAAAACACATTTCCAAAACCACTATGTCAAAACCCGAGTTCAAAACCACCTTCCAACCCTAGGTTAACTTGACCCCAGTTGTCCAACCTTAGGTTAACCTAACCCAAGTTAGTTAACCCTAGGTAAACAAAACCCTAGGTTAACCTAACCTTAGTTAGTTAATCCTAGATTAACCTAAACCAAGTTAGTTAATCCTAGGTCACCTTAACCCTAGGTTAACCTAACCCAAGTTAGTTAATCCTAGGTCACCTTAACCCTAGGTTAACCTAACTCTAGTCAGTTAACCCTAGGTCAATCCAACCCTAGTCCAACCTAACCCAAGTTAGTTAATCTTAAATCAACCCAACCTAGGTTAGTAAGTGTCAAGGCTCCAATTCAAAGACCCCTTTTTAAATAATCCTTCAACTCAAAAAACTATTTTTATAACATACTTTCGAAAACATCCTACTCTCTTGAGATTTCAAAAATCAACTCCAAAACCTTTTCAAATATTCCTATACTCTATCTTAAAAAATGCTTCTAAGAAGTTCTCTTAAACTTGTCCCAATTAAAATTGTTAGACACTTAACATTTTTTAAAAATTATTTGCAAAATGTTTCTAAGAACTTACAATCCTAAGGTGTCTCTACCCTTTTTATGGTTAGGAATTCCAAGGGAAGGTGATACATTAAATATACCCTCTAAGGTTGTCCATATTAGGGTTCTAAAACCCTAAGTGTTTTTCAAAAACCCTTTTCAAAAATGATTTTCAAATATCACATTCTTGAGGCAACCCTAATCCTTCCATGGTTAGAAGTGATCAAGTATAAGTGAGATATTCAAGAAGGGTTCTACAACCCTAAAATTTTAAAAAGCCAAAAGAGAAGTTTCTAGCCCCTTTTTTCAAACTTGTTTTCAAAACTCATTGCCCTAAAGGAGTTTAGTTCTTCAATGACTAACCTCTCAAAGGTGATGAAACATTAAACATGCATTTCATAAGGTATTCAAACACTATTTTCAAAAAGCTTTTTGAAGACAAGTTCACAAGAGCATTTCGAATCCGAACTCTACCTTCAAAATTTTCAAAACAAGATTTCCAAACACTTCCAAAAATTCCCTCAAGTTATTTCAAAGCACTTCCAAAACTCCCTTGAGTTAATTTCAAAAACATTTAAAATCATCTTCAAACCTGATTTAAAAAAAAAAAAAAAAAAAAACACTTCAAACATCCCAAGTACTATTTCAAAGGCATTTTTCTAAAACTCTCAAGTTCTCTTTTTCCAAAGACCTCAAAGCATCCTCAAACCTTTCCAAAGACCTCAATGTGTCTTTAAAATATTCCAAAGGCTCCAATGTGCCTCTCTTTTATCGGGCTCTTGCCCGAACTACGAATGACCGGATTCTCACCAAATGAGATATGTAGGCAACTTAAAATGATGTGGTCATAACTTTTATTTCAACTCAAGTTCCCTTTTCAAAAGTTTTCACCAAGTCAAAATTCTCATCCCAAATCACTTTCATACTTTTTATTTTTAAACATCTTTTCAAAACATTCATCATGCATCCAAAAAGTGATGATCAAACCTATTCTTCAAAATTCTAAAGTAGATATTAAATGGATAATAATAACCGGTTATTCAAGTGAGTGAACTAAGGGTGATTAGACATGTAGGTACCGAAAGGGCGGGATAGGGTGATGATCTTAGGATATCTTTCCTACACGTAACCAACTCTCGAGCTATAGATTTCTAGTTTCAGATATCAATCCGGAGTCATGTTTTCAAAAGAGTTTTAAAACATTTTAAAACGTTGTTAAAAACCTCATTTTCAAAAACCTTCTTAAGGAGGACATTTTCAAAATGATTTCAAAAAACCTAAGTTTAATCTTCGAATTACACTTAGTTTCAGGTGACCTAACACATCTTCAACTATGTTAGGTGGAGACTCCTATTTTTTCCAAAAAGCCCTTAAATCAAGTCAATTTCAAGATCAAACCTAGTCGCACTTGCCCTTCTAGGAGGATGAGTTCTAACGCGAGAGTACCGTGCTTTTTTCCGAGCTAGGAGGACTTGGTTTTAAAAATCAGGGCATGATAATAGAACTATTCAAAGCCAATAGTGCCAACACCTGTGTAAAAGTGTTGATACCTAAAGAAGAAGAGATAAGGTATGAGTGAACATATGGTTAGCAACATCCATGGCCAACTCATTCACATTGAAAACCCTTGATCCTTATAGTCATGTTAATCCATTACGGCATCGTGTCTTCAAAAGTATTATGAAGAAAGTTTAAAAGAAATGTCTGTCAAGATTGTCGACAATATAGATGATTGGTGACACTTGATAGTCTATGCAACCGAAAGACATCCTTAGCACATGAAGATTGCTGACAGCAAATAGATTGGTCGACAATGGATCACTAAAGGCTAAATTTATCTAAAAGATCAGAATAGCTACCAAGGGTATCAAAAAATCTCAAATACATTCCCACCATCGAAGACTAATTTACAGAATGAAAGGAAGATATTCGAGGTAAAGCTGCAGCAAAAGTAGCAGCGAGCTAGATTGGCGACATTAGTAGAGATTGCTGGCAATCTTAGCTAACGACGGAAAAAGGCACCAACGATCAAATTTTCAAATTGTCTATCCTAGCCACCTGCGCATAAAATGCACCTCCAACAACTCTAACGACTAATTTTTGTGAGAGAGTATATATATATATATGGGTTTAAACTCATTTATGAAAAAGAGACAGGGATCTTAAAGTGCATAAATCCAAAAGCCCCAAACATTCCTCACTGCTCTGAATCTGCTCATGTCCGAAATAGTTTATTGAGCTTCAATCTTCATTTATTCACTTTTGAGAGTGATATACATTATATTTACAAACTAATAATTCATGAGAAGGTTGTAGTAACCTTATCAAGTGAGTGTAGCTTTATTGTACACTTGTAGATTGAGAGCTTAGATTGAAGCTTCTCGATGGTTAAGGGTTTAGTGTAAATCCTTGAATGTAATAGTGAGCTGGGTACTTGAAAAAACTAGTAACTGTGTAAGAAAATGATTATATAGTGGAATACCTTCGAGAGGATCAAGGAAGAGAGGACGTAGGCAAGAGTTAGGCCAAACCTCTATAAACTATTTGTGCTTGCCAACAATCATCATACATATCTGCTTTGATCATTGCATTTCATCTTTAGTGCAATTTTTATAAATATCTTTTAAGTTATTATCTGGACTACTTTATCTGATTTACATTGTGATTAGTTTGTTCATTCCAACTAATTTTAATTGCCCATATTATTGATAGACCCAAATCACCCCCCCTCTTGGGTTAATCTTGTCCTAACACTCTCTTCTGAATTGTTTATGGAAATAATGAAAACTTTTCTGACTTTGAAAAGGATCAAACTTCTGTGGAAGACTCTGACAAAAGAAAAATAGAGAAGCTGAAGAAAAAGAAGCAGAGTAAGAAAATGAACAAAGGACCGAGCTAACAAAGTATTTGAAAGAGAAAATGAAAAAGGAAATGATGCCAAAGATTGACGAGTATAATCAATCTACTCTAAAGAGAATGGGATATCAGTTGAATGAATAAACAAGAACTGGATATTATTTTGAGGGGAAGGATACTTCAATCAAAGGAAAAATGTCTAAAGCAATAGAAGAGACTTTAAAAGTTGCAAAAAAAATTCTTCTCATGATGACAACTTCTAGAAATGAGCAAATAGATGTTCTAATGGGCATGATGGAGTTGAAGGAATAGCAAGAGAAAATGCTCACTTAACTGAACAAAAAAATTGTGGTTGCCAGCAACAAAATAAAAAAGGAGATTGGAAAAGATTTTGCTGTGAACTGCACTCCAGTAAGAAGAGATTCAAGCAGCAATTCCTCTGAAGAAGAAGACAGCACTTCATCCTAAGATAGTGAGAATGTTACCCTTGATGATGAGCCACTTGCTGAAATCTAGCCAGCCATTCCCACTTAAACTTGTCCAACTTTTACTCCAAAAACATCTCCAAAGTCAATCCAATACTTTGTTGAACCAAAATCCCCATTTGCATGATTTTCATTGGCATTACATTTCTACATTTTGAATTTGTTGATTGCATGGGTTATAGAGTAACATTTTTCTGAATGTAGGATATTACTCACATATGTTATGTATGCTAGTATATACTTAGATGCTTATCATTTTTTTATTTTGATAGTTTAATGCCTTGAATGCTTGATTGATTGTTGCACTTAAAATAGCTAAATTTTAGTTTGACATTTTTTTTTACTACTGTACTTGTATTTAATTTTTATATAAATTCCTTTTGTTGCATTGCCTCAAGAGTGTCACGCCCCGATTTTTGAACACCAAGTCCTTTCGACTCGGAAAAAAAGCACGGTGCTCTCTCGTTAGAACTCATTCTTCTAGAAGGACAAGTGCGACTAGGTTTGATCTTAAAAACATACTTTGAGTCAAGGGCTTTTGGAAAAAGTTTGGGAGTCACCACCTAACATAGTTAAAGATGTGTTAGGTCACCTAAAACTAAGTCATCTTAGGAAAGGCATGTTTAATGTTTCATCACCTTAAGAGGTTAGTCATTGAAGAACTAAACTCCTTTAGGGTTATGAGCTCTAAAAACCATTTTGGAAAAGCGGCTAGAAACTTCCTTTTGTTTTTTAAAGCTTTAAGGTTATAGCACCCCTTTTTTGAATGTCTCACTTACACCTGAACAATCCTAACCGTGGAAAGATTAGGGTTGCTTCAAGAATATGATGTTTGAAAATTATTTTTTGAAAAGAGCTTTTGAAAACACCTAGGGTCTTGGAACCCTAATATGGACAACCTTGGAGGTTATGCTTAATCTATCACCTTCCCTTGGAATCCCTAACCATAAAGGAGTAGGACACATTAGGGTTGTGAGTTCTTGAAGACATTTTTGAAAATAGTTTTTGAAAAATGTTAAGTGTCTAGCCATTTTAGTTGAGACAAGTCTAAGAGAACTTCTTGGAGATATTTTCGAAGATAGAGTGTGGGAATATTTGAAAAGGTTTTGGAGTTGATTTTTTGAAATCTTAAGAGAGTAGGATGTTTTTGGAAAGTATGTTATAAAGATAGTTTTTGAGTTCAAAGATTATTTGAAAAGAGGTATTTGAATTGGAACCTTGAAGCTTACTAACCTAGGTTGGGTTTGTCGCACCCCGATTTTTTGCACTCGAGGAAAATACGCAGAAGTGAGAAAAATATGGTACTCTCTCGTTAGAACTCATCCTCCTAGAAGGACAAGTGTGACTAGGTTTGAAATAGAAATTGATTTGATTAAGGGCTTTTGGAAAAAGATTTTTAGTCGTCACCTAACTTGATTAAGATAAGTTAGGTCACCTAAAACTAAACACAATCCAAAGACTACACTTAGGGTTTTTGAAAAGGTTTTGAAAACTTCCTCAAGAGAGGGTTTTTTTAAAAAATAGCTTGTTTGGCAACCTTTGGAAAGATTTAAGCCCTTTTTGAAAATAACTTCATTTTGGTCTTTGAAAACAGTAATTTAGGTTCGGAGGTTGGTTACGTTTAAGGAAGACGCCCTAAGCCATCACCCTACCCCGCCCTTGCAGTACCTACATGTCTATTCACCCTTGGTTCGCTCAATTAGAGCCTTCGATTGTCCAATGTCCAACTATATCCACTTTTAGAAAGAATTATATGATGCATGATATGCAAGTGCAAAAAAAGAATTTGAATTTGAAAATAGACTTGAAAATATTAAAATTTGAAAGAAAGTTTTAGAAATTAGAAACTTGAAATAGATCATGTAATTGAAAGTTTGGAAAAGGTTGTGAAAATGAAAATTTGAAAAAGGTTGTGATTGTACCTATGAGGATTGCCTACGTATCCCTTTGTTGGAAATCAGGTCAGTCGTAGTTCGGACGAGAGTCCGATAGACACTTTGAGGTTTTTGAAAGTTTAATTTGAAAATATTTGATTTGAAAAGAGTTTGACTTGAAAAAGGTTTGATTTGAACTTGGAATAGAAAATTTGAAATTGAAATTTGATTTAAATTGAACCTTAGAATTTAAAATTGACCTTAGAATTAACTTTGATTTGAAAAGATGGAACTTGGAAGAAGAACTTAGACTTGATTTAGGAAAGAGGAAAGAGAAAGCAACGTTAAAGAAGCTCTACAATTGCATGTGCTTGAGCACCCGTTAGCTAGTCCTCTTGGTCATACATGTGCATCCTAGAGATAGATAAGGACCTGGGCTACACACTCAGTGCCAAAGCTCAACCGACGGTGGTCATTGTATTGGGGGTTTTCATCAAGTTCGACCTAAGACGGTGTGAATTCGGCCCCCTTGATTATGTGGTGAAACCCAACCTTGTATGTTCACGTCCCTATTGCATTATGGATGTCATGTTTATACATTGCATTCAAAAGTTGAGTTTTGAAAATATTTTGACTTAGATTGAAATTGGAAAGCCATCTTGGTTTTAAAAAAGAATTTTAGAAAGAAGTTGAAGCTTCTTAACTTAGGATTAGGATTTAGGTATCCTAGGGTTCAGGTAATCTAAGGTTGGAGTATGTAATTGGATTAGAAAAGATTTAATGTAGATTTGCAAAGTTTGATCAAGGAAACCTTAAGTTTAGAAATCTTAAAGTTAAGAAAGATAAGACTTAGAAAAGATTGGAAATGATTTGATTTGATTTAGAAAGACTTGACTTAATCATTTGATTTGAATGAATTTAGAACGTTAGGTTTTGGAAAGACTAAATTTTAGAAATCTTTGAATTTAGAAAAGTTTCAAAATAGTAAAGTTCTATTTTAAGAAAGTGCCAAATTAGGAAACTTTCATTTTACGAAAGTTTTATTTCAGAAAAGCTTTGAACTTAGGAAAGTTTTGAAATTTAGAAAGGTTGGAATTAGGAAATGTTTGAATTAAGAAAGATTTAAGGAGTTGAGATTTAGAAAGTTGAAATTTTGAAAGATTTAGAATTTAGAAAGGAGTGAAATTTAGAAAGATTGAAATTAGAAAGAATTAGAATTAGGAAAGGTTTGAATTCTATTTCCTAAAGTAGAAGATTAGATTTTATTTCTAAAATGAGATGATTTGATTTGGTTTCTAAAATTGGAGGATTTGATTTAGTTTCCTAATTTGAAGGATTGGATTTGACGTGGAATTGGAAAAGTTGAGTTTTGGAAATCTAGGATTTGGAAAGTTATGATTTGGTATAGAGAAAGAGATTTTGGAAATCTAGGGTTTGATGTAGAAAATAATTTTTGAAAACCTATGATTTGAGACGAAAGTGGAAGTCATGCTTTTTAGGAAAGAGAACTAGGGTTTCCTAATCATAGAACTTAGGGCTTAACTTGGACCCTAAGAAAAAGAGTTTTTGGATAGGAGATCTTTGAAAAGAGTTTTAGGGAAGACTTTTGAAGAGAATTTTTGGTGAGAGATTTTTTAAGAGAGTTTAAAAAGTGTTTTTAGAAAGTAGCTTTTTGAGGAGAGTTTTTGGAAAGGAGTTTGAAAAGCGATTTTGGAAAGGGGCTTAAATATAGACTTTTGAGATCTTTTAAATGTCTCATTTTTCTAAAACGATTCTAACCATGAAGAGATTAGAACCATCCCAAGTTGGTGGTTTTGAAAATAACATGGAATTGAAATATGGACCAATATGATCCCATTGAATATCACACTTTCCTACGATAACCCTAACCATGACATGGTTAAAATCATCTTAAGATTATGGTTTTGATGAAAAACAATTTAGGGTTTACACCCAAAATATGGACCTTGATGGTCACAATAAACATAACACTTTCTTAAGACAACCCTAACCATGCAATGGCTAGAATCACTTCAAAATTATGATTTTGAAAACAAGATTTCAAGAAAGAGATTTTGAATGCAAGTTTGAAAGATGATTTTGATACAAGTTTTAAAAACCACTTTGAAAACAAGTTTTGAAGGGATGTATGAATATGACATACATAATGCAAGTAAGGTCGTAAACATATAAGGTTAGGCTTTACCACATAATCAAGGGCGCCAAATCCACACGGTCTAAGGTTGAACTAGAAGACAGCCCCCAACACGGTGACTTTTAACAATCCTTCCTACGTATGAATTGGGGAATCCCTTGTTTCAAGCATGCAAGAAAGGGGGGTAGAAGATACGAGATTAAAATAGAAGAAAATCCAAGTGGGTTAGGAGGAAGAAAAGAGAAGGGGGTAGTACATAAATATAAAGAGAAAGCCTATCTTGTCTTCTTCTTATTTTGCTTGCTTTATTTGCCTTGCTTTGCTTGATCCTTGAGAGTTTCCAAGTTGCAGCACTTTGAGTCTTCAATGGAGGCTTTAGAGACTTGTGTATGAGTGTATAGAGTGTGTATAAGCTAGGGTTAAAGTGTATGGAGGCTAGGGTTTGAAGAGACTGGAGAGAGCTAGGGTTTGGAGAGAATTCGAGCTCTGTATTTCAAAAAGCAGAGTTTTGGGACTGAGTTTACAAACCTTTTTCACGCAGGGGGATACTCTCTATTTATAGATACAAGACTATCCTGGTGCTTATTGCAGTGGCGCTAGGGCAAATTCCTTACTGGCCCCACTAGGAGTGGCACTAGGCTAATATTTGTCTTGGTGCCACTGCAGTGGTGCCAGCCACTTAGAAAATTTTTAAAGGGGCAAGAGCCATATCTTTCGACCTTTAATACACAAGGCAAAAGATTTGGGTGCTTGTACTAGCGACTACCATGCTATTTTTGGCTTGGCTTCACTATGAGTGACTCCATAAGGTCCGGGAATGTTTCACGAGCCCAGGAATGATCTGGAATGCCAAAAATAGCTAGAAACCCTTGAAATAGAATCCTAGGGGTAACGGACTTGGGAAACAAAGTTGGAATGTTTGAAAAGGCCGATCGGCCCTCCAAGGGCAAAACGATCATTGAGACCAAAAATGCACCAGAATGAACTCAGAACGACCTGTGCAAAGGTATGAAGATTGGAATCACCCTTAAGAGTTTTCTAGAAGGTTATCATTTGATATTCAAAGCCGATGTGGTTGAAAAAATCGACTGGCCCACCAAGGGCAAAATGGTCATCTTGCATTGGGTTTGCCAGAATAGGCACGGAATGATCTGAAAAAGTGTTAGAACGTTGAGAATACTATTAGAAGCATTCTTGGAAGATGAATCGGTTTGATACCCAGAGCCGGTGTGGTTCCTGGAGGCGCTCAGATGTCTAGGAGCAAAATGGTCTCGGAATTATTCTAGAACCGACTAGAAGGTACTCGAACAGGCCGGATTGTCTTTGGGACAACCTTGGAATGGTGGACTTATTGCTCCGAGGACTTAGGTACTTTCTCGAGAAGCGTGTAAAAAAAAGCCCCAATGGACAGTTTGGTCATTTTTCATCGGAGTGGGCTAGTAAGCACTGGTGTTAAACCGGGTTTTGAGTATTTCCATTACTCTAATGGTCTGTGATGAGTTGGTTTTCAAAGGTATCTCGTCTTTTGGTAAGCATGTCACGGCCAAGAGGCGAATTCGGTCTCGTGACATATGGGTTCTGTTGGCAATTCCCGATGTCGACCTGTTTGCGAGTGTTTCTGTCACTTTGACGGTGCACGTTCATTCCAGGGATTGCCTGATCTCGGCAAGCTACTAGGTGGACTTATCGTCTGAGGAATTAACTTTCTCAAAAGACGTGCTAAATAACGGACATTCTTCATTGACGGGCTAGTAGGCGCCAAAGGTGAACTGTTCTACTATTTTAGGGACTTGGGTTTCGTTCCGGTTGACGGGTTTGAAGGGACTTACCGTTTCGAAGAGTTTTCTTAAAAAACATGCCGGACTGGATGGTCTTACGGCTGGAGGGATCAACTTTCTCGAAAGGCGTGCTAGATTTGGTTTGGACTGAAATTGGATTTGAAATTGAATTTGAGACTGAAATTGGAACTTATTGTCTCTAGGAAGACATGCCAACTGGAATAGGACCGAGCAATACCACAAGAGCATTTTGGTCATTTTGCCTCTGTTGAGCCTGACGGGCCCGTGAAGCGATTGATTGATTGAATTAAGTTTGGAAAATAGATTTAGACTTGAATGTATCTAGCTCGGTTTGAATATGAGTCCGGGTGGATCGAAGATTGCCGTGCAGGGAAAAATGGGGTGCTTCTAAGGTTGACCTATGGTTGACTAACTCGGATTAGGTTAACCTAAGGTTGGCTAACTAAGGTTAGATTAACTTGGGGTTAAGGTGACCTAGGGTTAACTAACTTCGGTTAGGTTGAACTAGGGTTGGGCTTACCTAGGGTTAACTAACTAAGGTTAGGTTAACCTAGGGTTTGGTTGAACTAGGATTGGATAACTATGGTCAAGTTAACCTAAAGTTGGAAGGTGGTTTTGAACTAGGGTTTTGACCTAGTGGTTTTGGAAAAGTGGTTTTAAACTAGTGTTTTGACCTAGTGGTTTTGGAAGGGTGGTTTTATGCATGCACTTTGAAAATGGGTTTTGAAAACCATTTTATGAAAACCACTCAAGTGAGAGTTGGGGTCCTATAGTTGATATTTGTAAATCACTCAAGAGAGGGTTGCCTTAGAACTATTTCACCCGCTAACTCAACAAAGCAAAACTTGTGAAAATCAACATTGAATATATTGTTTTGAAGACTTGAAAATTAAAGAGAATGATAATTTGAAAATTGATTTTGAAAAAGAGGTTTTGGAAAATCACTTTTAAGAAGTTGAAGACCATTCTAAAGAATAAGAATTCATATGGTTAATTTGAAGGAAATCACTCCAAAATGGACTCTATGGGGCAATTCCAACCACAATATTCAAGAGAGCAAAACTTCTAAAAATCAAGATGAAAATAATGGTTTAGGAAAATTATTTTTATGCAAATTAAAGAGAGTGCAATTTTGAGAATCATTTTTGAAAGGGATTGTTTTTTAAAACTATTTTGAACTGAATAGAACCAACTCTAATGAACTAGGGCTCATATGATCAAGATAATGGGAAGACCACTCAACAGAGGGTTTCAAGGGACCATTTCAACCACAAAGTTCAAGAGAGTAAAATCCTTGAAAATCAACATAGAAGAAGATGGTTTGAAAGCCATTTTAGTGTAACTTTGAAAAGTAATGAAATGTAGGGTTGCAAAATAAAGTAAAGGGACTTAAAGAGGGTTTTCTAAGGTATGAAAATTGAGGGTTTAACCTAGGCTTCAAGGAACCAACTCTAGAATCATTTTCAAGGAATCATTTGAATATGGAGCTTTGTGAATGATATAGAAAAGAGATAGTGAAAGTTTTGAAAAAATGGTTGGGAACATGAAAACAAAGCCAAGCATGCAAAACATGAACAAGATAACCATATGCAAAAGGGGTCATGGAATCATACAAGGCTAGATACTTCACCAAATTGCATGGTGCTCCAAGGCCATACCATCTTAAAGTGTGTTTGTGAGAGGTTCCTTTACACAGTGGCTCTCATAAATTTTCCTCTACGCATGAACTAGGAGCTCTCTTGTTTCAAGCATGCAAGAAAGGGGATAAAAGATGGGGGTTAAAATAGAGAATAGCCTAAGTAGGGTGGAAGGGAGAAGAGAGGAGTGGAGATTGCAAAAATGTAAAGAGAATATCACCTTTTGCCTTTAAAACAACTTCAAGCTTGCATGGATGACTTTTCTTGAACTTGAAGGGCCTTAAGGAGGTTTAAAAGGGCTGAAAGTGGTTTATCTAGGGCATTAGGGGCTTTATAGAGAGAGTGTACAGGCTAGAAAGAGATACAATCTAACCTAAGTGCTTGGAGGGTGAGGTGTATATAGGATTTTGGATTTCTAGAGCAGTTTCTGCAGAGCTTCACTACCAATTTCGATTTTGGAATATGCAAAAGGAGAGGCCTATATTTATAGGCAATCTGGAGAAACTTGGCGCATGTAGTACATGCACCTAAGAAAATTTTGCCCTAGCACATGTGCTACATATGCCAGTATTGTACCACTGGCCGAATGCCACGTGGCACACTCTGTACTAGTTCAATCTTAGGGGGTAAGCAAAGTTTGATTGATCTAATCAAAATTTGGGCGCATGTAGCATACGCTCCACCGCCTAGAATTTTCGTTTAAATTTTGCCTCGATAATTGTGCAATCCGAAAAAGATTTATGAAAATTCGTTATGTCCACGATGTTCTTCTAATGTTTCTTAAGAACTTGGAATGTTCAAAAATAGTTGTTTTTGGGCCACATGATTGGGGCCTTTAGTAAGTGATCTATCCTATTGGACCGTACCGATGGAAAGTGCTCTGGAAATACTTTCCAGAATTCCCTAATTTACGTATATCTCGAGTCGTTTGATGGGTGCATTAAAATCAAGGAATTGAAAAAAAAGATAACCTTGGCGGAGCATCTATGAGACGCTCTAGGGGTTATTGAAAGTGGTAGTTTTCAAGCCATGTGATCCGGGGTTTTGAGAAGTGATCCATTCAATCGAGCTGTAACGATGGAAAGACCTATGGTCAAGCTTTTGAGAATTTCATGATTCACGTATTTCTCAAGTCATTTGACGGTGTATTATAACTAGGAAATTGGGAGGAAAGACAACCCTAGCGAAGCGTCATAAGACGCTCTAGGGGACTTTTATTGAGTTGGAAGTGTTTAGAGTCACGGGTCTCACCATGGATTGAATAGGGGCGTATGATAACATCTACTGGTTTGGTACCTAGAGCTGGTGTGGTTTTGGGGCATGTTCAGGCCACCAGGGGTAAAATGGCTATTTTGAACGAAATTTATCGAAAAGGATCAGGATGGATTAGAGTGGCATATTAAGCATGTCATACTTTTTGAGGACTATCCTGGAAGATGTTTTCACTATTTGGTGAAATTTGTACTGTGCTGGGGTGCGTAGGGGTAAAACGGTCATTTTGACCGGAACAAGACCGAAATTGGTTAAGATGGTGTATTGAGTATGCCTAACTGCCTGAAAATATTTTGGAAGGTTGGACTTACCATCTTAAGGGATTTTCAACTTTCTCAGAGATGTGCCTGGAGGCCCGAGGGGCAGGTTTGGTTATTAGGCCTCTATTGGGCCTAGCAGGCCCGAGAAGCAGTTGATTGATTGGATAAGGGTCAGAAAGTTAATTTGGGCTTGAACGTGCCTACGGAGTTTTGAAAGGGAGTTCAAATAGGCTGGAGATTGCCGAGTGGGCAAAAATGAGATGCTTACAGATGCCCCTTTTTTTCTGCCTTTGCTTGTCAAAGACGGAAAACGAAGAAGGAAGGATCCCATGTTGACTGCGAGGTAATTGGAGGGATTGGAGTTGAAGAATTTCGGAGAGTAGGTAATCTTGAACCAACATTCCATCTGGTAGAATTGTACTCCTCTGGAAAGTCTTAGGGCTAATGTCTAGACACTGATTCTTCTTGAACTGACTCTCCCTCTAGCAGAATGCTGCTCCTCTAGAAAGGTTCGAGGTTGATATCTACTTTTGAATGAGAAAGCTTGAAAACCCAATCTGCTTTTGACGAAGAAAGCTTGGAAACCTAATTTGCCTTTTTGGAAGAAACTCAGAAACCCAATCTGCTTTTTCGGAGGAAGCTCTAAAACCCAATTTACTTTTTCGAAGGAAACTCTGAAATCCAATCTGCTTTTTTTTAGAGAAAGCTCAGAAACCCAATCTGCTTTTTCAGATGAAGCTCTGAAACCTAATTTACTTTTTCAGAGGAAGCTTTGAAACCCAATTTGCTTTTTTAGAGGAAACTTGGAAACCCGATCTGCTTTTCGGAAACCTAATCTACTTTTTCGAAGGAAGCTCAGAAACCCAATTTGCTTTCTCGGAGAAAGCTCATAAATCCAATCTACTTTTTCGGAGGAAACTTGGAAACCCAATCTAGTTTCAAAGGCAGCTCGGAAACCCAAATCTACTTTTTTAGGAGAAGTTCGGAGACCCAATTTACTTTTGACCGAGAAAGCTCAAAAACCTAATCTACTTTTTCAGAAGAAGCTCGGAAACCTAATCTGCTTTTTCAGAGTAAGCTCTAAAACCTAATCTGCTTTTTCAGAAAAAAGCTCAAAAACTCAATCTGCTTTTTCTGCGGAAGTTCTGAAACCCAATCTGTTTTTTTGAAAGAAGCTCAGAAACCCAATCTGCTTTTTCGGAGAAAGTTTAGAAACCCAATCTACTTTTTAGGAGGGAGCTCTAAAACCCAATCTTCTTTTTAGGAGGGAGCTCGAAAACCCAATATGCTTTTTCGGAGGAAGCTTGAAAACCTAATCTGCTTGTCAAAGGAAGCTCGGAAACCCAAATCTACTTTTTCGGGAGTAGTTTGGAAACCCAATATGCTTTTAACGGAGAAAGCTCGGAAACTTAATTTGCTTTTTCGAAAGAAACTCTGAAACCCAATCTGCTTTTTCGGAGGAAGCTCGGAAACCCAATCTGCTTTTTCAGAGGAAGCTCTGAAACCTAATCTACTTTTTGGAGAAAGCTCGGAAACCCAATTTTCTTTTTCGGAGGAATCTCAGAAACCCAATCTGTTTTTTCAGAGGAAGCTCAAAAACCCAAATCTGCTTTTTTTAAGGAAACTCAAAAACCCAATCTGCTTTTGACGGAGAAAGTTCAGAAACCCAATTTGCTTTTTCGAAGAAAATTCGGAAACCCAAATCTTTGCTAATAGGAAGAATTTGGTTGTAGTTCTTTTGTCTTGAATGTTGAAGAAGATGACATTTGCTTCTTCTTAGATTGAGATTTCTAGGGATCGAAATACTTGGTGTTTGCTTGATTGTTGAGTTCTACTTTTGCTAGGCATAATAGGATTCTTGCTGACATATCTTTTAAGGGGTTATACTTCTTTGAAGTCGATTGTCTTAAGTTTTTTTCTAGAGGGGGTGAGGTTTCTTTTGAAATGTTTGAGGGGTCTGGAGGGTCGAACATCTTTGATGGGTTCTTTTTTGAACAGGTCGACTGGTTTGAAATTGAATGGGAGGTGTAAGGTGGGTCATTACCCTAGTTTTTACGATTTGAAAAGGTCCAATCAAGCTGACATTAATTAGGGTGGTCGAGGGTAGGTCGTTGGCCTATTCTCTATGGTTTTGAAAAAGGTTAGATTAGGCTATTTATGGTTTATTAGGGAGGTCGAGGGTGGGACGTTGCCTCAGTCTTCATTGTCTAAAAAAGGTCAGATTAAGCTGTTTAAAGTTTTCACAAAAAGTTAGAACGATGTATGTTACACCCATGAATGGATACACAGATTAGATAGAAATATGAATAAATGAATGCAGGGGTTTACACAGGGATTGAAATGAATACATGTTATAATTTTTTGATGAATGCACAGGCTTATGCATGAATGGAATCAAATGCATGTGATACTTTTTGATGAATGCACATGTTTATATAAGAATGGCGTTGAATGAATGTCATACTTGTTGATGAATGCACAAGTTTATACAAGAATGGAGTTGAATGCATGTCATTCTTTTTTATGAATGTACACACAAGAATGGAATTGAATGCACGCTATACTTTTTTATGAATGCACATACAGGAATGAAATTGAATGTATGTCATACTTTTTTATGAATGCATATGTTTGATATATAGATAGAAATGGATGTACGTCTCGGGGGTTGCCCTAGGTTTCAAGCTCATCTATGAGTGTTTTATCTTAGGATTAAGCAATATTTGAACTTCTATTTTTCTCTTGGGGTTTCCCTTTCTAGCTCTACCTTTTTCTTACCAGGATGTGATAGCACTTGCACCATTTTTAGAGATTTAACCCATTGACTCTCTCATTTGTTTTTTATCTTCCGAAAGGAAAAACTCTATTGGGTGGGCCTCTCAGCTTTTTCTAAAAATTTCTTTTGGGATTTGGTGACGACCAACATCACCTTTTGGCAAAGCAACAAGTAGCTTTCGTCCTTAGTCTGAAAAAACTTTAAAAGCTATTTAAAAGTGCAGGAAAGCCTAGAATTTTATGGTAGAACCATTGAACTTTTCAAATTATAAGAGCCTTATAATGACATAATCAATCAATGTAGGGCAAATATGAATTCATAAATATCAAGATGCCGCTTAGCTTGAAAAGATCAACATCCAATATGCACGAAACCACACAAAACCAGCACAATTGGTTGTGAGATGATCAAGACCATATTAGTGACAATGTAGTGGTGTAAGTGTGAACTTCACAGAGACTAATGAGAATATAGATCTTGGGCATGATCTAGTATGGTATAATAGCTCACGGATTATCACACCTAGAAGTCAAACCTGTTTCATCCCATGCTCTGTATTCTTTTTTTCTTTTTTTTTTTTTTTTTTTTTTTTTTTTTTTTTTTTTTTTGTGGAGATCCAACCATATCTCTCCAATGATAGAAATATAGAAATGTAAAGTATGGTAGCTTTTACAGACATGTATAGGTAGCCTTCTCCTCTTGTCATATAACAATGGTAACTGCACTCAGACTCACTGGTAGCCCTTTTCATAAGTGATGAGAGAAGGAATTGACAAAAGCTTAATCTAGGTGTGAGACAATCCGCAAATATTTAACCATTTAAAATAGATCATACAAGTGGATTTCATATTCTAAGAAATCTCAAGAAGTGTGCGTTTAAGGTGAACATGAAACACCAATATGGTAAAGATCATTAAAACCATTGACTCGTAATTATGCAAGAGATCATGTGCACAAGATTCAATCTCAAACAAGCATGCACATCAATTTGTTCATAATTAAATATATGCCCCAGTGATTGTTCACGTGTAGGAAAAACACTATAAAAAATTTTTTTGGTTTTTTTGATTTTTTTTCAAAGATTCAATTTACCTGGGCTTGCCAGTGTGGGCTAATCTTCCTTTTGAAGGTGTAGCTACTTGTTGCCTTGCTAGGATATCCTTTGGGGGTCACTCCTTGGACTTCAACGAGCTACGTGATTGATTCTCATCTCTCACCATTTTGTATTTCTCCTTTCTCTGTACTTTCTATTTCTCTTTCCCCTCTTTTCAGAGTCAGAGATTGTCTTTACTGAAGGTGGTGCTTATGCTATCCCATCCTCCAAGTCAAGGTAAAACATTTTGAGGAAAAAATTCCTAGAGAATTAAACATCACTCATGGAAAGCCATAAGACAATGATATAAACATGAAAACTTTGAATGATGTATTTTCAGGCTCAAATTTAAATTGAAAGTTAAAAGATGAGTTAGAAAAAAATTCCTTTGCTGAAACAAACCCCTAAGATGGGCTTGGGAATCACGCCCTTCGCTGTGTGTTTCATTTTATTGTGCTAAGATGGCTACAGGAGCTTAAGGACTGGGTGGAATGGCAACATAGTGCCGTGGTGATGGCTAAGAGAAAGCATCTTGTGAATTGAGTGGGATGTTGGAGGGTCCCCATAGGTTTGGTTATGCTCTTGGTCTTGGAAAAAGAAAAAAAAAATAAAGTGCAGTTAGCATGTGGAGTTGGAGGTTTTATGCGATGCATGTCCTAGGGGGGATTTCTTGGCATGATGATGAGTCCATTTTGGAGGAGGGATTTCTCCTGTATGCAATACAATATCTCTTTGGCATAGGCCGGTTGATGTTTCTTTGTTTAGGTGATCCCACTTTCAGGGACGGAGAGAGATTTAGGCCTCTCTAGAGATATGGTTCTATGCATGTAATGAATCTTAGGGTTACGTGAACCTTTTGGACTTTAGGTAGGCTTCTTTTAGCACAAGATTGGATTTGCTCCTTTCTTTCTACGGTTAATTGAATGCATGAGAATGCAATGACTTCAGCTTCTTGGCACTCTTGTCTTGAAATGGATATGACGCATGAATAGAATAATAAATATATGAGTAACATAATGGCAATGAATAGGTAGTTTAGAAGACCCCCGTTTTTATCCTTGCTTTAACCTCTAGCTTTCTTGGCCTTTGTAGGCAAGGGAGAAGATAATGAGAATGTAAAAACAAAAACTAAAAGGAGAAGTTAGTGCCTTTGGATTGGAAACTTTTATGCAATGCATACCCCAGGGGTGCCCGTACTTTGAGAGGAGGACTAAGCATGATGTGTTAGCTCATGTCTGGAGATAGGGGGTTGTCCCTTGTAAGCACCCCATTTTTGCCCGCTCGGCAATCTCCGGTCCGCCAGGACTTCTAGTCAAATCAACATAAACATATTCAAGTTTAAATCAACTTTTGGAACTCAATTCAATCAATCAATCGCTTCGCGGGCCTACTGGGCCTAATAGAGGCAAAATGACTAAAATGCCCTTGCGACATTACTCAGTCCAATTCCAAATGGCACGTCTTCCTAGAGGCGATAAGTCCCCATTTCAATCTCAAATTCAATTTCAAATCTAATTCTAATTAAAATCAAATTTGGCACACCTTTCGAGAAAGTTGATCCCTCAAGCGATAAGACCATCTAGTCTGGCACGTTTTGCGAGAAACCTCTTCAGAGCGGTAAGTCTCTTCAAATCCATCAATTAGGATGGAATCCAAGTCCCCGTGATGGTAGAATGGCTCACCTTTGGCGCCTACTAGCCCACCAATGAAGAATGTCCGTTATTCGGCACGTCTTTCGAGAAAGTTTATTTCTCAAACGATAAATCCATCTAGAAGCTTCCCGAGATTAGGCAATCTCTAGAATGAACGCACATCATCAGAGTGGTAGAAACACTCACAAATATTGCAATAGTCAGAGTAGCGGAAACACTCGCAAACAGGTCAACATCGGGAATTGCCAACAAACCCCCTTTGTCACGAGACCGAACTCGCCTCTTGGCCGTGACACGTTTACCAAAGGATGACATACCTTTAGAAACTAACTCGTCATAGATTTTCAGAGTGGCGGAAACACTCAAAACCCAGGTCAACACTAGTGCCTGATAGCCCACTCTAGAAAAAAAATGACAAAACTACCTTTTGGCCTTTTCAGCACGCTTCTCGAGAAAGTACCTAAATCCTCAGAATGGTAAATCCACCCTTCCAAGATTGTCACGAAGACAATTCAACATGTTCAAGTGCCTTCTAGTCAGTCCCGGACCAATTCTGAGACCATTCGATCAAAATGACCATTTTGCCCCTAAGCATCTGATCGCCTTGGGAACCACACCGGCTCTGGGTATCAACCGGTAATCTCTTGAGAATGCTTTTATCAGTATTCCTGACCCTCCAATACTTTTTTGGATCATTCCGAGTCCATTCCGGCAAACTCAGTACAAAATGACTGTTTTGCCCCTCGTGGGCCGATCGTCTTTTTCAACCACATTATCTCTGGGTATCAAACCGACACTCCCTTAGAATACTTTAGATAGTGTTTCCAACCTTCAAGTCCTCTCATGAGTCATTCTAAGTCCATTCCGGTGGTTTTCCGGTCTAGTTGACCGTTTTGCCCCTAATAGCTTGGTCAACCATTTTGACCTTGTTTTCCGAGTCCGTCACCCCTTGGACACTATTTCAAGAGTTCTTACCTATTTTCAGCCTTCCAAACCATTCCTGGCCTTCTGAAACATTCCTGGACCTTCCAGAGTCACTCCTAGTGAAGGCAAGTAAAAAATTATATGGTAGTCACTAATATAGGTGCGCAAATCTTTTGCCTTGCATATCAAGGTCGAAAGATACATTTTTTACCACCTTAAAACATTTTCTAAGTGGTTGGTGCCACTAGCAGTGGCGCCAAGCCAAAAATTGGCCTAGCGCCACTAGTGTAAAGTTTGCCCTAGCACCACTACAACAGGCGCCAGGCTAGTCCAGTGTCTATAAATATAGAGCCTCCCCCCTACGTGAAAAGGGTCAGCAATCAAAGTTTAGAAACTCTGTCTCTCTTTATACAAACCTCGAACTCTCTCCAAACCCTAGCTCTCTTAGACCTCTTCAAACCCTAGCCTCCATACACTCTAACCCTAGCCTATATACACTTCATACATTCATATTCAAGCTTGCAACATCCATTGAAGACTGAAGTGCTACAAGTTCGAAGCTTCTAAAGTCCAAGAAAAGCAAAGCAAAACAAAACAAACGAAGCAAAGAAGATACGAGGTTGGTTTTCTCTTTTATGTTTACGTACTCCCCCCTCTCTCTTCCTTCTCATATCCCACTTGAGTTTTCTTCTATTTTAATTCCCTATCTTCATCCCCCACACCCACCACCCCCCCCCCCCCCCCCCCCCCCCCCTTTTTCTTGTATTCTTGAAACAAGGGAATCCCCGATTCATCTGTAGGAATGATGGTTGAAAGTCACCATGATGGGGGCTTTCTTCTAATTCAACTTTAGCCCTTTGATTATGTGGTGAAGCCTAAACCTTGTATGTTCACGACCCTATTTGCATTGTGCATATCATATTCATTCATCTACTCAAAATTATTTTCAAAAGTTGTTTTCAAAGTTTGCATTAAAATCCTTTTTCAAACTTGCATTCAAAATCTCTTTTCAAAACATGTTTTCAAAATTATACTCCTAAAGTGATTCTAGCCAATTCATGGTTAGGGTTGCTTTAGGAAAGTGTTATGCTAACTCAAGATTGATTCCCATATTAATTTTGATGATAACTAAATCTTGTGTTATTTTACTAATGAATCTACTTTGTGTGCAGATTAACAAAATTTATAATTTAGACTTAAAGTTCAATCTTAAGTCTAATATATGTCAAAGAGAGTGCACAACAAATTCAAGATGAAGCAATGAATTCCAAGAGCTATGCAATGAACCAAACAGAGAATTGACGCCTATCTCTACTTCAAACAAATGTTTTACATTTAAAGAGATTGAAGGTGTTCAAATGAAACTTCTATTAAGTATACATAGACTCAATGAAGACTGATTTGCACTCAAGATAGACTAAAGACTTTATCAGAATGTGCAAAGATCAGTTGAAGATGAATTTATTGTTGAAGAAATTGAAAATGCTCAAGAGAGGACTTCATTAAGAATGCAAAGATCAATTCAAGATAATATGATTGAAGTTACTGAGAAGATGGCTCACAATGATTGTCTGATCTCTACCTAGAATCCAAGTGAAGAATTCTTCTACAATGTAAAAAATCAATGAAGACTAGATGTATGAAGAGATTTTATCAAGCTTGCAAAAGTCTCATTAAATTGATTTTAAAGAAGAAAGAAGAAATGCTAGCAAAGAGAAGAAATCAGAAATGAAGCATTGTGAAGCTCTAAATAATTAAGGAAGCTTGGCATTGAAGAAGATGTTCTATAATGAAAGAGAAAGCTTTGCAAATGAAGAAGAAAAGATGAACATTGATCTAATGAAGCTCTAACAGTTTGAGAGTCAAGAGAAGATCAATATCCAATGATTGATTCAATTCAAATTGAATAGAAGTTAACTCTAATGAGTTAAAGGGATTTGATTGATCATCATACCCCAAAGAGATACTCCTTCAAGATCTTATACTAGTGCTAAGATGAGCTAGATCATTATAAGACAGAATACAGATTTCTGGGTAATGAGCGGACTCATGGAAATGAGGAGTTGCCTCTTGATTGCAGAAGCAAAAGGCCTGAAGACAAAATGATCAATGAGCAGACTTATGAAAAATGAAGAGTCGCCTTATAAACACAGAAGCAAAAAACCTGGAGACCATGTAAACAATGAGTGAACTCATTGAAATAAAGAGTCGCCTCATGAAGACAGACGCAAAGGCTTGAAGATGACATGATCAATAAGCGGACTCATGAAGATGAAGAATCGCCTCATGACAACAGAAGTAAAAGGCAGAAGATCGAATGAACAAAGAGCGACTCCTAAAGATGAAGTGTCGCCTCACGACAGCAGAAGCCAAAGACGTGAAGACAGAATGAACAAGGAACCGATTCATTGATATGAAGAGCGGACTCATGGAGACAATGAACTACATCTGGTAAATGCAGAAGCAGAAAGTGTCAACTCCACATGCCTAGAGCTAACTCCTTGAATATAACGGCTAGTTTTCTTAACGTTATAACGGACTGGACGTGCATTAATGAAACCTAACAACCTCTAACGGATGGAATCAATACATGGGTTTATATACAAGCTTATAGCTGCATTTATACAAGGGATAAGAGACAAAAATGAGATTCAACTGACTGATTCACTGAAAACTCTAGATATTCTTCCTGTCTTCAACCTGTGAGCTTTGATTGTAAAACCTACTCTTGTTAGAGAGTGTGTTAGTTACTTGTATATTTTTATATACTTGTTTGTGAGAGTTTGAGAGTTCTTTTGTGGAAGAAAAACTCTTGTAAGTTTGAGTGGAGCTTGGACAAAACCACTTGGTGATTGAAGAACTTAGGTGGAAGTTCTTGTATAGTGAGCTGAGCATTTTGTCAATCAACAGCCCATTTGTAATTGGAGGTTACATAGTGGAAGAAGACTTCAAGGAGGTCTCGGGGTGAAGACGTAGACCATGGTTTGTGGTTGAACCTAGATAAATCTTTGTGTTCTTTCTTATGCTCTGTTTTCTTTCATTCTTCTGATTATATTTCTTTGCATATATATTGATCACTGTTACATTGGTTAGATTAATTTTAATTAATCTTATTTGGTATTAATCTTCAAAAACCCAATTCATCCCCCCTCTTGGGTTGCGTTTTGGGCCAACATGTTATATTTATTGTGACCATCAAGGTCCATATTTTGGGTGTAAACCTTAACTTGTTTTTTTTTTTATCAAAACCAGAATCTTAAGATGATCCTAGCTATTCCTTGGCTAGGGTTGTTTTAGGAAAGTGTGATATTCACTTTGATCATATTAGTCCATATTACAAATTCATGTTATTTTCAAAACCACCAACTTAGAATGGTTCTAACTTTTTTATGGTTAGAATCATTTTAGGAAGGTGAGATAATCAATAGATTTCAAAAGTTCCCATTTGAATCATTCTCCAAATTTCTTTTCAAACTCTTTTCCAAAAACTCCTTTCAAAAATCTATTTTTCAAAGAACTTTCCTCAAACTCCTTTCTAAAAACTCCTTTCAAATATCTGTTTTCCCAAAAACTCTCTTCAAACTCCTTTCCAAAAGGCTCTATTCAAAAATTCACTTTCTAAAAATTCTCTTCAAGTCTCCTTCCCAGAAACTCTCGTCAAAAGTTTTCCAAAAACTCTTTTCTTAAAGTCCAAGTCAAGCCCTAGATTCCATGATTAAGAAACCCTAATTCTCTCTTTCCTAAAAACATGAATTTCTCTTCTACATCAAATCCTAGATTTTCTAAATCACTTTTTCCACACAAAATCATAGCTTTCCAAATCCTGGATTTTCAAAAGTCAACATTTCCAATTTCATGTCAAATTCAATCTAGGAAACTAGATCAAATCCTCTAATTTTAGAAACTAAATCAAATTATCTATTTTTGAAAATAAAATCAAATCTTCAACTTTCGGAAATAGAAACCAAATCTTTCTTAATTCAAACATTTCCTAATTCCAATATTTCTATTTTTCAAACTTTTCCAATTTAAAACTTTCCAAAACTCAAAACTTTCTTAAGTGCAAACTTTCTAAATTCAAAACTTTCCTAAAGTGGAACTTTCCTATTTTTAAACATTCCTAATTTAAAGCTTTCCAAAATCCAATATTTCTTAAACCCTAACTTTCCAAAACATTCCAAGTCAAGTGTTTTCAAATCAAATATCTTTTCAAATCTTTCCTAAATCGAACTTTCCTAATTTGAACCTTTCCTAAACTCAACTTTCTAAAATCGAACTTCTCAAATCTAAAACAAATCATTTCCGATTCAACTACATATTCCAATCTTAGGTAACCTAAACCCTAGGAGGCCTAAACCTTAGTTGAATCCTAACCCTAAGTTAGGCCTAAACCTTGTTTATTCCTGTTATTATAATGTTTGTGTCCCTGCTATTATAATGCCTTTATAATTGTTCATGCATCCATGTTTACTTCACAAATGTATTCTCTCTCTCTTTACTCTATGCATACATGTTCATGCATTCAATATTTCATGTCAAGACAAGATTTCCAAAGTAACTCAAGTTATTGCATCTTCATGCATATGATCAACCCAAAAAGGGTGACACCAAGTTCACCCTCCCTTGTATTAAACCTACCCAAAATCCTAAGGGTTCCCATGTAACCTTAAGGACTCATTGCATGCATTTCAAGTCATTCCATAAGAGGGGACCCAATCTCTCTATGCTCACGGAGATAGAATTGCTAAGAAGACAAGGGGTAATCAAACAGCAAGGTCTCTTAACGACGTACTCAACATTAAACTCAAAGAAGGCAAATTCGAAGACTCAAGAGTAGTTTCGGATTTTGAATGTAAAAGTAGATAGGTGGAAGTCCTAAGGAAATTGTTCCCTTTCTCACTATTAAAATGTATTTCAATCCCGTTGTATTTAAACTCCAAAGTTCAATGTACTTCTTTATTTTTCTTTGAATGAATGAATGAATGTTCTCAATCAAACGGTAAAGTATTTGCATATAGGGCCAAACCCTCTATCTCCAAAAAGTGAGCCAAATGCATCATGTTTAGTTTTCATCTCAAGTAGGGGGCCCTTAGGACATACATTGCATAAAAATTTTCAAATCAAGGCATTTAATTATCTTTTGCTTCTAGTCTTCTATCCTTCCCCCTTATCTCCGAGTACCAAGAAAATCGAAGGCAGAAGCAAGACAAGAAGGGGGTCTTCTAAACCATTCATTTACTATTATCATGATGCTCACATGTTCATTTTTGTTATGCTCATGCATCCATATTTATTCCAAGATAAGAGTTCCAAGAAACTCAAATCATTGTATTCTCATGCATTTAATTAACCGTAGAGAGAAAGGAGCAATCAATTCACATATTAATCGAACCTACCAAAACTCCTAAGGGGTCCTCAACCCTAAAGATTCATGACATGCATCTCGAGAGGGGCCCAAATCCCTTTGTCTGTAGAAACGGGATTGCTCAAACAAAGAAGCATCAACCGGCCCATGCCGAAGAGGTATTGTATTGCATATAAGGGCAAAACCCTGTCTCCAAAATGGACCTAGCATCATGCTTAGATTCCTTCAAAGAAGGGATCTCCATAGGACATGCATCCATAAAACTTCCAACTCCATATGCTAACTGTGTTTTGTTTTCTCTTTTTCTTTTTTTCAGGTCAAAGAGCATAATTGAAAGCGATGGGCAACCAGTCCTCAAAATGATGAGAAGCCATTATTCTAATTATCCAAAAATAAATAAACACTACCCTTTACTCAGCCCACTAGAGCTGTAAGTGATTTCCATTCAGATATCTCCTAACCAAGAACCATCCCCCGCACTAGGGCAAGCACAGAGTAGTTGATTTGATAAAATTTGTAGGGGTTTACCAGTAGAAACACACCATCTCTAGGAATATTGTCTAAATTTTGTATGAAGGCTTTATGGACTAAGCAATTCAATTTGAAATGATGAGAGGCCCTTCATTCTGCTACCATACACAAAGAAAATCCCTTTGCAAAGCCCACTTGAGCCGGTTATGTTTCTCAAGAAAACCAACTTGATGAAAGGCGTCCCTAGTGAAGAAAATATTGTGTTTGTGGTGATCTTCAAAAGAAGATAATGTCATCCAAAAATATAAATGAAAAGTTTAGCATCTTTAAAAGTCAACTTAAGATCAAATTCTTGATGGAAAATCCTAGTCAGAAGGGAGAAAAAGGTCTTGAAGAACAAAAAGCGTAGGAAGGAAAGAAGAAAGCAGTGAATGAAAATTAAATTACCGAAGGTGATCATTGGTCTTTCGAAACCCCACAAATGATAATGTTTTAGGATTTATCCCCTTTCATTCATAAACCTCATAACCTAGCCTACGTTACGGTCCAAATCAAAGGCCTCTCTAATCAAAGAAAATTGTTTAGTCTAAATAAGCCTGAACAATACCAAGACAAGTAGTTGAAAAAAAAAAAAGGAAAGCTGGGGAGGAATGCAGGGGCAATCTCATGCTCCAAAGTATGCTCAGATGGTTTTGGTTTAAACAACCCACTAAAAGAAAATCTTTGAGCCCAAATTTCCATTCGTTTCTTACAACCCCTAAACCCAACCTACATTACGGTCCTAAAAGAAGTCTTCTTGGAATGAGGGCCAAGCTATTTATCGAACTGCAAAGGGCATGCGAGTTGTCACTCAAGCCACGGTGGCATTTTGAAAATCTAAGAGAGAAAATCAAGTGAGATAAAAAAATAAAAAAAAAACCTCAAATAGCAACCCTGTAGAAAGTAAGGATAAGATAGTAGACGGCAAACCATAAGGTCAAGATCCCTAGAGAATAGTGCAAATTCTATCACACCCCGATGAGAATGATACAAAACCAAATGAGATAAAATCCTAGAAGTGAAACAGAATCCTAAGATTATGGACCCTGGGGCAATCCTGGGACATTCTTTGTAAATAGCCTATATATGTGTAGTACTAATGCATCCATGATATGTATAACCTATATATCCATTAAATTCCTATGTAGTTTGTATCTATTCATGCAAAAATAGGACATGCATTCAATTCTATTTCTGTATATATATTCATCAAAAGTATGACATGCATTCAATTCCATTCCCATATATGCATTCATTGAAAAGTATAACATGCATTCACCCATTTACCTGTACATTTTTAGAATTAGTATAAATAAATTGTTTTTGCATAAAAACTTGCTTTATGTCTTTATTTCTCTCTCTCAAATTGGGAACAAGGAATGTAGCAAAGCATAAAAAGGAGCTAAAAATAAAAAATAAAAAAAAAGATAAGCACATTCTCGAGGATGACGTGAAAACCCGAAAGGGCGCCATAGGTAAAAGAGTAGGGATGTGGCAAGATACAAAACTGTCGACCTTAGTGAAAACCTACAAAGGCGCTTTGGTACAAAAATGACAGAGCTGGGACTAGTGAAAACCCTCACGGGCACCAATAGTAAAAATAGCAACAAAAAACAAAAATGGGGGCTAGGGCGTAAGAGATAATCCGAGGCATGAACATTCATAGAAGTCATGAGTATGAAAGTAGCAATGAGAAAGTCAAAAGGTGTCTCGAAAAGCATTCTCTAGTTCCCCTCTCGGGGCAATAAGTCAGTCAAAGCGTCAAACAAAAAGGAGAATCAATAAATCTATGAGCGAGGGGGCAAAAATATATCGCTCTCCATCATCATCAGAAGAGGAGTCAACTAGGGACGGATCAACCAGCTCGCCACCCACAAGTGGAGCATTCGAAGAAGCACCAACCGTCGATGATCTAAGCCGGCCTCGCTTATAGTCTACACATCTGGCCAAAAGCATATCCTTCTCCCGGGTAAGGGACTCCACGGTCTATCACAAAGACTGAATATCAACAATATCATCCTTTGGGGGAGTGGAAACGTCTGGAGCACCTTATGACCGCTTATGTCCCCATAAAGTACTCAATGGTAGGCTATCGTGCGTCAATTTGGCCACCACTAGCTGTATCTCTAAAGAAGCTACCTCAGTGTCTCTTGCCCTCAACCGATCATGTAATACCTGTATCAATCTTCAGTTTTGCCGCTTGTGACGACGTCCCTGAACAATCATAGCTGTCAAGAAGTCTGTGTACCCCACGGGGAGCAACAGAGTCTTAAAGAGTAGATCCCCAAGCCTGCTAGGACCTAACACATATCGTTGGAGCCAATAATGTTAGTTCTTAGTCTCAAGGGGCATGTCAAAAAATGAACCATCATCATCCACTTGAGGAAGCAAAGATCTCCATGTATCTATGACTTTCTCTACCAATGCTCTTGGGATCGACGCCTCAAAGATAAGGCTAAACTTAATCGCAGATGCCAGATAGGGGATATCTTGACTCCTACTAAGCTGTCACAAAATTCGAATCCCAAAGAAGGGGGTAATGCCCTGTAAGCCCGCTAAGGGCACAAAGGCCCCCTTGGAAGGTTGAATTCTCAATCAATACTTACCAACCAATCCTGAATACCACTTGACCATGCCCAATCTTATGCTCCGAAGTTAGTCAGCCCAGGCCGTAGCAGTCTGTGGGAACCTCTCATCATCCGCAATAGCTCTCTAAGATCTCACCAATGAGCGTATATGGTCAAGCTCGGGTACCATGTATGCTGGAATAGAGGAGTAACAAATAAATGCCCGATTGCCCAAAGTTGGAAGAGCACAACACATCCTCGAAAATGAGCATCAACCCTTTATTAAAATCTAGTAAGGCTCACAAAGGTCTCCCCCACAACCATAGAAGCATAGGAATGCCCCTCATGAATCCTGGCAAGCAATGCACATAATCGGCAGTTGATCAAATCATCTCCTCGCGGAAACATCAAAAAGTTCAAAAGAAGCAGAGATAGAGCAACTGTGCAAGAAATAGACCAGTCCTGAGAAGTATGCCAATCACCTAAATGAGCCCTCATACCCACCCTAAACTCAAAGCGGGAAAATAGGAACTCTACTAGAACACAAGGAAAGTAGGGCAAAAAAGTAAACGAAAGAATTGTGTGTCAGAGTCCAAGCTGGGATGAAACAACCGTGATGCAACCGTCAGGCAAGATAGGTCTACAATGTCAGCAGAATCATCTCGAAGACCAAGGAGAAAACCATGCTAAGGGGGAGTGGGGGTAAGCTCACACTCTCCAAAGCAGAAAAGAGACAAGCTAGGCTGCTAAAAAGGAATCATTATCTCCATGAATCCTAGAATAAGCTACACCGACAAGAGTGAAGCCACGCGACCAAAGAACCAATGAAAGATATCCCGCTCATCTGGGGGATAGCTGTCATGCCAAGCTCTCAGCTAACTCAAAATCGTGTTCGCCATCTTGAAGATCAAAGGTAAGAATGTCGACATATGGTAAGTATAGCTCGAAAAAGTAAAAGAGATAAAAAGAAGGAAAAAATGAAAAAGATTTCAAATAATAAGTCAAAATGAATTTCCTACAAATTTTGATTTTAAAAGTCAAGTTTCAGGTCAAAATGAATTTTCTATACATTTTTGTCTTGAAAAAATGTCAAGTTTCAAATCAAAAAGAATTTCTTATATTTTTTGCTTTGAAAAGATTTCAAATGATAAGTCAAAATGAATTTTCTATAGAAAAGAAGTTGAGTTTCAAATCAAAATGAATTTTCTATATATTTTGTCTTCAAAAATGTCAAGCTTCAAGTCGAAAAAAATTTCCTATTCTTTTTTGGCGTTCAAAAGGTTTTCCATTTCGAGTGAAAATGAATTTTCTAAATATTTTGCCTTCAAAAAGTCAATTTCAAGTCAAAGTGAATTTTCTACCTCGTTTGTCCAAGTTTCAAATCCAAATGGTTTCTAATTCAAAATCCAAAATTCATTTTCAAAAATCAAATCTCAAAAATTTTTAACCAAAGTCTATCTCAAGCTTCTTCCTCAAAAAGAGTTTTATTCCAATCAAGGTTTTCTAAAACTATTTCCTCTAAAAAGTCTTCTTCAAAATCAATTCCTAAAAATTCTCAAGTTTTCAACTTTTCAAAATTTTTATCAATTCTTGAGTTTTCCAAATTCAAAATCAATTTTCAAGCCTTCTAAAATATTTCCCTCAAAAGTTATTATTCAAAATTCCATTTTCAAATTTCTTCCTAAATTTCTCTTTCAATAGTTTTAGGCCTTCCCGAGTTTCTCGGGGCCTTCTCTGCCAAAAAGACCCCACTCTCAAGGCTTTCTTAACTTTTTCCTTCAAAATTTTTTTTATTTCAAAAACAATTTTCTAGGTTTTCTAACTCCTTCCTTCAAAAATAATAATAATAATAATCTTAAAAGCATTTTTCGGGTTTCCCAAACTTTATCCTTTAAAAAGTCCATTCCAAAAGATATTCCAAAAATTTTCAAAGCTTTCTCTGCAAAAAGTGTTATTCCAACATCGAATTCTAGGTTTCCCAAACTCTTTCCTTAAAAGTTTCATGTCAAAATTCTAGGTTTTCAAATTTTTTCCTCAAAAGTTTCGTTCCAAGTTTCAAAGGTTTTCCAAACCATTCTAATTCAAATCTAAATAAATCCATTTCAAAAAAGTTATTTCAAAATTTATTCAAACAATCAACTTTAGTTTCAAAATTACTTCCAAATCAAGTTTTTAAAATTCCAGATATCAAAAATCAAGACAATCCAATTTCAAACTCAAAATTCCAACTACTCTAATTTTTAAAAATCTTCAAAGTTCGTCCCTCTGATCACCATGCGGTCAACATGAGACTCTTACTTTATCATTTTCTGTCTTCGACAAGCAAAGACAGAAAAAGAGAGATAGCTGTAAGCACTCCATTTTTACCCTCTCGGCAATCTCCGGTCCACCCGGACTTATAGTCAAATCAACACAGACATATTCAAGTTCAAGTCAACTTTTCAAACTCAATTCAATCAATCAATCACTTTGCAGGCCTGCTGGACCTATTAAAGGCAAAATAACCAAAATGATCAAAATGCCCTTGTAACATTTCTCGGTCCACTTCCAAATGGCACGTCTTCCTAGAGGCAATAAGTCCCCATTTCAATCTCAAATTCAATTTCAAATCCAATTCCAGTTCAAATCAAATCTAGCACGCCTTTCGAGAAATTTGATTCCCCAGGCAATAAGACCATCCAGTCTGGCACGTTTTGCGAGAAAACTCTTCGGAACAGTAAGTCCCTTTAAACTCGTCAATCGAGATGGAACTTAAGTCTCCAATATGGGAGAATGGTTCACCTTTGGTGCCTGCTAGCTTGCCAATGAAAAATGTCTATTATTCGACACATCTTTCGAGAAAGATGATTCCTCAAACGATAAGTCCACCTGGCAACTTCCCGAGATTAGGCAATCTTCACATTGAACACACACCGGCAAAGTAGCAGAAACACTCGCAAACATCGCAACTGTCAGAGTGGTAGAAACAATCGCAAATAGGTCGACATTGGGAATTGCCAACAAACCCCCTTTGTCATTGGACTGAACTCGTCTCTTAGCCGTGACACGTTTACCAAAGGATGAGATACCTTTAGAAACCAACTCGTCACAGACTGTCAAAGTGACAAAAACACTCAAAAACCAAGTCAACACCAGTGCCTGCTAGCCCACTCTGGTGAAAAATGACTAAACTACCCTTTGGGCCTTTCTGGCTTGCTTTTCGAGAAAGTACCGAAGTCCTTAGAACGGTAAGTCCACCCTTCCAAGATTGTCACAAAGACAATCCGGCATGATCAAGTACCTTCCAGTCGGTTCCGAACCAATTCTGACACCATTCGGCCAAAATAACAATTTTCCCCCTAGGCATTCGATCGCCCTAGGAACCACACCGGCTCGGGTATCAAACCGGTAATCTCTGAGAATGCTTCTAATAGTATTCCCAACCCTCTAATACTTTTCTAGATCATTCTGAGTCTATTCCGACAAACCCAGTGTAAAATAACCGTTTTGCCCATGGTGGGTTGGTCGCCTTTTCCAACCACACTGGCTCTGGGTATCAAATTGGTGTCGTACCCCGATTTTTCGCACCCAAAAAGGACAAGTGAGAAAAACACAGTGCTCTCTTATTAGAACTCATCCTCCTAGAAGGATGAATGTGACTAGGTTTGAATTGAAAATTGATTTTGAATAAGGGCTTCTAGAAAACATTTGGAGTCGCCACCTAACTTCAATAAGGTGAGTTAGGTCACCTAAAAAGTAAGCACAATCCGAAGATTACATTTAGGATTTTTGAAATCAATTTTGAAAACTTCCTCAAGAGAGGGTTTTTAAGAAAAGAGGTTGTTTGGCAACCATTGAAAATGTTTAAGCTTTTTTTTTAAAATAACTCCATTTGATCTTTGAAGACAGTGATCTAGGTTCGGAGGTTGGTTACATGTAGGGAAGACACACTAAGCCATCACCTTACCCCGCCCTTGTGGTACCTACACGTCTATTTACCCTAGGTTCACTCACTCGGAATCTTTGATTAATTAATGTCCAAAACTATCCATTTTAGAAAAGAACTTTGAAAAGAAATTTGACATGATGCAAGATATGCAAGTGCAAGAAAAGACTTTGATTTTTTAAAATAGATTTGAAAAGAACTTGATTTGATTTTAAAAGAAATATTTGGAAATAGAAATTTGAAAATAGATTTTTGGATTTGGAAGTTTAAGAAAAGATATGAAATCGGAAATTTGAAAAAGGTTGTGAAAATAGAAGTTTAAGAAAGGTTGTAACCGCACCCATGAAGGTTGCCTACGTATCCCTTTTTTGGGAATCAGGTCAGTTGTAGTTCGAACAAGAGTCCAATAGAAAATAAAAGGTTTAACTTGACAAAGAGTTTGAGTTGGAATTTGGATTGGAAGATTTGCAAATTGAACTTTGATTGGAAGATTTGAAAAGATTGGTTTTGGAAAGCTCGGTTTTTAGTAAACCTAGACTTAGGAAAGATGGGACTGAGGAAAGACTTGAGGTTTAAGAAAGATTTGACTTGACTTGGAAGGGTTTTAAAAAAGATTTGACTCGAATGTTGGACTCGGAAGATTAGGGAAGTTGGAATTTAAGAAAGATCGGATTTACGAAAGTTTCAAATTAGGAAAGTTTCAAAATAAAAAAGTTCCGTTTTAGGAAAGTTTAAAATTAGGAAAGTTTTGAAATTGGAATGTTTGAAATAGGAAAGTTTCCCTTTTAAGACAGGGTTGATTTTTGGAAAGATTTGAATTAGGAAAAGTTTGATTTAAGAAAGATTTGGAATTTAGAAAGTTTAGGATTTTGGAAAGGTTTGAATTTAAGAAAAGTTTGAATTTAGAAATATTCAAAGTTTGGGTTTTGGAAATACTTGAAGTTAGGAAAGATTTGAGTTTAAGAAAGATTGAAAAATTTAGACTTTGGAAAGTTTAGATCTAGAGAGGTATGGAATTAGGAAAGATTCGAATTAGGAAAGATTTAGATTCCTATTTCCTAAAATAAAAGATTGGATTTTATTTCCAAAAAGAGATGATTTGATTTTGTTTCCAAAAACGGGAGATTGGATCTAATTTTTAAAAACAGAAGATTTGATTTGGCATAGAATTGGAAAGGAAAAATTTTAGAAAACTTAGGTTTGGAAGTCTATGATTTTGGTATAGAAAAAGTGATTTTAGAAATCTAAGATTTTACGTAGAAATTAGAGACTTTGAAAATCTATGTTCTGAGGCAAGATTGGAAATCATGTTTTAGGAGAGAAGACTAGGGTTTTCTAACCATGGCTCTAGGGCTTGACTTGGGCTTCAAGGAAAAGAGGTTTTGGAAAGTAAATCTTTTGCAGGGAATTTCTAGGAAGGAAATTTGAAGAGTGTTTTTTAGAGAGTGGAATTTTGAAGAAAGCTTTTGGAAAGGGATTTGTGGAGAGAGTTCTTAGGAAAGAGATTTTAGAAAGGGTTTTTAGGAAAAGTTTTAAGGAAAAAGATTTTAGAAAGAGTTTTTAGGAAAGTAAGTTTTTTTTTTTTAAGGGAATTTTTAGAAAACAATTGTTAGGAAGCAATTTTGAAAAGGAGATTGGAGAGAGTTTTTAGAAAGTATATTGGAGAAGAGATTTTAAAAAGTAGATGTGAAAAGAGATTTTGGAGAGAATTTAAAAATAGGTTTTGGAAAGTAAGTTTGAAAAGCAATTTGGAAAGGAATTTGAATGTGTACTTTTGCAAACCTCTAAGAATATCTCACTTTCCTAAAACGATTCTAACCATAAAAGGATTAGAACCATTTTAGGATTATGGTTTTAAAAACAACAAGGATTTGAAAATATGGACCATAAAAGCCACTTTAAATGTAACACTTTCCTAAAGCAATCTTAGTCATGGAAAGGCTAGAATCACCTTAGGATTGTGATTTTGAAAATAAGTTTGGAAAAAAAAAAAGATTTTATGCAAGTTTTGAATACGATTTTTGATGCAGGTTTTGAAAACAAGTTTGAAAACAAGTTTTGGAGAGATACATGATCATGATATGCACAATGCAAGTTGGGCTCATAAACATACAAGGTTAAAGGCTTCACCACATAATCACGAAGGCCGAACCCACATGGTCTTCGGTTAGACTAAGAGAAAGCCCCCGACACTGTGACTTTCAATAGTCTAATCCTACACATAAACTGGGGAGTCCCTTGTTTCAAGCATGCAAGAAAGGTAGGGTAGAAGATGGAGATTAAAATATTAAAAAAGCTCAAGTGGGTTAGGAGAGAGAAGAGAGAGGAGGAGAATTACGTAAACGTAAATAAAAAGCTTACCACATGTCTTCTTTGTTTTGCTTACTTGCTTTGCTTTGTGTTACTTCGGTCTTTGAGAACTTGCTTCCAAGTTGCAGCACTTCAAGTTTTCAATGGAGGCTTTGGAGGCTAGTATATGAGTGTATGTATCCTAGGGTTTGTATATGGAGGCTAGGGTTTGAAGAACCTAAAGGGAACTAGAGTTTGGAAGGACTTCATGCTTTGTATATTGAAGAGTAGGGTTTTTAAACTAAGTTTGCGGACCCTTTTTACCCAGGAGGAGGTTCTATATTTATAGGCAGAAGAGTGAACTAGGGCCTGCTGTAGTGGCGCTAGGCCAAAAATCCTACTGGCGCCACTCCCTAGTGGCGCCAGGCTATTTTTTGGCTTGGCGCCACTAGTAGTGGCACCAACCACTTAGGAAACTTTTAAGGTTGGCAAATAACGTATCTTTTAAAGATTTGAGCGCCTGTACTAGTGAGTACCATGCAATTTTTAGCCTGGCTTCACTAGGAGTGACTCCGAAAGGTCCGGGAATGATTTAAAGGACTGGGAATGGCCCAAAGGGCCGGAAAGGGACAGGAACCCTTGGAATAGTGCCTCGAGGGTAGTAGACTTGAAAATTGATGTCAGGATTTGTCGGAAGGGTTGATCGGGCCATTAGGGACAAAACAGTCAATCGGGTCGGAAAGCTACCAGGATGGACTTGGAATGTCCCGAAAAAAGACTGAAGGCTTGGAAACATTAGCTAGAATGTTCCAGAAGGCTACCAATTTGATACCCAGAGCCGATGTGGTTGGAAAAGGCGATCAACCTACCAAGGGCAAAACGATTATTTTGTACCAGGTTTGCCGGAATAGACTTGGAATGACCTAAAAATGTATCAAAAGGCCAGGGATACTATCAAAAACATCCTCGGGAGATTACCAATTTGATACCCAAATCCGGTGTGGCTCCCGGGGCGCTCGAATGCCTAGGGGCAAAATGGTCAGTTTGACTAAAGGGTCTTAGAATTGCCCCAAAACCAACTGGAAGGCACTTAAACATTCTGGATTGTCTTTGGGATGGTCCTGAAAGGGTGGACTTATCGTTCTGAGGACTTAGGTACTTTCTCAAGAAACGTGTCGAAAATGGCCCTACGGGCAGTTTGATCATTTTTCACCAAAGTGGGTTAGCATGCACTGGTATTGACCTGGGTTTTGAGTGTTTCCGTCACTCAGACGGTGGTCCCGTGACATAGGGGGTTTGTTGGCAATTCCCAATGTTGACCTGTTTACGAGTGTTTCCGTCACTCTAACAGTTGCGATGCTTATGAGTACTTCCGTTACTTTAACGGTTCACGATCATTCCAAAAACTGCCTGATCTCGGGAAGCTACTAGGTGGACTTATCACCAAAGGAATCAACTTTCTCGAAAGACATGCCGAAACGGACATTCTTTACTGGTGAGCTAGCAGGCACCAAAAATGGACCGTTCTACTATCTCGGGGACTTGGGGTCTCGTCCCGGTCGACGGGTTTGAAGGGACTTACCGTTCTGAAGATTTTTCTCAGTAAACGTGCTGGACTGGATGGACTTACCGCCTTGAGGGATTAACTTTCTTGAAAGACGTGCCGACTTTGATTTGAACTGGAATTAGACTAGAATTGGATTTGAACTAGAATTGAGATTGAAAACTATTTGGGCCCAATGGGCCCGCAAATCGATCGATTGACGGGATTATATCTGAAAAAATAGTTTGAACTGGAATATGTCCATATTGAACTGGAAAACTGGTTTGGACTAGAGACTGCCGAGCGGGTAAAAATGGGGTGCTTATAATCGACACTCCCTCGGAACACTCTAGATAGTGTTTCCAACCTTCAAGTCATCTCATGAGTCATTTCGAGTCCATTCTGGTAGTTTTTCAGTCTAGTTGACCGTTTTGCTCCTAATAGCTCAGTCAACCATTTTGACCTTGTTTTTTGAGTCTGTCAACCCTTGGACATTATTTCAAGAGTTCCTACCCATTTCCAGCCTTCTGAACCATCCTCGCCCTTCCAAAACATTCCTGGACCTTTCGGAGTCACTCTTAGTAAAGCCAACCCAAAAATTACATGGTAGTCACAAACACAGGCGCCCAAATCCTTTGTCTTGTGTATCAAAGGTCGAAAAATACATTTCTTACCATCCTAAAACATTTTCTAAGTGGTTGAGTGGCGCCAGTGTAAAGTTTGCCCTGGTGCCACTACAATAGGTGCCAGGCTAGTCCAATGTCTATAAATACAGAGCCTCCCCCCTTGCATGAAAAGGGTCGGTAATCTAAGTCCAAAAACTCTGTCTCTCTTCATACAGACTTCGAACTCTCTCCAAACCTTAGATCTCTTAGGCCTCTTTAAACCGTAGCCTCCATACACTCTAACCCTAGCCTATATATAGTTCATACAATCATATACAAGCCTCCAAGATCCATTGAAGACTAAAGTGCTATAAGTTCGAAGCTTCTAAAGTCTAAGAAAAGCAAAGCAAAACAAAACAAACAAAACAAACAAAACAAAGAAGATACGAGATTGGTTTTCTCTTTTATGTTTACGTATTCCCCTCTCTCTTTTCCTTCTCCTAACCCACTTGAGTTTTCTTCTATTTTAATCCCCTATCTTCTCCCCCCCCCCCTCTCCTTTCTTGCATCCTTGAAACAAGGGAATTCCCGATTCATGTGTAAGAAGGATGGTTGACAGTCACCGTGTCAAGGGTTTTCTTCTAATTCAACCTTAGACCATGTGGATTCGGCCCCCTTGATTATGTGGTAAAGCCTAAACCTTGTATGTTCACGACCCTACTTGTATTGTGCATTTTATATTCATTCTTCTACTCAAAATTGTTTTCAAAAGTTATTTTCAAAGTTTGCATTAAAATCCTCTTTCAAACTTGCATTCAAAATCTCTTTTCAAAGTATGTTTTCAAAATCACACTCCTAAAATGATTCTAGCCAATTCATGGTTAGGGTTGCTTTAGAAAAGTGTTATATTCATTGTGACCGTCAAGGTCTATATTTTGGGTGTAAACCCTAACTTGTTTTTTTTTTAATCAAAACCACAATCTTAAGATGATTCTAGTCATTCCATGGCTAGAGTTGTTTTAGGAAAATGTGATATTCACTGTGATTATATTGGTCCATAATACAAATCCATATTGTTTTCAAAACCGCCAACTTAGAATGGTTCTAACCTTTTCATGGTTGGAATCGTTTTAGAAAGGTGAGATAATCAATAGATTTCAAAAGCTCACATTCGAATCATTCTCCAAATTGCTTTTCAAGCTCCTTTCCAAAAACTCCTTTCAAAAATCTATTTTTCAAAAAACTCTCCTCAAACTCTTTTCCAAAAACTCTCTTCAAACTCCTTTCCAAAAAGCTCTATTCAAAAATTCACTTTCTAAAAACTCTCTTCAAGTCTCCTTCGTAGAAACTCTCTTCAAAAGTTTTCCAAAAACTCTTTTCTTGAAGTCCAAGTGAAGCCCTAAATTCCATAATTAGGAAACTCTAATTCTCTCTTTCCTAAAAACATGACTTCCTCTTCTACATCAAATCCTAAATTTCCAAAATATATTTTTCTACACAAAATCATAGCTTTCCAAATCCTGGATTCCAAAAGTCAACCTTTCCAATTCTATATCTAATCCAATCTTTCAATTTAGAAAACTAGATCAAATCCTCCAATTTTAGAAACCAAATCAAATCATCTCTTTTTGGAAATAAAATCAAATCTTCAACTTTCGAAAATAGAAACCAAATCTTTCTTAATTCAAACATTTCCTAATTCCAATCTTTCTATATTTCAAACTTTCCAAATTCAAAACTTTCCAAAACTCAAAACTTTCTTAAGTTCAAACTTTCTAAATTCAAAACTTTCCTAAAGTGAAACTTTCCTATTTTGAAACATTCCTAATTTAAAGCTTTCCAAAATCCAATATTTCATAAACCCTAACTTTCCAAAACATTCCAAGTCAAGTGTTTTCAAATCAAATCTCTTATCAAATATTTCCTAAATCGAACTTTTCTAATTTGAACATTTCCTAAACTCAACTTTCTAAAATTGAACTTTTCAAATCTAAAACAAATCCTTTCCGATTCAACTACATGTTCCAATCTTAGGTAACCTAAACCCTAGGAGGCCTAAACCTTAGTTGAATCCTAACCCTAAGTTAGGAAGCTTCAATTATTTTCTAAAGTTCCTTTCTAAACCAAGATGGTTTTCTAACTTCAAACTCCAAAATGTTTTCAAAACTCTACTTCTTCTTTCCAAATCAAGTCCAAGTTTTCTTTCGAAGTTCAAATCTTTTTGCGAGTCTAAGTTCCATTTCAAATCAAATCTCAATTTCAAATCTTCTATTCCAAGTTCAAGTCAAAACTCCTTTTTAAATCAAAGTTTTTTCAAGTTAAACTCTTTTCGAATCAAATCTTTTCAAAACTTCAAAGTGTTTATTTTCAATCGGACTCTTGTCCGAACTACAACTGACCTGATTCCAAAAAATGGATACGTAGGCAACCCTCATAGGTGTGGTCATAATTTTTTTTAAACTTCCAATTCCATGATCTATTTCAAGTTTCTAATTCTAAAATCGATTTTCAAATCTCCAATTCCATAATCTATTTCTAATTTCTAAAACCCTCTTTTAAAAAAATCAAGTCTATCTTTTCAAATCCATTTCAAAATTCAATCAAGTCTTTTCAAAGTCAAATCAAGTTCTTTTCAAATCTAGCTTCAAAATCAAATCAAATTCTTACACTTGCATATCATGCATCATGTCAATATCTTTCTGAAAGTTCTTTTCAAAAGTGGATAGTTTTGGACATTTATTAATCAAAGATTCCAAATAAGTGAACCTAGGGTAAATAGACATGTAGGTACCGCAAGGGCAGGGTAGGGTGATGGCTTAGTGTGTCTTCCATAAACGTAACCAACCTCCGAACCTAGATAATTGTTTTCAAAGACCAAATGGAGTTATTTTCAAAAAGGGCTTAAATATTTTCAAGGGTTGCCAAACAACCTATTTTCTTAAAAACCTTCTCTTCAGGAAGTTTTCAAAACCTTTTCAAAAATCCTAAGTGTAATCTCTAGATTGTGCTTAGTTTTAGATGACCTAACTCACCTTAATCAAGTTAGGTGGTGACTCCAAATCTTTTCTAAAAGCTCTTATTCAAAGTCAATTTCCAATTCAAACTTAATTCCACTCGTCCTTTTCGAAGGATAAGTTCGAACGAGAGAGTACCGCATTTTTTCCACTTGTGTGTGTTTTCTTGAGGGCGAAAAATCAAGGCGCAACACCCTTATATGTAATATTATACATGTACAAGCCAGTTCATTCATTCATTCACACATTCATGCATTCATTTGATGAAAGTAGGAAGGACAGTTTTATTGCATTTGATTCTTTTTTCTTTTTTTGTATATAGAATTGAAAGTACATTTGAAGGGAAAAGGGAACATTTTTCCTGGGACTTTTGCCTATTCTATTTTTACATTTGAAATCCTAAACTACTCTTGAGTCTTTAGACTTGCCTTCTTTGGTTGAAGTCGGTGAGAGACTTTGCTTTCGATTTGCCCTTTGCCTTTTTGGCAATCCGATCTCCGTGAGCGAAGAGAGATTAAGGCCCCTCTTTATGAGATGACTTTGATGCATGTCATGAGTCCTTAAGGTCATTTGGTACCCTTAGGAGTTTAGATTGGCTTGATTTGAGCGAGAAGGGCTTTGGGCCCATTCTCTGGGGGGTAATCAAATGTATGGAGATTCAATGCCTTGAGTTACTTTGGGAACTCTAGTCGTGAAATGAATATAGATGCATGAGCAGTTATGATGCAAAAGGATGCATAAATAGCATAATGACAGGAATTGAATAGCATAACGGCATGGATTGAGCAGAATACAAGGGAAAGTAAAGCAGTCTCCCTTTCCTTCTTGGTTTTGAAATTGACGCGCATATCTTAAATCTAGCAGAGATTCGGCTATGTATGGGGTGCTACATGAGCATGAGGTTGGGGGTTTACTAATGCTTCCTAAAAAGCTCGGTTCTCGAACCTTCAAACCTCTGGCGTCCACCCCAAAAGGGGTGAACCCCATCTTTGGTTAGTGGTTCGAGCGGGGGAACTAGCAAGAGACCGTAGGCTGAGAAACTGACACAGCATCGGCCCACAATCAATATATTGTTCCCCCTTCTATCTAGAAGGGTAATAACCAGGTAATTATGCAGAGATGCAAATGCAAGCAAGCGCATCAAGTGTGTGAAATTTTTTGAAATTGGAGGAAATGACCTAACAACACACATCTCATCATGTTCATTCATCACATACTTGGCAATTAATATGACACAAAATAAAGTGTGAACAAAGGTCCACCTATAAAAGAAAATGCAAGGAGTTAATAACTTTTCAAAAAACTCAATGCAAGGTAAAATGGATGATCAATGCGAGAGCTTGATTATGGAGAACAACGCAAGAGCATGTACGTGGATGTCGATGCAAGAGCATGATTGTAAGAAAATGAATGCAAGTGATGACGCTTATTTGACAAATAATTTTTCAGAAAATAATGTTTGTTTTTACAAACTAAGGATTTTGAAAAAAATTTTGGGAACGTAGAAAAATTTTAAAAAGTGGATAAAACTAGACAAAGTAACCAGAGATTTTGAGTGAGTGAAGGGTGGAGAGACATGATAATGGCCTAACCCTCTAAGCAGTCCCCAGCGGAGTCGCCAGCTGTCGCGCCCCAATTTTTAGACATCAAGTCCTTTCGGCTGAGAAAAAAAGCACGGTGCTCTCTCATTAGAACTCATCCTCTTAAAACGACAAGTGCGACTAGGTTTCATCTTGAAAACATGATTCGAGTCAAGGGCTTTTGGAAAACGTTTGGGAGTCGCCACCAAACATAGTTAAAGATGTGTTAGGTCACATAAAACTAAGTATAATCCGAAGATTAAACTTAGGGTTTTTTCAAAAAGTTTTGAAAAATTTTCTCAAAAGAGGGTTTTTAAGAAAAATAGGTTGTTTGGCAACTTTTGGAAAGTTTTAAGCCCTTTTTGAAAATAACTCCATTTTGGTCTTTGAAAACAGAAATCTATAGTCTAGGGGTTGGTTACGTGTAGGGAAGATATCCTAAGATCATCACCCTACCGCACCCTTTCGATACCTATATGTCTAATCACCCTTTGTTCACTCACTTGAATAACCGGTTACTATTATCCACTTAATTTCAACTTTAGAATTTCGAAAACGGAGTTTGCTCATCACTTTTTGGATGAATGATGCATGATGCATGTTATTAAAAAGACATTTGAAAATATGGGAGTTTTGAAGAATTTGAAATGAAAATCTTGAATGGATAGAAACTTTTAAGAAGGGAAATTGGGTTGAAATGAGGGTTATGACTGCACCATTTTAGGTTGTCAACGTATCTTGTCTGGCAAGAATCAGATCATTCATAGTTTGGGCAAGGGCCCGATAGAAAAGAGGCACATTAAGGCTATTGGAAAGTTTTAAAGACACATTGAGGTCTTTGAAAATATATGAAGGCACTTTGAGGTCTTTTAAAAAAAAAAAAGAATTTGAGAATTAAGAAAAATGCCTTTGAAGTAGGACTTGGGATGTTTGAAGTGTTTTTGGAATTGGGATTGAAGATGAGTTTTGAATGTTTTTGGAACTAACTCAAGGGCATTTCAAAAATGTTTTGAAGGCTTGTTTTGAAAACTTTGGAGGTATAGTTTGGATTGGAAATGGTCTTGTAAACTTGTCTTCGAAAATTTTTTGAAAGTAGCTTTTAAATACCTTAGGAAAGGCATGTTTAATGTCTCATCACCTTAAGAGGTTAGTCATTGAAGAACTAAACTCCTTTAGGGTTATGAGCTCTGAAAACCAGTTTGGAAAAGGGGCTAGAAACTTCCCTTTGGTTTTTTAAAGCTTTAGGGTTATAGCACCCCTTTTTTGAATGTCTCGCCTACACTTGAACAATCCTAACCATGGAAGGATTAGGGTTGTTTCAAGAATGTGATGCTGGAAAATTATTTTTTGAAAAGAGCTTTTGAAAACACTTAGGGTCTTGGAACCCTAATATGGACAACCGTGGAGTTTGTGCTTAATGTATCACCTTCCCTTAGAATCTCTAACCATAAAGGGGTAGGGACACATTACAGTTGTGAGTACTTGAAGACATTTTTTAAAATAGTTTTTGAAAAATGTTAAGTGGCTGGCCATTTTAGTTGAGACAAGTCTAAGAGAATTTCTTGGAGATATTTTCGAAGATAGAGTATGAGAATTTCTTGGAGTTGATTTTTTGAAATCTCAAGAGAGTAGGATATTTTTGGAAAGTATGTTATGAAAATAGTTTTTCAGTTGAAAGATTATTTGAAAGAGGTCCTTGAATTGGAACTTTGAAGTACTAACCTAGGTTGGGTTGACCTAAGGTTAACTAACTCGGGTTAGGTTAACCTAAGGTTGGCTCACTAGGGTTAGATTAACTTGGGGTTAAGGTGATCTAGGTTTAACTAACTTGAGTTAGGTTGAACTAGGGTTGGGTTTACTTAGGGTTAACTAACTAAGGTTAGGTTAACCTAGGGTTAAGGTGACTTAGGGTTAACTAACTAAGGTTCGGTTAACCTAGGGTTTGGTTGAACTAAGGTTGGACAACTAGAGTTGGAAGGTGGTTTTGAAATGTAGTTTTAAACTAGGGTTTTGACCAAGTGGTTTTGGAAATGTGGTTTTAAACTATAGTTTTGACCTAGTGGTTTTGGAAAGTTGGTTTTATGCATGCTCTTTGAAAATGGGTTTTGAAAACCATTTTATGAACACCACTCAAGTGATTGTTGGGGTTCTATGATTGATATTTGGAAACCACTCAAGAGAGGGTTGCCTTGAAACCATTTCACCAGCTAACTCAAAAGAGCAAAACTTGTGAAAATCAATATTGAATAGATAGTTTTGAAAACTTAAAAATTAAAGAGAATGATCATTTGAAAATTGGTTTTAGAAAGGAGGTTTTGGAAAAACCACTTTTAAGAAGTTGAAGACCACTCTATAGAGTGAGGGTTTATATAGTTGATTTGAAGGAAATTACTTCAAAAAAGACTCCATGGGACTATTCCAACCACAATATTCAAAAGAGCAAAACTTCTAAAAATTAACGTGAAAATAATGGATTAGGAAAATTATTTTTATGCAAATTAAAGAGAGTGCAATTTTGAGAATCTCTTTTGAAGGGGATTGCTTTTTAAAACCGTTTTAAAATGAATAGAACCAACTCTAACGAACTAAGGTTCATATGGTCAAGATAATGGAAAGACCACTCAAGAGAGGGTTTCAGGGGACCATTTCAACTACAAAGTTCAAGAGAGTAAAACCCTTGAAAATCAACATAGAAGAAGAGGGTTTGAAAGCCATTTTAGTGTAATTTTGAAAAGCAATGAAATATAGGGTTGCAAAATAAAGTTAAAGGACGGTTTTCTAAGGTGTGAAAATTAAGAGTTTGACCTAAGCTTCAAGGAGTCAACTCTAGAATTATTTTCAAGGAATCATTTGAATATGGAGTTTTGTGAATAATATAGAAAATAGATAGTGAAAGTTTTGGAAAAATGGTTAGGAACATGAAAATAAAGCCAAGTATGCAAAACATGAACAAGATAACCATATGCAAAAGGGGTCATCGAATCATATAAGGTTAGATGTTTCACCAAATTGCAACGTACTCCAAGGCCATACCATCTTAAAGTAGGTTTGTGAGAGGTTCCCCTACACGGTGGCTCTTACAAACTTTCCTCTAGGCATGAACTAAAAGCTCCCTTGTTTCAAGCATGCAAGAAAGGGGGGTAGAAGATGGGGGTTAAAATAGAGAGTAGCCTAAGTAGGCTATGAGGGAGAAGAGAGGAGTGAGGATTGCAAAAATGTAAAGAGAATATCACCTTTTTCCTTTAAAACAACTTCAAGCTTCCATGGATGACTTCTCTTGAACTTGAAGGGCCTTGAGGAGGCTTAAAAGAGCTGGAAGTGGTTTCTCTAGGGCATTGGGGGCTTTGTAGAGAGAGTCCAGATGCCAGAGAGAAATAGAATCTAACCTAAGTGCTTAGAGGGTGAGGTGTATATAGGATTTCAGATTTCTGGAGCAGTTTCTGCAGAGCTTTGTCATCAATTTTGATTCTGGAATATGCAAAGGGGGATGCTTGTATTTATAGGCAATTTGGAGAGACCTTGCGCCAGTACTGTTCCACTGGCTGAATGCCACATGGCACAATCTGTATTGGCTCAATCTTAGGGAGCAAGTAAAGTTTGATCGATTTGATCAAAATCTGGGCGCATGTAGCATACGCTCATCCGTCGAAAATGTTCGTTTAAACTTTACCTCGATAATTCTACAATCCGAAAAAGATTCAAGAAAATTAATTGCGTTCACGATGTTCTCCTAGTGTTTGCCAAGAACTTAGAATTTTCAAAAAGCTTGAAAGGGTCGAAAGAATGAGATATCGTCTCAGGAAGTGTGCATGAAAATACACTTTTGCGGAGCGTCTATGATACGCTCCGCGAATATTCGAAAGTAATTATTTTTGGGCCACACAATATTGGCCTTCAGGAAACGATCTATTCAATCGGACAGTTGTCGCGTCCAGATTTTTCACACTCGAGGAATACACACACAAGCGGGAAAAATATTGTACTCTCTCGTTAGAACTCATCCTCCTAGAAAAATGAGTGCAACTAGGTTTGAATTGAAATTTGGTTTGAATAAAGGGTTTTTAGAAAAGATTTGGAGTCACCACCTAAAAACTAAGCACAATCCGAAGACTACACTTAGGGTTTTTGAAAACAATTTTGAAAATACCTACTCAAGAGAGGGTTTTTAAGAAAACAGGTTGGTTGGCAACCTTTAGAAAACATTTAAGCCCTTTTTTGAAAATAAACTCCATTTTGGTCTTTCGAAAACAGTGATCCTAGGTTTGAAAGTTGGTTACGTGTAAGAAAGTTTTAGAATTGGAAAGTTTTGAATTTGGAATGTTTTGAAATAGGGAAGTTTTGAAAGTCGGAAAGTTTAAAATTTAAAAAGTTTCGAATTTAGAAAGTTTTAAATTTGGAAAGATTTGAAGTTTGAGGAAGTTTAGAATTTTTAGAAAGATTCAAATTTGAGTTTTAGAAATTCTTGAAATTAGGAAAGGTTTTGAGTTTAAGAAGGGTTTGAAAACTTAGATTTGGAAAGTTAAGATTTGAAAAGGGATGGAATTAAGAAAGGTTTGAAAGCTTAAAGTTTAAGAAAAGATTTAAAACTTTAAGTTTAGAAAACTTACGGTTTAGGAAGATACTAGATTAGGAAGGAGTTGAATTAGGAAAGATTTGGACTAGAAAGGATTAAGATTCCTATTTCCTAAAGCAAGGGATTGGATTTTGTTTCTAAAAAGAGATGTTTTGATTTTGTTTCCAAAAACAAATGATAGGATTTAGGTTCCTAAATGGGAGATTAGATTTGGCATAAATTTGAAAAGATGGAGTTTTGAAAATTCTAGTTTTGGGAAGACTATAGTTTTGATGTAGAGAATAGGCTTTGAAAATATATATAGTTTTGATGAAGAAAACAAGAGGTTTTGGAAACCTAGGTTTTTAGGTCAAAATAAGGGATTGGAAATCATGCTTTTGGGAAGGAAAATTAGGGTTTAACTTGGACTCTAAGGAAGGAGATTTTGAAAAATGAGTTTTTGGAAAGTAACACTTTGAGAGAGTTTTTGGAAAGGGGATTTTTGGAAGGAGATCGTTGAAAAGAGTTTTTAGGAAAGAGATTTAGGGAGAGAGTTTTCTAAGAAGGAAGCCTAGGGAGTGTTTTTAGAAAGTGAATTTTGAGGAGAGTGTTTTGGAAAGAAGTTTAAAAAGGGAGTTTTTTAGGAAACAATTTTGAAAAGAAGAGTTTTTGGAAAGCATGTTGAAAAAGAAGAGGGTTTTAGAAAAAGAGACTTTTGAAAAGAGAGTTTTTGGAAAGTATAAAAATGTCTCACTTTCCTAAAGCGATTCTAACCATAAGAAAGCTAGAACTACTTTAAGAAAGTGGTTTTGAAAACAACAAGGATTTGAAAATATGGACATATTGGTCACTTTAAATGTAACACTTTCCTAAAGCAACCCTAGCCATGGAAAGGCTAGAATTACCCTAGGATTGTGATTTTGAAAACAAGTTTTGAAAAAGAGGATTTTGATGCAATTTTGAAAATAAATTTAATGTAAGTTTTGAAAACGTGTTTGAAAACGATTTTTAGAAGAATGCAAGATCATGATATGCACAATGCAAATTGGGGTCATGAACATACAAGGTTAAGGCTTCACCATATAGTCAAGGGGGCCGAACCCACGTGGTCTCCGGTTAGACTAAAAGAAAACCCTGACACAGTGACTCTCCAATAGCCTAATCCTACACATGGACTGGGAATTCCCTTGTTTTAAGCATGCAAAGAAAGGGGGGAAGAAGATGGGGGATTAAAATAGAAGAAAACCCAAGTGGGTTAGGAGAGAGAAGAGAGAGGGGGAAGTGCAGAAACTTAAAGAGAAAGCCTACTGTATGTCTTGTTTATTTCGTTTTGCTTTGCGTGCCTTGTTTTTCTTCAGTCTTCGCTTCACTTCAGTCTTCATCTTAATCTTTGGAAACTCTTCTTCGATCTTCGGGAGCTTCGAGTTGCAGCACTTCAAGCCTTCAATGGAGGGTTTGAGACTAGTGTGTGAGCATATGAGAGTGTATGAGTGTATAGGAGGGTAGGGTTTGTGTATGGACGCTAGGGTTTGGAAAACCTAAAGGAGACTAGGGTTTTGGGAAGCTACGAGCTCTGTATATCAAAAAGTAGCGTTTTTAGACTGAGTTTGCAGGCCTCTTTCACACTGGAAGAGGCTCTGTATTTATAGAGAGAGGATAGACCCGGTGCCTATTGTAGTGGCGCTAGGCCAAAAAGCCTTCTAACGGAGTGGCGCTAGGCCATTTTTTGGCTTAGCACCACTACTAGTGGCGCCAGCCACTTAGGAAAGTTTTTAAGGTTGGCAAGCAATGTATCTTAAGAAGATTTGGGCGCCTGTACTAGCGACTACCATGCAATTTTTAGCCTAGCTTCACTAGGAGTGACTCCGAAAGGTCCGGGAAGCATTTAAGGGACCGAGAATGGCCCGGAAGGTCAGAAAAGGACAAGAACCCTTAGAATAGGGTCCCGGGGGTAATGGACTTGAAAAAGGATGACAAGAATTATCGAAAGGGTTGACCAAGCCATTAGGGGCAAAACGGTCAATTGGATCAGAAAGCTGTTGGGACGGACTCAGAATGTCCTGGAAGAAGACTTGAGATTTAAAAATATTATTTAGAATGTTCCCAAAGGTTACCGGTTTGATATTCAAAGCCGGTGTGGTCGGAAAAGGCGACCAGCCCACTAGAGGCAAAACGGTCATTTTGCACCGAGTTTGCCAGAACTGACTCGGAATGATCTGGAAAGATAAAGGAAGGTCGGTAATACTATAAAAAGTATTCTTGGGAGGTTAACGGTTTGATACCCAGAGCCGATGTGGTCCTTGGGGCGTTCGGATGCCTAAAGGCAAAATGGTCATCTTGACCGAAAAGCCTCAGAATTGGCCCAAAATTGACTAGAAGGCACCTAATTATACCGGATCGTCTCTAAGATGATCTTAGAAGGGGTGGACTTACCATTCTGAGGACTTAGGTGTGTTATCGAGAAACGTGTCGAAAAATGGCCCTAGGGGCAGTTTGGTCATTTTTCATCGAAGTAGACTAGCAGGCACTGGTGTTAACCTGGGTTTTGAGTGTTTTCGCCACTCTGACGGCGGTCTCGTGATACAGGGATTTGTTGGCAATTCCCTATATCGACCTGTTTGTTGGCAATTCCCTATATTAACCTGCTTGTGAGTATTTTCGATACTCTGAAGATTGTGATGTTTACAAGTACTTCTGCTACTCTGACGATTCGCGATCATTCCCGAGACTGCCTAATCTCGGGAAGCTGCTAAAGGGACTTAGCGCCTAAGAAGTCAACTTTCTCGGAAGGTGTGCCGAAACGGACATTTCTACATTGGCGGGCTAGCAGACGCCAAAGGTGGACTGTTCTACCATCTAGGGGATTTGGGGTCTCGTCCCGGTTGACAAGTTTAAAGGGACTTACCGTTCCGAAGAAACTTTCTCTGAAAAACGTGCCAAATTGGATAGACTTACCATCTTGAGGAATCAACTTTCTCGAGAGAATGATTGGAATTGGAATTGGTATTGGAATATGGAAAGGGGACTTATCGTCTTCGGAAAGACGTGCCTATTGGAATTGGAAAGGGGATTTACCGTCTTCGGAAAGACGCGCTTATTGGAATATGAAAAAGGGACTTACCGTCTTCAGAAAGACGTGCCTATTGGAATATGAAAAGGGGACTTACCGTCTTCGGAGAGACGTGCCTATTGGAATATGGAAAGGGGACTTGCCACTTTCGAAAAGACACGCCTGATTTGGAATTGGACCGAACAATGCCCCTAAGGGCATTTTGATCATTTTGCCTCTATTTGGGCCTGGTGAGCCCGCGAAGCGATGGATAGATAGGATTAGACTTGGAAAGTTGATTTAGATAGGGAATATGTCCACATTAACTTGAATACAAGTCTGGACGGACTATAGACTACTGAGCGATCAAAAAGGAGATGCTTACAACCGTATCGATGGAAAGTGCTCTGGAAATACTTTTGAGAATTCCCTAATTTACGCATTTCTCAAGTCATTTGACGGTGCATTATAATCAGGGAATTGGAAAGAAAGACAACCTTGACGAAGCGTTTGTGAGATGCTCCAAGGGTTAGTGAAAGTGGCAATTTTCGAGTCATTTGATTTGGGGTTTCGAGAAGCGATCCATTCAATCAAGTCGTATTGATGGAAAGACCTATGGCCAAGCTTTTGGGAATTCCATGATTTACAGATTTCTCAAGTCATTTGATGGTGCGTTATAACCAAGGAATCGGGAGAAAAGACAACCCTAACGGAGCGTCTACGAGAAGCTCTGAGGGACTTTTGTTGAGTTTGAAGTGTTTAGAGTCACATGACTCACCTGGGATTGAACAAGGGCGTATGATAGGATCTGCTGGTTTGGTACCCAGAGCCGGTCTGGTTTTGGAGCATGTTCGGGCCACTAGGGGTAAAATGGTCATTTTGATTAGAATTTGTCGAAAAGGGTCAGAATGGATTGGAGTGGCGTATTAACCGTGTCAGAATGTTTGGGGACAGTCCTGGAAGATGTTTTCACTGTTTAGTGGAATTTGTACTGTACTGGGATGCGTAGGGGCAAAACAACTATTTTGACTAGAGTTGACCGGAACGAGACTATAATTGGTTAAAATGGCATATTGAGTACGCCTAACTACCTAGGAATATTTTGGAAGGGTGGACTTACCGTCTTGAGGGATTTTAAACTTTCTCAAAGACGTGCCTAGAGGCCCAAGGGGCAGGTTTGGTTATTAGGCCTCTGTTGGGCCCAGCTGGCCCGAGAAGTGGTTGACTGATTGGGTAAGGGTCTGAAAGTTAATTTAGGCTTGAACGTGCCTACAGAGTTTTGAAAGGGAGTTCGGTGAGACCGAAGATTGTCGAGCAGGCAAAAATGGGGTGCTTACAAAGGAGAAGATCTATTATACGAAAACAAGGAAGAAATATTTTCTATGGGAGAGAATATCTTGAATATACATGAATGTTTTCTGTTCTATAACTACCTTCTAACTATTGAATCCTTTTTTATTGATTGAAAAAAGGGGGGATAAATATTCTATGAAAAAGGGGAGAGTTATTCTGAAATAGTAAGGGAGAGCCTTACAAGTAGCATAATGCTTTAAATTATTTTATCAATCCTATATGTTTCACTTATATTGAACTTAATTGTGTATATTTTTTTAAGTGTTTATCATCATCAAAAAGAGAGAGAGATTGTTGACTCAAAGTTAATCCCCATGTTGATTTTGATGATAACAAAATCATGCCCTTGTTTACTAATGAGTTCACTTTGTGTGCAGAAAAAATTCATCATATTTATCTCATGCTTATGGTTAATCTAAGATGATTATAATTCAAAGCTCAATACATGGATAAGCTTGATGGAATGTTTGATGATGAACCTAACAACAAGATCACTTAGATTTGAATATGGATGGAAGAACTTGAAGATTGATGGAGGAACTAGCTCTAAAGAAAAATATAAGATCTTATGAAATGTTTGAAGATGATTTGGAATCAATTATTGAAGAACTAAAGTGAAATCAGATTTGAAGAAGGTATTGTCAACAATATGTGAGATGGTTGGCACCCTGAAGATTTATGTGAAGAACATTGCTGAAGATCTTAAAGATATTGTCAACACTATACTTGATTGCTGACTCCGGATTCCAGAATTGCAAAAGAATGTGCAAAGCTGTGTTAAAACTCCACTTCATCTGGCTGACACTATCATGCTAAAGACCCTTGATCCTTATGTTCAAATAATCCATTAAAAGTCCCTAAGCCTTAATGAAAGATCTGCTAGACGTTGGCTGACACCTTGACAGAGATTGAAGTTCAAGAAAATGTCTGAAAATATGGTCGACAATGTGGAAGATTGTTGACACCTTCGGTAGACAGGTAGAACGAAGATTGCTGACACCAAAAGATAATTGCTGATAATCTCGCCTCCAAAATAGAAAAATCTAGGCGTATTGGTCATATTTTTCTAAGCGACGTGACATGTCGATTTTGCATTAAAACTTTCAAAAATCATTTTCAACTGCTATATTTGAAGAAGGGCTATAAATAGAAGACTCCTAACTCATTTTAGAGGTTGAATAAAATAAGATCAAGTGCTAGAGATGAAGATTCATTGAATATTTCTAATACTCTATTTATATACATTTGGGGGTTTCTTGTGTGAGCTGAAATTTGTTTTATCTACTCTTGGAAAAGTTTATTCTTTGTATTAAATCCTTGGATCTAGAAGAAGTTGTAAACCTTGTGAGCTCGAGTGTAGCTTGGGCAATACACTTGTAAGATTGAGTGATGTTGGACAACATCACTTGGGTTTAAGAGTTTGGTGTAAACTCTTAGCTGTAAAAGTGAGCTGGGCACTTAGAAAAAACTAGCAGTTATGTAAGAGAATTTACATAGTGGAATACCTTCGAGAGGATTGAGGAAGAGAGGATGTAGGCAAGGATTAGGCTGAACCTCTGTAAATCTTTGTGTCTCCTTCTCTTATACTCTGTTTTCATTCACTGCTTTATCATATTATGTTTGCATATATATTTTGTATTGGGTTGCTAGTTACATATTCTGTTTGCATATATACCTTGTATTAATTTGTGATTATTATTTTAAAGTTTTAAAAACCCAACTCACCCTCTTCTTGGGTTGCTATTTCGGGCAAACATTAATGACCTATCTACATATAACTGTTATTATACATTCAAAGTTACTCTATTAAAATATTAATATTTGAAAATAACCCTTAATATAATAAACAAAATATTTTAGTTAGCATTTTCTGAAATAATTTAAATTTTCTGAATGGATTTATCTATTCATTTTAAAATTTTCAAACCATTGGTTTGGCTGGCTAAAGATGATACGAGTTTTTCAATAATAAGTGTATATATATTTGATAGATATATTTAGTTGATAAGAGAGAGAAGATATTATTTAATGAAAGAATAAAAGCATGAGTTAGGAAAAAAATAAAAAAATAACAACAAACGAATAAGGATTACAGAGGGCTGTAGGAAATGGTGTGGGGAGGTGATTCTTATTAGCTTTTTCATTTTCACTCTCTTTTTACCCCAGGTCTCAACCTCAATATTTACTCTTTGACGAATGACCACACACACACACACACACACTCTCGCTCTCTCTCTCTCTCTCTCTCTCTCTCTCTCTCTCTCTCTCATTGTACCCAAGTTCTTTTATTGCCACAAAAATCATATTTTACTCCAAGAAAGACTCTATTTTTATAGAAGAAATATCAAATTTTATTAAAAACTACAACACATGTATTCATATGTAAATAATAGTTCTACTTTTGATCCTATAAACTAATTCTAACAATTTAAACTTCATCTGTAATAAAAATAATTCTAACAATTCTTTAATTATATAGAAATTTGAAAGATAGGGATGGACAAAATAGGGTGTTTATACTCCCACCTCGTTTGAAAGAAAAACAAATTTGGTAGCTGACAAAATTGATTTTCTCACTCGCTAGCCATCTGCTTAATTTTATCTATTTACCCTTAGCACACCCATGGGCCATTGCATGTGCATACTTTCTTTAGATGAGGAAAGAGAAAGACTAACTCCAAAATTGAATCCCCTTTCAAGATGCATGGATTTATTAAAATGTTAAAATTTTGTTTCGTATAATTTTTCTTCACTAAAATGTAAAATAGAAAATGAATTTGAAACCATTCCATTCCTTTCTCCTCTCCATTTTTCACCCTAGCAAACAGTTTGAAATGATCTCTCAATTCTTTGCTTTCGTTCCTCCCACTTTTCATCATACCATACATAGCATAAATGTAACAAGAACAAGAGAGGCATTTGGGCTTTTGCTATTCAAGGATCACCCCTAGATTTCACAAACTCTATTCAACCATTTAATGTGGGTACACCGTCATGGTGAGGGAAACAATCATATTAATTGATGGTATCACAAAGCTACTTGGACTATACTCTTCATCATTTACTCAATTTAGAGTCATTTCAAGCAGATTGATCCTTGATTATCTTGTCCTCTTTCGTCCTCCTATTTCTTCTTCCTTCACATGGAGTTCGTTTTCTTAATAGGGTAGTTTTAGACGTAGGAATTTAAAGATATTTCAAAATACAAATTCTATATTTAGTGTCCAAATATAGAATTCTTACTTTAGTTTTTTTATACAATAATATCTTTTTAATAGTAGTTATATACAGTTTTTAAAAATAGCATTTAACAAATTTATCTGTTATTGTTTTTGCATGGCCGAATACTTGATTGCATGTTTTTAATGTTATATCATTGGTATATATTCAATTTCATGTAACAGCTTTTCACATGAATAGTTATTAAGAGCATTCTTTATAGGATTAAAACACATTTAGTAGTCTATCATTGAGTGTAGAGGCGTTACAAGTATTTTATTCATTTACTCAGCCATCATCAACCTATTCTGATATATATATTTTTTTAACTATTAGTTGATTAGTAGAAGGTTGATTTTGTTTTCTCTAAAGCAAAAACTCTGTTTAGTATATTTTTACACTACATACTTTCATTTGATTTGGGTCGATCAAGAGTTGTTCCTTACACCTTCGTACTTGCGAGTGCACGTTTATGAGGAAGCGATAATTGAATCCTAAAGGATAAGCCACCATAACCTGTTGCATAGGGTCACGTACTTAGAGAGGCGCAATTTATTCTTAAGGACAGTTACTACACGCCTCTATCAATAAGTGGTTTTATATTTTTATAATTTTGTTTATTCTAACTGTTTTTTTGTAACATCTTGCTTCCTCTAACATTAGACTTATTTATTGAACTACTATAGTTGTACAGAAGTGTGTTTTAAATCACACTTTTACAAGAGAGCATACATTGAAAAATATGTTTTCCCATAAAATGTGCTCCCAGTTAAAGCATGTTTTTAAAACCATATTCTCAATTTATAGTCATGTTTTTAAAGCATGTTTTCAACATATATTCATTTGAAAGCTTGTTCTTGAGATAAACTTCTATTTTAAAGCATGTTTTTGAAACACGTTTTTAGTTTAACTGTTTGGGTATGAGAAATAAATTTAATACTACTTTACTTTTTGGAACAAAGTTTAAAATTACCTGAATTTAGATTTAAAAAACATGTCAACATGACTGAGTTTTCATTTGTTCACTATGAAAATAATTTAGACAAAATTATGTTTGGATTGACCAAGTTCACACATTTTTCTTGAGTGCACTCATCATACCTTTTGCTTATTAACCGAAACCATTTTCTCATAAAAAATAATCTTAACCATGTTAATATTGATAGGCGAGAACATAAAACTTAAAATAAAACCATTTTTTTAGGTGATCTATCAACTCCTATCCTTCAATGTCCAAAAAACAAATCCCCTGCTTACCACTAGGCACAAGACAACTGTCAAAAATCTCTTGTAACTAAATCCATTTACATTTTTCAAGCCGAACCATGCTTGTAGTAATCTAAGAGGAAGTACTTTGAGAGAATTGTGGTTTAATTAGTTGCATGACAAAAACAGAAGACAAGTAGGTCGACTTGAAAAAAATTAGGGGTGATTACAATAATACTCCATGAACTATAACTCAATATTACTAAACCCTTTAAACTATAAAATGTTACATATTGACCTCTTAAACTATCAATTTATATCAATCAACACCTCAATTACCAATCTATTAGGAAAATAAATAAATAAAAATTGTTATGTAACTTGTACATTTTCAAAAAAGTGTAGTTTTGTACCTAAATTGACATTCTCTTATTATAATAATTGTCTAATAATTGAAATGTCCTTTAGAATGATATATAAATATAAGAGCAATTGAAAGAATATTTCAATTATTAGACAATTATTATAAAAATAAAATATTAATTTAAGTATAAAATCATACTTTTATGACCATGTGCAATTTACATGACATTTTTCTATCTATTCTCCTAACATATTGCTAATATAGTGTTAACATAAAATATTAATTGATACATATTAATAGATCAAGGAATTAATGTGTTACTTTGAATAGTATAGGGAAGTTTAGTGATACTAAGTTCTAGTTCAAAGGATATTATAGTAACTACTCTAAAAATTATAAAGGGTCAAGTGAAAAAAGAAAAATGATCGAAATAAATGGAAAAGCATCAACCTTCCACAATGTCTCATACATGCAACAATTATACTTACGAAAATGTAAATAAATGTAAAAACATCAACATTCCCTAATGAATCGGTCATGCAACAATTCCTTATATATATTTTACAAAAATTGATAATACATTGTGAGTAAGTGATGGATATATTGGAATCTGGTCATTTTTCCTTTTTCACTCAACTCATTTTTATATCATCGATTAAACCATAATTCTCCAAAAAAGAATTGCACTTGAATATCTTATGTATTATCAAATAGCATTCTGAGATGTTTCTTCGCTTCCTCCACTTAATTAGCAATGTGCTCTCTTTACAAATAATTGATGGTTCATAATAACCCCAAAATAATGTCATAAAAACGAAAGAAAAAAATTTTAAAAAAACAAAAATTTTGTTATTTATTACCGCATTTAATGATTAGACATAACTGAATGATTAACATATCAACTGGGTCTGACCAGCTCATGGTGAGGCCCATGATGCAGTCGCGGTCAACTGGCTATAAATAGCAGCCCTCAAAAGGCAATAGAATGCAATAATGCAACAGTTAACAATTTGAAAAGGACAAAAAGGCCACACAGAATGTACCAGTCACCACACTTACCCTGGTGCTCTCTCTTACACAATCTCTCTCTCTTTTTCTCTGCTTCGATCTCTCTTCTCGATACACAAACGGTCACATTTGTAGAGTCGAACCGCCCTTAGCTTGCACATAAGAACCTCAACAACGGCTCCATCTCCTTACTTCCCACTGCACCTAAATGGTTGTGCCGTCATCTTTCTCTCTCCTCCTTTCTCTCATCTTCCTCACCACAACCCATTTATCACACGCATCTCCAGATGCACATACCCACCTCCACCGCCACTAGCTACAAATGGCTGTCAAACAATCCACGAACATCGTCGCGACTGGCGGAGCTGTGTCAGTGGAGCTGTGGTGCGTGGCAATGAATAACGCCGAGAACTCCGCCCTCCAGAGCGCACTGGCACTATAAGAAATTAGCCTTTTAACGAGGAAAGTATTAGCAAGGGAACCAAATTTCACGCTAAAGGTACCCTTTTAGCAGGAAAAACCATGATTCCTCGCTAAAGTCTTCAAATGACAATATTTATCAACAAACGCAAAAATTCGTCGCAAAATCTGGTGGGAAATCTTTTTGGCAGGATGTGTGGCGGGAGACTAAATTTTCAACGAAAAGTAATATTCCTCGCAAAATGTGATTAGAGGCAAAAGTATTAGCAAGGGAACAAATAGATCATTGCAAAAAGGTTTTGAAAATAATTTTTACGACAAAAGCATCTCCTTACAAAAAACTTCAATAACTTTTCACAACAAAATTTGTGTTCATCGCAAATACTAAGATTATAAACATTTCTCAAGGCATGTTATTCCTGACTAGATGTATAACATAAAGTCTTTAGCGAGGAACTCATAGTTTCCTTACTAAAAGAAATAATCACTTTATGTTATAGCGACGACATGTAAATGTCCTTGGTAATGGTGACCATAAAAATAACCAGAGGTAATTCTTTTGTTCGGTGGGAAAGAATTATTAGCGAGGAGAGATAAATTTCCTTGCTTATGGTGATCATAAGATAGTCTTTAGAAAGGAAATTATTAGTTTTTCGCTAAAAGTAGCAATCATACATGAAGGCTATTTATGCTAGTCATCATTCAAAAAAAAAAAATTTTAATTGAAAGGTAATAAAAGGTAAGGTGGACATATAGCCTATTAGTCACCAAATCCATTTAAGTTAATCCATAATTTATAGTGCTTTGGGACGACTCGGTTAATAAATTATAAGAAGTCAACCTAATCTCTTAAGCTACGTACCTATAATTTATAACTAGTTATTACATATGTCACGCCCCATAACCCAGCTTATACAGATTTAGGGTACATGACCGGCCAGTAGTAAGGTTATCCAATGCCGCATTACATAAATTGGTTGATCACTTGTGCATAATCATTTATAATGATGCATAACTGCAAAAAATAGAACTTTTGATAACTTGAAAATATAATCTATGTTATACATGGTAGAGCTATGCCTAATCCAATACATAACATACATAAGGACCAAATCAAGGTCCACCAAAGTTATAGCATTATATAATTACAAAATATTGGGTCAAGCCCTCAAATATTATACAAAATATGGGCCCGTGGGCCGTAGCTCAAAATTCACATATGGCCTAGCTTTAGGGCCTTCCAGATTGACTACCTGAAAATCATTTCAGAAAATGTAAACTAATGCTTAGTGAATAACAATGATGCATGAGCGAAAAAATATCATGGATTAGCAATTATATCCAACTTATAAAGATAGATAATCATTTATGCATAAGGAAATGAGCTTTTGAACATATAAAGCGTATGCTCGAAACTCATAGCTAATGTAAACATCATTTGAAACGTTTCAACATTTCAAAACATAGTATCATAAAAAGAGATGCGACATAACATTATTCTTGATATAGCATTTTATAACTTGTCGTAAAACATGTGAACATATTATGGTTCTCGGTTCAGTACATAAGTGTGCTACAACTCGACATACGAGCTAGGCTCCATAGTAACCATATAGGTCACGCTAAGGCTCTTTAGGCTAGGAACGTCTCCCAATATAGATAGTTTATTTCCCGTCCCCTATCGTAGGACTATCGGGCTAGATTAAAGTCTTGCCACGAGAAGACCCGAGTTGGCACCATACATTAGAAACTCAGCATCTCTTTCATTCAAACATTATAGTCCATAGTTTTCATTCATAACATAAATATAATTTGCATGCATTTGAAATATGACATTTATAATTAAATATAACATTAATGTATTGAAAATATATGTAAAACATTGTATGATATGGTTTGAATTAAAAAAAATTGGAAAGTAGTAGAATTTACTCATTGCATATCGTTACTCACTTCTTACCGATTGGACGGGTGATAGACAAGGTATTCTTACACAAATGCACGTAGAAGCAAAGAACATCAATACAAGACTCTAAGGCAAAGCAATAACACATAAACCCCTCAATCCTGACTCAACAACACCTCATTCTCATAACGAGAGAGCGAGGCTAAACCCTAGGACAAGCCCCCGATTTAAAATATGAACATGAAGTTGAGATTTGAACATGAAAGTCGGAACGTCGACTTCTTCATCGAGTCCCAACCACCTCTCAAAGATGAGTTCACACTCAAAGCTAGTTCTATTTGAAAATAGGCTTAAAGGCCTTTATTTTTATCGGTCATGGGCCAAAAACACATTTCGAGTAAAGAAGTTATGCTTCCCGAAATGTGGACTAAAATTTTGGAAAACAATATTGTTGGCATAGATTTTGGGTCAACTTTAAACTTCCATAACTTTCAATCTATAAATAATTAGAGAACAAACTTTACATGGGTAGAAATGTCTATGCGTCTACTTTATAACGCTTTAAACGGTGCATCAATCCAAGTTTTCTAGAGAAAGTTATGTCCGTTTTACTAAACAGTGTTAGGGCAGTCAGACACGAGCATCAGCAAGGGCATCCTGACGACCCGAGGCTAGCTTTTCCCCAAAAATTCCATCGTCAGAATGCAAAATATAGCGTCCTGACGACCCGAGAGCTTGATACATTAAAAGCGCCATTGTCAAGACGCAACATTTTGCGTCCTGACGACCCATGACAACTCTAATACTTCAAAATTGATCGTCATGACACTAAAACGCGTCATCCTGATGATCCCTGCATATTTTGTTCGAGAAAATGGGTTCTCCAAGCCATAGATTTCCAATCCAAACCATTCCAAACTCTACCAAACTTGACCAATGCTTCTAGGGTTCAAAGATTGACCCAAAAGGATGACAATAATTCAAAATGGAGGAGAAAGAATAATTAAATCAAAAGGGATCTAAGGAAAACATTCAAAACCCTAACATTTCATATATTTGGGGGTTTCAACTCCCAACTCTCCAATTCTCCAATATTGAGCTATAAGCTCTCAAATTCAAGGTAATCGGGACTCAAGGAGTCCCTCAGGACAAACCCAACTCATATATATGTATATATGCAAAGACCCAACAAAATCACACAAGATAGATATATATATGTAATTGTAGAGAGAGAAATGAAATCTTACCTTCTTCAAGCTTGGTGAAGTCTTCAATGGTTCAATCTCTTCCTTCAAGCCCTTCTTCCCTCTATCTCTCCTTCCTTCTTCCCTTTCTCTCTTTCTCCTTCTCTCAATCGATTGGTGTGTGTGTGTATATGTGTGTGCGTGTGTGTTTTGTGTGTTATAAGAAGACACACATGGGAAATAATCCCATGTGTTTCACACCTCCAACACAACTTCTCATTAGTCATTTATTGACCCAAAAGAAGGAATCATTAACACTAAAATTTACATACACTACAAATTCTCATTAATATAATTAGATAGAGGTTTAGGATATCACATCATAAATATTTGTTTATTTAAAATAGTACTTATGGGTTAAATGTATGAATTTGAGCATTTAAATTGTTTTTGGGCTTGGGATTGAGAAATTAAGTTTAGACATGATAATGCAGTGGGATTTACAAGAACAAGATAATCGATCGTAACCCGTTGATTCACCATGAATACCAAATTAAGATTCTTCCTCTAACATGTTGATTCACCACAAATACTAGACCTAAAGGCATCAAACGTTCGTTGATTCGCAAGACAATACCGAATGATTGGGAAAAGGTGCAAAATCACACACAAAATGTATTAATCTCCCAAAACTACGGAAGATGTCTTAAACAAGAGTATAAATATGCAGCACGAAACCCTAGGGCCAGGACAAATCGGGTTTAGAAAAAAAAACTAACGAAAACCCAAAAAATAAGCCCAAAACATTAAACGGGCCCAAAATCATACTTAGGAGCATTTTTTCATGTTTTCCTCTGGCTCGTCGCTAGCTTTTTGAAAACATATTATAATAAGAAAATAGAGTTACGGAGCAAAAGTTACGGTCAATTAAAGTTTATCAACTACCGGTCCACCCAACGCACGGCATAACGATGCCCCCGGGTCTCCAAGTAATCTTCTACTACAATATCCGCATCACATGATTACCAAAGGGCTTAGGTACCAAGCTAAGCTCGTCAACCCAATGTCCATACCCTAATTGTACGAACATTATAGGAGGACTTTATAGGTGTTATAGAAATAGATGTCCAACATGACTAATTTTAACAGATGATTTGTACTTACAAAATATGTATTACTCATATTGAAAAACAAAAACTAGCATATATAATGCTTCTTATACTTTGACACGTGAAAAAACTAGTAAAATAAATGTAGTTAGTCCCTCCCCTTTTCATGTATGTAATAGTTTATATATTATATAATGTTTTGAAAATCGGATCGGAGAGACCAGTTGTACCATTAACTTGTCTGGAAAACTATTTGTCCAAACCCATAAAATCAAACTACTTTAAGTACCATCTTAAAAATGAAAATAAAAAAAATTAACTACTAAACAACCAATCCATTTGAGTTGTTCGTGGGTCAATTTAGCTAGCCAGTCGATTCAACAATTGGAATGATGGACTTTCATATGTTTTGAATGAATAAAATTTAAAATAGGATTTGATTTGGTGGGATTTGAAAAAAGAAAAATGAAAAACAATGAAAACCTTTAAAAAATAGTTGGATTTCATTCATGTGAATTGGAAATAATAAATTCTTAATTGGTAGATAGTTACAACCTTGTAAATTAAAAAGAAAGATTGAAATATGCCCGTTGATGGGTAGATAGTAACAACCTTGTCATCGGTATCATCAAAATATAGGAAGAATTAAAATTCTTTCTTTTAATTCTGCTAAATTAATTCCAAACACAAAAAAAAAGGGATTATCTTATAAACCCTTTCCTTTGCCATTTTGAAATCCAAATTACACAAGGACATGGTTCCGAACAGTGAAATCCAATTTCCCAAATATGATTTTGCCATGATATATGCCCGCTGATGCAAAATTAATCCAAGTTAAATGGCGTGGTTTTGGTCCTTCAATTTTATTTTGTGCCCAGATTTTCCCCATTCATTCCAATTACCCTAATTTCGGCCCTCTCTCCTCATAGTGATTATCTCTCATTCACTCTCTTTATCTCGCGCTCTCTCTCTGCCGGTCTCTCACAATCTCTCTCTCATCCACCACCAGAGAGGTCCAACAGTCGGTCCGCCCACCGCTGAGAAGGATACAGTATGCTCTCTCTCGCTCTATGATCCCTCCCTCCCTCACTCATTGACTCCCTAACCCTCGCTCTCCCCCCAGCTACATAGTTCGCTGCCACCGTCCCTCTCTGTCTTCGAACATTATATTGCTATATCTCTCTCTACTGTAAGTGCATCACTCTCTCTGTAGTTCGGTAATTATTTTTCCATGTATTTGGTTGTTGGATTGTGGTGACTCTGGAGTTCTAAGGTGATAGGGAGGGCCAAGGGGGGAGGAGGGTGTTGGTGGAGCGGATGGTTCTAGTGGTGGTGGAGGGTAGATGGGAGGAAGGATGCTAATGTAGGGGAGGGAGCTGATGGTGGTGGTGGAGGTCAGCAGAGGGGAGGGAGGTCAATTTTTCTTAGTTAAAATAGTTTTTCTTTGGCGAATTTGTTTTGGAGAAACTAGTTTCGCGGTATAAAAGAGCTTGGACTCCAAACACCATGATTGGGTCTATTACAACTTCTGTTTTCAGGGCAGTAATGGTGATGAAGCTGTTGGTGCTCTTGAACAAGAATCGTTCATTTAGGATTCCTCTGTGTTTCACCCAAAATTTTCTTTGTCGGATTCAAATCAATTCTCATTCGTCTGGTTGTTATAAAGCAACAAGAAAATACTATAAGATTTTTATCTATGGCTCTCTAAGTTGAATTGAATAGAGGATTAGTTCCAACAAATTTGATGGCTCGTTTGGATGATTAAATTCAATTTGGGTTTTATCCTCATCAAAATCTTCAATTTGAGTTACAAGGTCTTAAAAATTTAGGGTTTATTTTACAGCATATTATTGTCTTATTTTACATGCAAGGTTGAATATTTTGTATGGGCGTATATACAATCTATACATATATTCATGTATATACATATCTACAATTGCATGCTTGTATGTACATATGCTCCTAATGCAAATTTCATGTTCGGGGAAGATTTTGACCCTGTTTTATTTTTTTTTAATTTTTTTTAAAACTTTTTCTTGTCTTAAAAGCTAATTTTGATGGGCACTAGATATATATGAAAATTAGGCTTGATGTCCATCCTTTGTTCAACCAATTTTTATTCTAAAAAATTATTACATAACATGTTTGTCATGCCTTTCTTTTCAAAATGATGCTCTCAATGGTTTTCACATTTTGTCTTGTATTTTTGTTAGTTTTTTTGTTCAAAAATTTGTATTTGGTCTCTATGGTTGTCTTTGGTTCATCTATGTCAATTTGCTTTTGTTATCTCTTCACTTTGAACATGTCATGCAATATTTGAAAGCCATCTTTGTAAATGGAGTTACTTGTGCTAATTAGTTTGGTTAACACTCTGACCAAGTTGTGGGAAATAGGATTTGTCTCCTAAGAAATATGCATACAGTATTCTCCTTCAATATTTTTACACAATATCTTTTTGTTTTGCTGATTTCTTGGGTTTTATTATTGTTGATTGTAGAGCAAGAAGCTTGTGACTGTACTTTTTGGTGCAGTCCTTTGGAGTCATGATGTTGAAGCACTGTAGGCTGCTAGGGGTTTAATAGTAAATGCTGGGCTTCAACTCCACCCAAGAGATACTAAACTAAGAGGTATATGTTTCTACCTTGAGATCCAACCTACCCCAAACAGATACTAAAATAACAACTATGTGTTCGTACCTTGAGATCCAACCTTGGAACACCCATCTTCACATGCTCTGGGCCTTCCATGTGCCAAAGCTGGTGGTCTCAGCTTTATTGTGATTGACATTGCATTAAAATCTGACTTGATGGTATGTTTATATTATGTAGGGTTTGTTACCAGAATTAGGTATTAACGCATTTTTTGTTCTATACAAGCTTCTTGGCAATGAAGGCTGCTTTTTTGGAGAATCTTGTGATTGACTTGCTGTGCTTGAATTCTTTTGGCAAGTTACAAGTGATAATCATTTAGAGAGGACTTTCCATATTTTCGTGAACACAATTTACCCTGTTTTGTTAGAAACATTATTAAAGGTATTTCAAACATTGTTATTTCTCGTTTCATTTTTTAAAATATGTTTCTTGATAGTAATTACTTTTTTTAATATCATAGTTGCATTTCAATTTAATGAAATACTAATGAACCGGTGATGGATTGTTGTAATTCTTCATCCTCTTACATTATGTGGTTATGTTCCCTTTTTGTTTCTTTTCTTTCGCTTCTGTTGGTAGCTCATTTTCTGAAAGCTTTATTATCCTTCTTGCTTTATAAAAATCATGTTCCATGAGTGCCAAGAGGTGAGTACTGGAAGCATTTGATGGATGACAAATCACTCTTAAGTTAAATGCTCATCATCAATATACCTCAAGTTTATGTAATGCTATGAAGTGAAGATCACCTATTAAAAAATTTGTAACGTAGATTATGAAAATACTTTAATATGTACCAGAAAGTTTGATTATATATCAGCCCGACAATTTTAACATGTCTTAATTAAATCTTGTCATTGTCATAATTCATAACCTCCAACTACTTGTCCCAATAAAGAAAAGAGAGAAGTTCAAAAGCAGAGGAGTTATTCCCGTTCAAATTGAAGCTTACACATCATATCTCTTCTTCTCTTTTTGCCTCCATTTGTGTTATTATTTGCCACTTTAAACTGCCTAGATTTTCCCGTCCTTATGAAAATGCTATTGTTCACGAGACTTGAAACCAGTCCTTGTGAAGATTCATTCTACTCTTATAAACAGGTTAATTGGGTTTATTACTTGAAAATTCTTACTTCTTCATCGATTCAAAACCAGTACGCCTCTCTCTTTATATGACAGGATTTATTAAATGGTGATATTTACTTGACCATTTTAATAATTAATTCATTGCTTTTTATCTCAAAGTGGGTCAACTTGGACAGATAGTAGAAAATATTTCAATATAACTATACAAGCACATATCCCTACTCTAGCAATGGAAGAGGTAATGAAGTCTCATATTTTCCTTTGCAATTTGATGAGCTTTTTGCTTTTAGTCTGATTGTATCATGCCTAAATCACAGTTAATTAGGTAGTACACGTGAGTTTGTGACATCTTCCATGGATATACACTTGTGGCAGTATTAGATGCAGCTATGTTGGCTCCCCAAAGTGTTTGCTGACAAAGGAGATCTTAAAGAAGAAACAGTGCAAAAAAAAAAAGAAGGAAATTTAAAGGTAAGCTTACTCAACCAAGTTACTCCATGATCCTGGTCAAGTTGGCTACAATTTGGTCGGTTGTTGCTATTTCATCACGGTTGTGATATTTTTGCCTTTTTTTGTTTGGCCTGTGTAGTGAATTTTTTAAAGTTGTCTTCAATTAGTTTTGGAACTCTTGTTTTAGGCACTATGCTTCTTAGATTAAGCCAAAAAAAGGCTAAGAGTGGAATTCTTGCTAAGGGCTACGAGAAAAAGGTCACATGCCTTAGTTTCTATTGCAAATTTGAAACATGGCTTCATTGTAACTTCCCAGTGCTGGTGTCAGTGTGAGATTTCTTTACTTTAAGTTTAGGACAATGTACAATTATTGTCTTTAGACTCTCTATTCTCTACCTTGTTGACCATTTTAATCAAAGATATATGTATTTTAATGATTAGTATTTTAATAACTAGAGACTCTCTAGCCTCTAGTATCCAACTTCTCAAAACAAAGTGCAAACTTCTGAACTCTGAGATTTTAGATATTTGTCATAAATTCCATTATACTAAAGAATTATATTTGGATAATTTCAACTTGAGATATTCAGTTACTTTATTGTATTTGACATGCCCTTACTACTTTGTTGCTAAAAGGATTTTTGGGGTAGAGTTTAGCTTTTGTACAAAAATTTCATGGATGATAAACTTTCCCCTGTAACTCCTGCTATTTTCTTTTCCTTGGGCCTAAAAAAAATGTTATAGTACAGTGTAACATAAATCACAGAAAGTTAGGCTGCAGTTACAATTAATTCTTAGTGATGTTGAAAGCTTATTGTAAAACATGATTGAACAACTGTTCTTCATCATGGTAATAGTTATAGATTCAATTATTTATGTCATTAATTTTTTACTAAAATATGTCATTGAACATAAAAAGTTTATTTATAGTTTGACTTGTTTGAGAACCATCATCATTCAATGTTTCTCATCAACTCCAAGTTCCAAAGCTATAAAAAGCTACAATTGATATGATTTACAATTTTGGCCAAATATAATTTGCGTGATGTTTTTACATGTGATATAATGCATTTTGGTCTGTTTGGGAAATTGTTAGGAAAACTCTTAGGGCCACGTTGCTTAGGAAAGGTTTCCTTCAGGTTGGTTGGGTTTTCTAGCTCGTAGAGGCTTTTGTGGTAAACCCCCTTCTCCTTGAGTAAAATTGTTAGTGTGCATACTGTTTTTGGAAGCATCCTTTGTCGAAATTTTCATGTACTTTAGTTGGAATTTAAGTTTGAGTCTTTAGTAAAAATTGGACCTTTTGAAGATCAAAATTTTCACCTATTTGTGTTTCTTTTGTGTTCCAACATGGAATAGGATTGATTTAGTGTACTAAGGCTTATTTAATATGAAAACATATAAAGAATGAATGAAGAAAAATATGCTTCCTTGACCTAGCAGGATTTAAAGTATTTTATGGGGCATAAGGTTTAAGCTCTATGCTGGTATTAAGACTTCAAGTATTATTAAGAACATTTGCATTAAACATCACATCATATACTGAACAAGTTTGGTTTTAACATGTCAATTGTTGGTGATGCTGAAGCTAGTATCAAAATTAGGCCTTTTGGCGCTAATCATCTCTTGCATTACTAGAGTAGAGTCCAAATGTAGTGGACAGTGCAATGCACTAGCTTCGTATTACGTTTGGGAATGATCGAATCTCACATTCATATCCCAAATTCTTTCGTCTTCACCCTCTTCCATCCAAAGTTACAATCCTGAAATAACCAGTCGAGACAGCGTTCGTCATGATACAAGAATCAATGTCCCCTTCTCGTGTGGTTGTTTTCGTGACGAGTTTCTCGGTCGTGAATTTGTTTACAACGTCAGTTCTGGAGACTATTACCAATTGATTACGAAGAAGTACTATGCAAATCTTACTACCGTCGAGATGTTGCAGAGTTTTAACAGTTATAATCCTAATTTGATACTAGATAATGCCAAGTTGAATGTTCCTGTAAATTGTTCATGTTGAAGGATTATGGGTTGTTCATAATGTATCCCCTTCGCCTCGGCGAGAATTTGTCTACGATCGCTTATGCATTCAATCTTTCTCAACAATTGTTGGAGGACTACAATTCCAAGTCCAATTTCAGTGGTGGGAGTGGTTTGGTTTTTATTCCTGGGAAAGGTGATTTTTTTTGTTTTGTCAGACATACTTACATACAGAAGAAGTACAATTTTCAAGTTTATATTGTGTTCTTAAAAGCAAAGGCAAGTTTTCCCAGATGTTTATGTAATGGTACCTACCTTAGTTGCCCAAGAAGACCGTAATAATGGCTTGAATTTAGAAGCACATACAAACTAATTGATATTCTTATCCTCTTTCCAGTTTTATTGGGTTTGCATGAACCTTGCTAAGCTCCCACTCATATAACTTCCTTTCCTGTTCAATGCAGATCAAAATGGAACTTACCCTCCATTCAAGTCAAGGTAACATATGCCACCTTGATATGCACATACACAAATATATCTATATATTTACGTTTTTCCATGTGTCTAAGAGACCAACATTTCTATCTTATTGTCCACTTTTTTTTTTTTTTTTTTTTTTTTTGCAGCTCAAGCGGTGGTGGGTTCTCATTTGTCCATTTCTTAAATACTGCTTATATCAGCATGTATTTTTTGAAGGTCAAATAGGAAGATGTCAAGATGTTTTTGGTATTGCCCTAAGCTTACGGTTTGGTGGCCTTTTAAGCAGGAATCACAGGCGAAGTCATTGTTGCAGGTGTTGCTGGGGCTTTACTCTTGGAAATTTGTTTCTATTTTGGATTCTACAGAAGGAAGAGTGGGGTCAAGGGCTCATTTCTCAAAGAAGCATTTGATGACCATGCAGTTGAACATGGGCAGGGTAATCCTTATGGTTTTCTTTGCTAACATTTTTTAGTGTATGTCCAATTTTTCATTCAAAAGATGACTGAAAATTAAGATATTTTGATGAAAATTGCTACTGAGCCAATAATCCACCTGTTTTTTATCCTAATATTTAAAATTGTGAATTGAATAATTCATGTTCTACCCATTTTTTCTATAGATGACTCTGGGGCAATTGGGTAAGGCATTGATATATGGAAACAAAGCCCACCAAATAATAGAAAAATAAAAAATGGAGAATGATTCTTCTTATTTGTTTAACTTTTGTCAAATGCAACTGAAGTAATGGTTTTTTTTTATTAAGATTCAAGTAACTTTTTCTAGCTAGATGGATCCTTTTGTGGGTCCAAGTGATTGAGAATTTTTTGGTGGATGAGATCATGTTATTTGCACGAATTTCCATTGTAGGGAAGTGGTTGTGTTGCCTTTTCTTAGTACCAAAAATTATGTGAGCTTGATTAGTCACTGATTTCAAGCATTAGTCATTGAGCAATTATGACACTTTTTCGTAAAACAGCCACATCTCTCTCCCCAATAAAGAAAATCATGTTTCGTTTTTTTTGTTAAAAAATAGACTCATAAATCTTTCCAACCATGTAAGATTTTCTTGCCGATTAACTTCCAATAGATTCAGATTTCAATGTAAAATGGGCTGAAAAATAGGGTCTGCATTGTGTTTTGATAAGCTGGACAGCCCCTCTTTTTGAACAATTTGACTTGTTCCCTAACACTGGAGGTTGTTATCAACATGCAATCATACTGATAAATGCTATGCTTATGATTATTCTCTATTTGGTTTCTCATTTGATTCTATGCTTATGACTTATTGTTCTCTTTGCTCCTATAATTTATTTTTTGTTTTTTCGTAATGGTATCAGTGGTGTTCCCTCTTTCAATGTTGATCTATTTTTTTTGGTAACAGACCTTCTAGTTTATTAGTTATCCGTTACTCCTATTTTTGTTCTAATTCTTTTATCTTGCCTTATGTGCAGATTGTTGATTGAGCTACGACACCTTTTGCAGGACAAAGATTGATGAAGTTCTGAATTTTTTTTTTGTGCGTTTAGATAATGGATTATTATTGTTATAATTTTGTGCTTCTTGGATGAGAGAAGCTCACAACTGAATCTTTTTTGGGGTATTTTGTCTCTATGCATTTACTTCTAAGTATAATTTTGTGGATTTGAACTTTAGATGTTGAAAATATTTGTAAACCTCACTAATGTTTTTATGATATTCTTTAGAACTTCTTTATATATTTTTTTCATGGATGTATTTTTGAAAATATAGTATGGTTGTGAATGCACAGAAAGGGAAATTTAAAAGAGTAAATAGTAGCAGTAGCCACTTTTAGCAAGAAATAAACTATTATTGCAAGTTAGATATTGTGTATTTAGCAAAGAAAAATTCTATTAGCAATGAAACAACTATGCCACAAATATGCATGGTGGTTTTATCGTTTGTCTTTTAGTAAGGAGAAAATTCGTCACCAAAATTAATATTTAGCAACTAGAAACTATTGTCACTAAATTTTTAATATTCTTTTACGACGACATGCTAGTAGTCAGAATTCATGGTCGCTAAATGTCTAGTATTCTTTTGCGACGACGTGCTAGCAACCAAAACTCATGGTCGCTATACGGCTAATATTCTTTTGCGACGATAAGCTTGCAACCAGAAGACATCGTCGCTGAATGTCTAATATTCTTTTACGACGACAAGCTAGCAACCGGAAGACATCGTCGCTAAATGTCAAATATTCTTTTGCGACGACAAGCTTGCTACTAAAGTTCGTCTTAAATAATTTTCATAATAGACTTTTAGAGAGGAAGTACATATATTTAGTGTCGAAACTTAGGCGAGGAATCATTGCTTTGCAAAATAAAGAAATTTTGGTGTCAAACCAATTTTGTTGCTAAATATGTATTATTGGTAAGGAATCGGATGTTCGTCGCAAAATAGAATCCGAGACGACCCTTTTACAACGACCTGGCGACGAGTAACATTTCCTTGCAAAAATGTTTTAGCAACGAATATGTGACTTTTAGCGACTAATTGTTTCCTCACTAAAAGACCAATTTCTTGTAGTGTGGGCTGGTCCTGCGGCCCCGACGGCTTCGACTGCAAGCCCATCTAGCAAGGCCGGCCTGCTACGATCCAGCTGACATACCGAGAACGGCGTCGTATGCTTTCAATGGTTACTTCCTCAAGAGCGACATGACCAAAGAAAGCTGTAACTTTGATGGCACCGTCGCTCTCACCTCTCGCAACCCCAGTAATAATTTATTTTAGAGGTTTTTGAGCAATAAACCCTAAAACTCTTGTCAATTTTGTGAAGTTATCTAATATCTATGTTTTATTTGATTTCAGCTCATGGTAGTTGCAAATTCCCATTCAGGTAATTGATATGTATTTCTTGTGGCATGCGAATTGTATGCATGTGTCTGCATAATGTATATATGTACATGTAAATTGTATATTTTTTTGTATCTACATAATTTGTATGTACATGTATTTGTATTTACTTTTTGTATCATTTTTTAAGGAAACAAGTTCAGTTTGATTTTTAGCAGAACTGGAAGTTATTGTTGGAGTTGGACAAAGAATTAAACTGTAATTTTATAAAATATAATCCACACCTAACTAATTTCAAGTGCATTTTAGTCTATATATTCCATATGTGTGTATCTTTGTACATGTAAGACTCTTGAAATGGTACTGTAAAAAAGCATAGTATCAGTAATCTTTACTTTTATGCGCCCTGTTTGGACATATGGGTAAAAATTGAAATTGTTTTGTTTTCATTTAAATGGCACTGGAGGCACAAATTGATGAGCACAATAGGGAATATCGAAAACTATTCACCAACAGATTCCAATTTCCCGTTTCCTTGATAATATTATTATAGAGAAGATTATGCACAAATCATAGATGGGGCTATTCAGTTTCTTAACTGATCCAAACAAGTCTACATTCTGTAATTTTTTTGTACATAATATTTTTTATTTGGGTTGGTAATTTTGGATTTGGATTCTCTCCATTCCATGAATTGGAATGGAGATCTCCATTCCACTGATTGAGGTGTTGACACGTCAGCTAACATAAAAATGAAGGGATCAGATGAGTTGACTTAAAATTTATTTAAAAATAAATAATTTTATAGTTATATATAAGGAAATAAATTTTAATATAAAACGACGTAGTTTTAGTAAGATATGTGATAAGATTACATCTAAGCCATTGATTATGGAATGGAGAGAATTCAAATCCAATAATTTTCATTTCATCTATATCATATCATGCAAATTTCCCAAAAAAATTAAGTTATTCAAATCGTATGCGTAAGACAGTCAACGTTTTTTGTAGTGCATAGTATCTTTGTTGATTACTTTAGTAAAGTAAGGTATTAAAATCACATCCGTATTAGAACACGTCTTGTCCAACACCATTAGATAGCCTAATTTTCCAAGATTTTGTTTTCTTTTCGAATGTATTGGGTTCATTGTTTTGTGATATGTGTTGATTGGCAATGCAGCTTTACAGTGAACAATGGAAGCTTTACTAGGTCATCAACAATAATGGCAATTGGCCCAGCTAGTGCAGATATAACTGAGGGCTATTATTTTGCTGGTACATGGTGTTGGTCCTTGATCACCATTCATTTGTTTTATGCAATTGCACTGATACTTTGAGGACCCTATGGTTCAGCCCTGTTCTTTTGTATGTAACTACAAGCTTGTTTGAGAAGTTAGCATTATGTTTTGCAAATTTTATGAAACTACATTGAGATTAATGAAATAGCCTCTAATATTTCTGTTGGTATATGGGTGGGTTGGTTCAAGCATCCATGGACATGTGCTAACCCAAATACCCAACCCATAATAAGTGGATGATTGGTTTGTGTCACCATTTGTTAATGTCCACTAACAAGTGGGTGGTTTGACCCGCCAACATTAAACACACTTACCATGTATCATGCCTACTAAGCATTTGTCTACTCAACACCCATGATATATGGGGGTGTGTGAGGGTGGTTGCATGAGTGATTGGTGTGGTGTAGGAGTGTGATTCCTTTTGATAGCAAACTCTCTCTCTTTCTCTCCCAAAAATACACAATCAGGAAAGACTCTTGAGTTGTGAATATGAGAGTATTTTGACTTTCTAATGAAGGTTTGATTATATCCCATCACGAGTAAATTTATTGACTCGAGCAGGAATACGTAGAGAATTTTAGGTTAAAAAATCGGCTCTTTCAAGCTTGCTCTCGAACACGCTTCAAAAGGTAAGTCCTGTTACCGATTTCGCATTATTAGTAGACTAATTCTACGTTGTTATCAGAGCCATTTAAAGTTCTCATGTGGATAATTACATATGTTTTCATACACCATTTTTCGAAAAAAGCTTCATTGGAGTTTTAATGGTGGCTTGGAGAAACGTTCTCCATTTGGACTGAAATTACAGTATGTGGTAGCCTATATACATTGTAGTATATCTGAAAATTTTCATCTCAAACAGATGAGTGGTTTTAGAGAAATCTCTAATTTTTATGGCAACCGCTTCCCCGGCTCATAACTTTTTAGCCACAGCAATTCTGAGCATGAAATTTATATGGATGTGTTCGTCTCTTTGATACCTTTTCATCAATATATTATATGCATTTTTTTGTTGTATATATCTCTAGTTATGGAGGATTGAAGTTTTATGTCAAATTGGTTCAAATCTAGTTCAAAAAAGAAGATGAACTAGACCATTCAGACCAAGCACAGTCGCGTCGAAGAGCGCGTTCATCACACCACACAGCATAGAGGTTCCATATGAAAACACTAAGCCTAAAAACAAAGTCGGAATGCCCAGACGAAGCCAACAGCACCAACCTCATTGAAAATAGATGCCGGTAAGGTGGGGCGTGGAGCCCACGCGCCAAATACGGCCGTAACATCCACACACGCACGGCCTTCGCGCTGGCAGCCACATGGCACCGCGCTAGTAGTCGCATGGTGGTGACGTGGCATCCACGTGGCGCTGATGTGGTGTCCACACAATGTCCATGTGGCTTCCGCGTGGTGCTGGTGTGGTTGCCTTCTTGCCTGCGCATCACCCACTCACGCGGTGGCGCGTGAGGTGGCTTCCGATGTCTTTTTGGTCCATTTTTTTGTGTTGGCTTAAAGTTCTTTATTTCCTATTTTAATATAAGTTTTCCAAATTTTTTTCTATGGACTGAAAAATTAATTTTTAAAACAAATAGGAAAATAAAATAAAAAATAGTTTTTTAGGCCTTCCTTCCTTGTGTTGGGCACGTGCATAGGTTTCTAGGCCTCGAGTTTTGTCCTATGTGGTTCTGGACACCTGATGTAGGTGTTGGGGTATTGATAATAAGTTTATGAAGATCTATGATAATTTTCTACAATTTATTTCAATATTTTTTTAAATTAAAAAAATTCCCAACAATTAAAGAAATTTCAAAATTAAGCCATAAAACATGTTAGTATGTTGTTACTCTAATTTCTACTTTCCTAATTATTAGAGTTGCATTTAATTCATGTTTTATGATATGCCATGTGATATTTGTTGGTTTTAATTTCATAATTTGAATTGTTTGATAGCATAGAAATATTATTGCGATGATATTTATGTTATAGGCAGGGAATTGAAACTAATCACATGTCTAGTTGTATTTTGTTTAGTGGGAGGTTGATCGGTTGAGAGAATGCTTAGAGATTTGACTCTTGATAACCAATTTTTTTGCACATTAGTTAAATTAAAATTTGATAATAATCATTAGTAGCGCGAGAAATGATTGGGAGCATAGCGAACTTTCGATCTCACGATTTTTGAGAGCTGTCTTATTTTTTAATTTAGATTTTTGTAGCAAAAACTTGTGTTATGCATTATTCTTACATCCTTGTGCTTTTATCGCTATTAGAGTTCGTCATGGCATCTAAGAATATAGTAGCTAGCGTGGTTAAGGGAGAAAAGTTAAATGGCAACAACTATGATATTTGGTATCGTAAGATTTAGTTTGTTCTCAACAAACAATGTCTTTTGGCTCACATTGACCGTCTGATGACTAAGCCCAAATAAAGTACTACAACTCAGCACCATAGGGAGCTGGAACTTTACAAAATTTGGTAGGCTAAAGATCAAGATGCACGCTATCTTATGTTGAGTAGCATTAAGAATGATCTTATACTAGAGTTTGAGTTCCTCTAGACTTCTTGTGAGACTTAGGAGGCTTTGAAGCTGAAGTACGAGGTAATTTCTCCTGCTAAACTACACTGGTTGACACTCAAATTTTATTCCTATCAGAGGAAGGCTAACCACTTGATAAGGCAGCATTTGTGAGTGATGTCAACCATGATACACGAACTTAAGGCAGTAGGACGTATTCTTACCAATGAGCAGCAGGTGCAGTCTGTTATCTGCTCTCTACCGTAGTCATGGGAGCAAATAAAGCAGAACATAACTCATAATGATAATGTGAGGACATTAGAGGATATCTCCTACACATTTGGAGTTGGAAGTTGAGCGCCTAGAGGTTGCTAAGGCTAATGGTGGTACTACTTATATTATTAAGACTAGCTCACACTGGACCTCTAGGTTCAAGCGTAAGAGAGGTGGTGGTGCTATTAATGTTGGTAAGAAACGTTTTGATGCTAGTTCCAGTGGGACTAAGTCTGCCAAGCATAGAAAGAGAGGAAAGAGAGGTGGTAAGAAAAATAAGGCCAAGATGAAGTGTTATAACTGTCAGCAGCGGGGACACTTTGCTCGTGAGTGTATAGAGTCGCAGAAGGTACTCCCTATTTATGTTTCTTGCATTCACTATTGTGGTGTCTAGTTAAGTTTTGATTGCTTATTCTCCTCAATTGTGGGTTATAGACTCAGAAGCAACTGACGATATAGCAAGGAGCAGATTTGGATATGTGAAGTATCGTCGCGTACCAGTTGGTAGCAGAAAGTATACATGGGGAATGAGTTCAGTGTGGATGTGAGACCTTAATCTCATAATTTCATAAGTAGCTAATTACATTTATTGCATAGTTAATTAGTATATAAAGTTCTGTGGGTGCATATGTGTGTGGCATGTACTAATTGGTGAGTTAGATGGTAAGTTGAGTGGTGAGTCATTAGTGAGTGTGTGCATGGGACACTTAAGGGTGTGAGATACACTCTTGTATTTATTTTGGCTTGCTAGTCACAAGAGAAGTTAAGAGAGAAAAGAGGCTTTCAGTGAAGATAAAGAGAGAAAAGACAAGAAGGGGACAAGACTAGAGGGGAGACAAAGAAAAAGAAAAAGAAAGGCTAGTGGAGTGTAGGTGGCATAACATCATGGGAGAGAGAAGAAAAAAAAGAAATGAAGTCAAGAGGTTGATTGTCATCATTCGGGGGAGAGAGAGAGAGAGAGAGAGAGAGAGAGAGAGAGAGAGAGAGAGAGAGGAAGAGAAAGAAAATGGGAGAAAAAGGGAGAAGAAGAAGAACTTAGTGAAGAGCTTGTTGCATCTTATTTTCAAGATCCAAGGGGAGTTTCATCTTATTCTATGTTGTTCTTATTGAGTCTAACATACTTGCAACTCATCTTTGTCGTGGGAGTTGCAGAGGAGGTGATGGAGGAGATGAAAGGAAGGTTTTCATGGATTATTTTTTAATTTGGGATGAATGTGCTATGTTTGCTGTTTTGTGACGAATTGGTTTATCTAAAAATATTATTTCTAGATGCATTTTTTAACACTTCAATTTAGAGTAATAATAGTTATTTGAGCTTTAGTTTCACTTAAAAAAATTGTATTTTTGAATTATGGTGAATTTTTTAAGTTGGATTATTACTGCTGAAATATGTTACCTTAATCTGCGACCCCTACTGTGGGTCAAAGAACTTCGGCCCAGTCCGCCATTCAGGCCCAATAAAAATTAAGTAAATGAAGCTGGGCTACGGATCAGCCCAAATAATCAACAATGCGGCCAGGCCCGCATTACCGACCTTGAGTTGACCTAAGCCCAAGCCAAAAGACGGTGAGCTCAACCCACAAGAATAATCAGAGCATTTAATGCTCTGATCTCAGCATTTAATGCGGAGATGACCCACATTTAATACAGGAGCAGCTCACCACGCGACATCCACACTCACGTCCTATCAGCCGAATTCTAGCATGGCAGTAAAGCTGGACCCATGTCCGATCAGTCGGCAACGAATGATGTGGTCTACAAGATAGGTCATGATGACCCTAAAGTAGGCACAAGGGTTAACACTCCATCAATTACACTATAAATACAGAAACCCCAAGAAGCAAGGTATGGACAATTGAATTCACGCATACACTGTCTTTATTCACTTCATTCTTGATTAAAGATTGTTAACTTAATCATCAAAATGTGATCGGCCCAAAGATGGTCGACCCATTCTAACTTCTTTGTCTCCTTGCAGCAAGCTGGTGCCCTATGATATTGGTTTAAGCGATCGGTCAGGCCTTTTCAAAAATTTCAATTACAATTGGCTACATCTATGGGAAGGTCAAGATAACCATGAGTACCAACATTCAAAGGGAAAGAGGAGTAGACCTCACTGAGTGAGGAAGTGAGACTTCCTCCAGCCAAGACCATACAAATTCGGCAAACTGCCGATCTTGTTGTCGCGCCCAGATTTTTTGCACTCGAGGAATACTCACACAAGTGGGAAAAACACTGTACTCTCTCGTTAGAACTCACCCTCCTAAAAGAATGAGTGCGACTAGGTTTAAATTGAAAATTTGATTTGAATAAAGGACCTTTTGAAAAAGATCGAAGTCGCCACCTAACTTGATTAAGGTGAGTTAGGTCACCTAAAAACTAAGCATAATCCGAAGACTACACTTAGGGTTTTTGAAAAAAAACAATTTTGAAAATATCTCCTCAAGAGAGGGTTTTTAAGGAAAACAGGTTGTTTGGCAACCTTTGGAAAATATTTAGCCCTTTTTGAAAAATTAAGTCCTTTTGGTCTTTGAAATCAGTGATTCTAGGTTCGAAGGTTGGTTACGTGTAGGGAAGACGCACTAAGCTATCACCCTACCCCGCCCTTTCGGTACCTACATGTCAATCTACCCTAAATTCACCTATGAGAGTCTTTAACTGACTATAGTTCAATCCTATCTACTTTGAAAAATAATGCTTGAAAATTAACATGATGCATGGGATGCAAGTGTAAGGAAAGAGAATTGATTTAGAAAAGAGATTTGAAAAGAAGTTAATTTGATTTGAAAAGAGATTTGAAGAGATAGAATTGAAATTGGAAAGTTTGAAAATTGAAAGTAGAAGTTTGAAAATAGAAATTTTGGAATTTTGAAAATAGATTGGAGTTTGAGATTTGAAAAAATTTTGGAAACCGCACCCATGAGGGTGGAATTGAAAGTTTGAAAAATGTTGTGACCGCACCTATGAAGGTTTCCTACGTATCCCTTTGGGGGAATTAGGTCAATCGTAGTTCGGACCGGAGTCCGATTGAAAATAGAAGAGTGGATTGAAGAAGGAACTTGAATTGGACATTGAATTTGATTTGAAACTAGAGGAGGAGATTGGAAATTGGAATTAAGAGGGTTGGACTTGCTTTGGAAAGATTGATTTGGACTTGTTTTGGAAAAGAGAAGGTTTAAGAAAACCTAGACTTAGGAAAGAGAAGAAACCTAGGGAAGATTTGACTTGGCTTGGAACATTTGGAAAGATTGGATTTTAGGCGATGTTTGAATTAGGAAAGGTTCGACTTAGGAAGGTTTTAGAATTAGGAAAGTTTCAACTTAGGAAAGCTTTGAATTTGGAATGTTTCAACTTTAGGAAAGTTTTGAATTAAGAAAGTTTTGAATTAGGAAAGTTTTCAAATTAGGAAATTTTCGAATTTAGAAATGTTTGAAAAAGGAAAGTTTTGATTTTGGAAAGTTTTGAAAACAAGGAAGTTTTGAAAATAAGAAAGTTTTGTTTTGGGAAAGGTTTGAAAAAGGAAAGTTTTCAATTTAGGAAATGTTTGAATTAAGAAAGTCTTGAGTTGAAAAAAAGTCTTAGATTTGGAAAGATGTTGAAGTTTTTGAAAGTCTAGAATTTTGGGGAGATTTAGGTTTAGAAAGATTTAAATTGAGAAAGTTTCAAATTTAGAAAGTTTTGAATTTGGAAAGATTTGAAATTTGAAACTTTAAGATTTAGAAAGTTTTAGAATTTTAGAAAATCTTGAGATTAGGAAATGTTTGAGTTTAAGAAAGGTTTGAAAACTTGGATTTGAAAAAGATTTTGGAAAGGGGTAGAATTAGGAAAGGATTGAACTAGGAAAGATTTTGAAAGTTGAGTTTTAAAGTTTAGGAAAGATTTTTACGTTCAAGTTTTGGAAAACTTAAGATTTAGGAAAGTGGAAGTTTAGGAAGGATTTGAATTAAGAAAGAGTTGGATTTTGAAATTTAAGGAAAGGTTTAAAGTTTAGGTTTAGGAAACTTATGGTCTAGGAAGGAATTGAATTAGGAAAGGTTTGGATTAAGAAGGGATTGGATTTGGTTTCTAAAAGAGAAAGGTTGGATTTTGTTTCCAAAAACAGAGGACGGGATCTAGTTTCCTAAATGGGGGAATTTGATTCGGTTTCCTAAAGGGAAGATAAGATTTAGCAAGGATTTGGAAAAGGAGATTCTAGAAACCCTAGTTTTGGAAAATTATAGTTTTGACGTAGAAAAGAGGTTTTGGAAACATGGATAGTTTGGATGTAAAAACAAGAGGTTTTGGAAACCTAGGTTTGGGGCAAAGTTTGAAAACCATGTTTTTGGGAAGAAAATTTAGGGTTTCCTAATTGTGGGTTCTAGGGCTTGACTTGGGCTCTAAGGAAAAGGGATTTTTAGAAAGTGCGTTTTTAGAAACGTAGATTTTCTAGAAGGGAATCCTAGGAAGGAGTTTTTGGAAAGTGTGTTTGAAGAGGGAGTTTTTGGAAGGAAAATCCTAGAGGGGAATTTCTAGAAGAAAGATTTTGGAAAGAGATTTTTTGGAAAGATTTTTTTGGAGAGAGTTTTTCTAGAAAAGTTTTTGGTTAAAGATTGTTGAAGAGAGTTTTTGGAAAGATCTTTGGGGAAGGTTTTTAGAAAGTGGATTTTGGGGAGAGGATTTTGGAAAGGAGTTGAAAAATGGAGTTTTGAAAAATAGATTTTGGAAGGGAGTTTTTCAAATCAATTTTGAAGAGGGGAGTTTTAGGAAAGTATGTTGAAAAAGAGATTTTTAGGAAGAGATTTTTAAAAAGAGTTTTTAGAAGGTGTAAAAACATCTCACTTTTCTAAAGCAATTCTAACCATAAGAAGGCTAGAACCACTTTAGGAAAGCGGTTTTGAAAACAACAAGATTTGAAAATATAGACCAAAAGGTCACTTTTAATGTAACACTTTCCTAAAGCAACCCTAGCCATGGAAATGCTAGAATCACCCTAGGATTGTGATTTTGAAAACATGTTTTTGAAAAAGAGCTTTTGATGCAATTTTGAAAACAAGTTTGAAAACGACTTTTGAAATTGAATTTTGGAAGATGCAAGACTATGATATGCACAATGCAATTTGGGGTCGTGAACATACAAGGTTAAGGCTTCACCACATAATCAAGGGGGTCGGACCCACGTGGTCTTTGGTTAGACTAAAAGAAAGCCCCCGACACGGTGACTCTCCAATAGCCCAATCCTACACATGGACCGGGAATCCCCTTGTTTCAAGCATGCAAAGAAGGGGGGGGGGGGAAAGAGATGGGGGATTAAAATAGAGAAAACCCAAGTGGGTTGGAGAGAGAAGAGAGAGGGGGGAAGTGCAGAAAATTAAACAGAAAGCCTACCGTATGTCTTCTTTATTTTGCGCGCCACGCTGTCTTCGGTCTTCGGTCTTTGTCTTGATTTTCACCTTCAGTCTTCAAGAGTTGTCTTCAAGCTTTGGATGGCAGCTCTTTAAGTCTTCAAAGGATGGTTGAAGGCTAGTGTATAAGTGTATGGGGGAGTGTATGAGTGTATAGGAGGCTAGGGTTTGTGTATAGTGGCTAGGGTTTGGGAAAACCTAGGGAGGCTAGGGTTTTTGGAGGTGCTCGAGCTCTATATATCGAAATATAGGATTTTTAAATTAAGTTTGTAGGCCCTTTTCACATTGAATGAGGCTTTGTATTTATAGAGGGAAGACAAACCTAGCGCCTGTTGTAGTGGCGCCAGAGCAAACTTTACACTGGCGCCACTAGGAGTGGCGCCAGGCCATTTTTTGGCTTGGCGCCACTACTAGTGGCGCCAGGCAATTAGGAAAGATTTAAGGTCGGCAAGCAACGTATCTTTGACTAGATTTGGGCGCCTGTACTAGTGACTACCATGTAATTTTTAGCCTGGCTTCACTAGGAGTGATTCCGGGAAGTCCGGGAATGATTTGGAGGAGCCAGGAATGACCCGAAAGGAATAAGAACACTTAAAATAGTGTCCTGGAGGTATTCAACTTAAAAAGTGATGACAAAATGTGTCGGAGAGGTTGACCGGGCCTTTAGGGGCAAAACGGTCAATCGGACTAAGAAACTGTCGGGGCGAACTCAGATTGCCCCGGAAAAAGACTTGGGATCTGGAAACATTATTTAGAATTTTCCCAGAGGTTGCCGGTTTGATTCCCAAAGCCGGCGTGGTCAGAAAAGGAGACCGGCCCACTAGGGGCAAAACGGTAATTTTGTACCGGGTTTGCCGGAACTGACTCGGAATGGTCCGGAAAGGTAAAGGAAGTTTGAGAATACTATAAAAAGTATTCTCGGGGCATTACCGGTTTGATACTCAAAGCCGGTATGGTCGAAGAAGGAGACCGGCCCTCTAGGGGCAAAACGGTCATTTTGTATCGGGTTGGCCGGAACTGACTCGGAATGATTCGGAAGGGTAAAGGAAGGTTGAGAATACTATAAAAAGTATTCTCGGGACATTACCGGTTTGATACCCACTGCCGGTGTGGTTCCCGGGGCATTCAGATGCCTAGGGGCAAAATGGTCATCTTGATCGGAAAGTCTCGGAAAAGGTCCTAAGGGTAGTTTGGTCCTTTTCCACCGAAGTGGCCTAACAGCCACTGGTGTTGACCTAGGTTTTGAGTGTTTCCACCACTCTAACGGTGTGAGTATTTCCGCTACTCGGACGGGGTTGATGATTTGTGAGTATTTTCGCTACTCTAACGGTTCTGTGAGTATTTCCGCTACTCTAACAGTTTTGTGAGTAGTTTTGCTACTCGGACCGTCTTGTGAAATAAACTGTCTCGAGAGAGGGATTGGAAAGGGGTCTTATCGTCTCCGAAGAGACGTGCTTGGATTGGAACCGTCTCGAGGAATAAACTGTCTCAAGAGAGGGATTGGAAAGGGGTCTTACCGTCTCCGAAGAGACGTGCTTGGGTTTTAAGTGTTTCCGCTACTCTAACGGTTTTGTGAGTATTTCTGCTACTCTAACGGTTTTGTGAGTGTTTCCACCACTCTAACGGTTTGGTGAGTAGTTTTGCTACTCGAATCGTCTCGAGGAATAAACTGTCTCGAGAGAGGGATTGAAATTGGAATAAGAAAGGACAATGTCCTTAAGGGCATTTTGGTCATTTTGCCTCTATTTGGGCCTGACAGGCCCGCAAAGCGATGGAAAGATAGAATTTGGACCTAGAGAAATGGACTCGATTGGAATATGCCCGCAATGACTTGAAAATAAGTCTAGATGGAGTGTAGACTGCAGAGCGGTCAAAAATGGGGTGCTTACACTTGTCAGGCCCCAAAACCCAGCCTATACGGATTTAAGATACATGATCGGCCAGTAGCAAGGCTACCCAAGGTCGCATTACATAAGCTGGTTGATCACCTGTGCATAATCATTTATAATGATGCATATTTGCAGAAAATAGAACTTTTAATAACTTAAAAATATAATCTGTGTCATACATGGTAGAGCTATGCCTTATCCCAAATATAACATACATAAGGACCAAATCAAGGTCCGCAAAAGTTATAGCAATATATATCATTACAAGACATCGGGTCCAGTCCTCAAACATTATACAAAACATAGGCTCGTGGGCCGTAGCTCAAATCCACATATGGCCTCGCTCTAGGGCCTCCCGGATTGGCTACCTGAAAATCATTTGAGAAAACGTAAGCTAATGCTTAGTGAATAACAATGATGCATGAGTAAGAAAATATCATGGACTAGCAATTATATCAAACGTACAAGGATCGATAATTAGTTATGCATAAGGAAATGAGCTTTTGAATGTTTAAAGCATAGGCTTGGAACTCATAGGTAACGTAAACATCATTTGAAACATTTCAACATTTTAAAACATAGTATCATAAGAAGAGATGCAACATAACATTATTCTTGATATAGCATTTCATAACTTGTTGTAAAACATGTGAATATATCATGGTTCTCGATTCAAAACATAAGTGTGCTACAATTCGACATATGAGCTAGGCTCCATAGTAACCATATAGGTTACGCTAAGGCTCTTTAGGTCAGGGACGTCTCCCAACATAGATAGTTTATTTCCCGTCCCCTATTGTAGGACTATCGGGCTAGATTAAAGTCTTTCCATGAAAAGACCCGAGTTGGCACCATACATTGGAAACTTAGCATCTCTATCATTTAAAAATTATAGTCCATGGTTTCCATTCATAACATAATATAGCTTGCATGCATTTGAAATATGACATTTGTAATTGAAAGTAGCATTGATGCATTGAAATGTATGGAAAACATTCATGATATAGAGGTGAGCTTAAAACATTTAGAATATACTAGAGTTTTACTCATGGCATATCCTTACTCACTTTTCTCCAAATGGACGGGTGTTAAACAAGTTGTTCCTACACAAATGCACGTAGAAGCAAAGAAACATCAATACAAGACTCTAAGGCAAAGCAATAAAACGCAAGTCAAGACTAAGCACGTAACCCACTTGACCCTAACTCAACAACACCTCATTCGCATAACGGGAGAGCAAGGCTAAACTCTAGGACAAAGCCCCGATGTATAATAAGAACATGAAGTTGAGATTTGAACATGAAAGTTGGAACGTCGATTCTTTCATCAAGTCCCAACCACCCCTCGATGATGATTTCACACTCAAGGCTAGTTCCATTTAAAAATAGGCTTAAAGGCCTTTATTTTGATAGGTCATGAGCCAAAAACACATTTCGGGTGAAGAAGTTATGCCTCATGGAAGGTGCACTAAAATTTTGGAAAACATTGTTGTTGGCATAGATTTTGGGTCAACTTCAAACCCCTATATCTCTCAATCTATAAGGAATTAGAAAACAAACTTTATATGGGTAGAAATTTGTATGAGTCTAGTTTCTAATGCTTCAAATAGTGTATCATTCTGAGTTTTCTAGAGAAAGTTATGCTCGTTTTACTAAACCGTATTCGAGCTGACAGGGAGTTCGAACGCCCAATCGGGAGTTCGAACGCCTAGGCAAAATGAACTTGGAGTTCGAACACCCAAATGGGAGTTCGAACTCCAAGAAGCAAATTTGAAAAACCCCCTTCTTTGAGGGTTCGAATTCCCCCTGAGGGAGTTCGAACTCTCAGGCTTATTTCCCACCGTTTGAACTCCATATTGGGAGTTTGAACGCTCTGTTCTGGGCAGCACTCGAAGCTCAACCAAAACTCCTCCAAAGACAATCAAACCTTTCCAATATTCTTAGGGCTCAAAGATTAGCCCACAAGGATGATAATAACTCAAAATGGGAGAGGAAGAACAATCAAAACAAAGCGATCTAAAGAAGAAATCAAAATCCTAACATTTCATATATTTGGGGGTTTCAACCCCCAACTCTCCAATCCTCCAATATTGAGCTTCAAGCTCTCAAATTCAAAGTAATTGGGACTTAAGTAGTCCCCCAAGACAAACCCAACTCATATATATGCATACATACAAAGACCCAACAAAATCACACAAGATAGATACATATATATATATATATATGCAATTGTAGAGAGAGAAAAAATGAAACCTTACCTTCTTCAAGCTTGGTGAAGTCTTCAATGGCTTCAATCCCTTCATTCAAGCCTTCTTCCTTTAATTTCCCCTTCCTTCTTCCCCTTTCTCTCTTTCTCCCTCTCTCTACCGATTTTGTGTGTGTGTGTATGTGTGTATGTGTGTGTTTTGTGTGTTGTAAGAAGACACACATGGGAAATAATCTCATGTGTCTCACACCTCCAACACAAGATACAACATAAGTTTCTATTGGTCATTTTGACCCAAAAGAAGAAATAATTAACACTAAAAATTGCATAAACTAGAAATTCTCATTAATATAATTAGATAGAGGTTTGGGATATCACAGATCTATCCCGGTAGATCGCCACCGAGGTCAGACGAAAAGGTCAGGAATCCGATCCCCTGCTCGAAGCCACTAGGAAGAACAAGACGGGTTGTAGAGAGACCTAAACTACGTCAGGGAGCCAAACCTCCGCAGAAGCCACCACCGGGACCTTGCCCCTTCGCCCTCCAGTGGACGTGTCCCTAACAACCATATGTTTCGTTCTGCTGAGGGGAGCTTCGGTGACGTGACAGAGAGATTACCTACCTCACCTCTCAGGTTCGGGCTAATGAGGGAAGCAATCTCCAGAAGAGATGGGCGCATTAGAGAAGGATTCTCAGGCCATGGAAACAATACAAAGAGTATGGACTTCAAAAGTAGAGACACACCCTCAGTACAAGTGAGAGGAAGTTACATCTCTAACACCGGACACTGTGTCGAAAGGTGAGAAAATCGGCGCCGTAGGATTAGCCAGACGCCCCAGAATGAGGATCGAGCAAAAGCTGGTCAGCAACAGAAAGACTGAGAAAAATGGTTCAATTAAAAGCTGGATGATAAAAAGCAGCACCCCAAAGGATGCACTACCCAGGACATGATCAACAGGGCCCTCGACTAAATTGCATCCACACCATTCATGGAGGAGATTGAGCCCTGCCAACCTTTACAAAAATTAGCACCACCCTATGATGGAAAGGCTGATCCAGTTAATTAGGTTCGGCATTATGAGCAAATGATGATGCTATGCAGTGGAGACCAGTCTCTGATATGCCGAATTTTCCTATCCAGCTTGGGGGACGTGGCCCTACGATGGTTCGACAGGTTGCCATCTAGGTCGGTATCAAACTGGAGGCAACTTGCGGAGTTTTTTACTGCTCGCTTCATAGCCAACAATATGCAGCCCAAGAAGGTCGATTTCTTACTTATCTTACGGAAGAACGAGGGAGAAGGCTTACGGGAATACGTAAGGCACTACTAGGAGGCCTATAATGAAATCAACAAGTGCAGCGAGCAGCTGGTTGTAACCCGATTCAAGATTGGCTTGTCCAGGGAGCACCGTTTGTGGCAATCCTTAATGAAGAAATCGGCCCTCACCATGCAAGAGTTGATGTCTAGAATCGAGCAATACACCCAATTGGAAGAACCCACCCAATTTTGAAGAAGGTTGGCATTGTTGCTGAAAAGGTGAATAGAAGAGATGCCAAGAAGACAACAACAATCGGGACAAAAAGGCGAATAAAGGGGTCTATACTATCTTCAAAGATCCCATTTACAAAATCTTACCCTAGATTCGTGACAAGCCCTTTTTCAAATGGCCCCTAAAGTTGGGAGGAGACCCTGTATCCTGAGACCAAAAGAAATTCTGCTCTTATCATCGAGAGAAGGGGCATTAAACAGAGCAGTATCGGTATCTCAAAAGCCACTTGGAAGATTTAGCCAAAATTGGTCATCTCGACCAGTATATTGATCAGGAAAAAATGAAACGGGAGGCTAAGCAACCAAGCCAGGAAGTTGTCCCGTAGAAGGAGAATGAAGCAAGACCGGTCCAAGTAATTAACTTGTTGCATGGTTTGACTGAATCATACGCCGTTGACTCGCACCGATACCAGGCTGAGATACAGAAGGCTGCGCACTTGAGGGAGATAATGCAAATAGGACCTCCGTCCAAAAAGGTTAAGGTCAGCAGTAATGCTGAGGGCATAACCTTCACTAATGAAGACCTATTAGGGGTACAAAGCCCCCACAATGATGTATTGGTTATGACGTTGAGAATAGCGGGTTTTGACATTAGAAAGTTGCTCATTGACCAATGGAGTTCATCTGAAGTCATGTACTACAGCCTCTTTAAAAAATTAGAGCTCAAAGAGTCTGATCTCCAACAATCTCTCAACCTGTTAGTCGGGTTCAATCCAGACCTGGATTAGCTTTTGGGGAAGGTGACAATTCCTATGACTGCCGGAGGGATTACGTTGCAGACAGAGTTCCTAGTGGTCAATATGTCTTCCCCCTATAATGCTATCATAGGATGAATATGGTTACACCTCATGAAGGCTATTCCATCCTCCTACCATCAGCTGATCTAATTCCTAATCCTAGGACGAGTGGAAGAGATAAGAGAAGACCAAGTGACCGCCAAACAGTACTTTCTGATGGCATACACCATAGAGGTGAAAGCTGACAAGGTGCAGATGATGGAACATCACGAGGATACGCCTAGAATTGATGATGTAGAGCAGACTCTGGAGAATAAAACCATTGAAGAATTGAAGAAAATCTATATCAATCAGAAGAGTGAGAAGTATTTTGTCATTGACACGTCCTTGTCCAAAGCTAAAGAGAACTCCCTAATTGAGCTACTGGCAAGTTACCTTGAGGTATTTTCCTAGACTCCTTATGATATGCCATAGATCAACACTGAGGTTGCCTGCCACCGATTGAATGTTGACCTATAGTGCCAACCAGTGGTTCAAAAAGGAAGAAGGCTGGCGACACAACATGTAGATGCCGTTATAGAAGAAATTGAAAAGCTCCTTGATGCTGGGATAATTGGGAAAGTCCACTACTGTCGCGCCCAGATTGTTCGCACTCGAGGAATACTCACCCAAGCGGGAAAAATGTTATACTCTCTCGTTAGAACTCACCCTCCTAAAAGAATGAGTGCGACTAGGTTTGAATTGAAAACAGGTTTGAATAAAGGGCTTTTGAAAAAGATTCGGAGTTGCCACCTAACTTGATTAAGGTGAGTTAGGTCACCTAAAAACTAAGAGTAATCCGAAGACTACACTTAGGGTTTTTGAAAAACAATTTTGGAAAACATCCTCAAGAGAGGGTTTTTTTAGGAAAACGGGTTGTTTGGCAACCTTTGGAAAACATTTAGCCCTTTTTAGAAAAATAACTCCTTTTGGTCTTTGAAATCAGTGATCCTAGGTTCGGAGGTTGGTTACGTGTAGGGAAGACGCACTAAGCTATCACCCTACCCCGCCCTTTCGGTACCTACATGTCAATCTACCCTAGATTCATCTATGAGAGTCTTCAACTAACTATTGGTCAATCCTATCCACTTTGAAAAACAATGTTTGAAAACTAACATGATGCATGGTATGCAAGTATAAGGAATGAGAATTGAAAAATAGATTTGAAAAGAGATTGATTTGATTTGAAAATTGAAATTGGAAAGTTTGAAAATTGAAAGTAGAAATTTGAAAATAGAAATTTTGAAATTGGAATTTTGAAAATAGATTGGCATTTGAAATTTGAAAAGATTTTGGAAACCGCACCCATGAGGGTGGAATTGAAAGTTTGAAAAGTATTGTGACCGCACCTATGAAGGTTGCCTACGTATCCCTTTGGGGGAATCAGGTCAGTCGTAGTTCGGACCGGAGTCTGATTGAAAAGAGATTGATTTGAAGAGAGAAATTGGATTAGAAGAAAGAGATTGAATTGAAAACTGGATTTGATTTGAGATTAGAAGAGGAGATTGAATTTGAGAAGATTGGACTTGCTTTGGAAAGATTGATTTTGGAAAGACTTGGTTTTGGAAAGATGGAGGTTTAGGAAATCTAGACTTAGGCAAGGTAGGAAACCTAGGAAAGACTTGAGATTAAGAAAGATTTGACTCGAACGTTGGACTTGGAAGATCTTGGAAGATTTGGAAACTTGGAATTTAGGAAAGATTTGGATTAGGAAAGTTTCGAATTAGGAAAGTGTCATTTTTAGAAAGTTTCGAAATTAGGAAAGTTTTGAAATGAGAAAGTATTGAATTTAGAAATGTTTTAAATTAAGAAAAGTTTAGTTTGAGAAAGGTTTAAAATTTGAAAAGTTTCAAATTAAGAAAGTTTTGAATTTTGGAATATTTGAAAAACGGAAGTTTTGAATTTGGAAAGTTTTGAAAACAAGGAAGTTTTGAAAATAAGAAAGTTTCATTTTGGGAAAGGTTTGAAAAAGGAAAGTTTTCAGTTTAGGAAATGTTTGAATTAAGAAAGTTTTGAGTTTAGAAAAGTCTTAGATTTGGAAAGATGTTGAAGTTTTGGAAAGTTTAGAATTTGGAAAGATTTAGGGTTAGAAAGATTAAGATTTAGAAAGTTTTAGGGTTTTAGGAAATCTTGAGATTAGGAAAGGTTTGAGTTGAGGAAGAGTTTGAAAACTTAGGTTTGAAAAGTTAAGATTTGAAAGGATGGTAGAATTAGGAAAGGGTTGAATTAGAAAAGATTCTTGGAAACTTAAGATTTAGGAAAGTGGAGGATTAAGAAGGATTTGAATTAGGAAATATTTGGATTTGGAAGGGATTGGATTTGGTTTCTAAAAGAAAAAATTTGATTTTGTTTCCAAAAATGGAGGACGGGATCTAGTTTCCTAAACGGGGAGATTTGATTCGGTTTCCTAAAGGGAATGTAGGATTTGGCAAGGATTTGGAAAAGGAGATTCTAGAAACCCTAGTTTTGAAAAATTATAGTTTTGACGTAGAAAATAGGTTTTGGAAACATGTATAGTTTGGATGTGAAAACAAGAGGTTTTAGAAACCTAGGTTTGGGGCAAAGTTTGAAAACCATGTTTTTGGGAAGAAAATTAGAGTTTCCTAATTGTGGGTTCTAGGGCTTGACTTGTGCTCTAAGGAAAGAGTTTTTGGAAAGTACGTTTTTTGAAACGAAGGCTTTCTAGAAGGGAAATCCTAGGGAGGAGTTTTTGGAAAGTGAATTTGGAAAGAGATTTTGGAAGGAAAATCCTAGAGGGGAATTTTTAGAAGGAAGATTTTGGAAAGAGAGTTTTTAGAAAGATTTTTAGGGAACGTTTTTAGAAAGTGGATTTTGGGGAGAGGATTTTGGAAAGGAGTTAAAAAAGGGAGTTTTGAAAAACAGATTTTGGAAGGAGTTTTTGAAAACAACTTTGGAAAGGAGAGTCTTAGGAAAGTATGTTGAAAAAGAAATTTTTAGGAAGAGAGATTTGGAAAGAGAATTTTTAGAAGGTGTAAAAACGTCTCACTTTCCTAAAGCGATTCTAGCCATAAGAAGGCTAGAACCACTTTAAGAAAGTGGTTTTGAAAACAACAAGGGTTGAAAATATGGACCATGTTGGTCATTTTGAATGTAACACTTTCCTAAAGCAACCCTAGCCATGGAAAAGCTAGAATCACCCTAGGATTGTGATTTTGAAAACAAGTTTTTGAAAAAACGATTTTGATGCAATTTTGAAAACAAGTTTGAAAACGATTTTGAAAACGAGTTTGAAAACGAATTTTGGAAGATGAAAGACTATAATATGCACAATGCAATTTGGGGTCGTGAACATACAAGGCTAAGGCTTCACCACATAATCAAGGGGGCCGGACCCACGTGGTCTCTAGTTAGACTAGAAAAAAGCCCTTGACACGGTGACTCTCCAATAGCCCAATCCTACACATGGACCGGGAATCCCCTTGTTTCAAGCATGCAAAGAAAGGGGGGGAAAGAGATGGGGGATTAAAATAGAGAAAACCCAAGTGGGTTAGGAGAGAGAAGAGAGAGGGGGGAAGTGCGAAAATTTAAATAGAAAGCCTACCGTATGTCTTCTTTATTTTGTGCGTCTTGCTTGTCTTCAATCTTCGGTCTTCGTCTTGATCTTCTTCTTTAACCTTCAAGGGTTGTCTTCAAGCTTTGGATTGCAGCTCTTCAAGTCTTCAAAGGATGGTTGAAGGCTAGTGTATGAGTGTATGGGGATGTATAGGAGTGTATATGAGGCTAGGGTTTGTGTATGGTGGTTAGGGTTTGGAGAACCTAAGGAGGCTAGGGTTTAGGGAGGTGCTCGAGCTCTGTATATCGAAATATATGATTTTTAGGTTAAGTTTGCAGATCCTTTAAACGCTGGAAGATGCTCTGCATTTATAGAGGTTGGACAACACTGGCGCCTGTTGCAGTGGCGCCAGGCCAGAATTTACACTAGCGCCACTAGGAGTGGCGCCACTAGTAGTGGTGCCAGCCAATTAGGAAAGGTTTAAGGTCGGCAAGCAACGTATCTTTGACTAGATTTGGGCGCATGTACTAGTGACTACCATGCAATTTTTAGCCTGGCTTCACTAAGAGTGACTTCGAAAAGTCCGGGAATGATTTGAAGGAGTCGGGAATGACCCAGAAGGTCAGAAAGGAGTAGGAACACTTAAAATAGTGTCCTGGAGGTATTTGACTTAGAAAGTGAGGACAAAATGTATCAAAAAGGTTGACCGGGCCTTTAGGGGTAAAACGGTCAATCGAACTGGGAAGCTGCCGGGGCGAACTCGAACTGTCCCGGAAGAAGACTTGGGATCTAGAAACATTATTTAAAATGTTCCCAGAGCTTTCCGGTTTGATTCCTAGAGCCGGCGTGGTCGGAAAAGGAGACCGGCCCACTAGGGGCAAAACGGTCATTTCGCACCGGGTTGGCCGGAACTGACTCGGAATGATCCGGAAAGGTAAAGGAGGTTGAGAACACTATCAAAAGTAGTCTCAAGAGGTTACCGGTTTGATACCCAGAGCCGGTGTGGTTGGAAAACGAGACCGGCCCTCTAGGGGCAAAACGGTCATTTTGTACCGGGTTGGCCAGAACTGACTCGGAATGATCCGGAAAGATAAAGGAAGGCTGAGAATACTATAAAAAGTAGTCTCAGGAGGTTACCGGTTTGATACCCAGAGCCGGTATGGTTGAAAAAGAAAATCGGCCCACTAGGGGCAAAACGGTCATTTAGCTTCAAGCGGGCCCTACGGGCCCGAGAAGCAATTGGTGGACTAAATTCAAGTTAAAAAAAAGGCGGGCTTAGAGTCTAAATATGCATGTGATGTGTGAAAGTGAGCTTGGTCAGCTCGGAGATTGCCGAACGGGCAAAAATGGGGTGCTTACAACTACCCAAGTTAGCTTTCAAACATCGTTGTGGTAAAAAAGAAGAACGGTAAGTGGAGGATCTGTGTCGACTTCACCAATCTAAACAAGGCATGCTTCGAGGACTCTTTCCCTCTTTCCAAGATCGATTAGCTCGTAGATGCAACAGTCGATTTCCAGAGGATGAGTTTCTTAGATACTTATCGCAAGTATCACCAGATCCTGCTCCACGAAGATGATCAGGAGAAGACCGCTTTCATCACTCTAAGGGGAATCTTCTACTACAAAGTAATGCGCTTTGGTTTGAAGAATGCTGGGGCCACCTACCAGCGACTGGTCACCGAAATGTTCAAGGACCATATCGGTAGCACTGTGGAGGTATACATCAATGATATGGTGGTTAAAAGCAAGGTCAACAACTCCCATTTAGAAAATCTGAAATGAGTGTTTGGCATCATGAAGCAGTACAAAATGAGGCTAAACGCCTCCAAATGCATGTTCCGAGTCAGGTCGGAGAAATTTTTGGGGTTCCTAATTACACACTGGGGAATTGAAGTAGATCTGTGACAGATTAGTGCTATCTAGAGCGTTCAAGCCCCAAAAAACACCAAAGAAGTGTAGAAGTTGACTAGTATGGCTACAACACTCAACAGATTCATCAGCCAATCTTCAGATAAGTGCCGACCATTCTTCCAGCTTATCAAGAAACGGGAGCTATTCAACTAGACTCCGGAGTGTGATCAAGCCCTTGTAGATTTTAAGAAATACTTGACCCAACCACCCCTACTATTCACCCCACTCAAGCATTAAGAGCTCTTTCTCTACTGGCAGTATCAAAGCATGCTATCAATACTGTACTACTCCGGCAACAAGATTGGCAACAGAGGCCTGTCTATTATATCAGCAAAACATTCTTGGGGGCAGCAAGCAGGTGCCTACCACTAAAAAAATTGGCACTTGCTCTACTAGTGGCATCTCGCAAATTGGTGCACTACTTCAGAGCCTATACCATCAACGTCCTCACTAACCATCAGCTAAAACCACTCCTCTGACAGGCTGACTTCTCTGGCAGACTGGCAAAGTGGGCTATTGAGCTGGGAGAATTCAACATCAAGTTTCACCCGAGATTGGCAGTTAAAGGACAGGTACTTGCTGACTTTATTGCCAAATTCTCTATTGAATTGTCACCGAAGAACGATCAAACAACGTCCTCTACTCAACAAAACAATGACCTCCCCATGAACCTTTGGAAAAATGTTGATCATTTGAAATTCTTAGTCGACGGAGCATCCAATGACAGGGGGTAGGATCGGGGATAGTTCTCATCACACCAAATGGTTTGGCAATAGAGTAGGCTATCAAACTCGAATTCATTACCTCAAACAATGAATCGAAATACGAGGCCCTGCTTGCCGGACTGTACTAAGCCATTGAACTAAAGATTGTCGAGATCATTATCTATTCAAACTCCCAACTAGTGGTTAATCAGATCACTAGAGAATATGTGGCAAAAAATGACAGAATGACATAATACCTGGCAAAAGCAAAGGAATTGCTGGCCAAGTTCGACAACTATAAAATCCACCAGATCAGGCATAACAACAATGCTTATGCTGAAGCCTTGGTAACATTGGCAACGGCTCTAAAATTAGGATCAAAGAGAACAATCCATGTGGAGACTTTAGCCAGACCGAGCATATTTCATGAAGAGGAGTAAGCTCTAGCTATAGAACAGATGGGACCATCATAAGTGGACCCAATTATCTCCTATCTTGACAAAGACGAGCTGCCGGAGGACAAGAATGAAGCCAGATGGGTCAAACATAAAGCCCTCATATACTGGTTATCACCAACCAAAGAACTCTACAGAAGATCTTTCACAGGTCCCTACTTGCACTGTGTCCACTCGAACAAAGTACAGGGCATCCTGTTCAAAATTCATGAAGGGATCTGTGCAAATCACATTGGTGGAAAATCGTTGGCCTATCGAGCTATCTCGCAGGGGTACTGGTAGCCCTATATGCAAAAGGACGTTGCCCAATACGTGCTGAGATGTAAAAAATGTCAAAAGTTCTTTTCAATTATACATCAGTCCGGTAAGGACCTCACAACTATAACCAGCCATTGGGCTTTTGCCCAGTGGGGACTGGACATAGTCAGGCTTTTGCCCCGAGCTCCAGGCAATAGGAGATTTCTTATTATGGCAACAGATTACTTCACCAAGTGGATGGAGGCAAAGCCCCTATCAACCATCAGAGAGATTGACGCCAAAAGATTCGGCTGGAGAAACATAATAACAAGGTTCGATATACCTCGGGCACTTGTCTTGGACAACGACACCCAATTTGATGGCAACATGTTCAGATCATTCTGCGACGAGCTCGGAATCAAAAACTATTATTCAACACCGACCTATCCGCAGTGTAACAGGCAAGTCAAAATTTCAAACAAAACTATACTAAATAGGATCAAGAAACGACTGAAAAAGGCTAAAGGAAGATGGGTGGAGGACCTGTGCAGCGTCATGTGGTCCTATAGAACTACCCTGAGGAGGTCTACTGAAGAAACACCATTTTCTTTGGCTTATGGGGTGGAGGCAGTAATACTCTTGGAGGTAGGACTACCAACAATCAGATCAGTAACATTTATCACTAGACTTAACGACCAGACTTTGGTCAAAGACCTTGATCTTGCATAAGAAAACAAAGAGGCTGCCTTAATTAAACTCACTGGATATCATCAACAGTTAAGTCGTTCTTACAACAAACGAGTTCAGCCAAGAGCTTTGTACTAAGAGACTTAGTACTGTAGAAAATATTGGGAGGGTCCCTACAGAGTGGCGTCCCCAGTCAGCGTGGGGGCATACAGACTAGAAACTATCGAAGCTGGGAGACAACTACCCCAACCTTAGAATGCGAACAACTTGAAGAAATTTTATCAGTAGAATTGACTCCCATATAATGTAACTACTTAGCAATGTTTGGTATTTTCGAAGCTTCATTTGATCAATAAAGTTGGAAGTCATTTAAACAAATTTATTCCATTGATGCTACTCCAAAATACAAAGTACTAAAGGAAGACGAAAACAAAAACCAAGTGTAAAAACTTGGTCTTGTCCAAGTTGGATAGGTCGGCCAATGAAGGTCACAAAAACCAAGTGTAAAAATTTGGCCCTGTCCAAGTTGGACAGGTCGGCCAATGATGGTCACAAAAACCAAGTATTAAAACTTGGTCCTATCCAAGTTGGACAGGTCGGCCAATGAAGGTCACAAAAATCAAGTGTAAACATGTGGTCCTATCCAAGTTGGATAGGTTGCCCGACGAAGGCCAAAACTCTAAAACAAAGATCAAAATTAAATGCCAAGAATTAGTCCTACCCAAGTAAGGCAGGCTAGAGCTTTATGCACAAACACAAACTAAAATTCAAACTTGGTTCTACCTTAGTATTGGTTGTGCTGCTTAAATGGAGGGAATGATCGTCAAACAATGTTCGTTAAAATATAAATTAAAAAGGCAAATTCAAGGCAGAATTAGTATAGTAAAAAAGACTTGCATTAATTTGAAGCGTTGATTACATTAAGCAAAATAAGAAAGAAAATAGTACAAAAAACTAATTGTCAGGGATGGTCCCCATCGACTTCTCAGAGGGCTCAATCGATTTGTCTCCAGCAGCTTCATCTGTGACCTTTGGCAGTTCGGTGGCAGATTTGGCCTCTTTAGTAGTGGCCTCCTCAGCAAGCTTTCTCTTATGTTTAGCATTGGTGACCACCTTCTCAAGATCAACAGTCCTATCCTTTGTCGTGTCGAAGTAGTCAAAGCATAGCCCCCAAACATCAAAAGACTTCTCCACCTTGGTGAATAGAAGGGCACCATTCCAACCCTCTCAAAAGATTGTTTAGCATAGGTCCGTCATCTAAAAAGCGAGATCCTCGGCTGCACGTTCAGTACCCTTCTATATGGTCAGCTCCTCCTCTGCCTTCAGCTTGGCCACCTCAGCCTGTAGTGCTTCGATCTCAACTTTGGCCTCATACAGTTCCACAGACAGCAGTTCATTCTTTTCTAGCAAAGCCTTGGCCTCCTTGTCCCTTTTCTTAAAGTTGAAAGTGAGCACCTTTAACTCCGTCGTGGCTGCCTCTGCCTTTTTTTTCTGCAGTAGTTTCTCCTTATTGACATCGATCCACTCCTTCTTCGGACCAACGTGCTCCTCGCCCAACTGCTGGTGCTCCTCGATTAGAGACTGGAAACGGCTTATCACGTCTAAAGAGTTAAGGCAACCCTACAAAATAAGACTACGTGTTAAAATGAGAAGCCAAAGGAAACAAGAATAGAGTTGAAGGGATAATAAAGAACTGATTACCAGAAGAGAGTCATGGAAAGCACCCATTAAGACATTCAGATCGTTGGCACTCCCCAGCTTTAAGACATCCTTCTTCGGCAGGGCGCTCTGGATAACACCCAATGCCACCTCGGCTTGATCGATCATGGAGTCAGTCGTCGTCATACGCCGACTGAGAATTTTCAAAATGATGGTCATCGGCTCGGCATCAGCCGGATCTTCATCGGAACCTTTAGAGCAGACCTTCGCCTTCTTTGAAGCTAGCAGTTGCGTGGTTGCCTCGGGGGCTTTCTTCTACAAAGGCGTGACATCCTTAACCGAGGAAGTCTCCAAATCAATGGCCAAAGGATCGGCAACAGCTGTGGCAGCCTTTTTCAGTAGTTTCCTCACTGCAACAAACATCATCTCCTTTAGATTCATCTCGTCTCTTTCGTCAGGTGATGGGGTTGCCCTCCGCTCCTTCTGGCTTAGCCTAACTCGGTGGTTAGACTGCATGGAACACCAGTATCTATAGTTTCGAATAGGGATCCAAAGTTTACTTTGAGATTTTGGCTGAGTCTTCAGTAAGCTATAGGTACAACATTGAAGTTTAGTACAACCTTTCATCTCATACAGATGGACAATCTGAGAGGACTATTCAGACTTTAGAAGATACGCTGAGAGTTTATATGCTTGATTTCAAAGGTAGTTAGGGTGATTACATTACTTTGATGGAATTTGCGTAGAACAATAGTTATCAATCTAGCATTGGTATGGCACCATTCGAAGCATTGTATGGTAAGAGATGTTGGACTCCGATATATTGGAGTGAAGTTGGTGAGGAGATGATCCAAGACACAACCGAGAAAATCAATACAGTTCAAAAGCATTTGAAGGTGGTACAAAGTAGGCAAAAAAATTATATGGATAACCGACGACGTGATCTTGAATTCAAGGTGGGAGATCAAGTGTTTCTTAAAGTTTCTCTAGGGAAAGGCTTTTTGAGATTTGGAAGGAAGGGTAAATTGAATCCGAGATACATTGGGCTGTATACTATTATGGAAAGAGTTGGTGTTGTGGCTTACAAGTTAGATTTACCTCTAGAGATGTCCAAGCCACACAATATTTTTCATGTATATATGTTAAGAAAGTATGTGCCAGATCTGTCTTATGTGTTGGTTTAGCAACTGGTAGAGTTAGTAGATGATTTGAGTAATGTTGATGAGTAGGTTTAGATTCTAGACAGAATGGATCAAGTACTTCGCAATAAGGTGATATCGTTGGTTAAAGTTCTTTGGAGGAGCCATACGATAGAGGAAGCTAGATGGGAGAGTGAGAAGATAATGCAAAAATAGTATCCATATCTATTCCCATGAGGTAAGAGAATCTCGAGATGAAATTTTTTTAATGAAGGGAGAGTTGTGAGACTCTAATACCATAATTTCATAGGTAGCTAATTACATTTATTGCATGGTTAATTGGTATGTAAAATTATATGGGTGCATGTATGTGTGGCATGTGACAATTGATAAGTTAGATGGTGAGTTGAGTGGTGAGTCATTAGTGATTGTATGCATGGGACACTTAAGAGTGTGAGATACACTCTTGTATCTATTTTGGCTGGCTAGTTACAAGAGAAATCAAAAGAGAAGAGAGGCTTTTGGTGAAGATAAATAGAAACAAGATAAGAGGGAGACAAGGCTAGTGTGGAGATAAAGAAAAAGAAAAAAAAATGCTAATAGAGTGTAGGTGGCCTAACATCATAGGAAAGAGAAGAAGAAAAAGAAGAGAGGAAGTCAAGAGGTTGGTTGTCATCATTCGAATAGAGAGAGAGAGAGAGAGAAAGAGGAGAGATAGAGATAAAGATAAAAATAAAGAGAAGAGAAAGAAAAAAAAAAAAAAAAGAGAAGAAGAAGAAGAAGAAGAAGAAGACGAAGAACTTAGAGAAGGGCTTGTTGCATCTTGTTTTCAAGATTCAAGGTGAGTTTCATCTTGTTCTATGTTGTTCTTATTGAGTCTAGCATACTTGCAACTCACCTTTGTCGTGGGAATTGGAGAGGAGGTGATGGAGGAGATGAAAGGAAGGTTTTCATGGATTATTTTTCAATTTGGGATAAAGGTATTGTGTTTCTTGTTTTGTGACAAATTAGTTTATCTAAAAATATCATTTCTAGATACATCTTTGAACACTTCAATTTAGAGTAATAATAGTAATTTGAACTTTAGTTTCACCCAAAAATATTGTATTTTCGAATTATGATGAATTTTAAAAATTGGACTATTACTGCTGAAATCTATTACCCTGATCTGCGACCCCTACCTTTACAGAAACATTCGACCAAGTTAGAGTAGTTAAAACATTGCAAAATGTTTACTATATCTATTAGAAATGTGGATGAGAGTATATACCAAATTTTATATCACTTTGAAATCGTTTACCTATTTTAAAAACCTCTCAAAAATGGACTATCTGCAATAGAATTCTCACTTCTGCAGTACTGCCCCTTTTTATAAAACACCAAATAAATACTTAAGTTTGTTAAAAAATTATGAAATTTGGTTTGGATACTTTCTATGATGTCTATTTTGTATTCCCCAAGTTTTGAAGGTTTTTAGTATAATCTCGCAAATTTGTGTCCATGTTATGAAAACTATGTCAGTTTTGACAAATTAGAGGACTTAGTGGATTTTGGTACTTTTAAGCCTATTTTCAAATGATTATGTTCAATGTGTATATTTGGTGTTGGATTATTATTTATGAATTATTATTTATGTTCAATATTTATTTATGAATTATACAATGTGGTTTCAAAACTAACATGATTATAGTGATAGGAGGTAAAGGAGGTCAAGAACCCTCAAAGTCAACTAAGGAATAACTTCATCGAGTGTGTGTGAGGTGACAGGTGGGAATATAAGATAGTCTTATTCATATTGAATAGATTGTTTGTTTTCTATATGTATGATGGCAATGAATTCATATGAAGTGTTAATGGTATTCATATATGAGGTGAAATTGGTGTTTATACATATCAGGAGTTATGTGGAGACATTCATGATTATAGATATATAAGGTGGCATTGCATATCATCTATGTTATATGTCTTGCATTGCACTGGAGAGAGTTAGCCATGGTGGGCTAACCAAAGGCTTAGTCACGGTGAACTAGCCTAGGGGTGCCACGGTGAGCATTCCTTGATAACGAGTCATCGATATATTAGGTCAATGCTATCTAAATCGCACGCACATTTGGGTGTTTCATGCATTGCATCACAAGATATCATTAATTGGTAGATTATCAATTAATAGTTGACTCTGTGATTATGTATATAACGTTCTTTATGAGTTTGATTATCTATCGTGAATACGTTGACAATTAGCTCACACCCACATAGACTGTTTTGGCAGGTAACGTGGAGATGACAGTTTAATTCACTGTAGTCTTGATCTTAACCGCGGTGGCATTCATATCAGTATCAGGATGTCGTGTCTCGGGGCTTAAGAAATCTCTTGTTACTTTGCTTTTAGTTTCTTGTCATATTTATGTAAGACGTTGGGATTTGAGTTATATTTATATTTGGTTTTATGCTAGCTTGAGTTTTATGAGGATTTATTATGTACCTATATTTGAAAGATGTGTGTAAGATTATGTGATGGTTTACTCTGATGTACATAATATTTTTGTGTGGTTGGTTCATGGTTATATAAAGTAATGGTATTTATTCTGCTATGTTCTATTTTAGGGTATGGATTAAGGTGTTGTTCACAAGTATGGCGACCTATACAATCACGCCTCACCTAATTTGACATTAATAATGTCTAATTGGGATAGGGGTGTGATAGTGGATGTCATTGGGATTGGCACCTATTGGTTGGATTTGAAGGGTGGTCGCACTCTTGACTTTCATGACATACTTTATACATCAGAGATGTGGCGGAATCTGCTTTCAATTACTAGTTTACTTAGTCTTGATTATCGTTTCTGTTTTGAGACTTAGTTTGTATGCATTTATCATGGGTCTGTCTATTATGGTTATGAATATTTGTTGGATGGTTTTATATTTTTGGATGTTGATATTTCTAGTATAGATAATGCTTTAAAATCTACAATTTCATTTAATGCTTCTGTGCATGATTCTTCTATTGATTTTGTGAGATGGCATTTCAGACTATGACATATTGGACAGGACACAACAGAATGGCTAGGCTAGCTAGAGAGGGTCTTTTGGATTCACTCGCTAGGATCGACTTGCTAGTTTATGAAAGTTGTCTTCAGCAGAAGGCAACCAGAATACCTTTTGGCAAGGCTCAAAGGGCATGTTTTCCATTACAGCTTATTCATTCAGATATTTGTGGTTCCATGAATGTGAGAGTAAGGCATGGTGCACCTTATTTTATCATATTTATAGATGACTACACATGTTTTGGTCAAATCTATCTGTTCTCACATAAATCAGAAGTATTAGATTGTATTAGACGTTATCTTCTTGAGGTCAAAAATCAGTTAGACAGGAGCACTAAGGCTCTAAGGACTTATCGTGGCCATGAGTATCTTCCTGAGTTATTTCGAGAGCTCTGTGAGGATAAGGATATACTTAGACAGCTGACCATTCTAGGTACTCCGCAACAAAATGGTGTAATAGAAAGACAGACCCGCACTTTGTTAGACATGGTTAGGTCAATGATGACGCAACCTAATCTTCCAATATCTTATTGAGGGGATATCTTGTTGATTGCCACCTATATTCTTAATCGTGTGCCTTCTAAATCTGTCACATCTACCCCTTATGAGCTATAGACAGACAAGAAACCTGACCCAAGTCATTTGAGACCGTACGGTTCAGCAGCTTATGTACACAATGCTTCTCATAAGTATGGAAAGTTAGGCCCTAAAGGGAAGAAGTGTATCTTTATATGCTATTTCGAGCACTCAAAGGTATATATGTTAATTGGAAAGCAGCCGGATGGGAGTGTGACTGAGAAAGAGTCACGGGATGCAGATTTTCTGGAGAATGTTTTTCCAAGTAGGGGGGAGGTGTCTAAAGATGTGGATCTCTATGAGATGGAGGATATTTAGGATAGTGCAACAGGTGGACTAGTTGAGACTAAGGGAGAGATTCATTAACCTCCTAGGGATAGTGAGAGCGATACACTAACTGATATGTTAGTTGATAATTATTCTCAAGACATTCTATTCCGTCGGAGTACACATGGGACCGTCCCTCGTCGTCATTATAAGATTAAGGGAGAAGCTTTTATGATAGCTTCACACAATGATGCTGAGCCAAGGATAGTTAAAAAAGCTCTCACATCATCTGTTAGAGAGAAATGGATTGTTGCTATGGATGAGAAGATGAATTTTATGAGAGTTAATTAGGTCTGGGACTTGGTTGAACTTCGGCTTGAACGTAAGGCTATTGTGAACAAGTGGATTCTCAAAGTCAAACATAAGGTGGATAGTTCTATTGAGAGGTACAAGGCACATTTGGTCACAAAGGGATACACTCAGCAAGAGGGTATTGACTACGAGGAGACTTTTTCTCCAGTAGTTAGATTTACTTCCATTCGCCTTATGCTAGCCATTGTAGCTCATTTAGACTTTGATATGTATCAGATGGATGTTAAGACTACATTCCTCAATGGTGAGTTGGATGAGGAAACTACTTGGATCAGCTTGAGAGCTATGTAGTTGCTGGCCAGGAGCACAAAATTTGCAAGCTCTATAGATCTATCTATGGCCTGAAGCAATCATCCAAGCAGTGGTACTTAAGATTTCATCGAGCCATAACTTCTAATGGGCTCATGATGATTGAGGAGGACCATTGTGTATACGCTAAACGGTTCAAGTGCAATTTCATTATATTGTCACTTTATGTGGATGACATCTTACTGACTAGTAAAGACATGGAGTTGATTGTTTCCACTAGAGGGTGGTTATCATCCACTTTAAAGATGAAAGACATGGGTGAAGCAAGTTTTATATTGGGAGTAAAGATCCTAAGATATTGCTTCAAGAGACTTCTTGGTTTATCTCAAGAGACTTACATTAAGAGGTCCTTAAGCGATTCAGAATGCAAGACTGCAAACCCATTGATACTCCTATCATGAAAGGCGAGAGCCTAAGCCTTGATATGGAACCTAAGACTCCATAAAAGAAAGAACAGATGTCCTGAGTACCATATTACAGTGCCATAAGGAGCTTGATGTACGCTGTGATGTGTACTTGCCCTGATATCAGTTATGCTGTTGGGTTAGTGAGTCGTTACCAATCGAACCCAAGACTTGCTCATTAGAAAGCAGTCAAGAGGATACATAGGTATCTGAAAGGGACTGCAAATTTCGTAATATGTTATCAGTATTTGGATATGTGTTTAGTCGACTATAATGATGCTGATTGGGGTGGTGACCATGATGAGCGGAAGTCCACATCGGGATATGCCTTCTTGCTCAATGGTAGGACCGTTTCATGGAACAGCAAGAAGCAATCATGTATTGACTTATCCACTATGGAGGCAGAGTCTGTGGCAAGCTGGTCTGCCGTACAGGATGCTGTTTGGTTAAGGAGGTTCGTTGGACATTTGGATGTCGTCACATTCCTTATCGAGACTGTGAGTATTTATTGTGATAGCATAGCAGCACTGGCCTATGCTAAGGATCCTAAGTACCACGATAAGACGAAGCATATTGATATGAGATATCATTTTATTAGAGACACGGTAGCACAGTGGGAAGTGATCTTGACTTACATCCCTACAAGTCGTATATCAGTAGACCCTATGACAAAGCCCATTGGTAAAGAGGTTTTTGTCACTCATGTTAGGGCATTTGGACTATGTAGGTAGTGATGATGTGTAATTTGTTTTATCAGTTGATTACTTTGTACCTTTTGAATGTTTAGATATTTTATGTTATGATGCATATTTCATTTCAGTAACTATTGTATAGTTCTGTTTATTGCATAATACACAAATGAGATTGAGAGTATATCATCAGGTTGATAGGCTCTCCCACACGAGCTATCACTTTTGGCGCTTTTGAGAGTGAGTAAAGTTGAGACGTTATAGGCTATTGTGTCACTCTATTTTTAGATAGGATGAGATCTAATTGTCGAAGACTGATGGTGGTTATTTCCCAATATCCACCATAACCTCTTTAAAAGCCAGATGTGAGTTTTACATTTTGTCGCCTTAATAGAGAGCGAGCAAATGAGAAACACAAGTTAGGCATTTGTTTAGCTACTAGACTAAGATCTGTACAGTGTTGATAGTCTGATATAGGTTCCGTGAGTGAACTATCCACTATAACATGTGTTCATACTACATATGCTAAGCAATCAAACTTAAGGAGGTGAATGAGTCCTCGGTCTTTTCATCGTGTGAGCCCTTACCAATCACTTTTAGTGATCATATGTTATTATACCCTCCTTATGACTTTTGACTATGCCATAAGGTGAAAGGGTTAATGCAACTACTTTGGCATGAAACCTTATGGTCATGATTGATTCGGCCTTCCAAACATTACTGGGAAAGCGGATAGTCCTTATCCGAGTGGCATGAGGGCAAATGAAGGATTATCATGTACATTAGGGATATATTCCAAGCGCGCAACTTACATTCGCGTTTCAATATTGTGATATAAGTATGAGTATAGTGCTAACCTTGAGGGGTTAGGTATGCTTCTAGAGGGGATGAAGATACCTACATTGATGTATTTAGATGGATTCAGGATATTTGAGACACTTGTTTCTCTTTTTTAGATGTGGTTGATATCTCTATACTGGTTTTTATAAAGTATGGTATAGAGTTCCCAAAACTTTAGCGTACTCAGCGGTCACACGACTCATTTATTTTATGATCATACATTGTGATGTTTGGTTGGTTGAGAGATTGATGTTGTTCTTATGCATACCCATGTGCGAGTGGAAGATGTTGGTATATAAGTAGGCCGGTTCGGGCACCCATGAGCATGCCCCAACCCATAACAAGTGGGTGGTTGGTTTGCCCTACCACTTGTTAGTGTCCACCAACAAGTGGGTGGTTTGATCCACCATCATTAAACCCACTTACCATGTATCATGCCCACTAAGCAATTGTCTACTAACACCCATGATATGTAGGGGTGTGTGAGTGTGGTTGCATGAGTGATTGGTATGGTGTAAGAGTCTATACGGGTGATTCCTTTTGAGAGTAAACTCTTTCTCTTTCTCTCCCAAAAACACATAATTAAGAGAGACTCTTGAGTTATGAATCATGAGAGTGTTTTTGGCTTTTTAATAAAGATTTAATTGCACTTTATCGCGAGTAAATTTACAGAATCGAGCAGGAACACGGGGAGAATTTTTGGTTCAAGAATTGACTCTTTTAGGCTTGCTTTCGAACACTCTTGAAAAGGTAAGTTCAGTTCGTATTATTTGTAGACTAATTCTACAATTTCTCTATTGAACTCTGTTTTGATCTTGCAATATATTTTTTTAAAAGAGAATCAACTCGAGTTCAATTCAGTTTCCGAGCTCCTGTATCTGCAATCAATTGGCACGTCGATTGCTCATTTGTTTCGCTATTTTTACCCAATTTAACATATCAAGGGCCGGCCTTGCAGGACTATCTGCATGCATTACATGTAATTTTTGCACTATTGTGTTGACATCTTTCGTTTTTCTTGTTCTCTGAAATAAAGAAAAAAAATAAATAAGAACTCTTTAGTTTCTGTGTTATCCAGGCAAAGCTATCTTGATTCTGCTTGTGGTGAGAGCTCTCTTTGGAAGATTGGGCAGCATGGTTATTTGATCAGGTTATCCATAGATCTCTTCTCTGCTCTTACATTGTATCCTTTTAATTTTCCATCTATATCAAATGAGCAAGACATTAACTGTGCTTTTATATTTGTAGAAAGAAATATGTTTTAACTTTTTTTATTATTATTAAATAAGATATTTTACTGATCAATTTTAATCTCAAACGTAGAGTTTGTGATAATGATGTCATGGTCTGCATGTTTTGTACTGGTTCTAGCAGCATGGATGTTTCGATTGGTATGATCTATTGCTTGCATTGTCTTGAACTCTATTTTAGTTTAAGGGAAAAATAGGCAGGAGGACCAGGGAGCCTAACCTATGGCCAGAGCTACATTGTCAAAAGGAATTTAATGGTAATATAGTCAACCTTTAAAACAAATAATTTGTCAAATTATTATTTTTCTCTTCGAATATTTTCTTCATAAACCTAACTTGTTTAAATATTTGTAGGGACGCCTAATTCATAGCATTGTTCTTGAGAGTTCTCCCTGTTTTTCTTTCTTTCTTTTTTTTTTCCTCTTTTTTTGAGGTCTCTCATCTTTTCAATTGGAAGCATAGCTTGATAGGAATCCAAATGCTCAACAAAAAACAAAATAAAAACAAAAAACCTTGAAAGAGAGATAAAGAGAGATTATTTTTTAGCATTGGCAGGAAATTGCAAAACCAATTTATTAACACCAAATGATAATAACAACAGTCATAACAAAAACTGGAAATTAAACAACCTAAAAGAAACTCAAAACAAAGAACAAGCAAGCACATCAAGCCCCCATTGCTGTTCATTTTCAAATAAGAGTTCTTTCATGTCAAATCTTGAAGAACTATAATCCTGATGATATGTGCTAAATCTGCTTTGAAACATGCACCAGATACATTTACAAATTATTGCAATCGGTTTATGTTTTTTAAGATACGGGAACGGCCGTACCTTGAGGATAGTTTTTATTTGGATTGCTTGTAGTTACTATTTGGTCTGATCATAATTATTGCTTGAAGTAATCACATTAAGATAAATATGTAATAATTGTGCATTCCAATTGTAGTAACCACAGTTCACATTTGTAGTAACTGCGGCTAAATTATAGTAACAGGGCACATTTATGGTTACTGTGTTTTCACCAAAATATCTCAATTTTTTTAAAACCTCTATGCAATGACCAAACTTTTTTTGTTTTGTTGATCTAAGAGCTAAAATTGCAAGGTGCCTTAAAAGACCTCCAAAGTTACTAAAAAATAAATCCTTTTAGATATATTTTGAAAGTTATTGAAACGTACAAGTAGAGATTTCTTTCTTAATGTACCGAGCTAAGCAATTATTTAGTGGTAGTTAGCTTATTCATTAATGTACTAAATAAAATTGATCGTACATAAGTTAAAATACTAATTTTGTGAAAAAAAAAATGATGACCATGGAAAAAAAAGAAAGAGAGAGAGAGAAGAAGAAACAATGAAGTGTAGGGCAATGCGGGCAAAATTCAAATTGTATATGAGGTCAATGGTTGAAAAATATAAAGGCTAAGATTAGCTTGTGTAGCTTGTGTAGATGGCTCTGTACGTTGCCTGTCCCTATCATGGATTAACAATCACACTCATCTTATTCTTAGGTAACCAAATATAACCCAAAGTCTTCTCTATGACTAGGTAAACAAAAAACAATTTATGACTTACAGATGAATCTCAGACTTTGAACAATATAAACCAATACTCTTGTACCAAACCAATATTCTGAAAAATTCATCTCGCCGGCCGATGACCGGAGTCGTGTGTAATATCTATTTGCTTGTAATAAGAAAAACAATATCATATACAAATATATATAAAGAAAATAGAGAGAGGGAAGCAACCGTAGTAATGAAATGATTTTACCCAAAATCACTGTCTCTCAAGATCTTCTAGTCCATCATCTTGTCCGCAAGATTGAATCCGTCGGGTTGATCTTTCCATACTAAGCATTCTACGAACGGAGCTCAAGCGCGAGCTTGATCCACCAACTTTAGCAGAGGATTGTATCTCACCATCTGATATACCTTCCATGCCTGTTAATGCAGAGTTCATGGGTTCTAGAGGCGGAGCCGTGGGTGGAGCACCAGCCACCGACTCACGTGGCTCGGTCACGAGCCGTGGCTCAGCGTCGGCGCGGCAAATCGGACATGTTGAGTGTGAACTAAGCCATTTATCAACGCACTCTGCATGGAAAGTGTGCTTACAGTTTGGTAGAAGCCTAGCCATTTCATCGTCGTCTAGGATGCTCAAACAAACTGCACAGTCTGTTGGCCCTTTCTCGTCGTTGGCATCGGTTTTTTTGAAGACAAAAACCGGTAGAGAGGCGATGACAGCCGGGTCGAGCCCGGTCTTTGGCGGCTCGCTAGTGTGCACCTGAGAAACTGCTAGCCCCAGCCGTCGAATGGCGGCTCTGCGGCGTGCTTGGCGCCGGAGGACACATCTGGCATATATGTGAAGTATAACAACAAGTACAACCACAAAAGATAACGAAATTATCGCAGTGAGCATGATATTGCTGCTTAGATCATATCGGTTCCTTCTATGGGGTGGTGGGTAATCGTCAAGATCGTTGCCCATGGCGGATGTGCCGGTGCCGGACGAGGGGCTAGCTAGAGGGTGGCTTATTTTGGTTTGGTCTTTGCAAAAATGGGGATATCTAACAACTCTCTACATATAGATATAGTTTCTAAGGTTTCGTAGTGGCCTCTTTCTTGTGCATGTGACTTGTTATATGCGTGAGATGTTGGGTTTCCATGGAAAAGAAAAAGAACAAGCCAAAGACAATGACTCCTATGTTTTCTAAAGAGACTGTTGAATGTTGACTTCCTCTTCCACAATTTCTTAATTTTTTGTTGTATTCTCAGTTCTTTTTTAAGGTGTAGTATTCTTCTTCTTTTGTTCTATTTGAAAGATGGGAGGCTTCACATGATTATTAGAAAATGTAAGGGTTAATTGTCCTAAAATTAAAGATTATGTTATGCAAACAGAATTTACATGTTCATATGGAATGATTGGTCTGTTTGTGATTTTTTTATTTCAAATCAAAACACTCACAATTTTATTTTGTAATTTTAAAAATGCAGCTACTACATCGTTCTCTAGTGTTTTATGTGTACAAAATTAGGTGAGAAAATTATTTTCCAAAATTAAATCCTTACTAAGGAACCATAGCATGTACGTGTATGTACCTATCTTTGTATTTTCAGAGCAAGCGTACACAACTTTTGAGGGCATTGTAGTAATTCAAGCTTGCGTGTTCTTATATTTTATATACATTTCATTAGACTGAAAATGTCAAAGAAAAAATATGCATTGCTTTCTTGTCTACGCCGTAACTAATAAGCTGAGACAAACCTGGAGACAGTTCCTTGCCAGTATGATGGTTAATTGATTGATTACAAATGAAGGGAAATTAGGGAGGGGCCAGAAGAAGTAGCAAAAGTCTTCAAACTTAGTGGGCCTACTAAGGGAGGCGTAGGATCACCTACGCTTGTTTTCCAGATCATTGACTATGAATTATATGTGTATGCATATATACATACATATATATATGCCAATGTTGGCTAATATAACTGATTTCCTACCAATGCTTCATAATCAGAAGTTATTTTCAAAATTTTAAAAATACCTTTTGGCACTAACCCATATTCTTTACAGGGTCATATAATAATAATACTGAACAAAATACAATAGCAAGGTAATGATATGCATAATTATATTTCTCACTGCTAAATACAAGAAATCACCTAAAACGCTTGCGCTTGTGTTTAAAAGAGACAAAATGAGGTGAGAAATTAGATTGTGTGTAGTATTTTTCAATAATCAGAATCTCCTAGCTCTGAGAATGCTAGGACTTGATCTGCTCTAATTTTGTGGTAACAAGGATGTATGAAAGCATTTCTTAACTCTACCATGTCTGTGTAAACGTAAGTAGGTCCTCCAATGTACCACCCTACCTCTTTTTCCTTGTGAGAGAGTCTACTCAATACTTTTGGTGTGAATGGTATAGGTAACAACAATGTTAAAGTATGCATGTGGGTAAGAAAAACCCTTATCCCATGTTTGGGAGAGGACTTAACATAGCCTACAAGAAGTTCATATTACACGTGGATTATCTGTTATCTTACTCAGAGACGAAACTACCCTTATACAGTAGAGGGCTATGCTTTGACAAAAATCCCTTAATATAGTACCCCCTCTCTAGTCGATGTAAAATTTTCTAATATTTTGGCCGCAAAGATAAAATCCCCTTACTTGGACAAGTATCTCTTTATATGGTGGCGCTTCCTTTCTGCTCTCTCTAGTTGGCATAAATTTTTTAATGTTTTGATTCCAAAACCAAATTTCTAATTCTAGTCTCACTTCATCTTTGGTCGATTGACTATCTTATGGGTTGCCCTAATTTCATTCCACTTCATAACGCAGTCCCTCCAGACTGGTAGATAAGAGGACAAGATAATTCAAGATATACATGTGATAATACTTTTAACTGTATGAGTAATGTTATGTAAATATAATTTTTGTACGAAATATTCATGCAAATTATCATTGCCTTTTGTTACTGATATGGTCGCTTAGGAGAAAAATTCATTGTAATTAAGTATTGCCGTATAAGTTACAAAATGTCTACATTTTCGTAGTGCATTGAATTCTTTTTCTTTTCTTTTAAAATAATTGAACCTACAAAAGTAACATAAAATATTTTGCCTTTGGGAACCTTTTCTAACTTTACGAATAGTTTACATGGCCCATTCACCAGGAAAATATGGTGTTGAAATTGAAATACAGACTGAGGCATGATGGCTAGTCAACCAAGAAGACTTTTTGTCCTAAAATTAATGATGCATATAATATTCAAGTATCTGATTGAATGAATACCCTTTTGTCCAAAACAGCGACACCGTTGAACTTTTACCACACACACAGACTTTGCCATTCTTGTAGGAAGGACTTGGAGGGGAAGAAAACTCTAGAATATAAGGTCAATTAAATTATATATACATGCATATATATAGTATTAGCAAGTCTATTGTCACTAACAATAACATTAAGCACATCATTTTATATGAATAAGAGATCACTCAAAGTCTGAGTTGAAAAATCTGCTTCAATTAAGTGTTTTAACTAGCATTCCCATTCTTTGTTCTTTTTTTTTTTTTTTTGGTATTTTAGCCACCAGTCAACACCAACCAGTGAAGTAAAATTTCATGCCATTACAACTTTATGTTCATACGGAAAAATCAAAATAGGCCGTGTAGACCGGTAGTCATGTCACGCCCAAGTCCACATGGCTTAGTTTTCAAACCGTTGTTCTGCTTTCAGAATGAAGCTAGCTGGCTCCTGTTAGTTTTTTAATCACTGAATTACTATGCTATTCAACCTCGAATTGAATCCATAACATCTTTTTTCATATATATACTGGTCTTGTATGTGTTTGGGCGCCTAGCTACTCCGCCGGGGCTGGGCTGCTTCTTGGCCCATGGCTGCAGCAGCCTTGGGATATTGCTGGGGCAGAATTTGGGCTCCCTTGGATCAATGTCCGGGCCAAACTTGGCTGGTCACGGGCTCTAACTTGTACCATGCTTGGGCTCGTTGGGCACTTTGTCCGGCGGGTACCCTTTGGCAACCACAAGAGCTCAAGATTTTCATACCAAAATATACGGTCACATGGTACGACCTGTGAAGACCATTTCAAACTTTCCTTTTGCTAGGATTTTTCAATTAAGATTTTTCTTTCAGATAGATTATTCCACACATCCGCTCGTGCAGTGGCAGACCTAAAAAAAATTTTTAGTGGACGCAAAAAATACTTTTCAATAATTATTTTATATGTAAGATAATAAATGCAAAAAATATAATAATATTCAAAATTATAAATGATAACAAATATTCTTTTCGTAAAGGATATTTCCATAATTGTTTCAAAATAAATTTCAAATGTTTAAAAATCACATTTTATCAGACCAAATACAAATACAAACTCAAACATTAACTAGATGTCGGAGTTCTCAATTAGCAAGTACTAGTAAAACTATTCAACATTAAACAAATCAAGGAAAATCGGACATAAGACATTTTCTCGTTAAGATTGATATAAACTAAACTCAATATTAAGCGAATCAACTTACTTGATGGTTGTTCCAAAATATAAACTCAACATTAAACAAATCAACAATCAAGGGACATAGGCCATTGGCAGGTTTGAAGCTGTTAGCCGAGGCGTGAGAGATTTTGCTTCAATGCCTTTAGATTTCAAACTTGTTGGTGACGTCCAGAGAGAGAGCGAGCACAGAGGTTGGTTGGGTTGGGAGAGAGAAAGCAGAGCGTGAGAGAATTTGTTAAGAGAGCACATAGAGTGAGAGTAATTTTTAGGGCTTAGATTTAGGTGTATTCGGGTATGGATTTAGGTCTATTTGATTATTGGGTATGAGTTTGGACGACTTGGGCTTGGACGTGTTATTTGAATTGGGTCAGGTGAAGCAATGTTTTGAAAACTGAACCGTTGAGAGAATCAAGAAACAGATCTGGTCATTGGTTCAACCGTTGAGTCAACTATTATTGATTCATGATGTCATAATTATATTATTAATAGTAATAAAAGGTATTTTATTTTTCTACATTAGTTTTGATTCTTAAAACCTAAAATTTTACCTTAAAAAATTGAACTGGACTTTCCAACAACCAATTTAATTGATTGGGTTGCGATTCAACTGTGATTCTTGCTGAGTTTGATCAGGTTTTGACCAAAATAGGTTTAGATGGCTGACCGAACCTTTTCTTCAACTGATCAATTGTTCAACCGCTTGAACTGACCAATTTGATCTGATTTTTAAAACATTGGGGTGAAGTCTATATTTTAAATGGGTCGGATAAAATTTATTTTATTATTATTTTTTTCAAAATTCAATGGACGCGACCGCGACAGCTTGGTCAATCATCGGTTACGCTAGTGCGTATTACCCTTTAGCATCATGCAACCGTTTACAAACATTGATCTTCATTTATTTTAATTTATGTACCATCCAAAAATGGTGGTGTGCCAGGTTTGGCAGGAACATAGTGAGGATTTTATTTTTGAGATATGCCAAATCTTAAAATAAAAATGTTTACCTATTGATATAATTATTTTACTTTTTCTTTTTATATATTTTAAGTTCTAGCATAAAAAAAATATTTTAGGATAAAAAACTAAATTTGTGTAGGAGAATAAAATCAACATTTATTCAATGCCTCAACAAATCATGAAATATAAAAATTAATTAATTAATTATTCCTTAAACAAAAAAAAAAAAAAAAAAAAGAGTAAACTCACAGTGCACTATAGAAAATTTTTGATATTTCATTAGATTAGGACCTTAAAGAAGATTCTAAATTACAGAGGGTACCAATAAAATAGATATTTACCGATATATTATATATAAGTAATATATATGTATATACATATGAAAGTCATACAAAAGATAGGGGTGCCGTGGCTCATTTAAAATAAGTTCATTTACAATGTGCTACGTACTTGGAAAGAGCTCTTGCTTAACAAAGCTGATTGCCTTACTTGTTATATTGGCGTTTGTCTTCCCCTCCTGTAATCCTTACATATATAGTTATCCATCAAATCCTCATATATATGTTTTTCAACAAGTTGACTAAAGGTAAGGCTGCTTATCTAATAAATTTCTAAAATTATAATCGGTAAATTTCTGTGATTTACAAGATTGGATCCTATTCTATTTATTAGGTAAACTAGGAAACCAATTTCAGAATATTATGTGAAATTTTTATTTACACTCTACAAATCGTTTTTTATGCTTGGTTGTAAGTTGGGCTGACATATATCCATATTATATCTACCAAATTAGTAAAAGAAAAAAGCAAATAATAGCACTATTTTTGTTTTTAATAATTTGATGTCTGTTCATATATTTTGAATGCTAATTTTATTACTTTCCTTTTCTTTTGTTTCATTTTTTGAGATTTATGAGAATGAAAACTATGAATAGTTTGAGAAAACATTCGTTTTTTCGAGTCGTTTGTATTTTCTAGCTATTCAATTTTGGAAAACATCGAAAAATTTTGAAATAGCTTAATGGCAAAATAACTTTTCAGCCGACTACTAGAGGATGTGATTCATGCTCTGATTTTAACGTTTTTGTTGAATCAAAAGAAAACAAAATTTTAAAAAATAATGCCCAAATTGATTAAAAATTGTGCTTTGAGTGTAATTAATTAATCCAACTACATCATGTGAACATGATTGATTAATTTAACAAAAATCTTTCCCACTGTGTTTAAAAAAAAGAAAAAAAAATTCAAGTAACCCCTAAAGTAAGAATAATTAAGCAGGCAATGCAAAAAAGAAAGAGATAATTATTAAAAGGTAAATCCTTGAAAGTTAAAAGATTAAAATTATAGTCATTACTAAAAAAAAAAAATTCAAACCAAAAAGTTCAAACTATTCAAAAGAAGAAAAAAATAAATTAACCACGTTATTCATCACATCGTCAACCTCGTCAAACTCAATTACCCATATGATATCAGCTAATCTTATGATACTAAGATGTGATTTAATAAATTAAGTATGGATGTATACCTAAATTATGAAGAATACTCAGTCAATTTATGTAATCTGAAATCACATTTGATATTTAAATATCTGACGTGACATAATTTCTTTTTCTATCCTTTTTTTTAATTGTTTAAATTTTTTTCTTTAAATGCTTTAGTTAAAACACTGTTTTTTTTTGGCTTTTATGTCTTTTACATCCCACCGTTCACCTTTGTAAAAATTAAAATTTAAAAATATTACAATCAGCCGATTTTTTTACTACATTTTCACTTCGTAGACAAGCAACTGAATTCCACATGCATTAATTAATCTCAACCCTACTAACTTTTATCTATAGGTAATAAAATTGAGATAGAAATGGCTTTAGTAGCACTATTTTAAAACTTGTTTGGAACTCAGGGAAATGAAAGAGAAAAAAACAAAAAAAAGTGAGAGAAAAATTATAATGGAGTGCTATTTTTCTTCTATTTGATTTTCTTAAAGAAAGTAAAAGGAAAGTGAAAAAAATACTCCTTTGTTTGAAATTTAAAGGAAAGAGAAAAGAAAACATAGGATAATTATTGAAAAAGAAAGAAAAAAGAAAATATAGAATAATTATTGAAAATGAAAGAGGCAAGAAAATGAAGAAAGAAAAAAAAAAAGAAGAAAAACAATTTTCTCTTGCTCTTCTTCTCCATTTTTTTGGGTTAATTTCATTTTACACTTCTGCACTTTACATTTAGTCTCACTTTAGTCCCTCCACATTAAAATGTAACAGTTAACCCCTTAGAGTTTTGGTCAAGTGCCACTTTTGTCCTTCCGTTAGCTACTGTTATATTACTTAATAAAAAATGGTCATGTGGACATTATATGTAAAAATTTTAAGAATAATATAGGAATTTTGCACATTGTTTTTAAAAATGAGAAAATTAATTAAGAAATAAGATTGTATATATTATTTTTAGGATTAATTATTAACATACACTCTAAATTATAAATCAGTATATAATTAATCAGTGTGAATCAGTATAATTGTAAAATAAAGTATAATTAGTAAGATAAAAATTAGATTTTTAAAAAATAACTAATTTCACTAAAAAAAAATAACCAACACGCCCATTTAAGTTTTTTTTTTTTTAAAATTTGATTTTTGTCTTACTAATTATACTTTATTTTTAGGATTATACTGATTTACATTGATTAATTATATATTGATTCAAAATTCAAAGGGTGTGTTAATAATTAATTATATACTGATAACAATGAGTATATAATTAATTAGTGTGAATCAATATAATCCTAAAAAAAAAAATATAATTAGTAAGACAAAAATTAAATTTTAAAAAAAATAACTTAAATGGGTTTGTTAGTTTTTTTTTTAGTGAAATTAGTTATTTTTAAAATTTTAATTTTTGTCTTATTAATTATACATTATTTTTATGATTATACTGATTCACACTGATCAATTATATACTAATTCATAATTCAGAGGGTGTGTTAATAATTAATCCTAAAGATGATATATACAATCTTATTTCTTAATCATTTTTCTCATTCTCAAACACAATGTGCAAAATTATTATATTGCCCTTAAAATTTTTACATATGAGACCCATATGACCATTTTTCGTTAAGTAATACAACGGTAGCTAACGGAAGGATTGAAGTGGCACTTGATCAAAACTCTAAGAGTTGATTGTTACATTTTAAAGTAGAGAGATTAAAGTAGGACTGAAGGTAAAGTATAGGGGTGCAAAGTAAAATTAACCCTGTTTTTTTCTCTTCTTTCCGAAGCCTGTTTGGAAATAGAGGAAAGAAAGGAAAACGGAAGGAAAATATTCCTTTCTGCTTGCTTTCTAGCTTGGTAGGAAGTGGAAACAAAACTTCTAAGAAATTCAAATTATTTTCCCTACCATTCCTCTTCCTTTCCCTGTTCTCTGCTAGGCGTTGTGTTCTGTAGGACAGACTACAGAGTACAGAGTGATGAGGGGCAACGACGTCGATGTAAAATTTCACTTTCCCACATATCCGATTACTCACCACCAACACCAGGACCATATGCTTTATTAAATCACCACATTTGGAAACCCTAACCTTAATTGTCTCCCAGCTTCTCCTTTCTCTTCGCATAGCATCTAGGGTTTCGTCTTCTTCGACCCTACATTGTCAGTTAAATGGTAAGCAAACTCCAAGCAACACGTAACACGCATAAGCATTGGTTGTTCTCCTTTTGAGAATTTTGTTGATTACATCAAGTTGCCATTGTACTATTGATGTCTTACATTAGCTTTCCCAAATTCCAATTATCCACATATATTATCATACTTAGTTTATTACGATCATACTCTGTTTCAATTGTGTCACTGGGTTCCGCGAGATTTCATACTAATCTAGGTTCTAGGGTGTTGATGGGTTGTAAAATTGACTGAATTATGGATTGTGGGTATCAGAATAATCAGGAATCGTTCAGTTGTTTTAGTCAATTCTTATGAAATTTATAATGTTTTGCATACTACTGATGTACGCATGATGTATTTGGCTTTTTGCTTGTTTGGTAATGGAAAGCGAACATTTGGAATACTTGAAAATTTGGTTAGATTGTTTGTAAATGCATTTTTATTTCTACCCATTCTCCTTATAAGATAGTTCAACTCATTCATCTTGTGTGGCAGGCTTGAAATTGTGGAGTTTGCTGAACTGAATTACTTCATTGTTGAGCAATTTCCTGTATATACTCTAGAATCAGAATGTGTCAATCAAGGGGCATGAAGTGCTACGAATGACAGAATATGCTGCTATACCTTCAGATATCAAGCTGCATGTGCACAGAAATGGTCTCAGAAGTTGCTTTCTGCCCAAAAATTCATATTAACAAGGTTTTGTTCTTTTGCTTAATTACTTAAAATGTCATTGCTATTCTTCTAAATCCTTTTTGTCTAGTTATATTAAACACCAGGTAGTCCATGTGCCATTGTGCATTACGTATTGTTCATGAAATACTACAAACTCTTTATGAACATATGTTTCCACATAATCCACAAGTATTTCCTTGCCGAGAAAAAGACAAAAAGAAAGTGGAAAAGAATTGGCCAGGGTTGTGGCTAGAGTATTTTGGTGGCTTATGTAGCTGTTTGAGACAGATAATTGGTAAATTTCACTAGTAGGTTAGAAACACCTTTGAAGCATCCCGGTTGCTTGGGCTGATTCCCCAAGAATTAAAAGAGGATTGTAATATATTCTAAAGCATTATCAAAATGCAAAGTACGAATTGAACAACCAAACTGATTTTCAATTTCTTTATGGGATAATTAAAAACAAAAGAAATTTGAGGATGATCATTTATTAAAAATCACCAAGCCATTCTTGAAAAATAATCCACAAAAGTACCAAAATAAGGGAACCCTTGGACACTCTTAGGGTAAGTTGGACCCAAGATGTTGGTATGAACTAATTCAAAAGGGGTAGCTTGATGATTATTGACACGGGAAAAAGGGAACTTGACAATGCTTGCCCAGCCGACAATCCTCACGCTCCAATTTAGATGAAGACTTAAAAGGACGAACTAGAAATTTCAAAAACTGCAAGGAGGGATGACCCAAATGGCAATGCAACTGATGCCTAGAGACTCTACCATTAAAGGAAACAACACCAATCGCAACCCACTATCCAAGTAGTACAATCCGTCTTGCTCACGACCTCCTCCAATCATCTTCTCTGTTCTAAGATCTAGAAAAATGCATGGGGAATAAAAAAATCATCGCAAAGTTTAAGGATTTGGTTAACTTTCTAACAAAAAGTAAATAGAAAGCAAATTGAGGCACATATTGTTTGAAGGATAAGAACAAAGATTCTATAGGATCGACACTACCACAACTACTAGAATAAGCAAGAGTGACAAAGGACTTAGAAGTATAGCTATCTAAGTGGGAAAACCAAGAGGACTAACCAATCATATGAGCTGAGGCCCGAGTCAATGACTCAAGTGTATGGACCATAAGTAGCAAGACCTGCACTGTTACCTGAGTGGGCAAGAGTAGTCACTGTCTACTCTGAAGTAGAAGGACCAGGCACTGCAGACACACACCATTGAGAAGTGGTAGATCAACATCAGAGGAGAGGATAACCTAATCACCATGATCCTCTTATGGCTTGCCAATCACATCATAAAACCTATCCACTAGATGACTGTCACTGCTACACTTAATGTACCGACCTCTACCAGCATCAAAAGCACTAGTCTGTCCCCCGAAATTATTAGAAACTCCTATACGTCCTTTGTTTCGTAGATCCATTTTATTTGACCCGTGACCCTGATAATTACCACCTGTTTTCCTCTCCAATATCCCCTCTGATTAGAAGAAATTATTAAGATTGAATTATCTATGCCAATAGTACTAGAGGAAGATGGAGATACAACAGGTGCCCTCAAAACACAAGAACAAACGTTGTTGAGTGACGGAAGATTCCCATTTGCAGCTAAAATCTGGCTTTGAATACTCCAAAGGCTGAAGGTCTGGATGCAAGCCAGAAAAAATTTAAAAACGTGAAATTCATCTCTGTTTCTTTAAGGTATTCATATGTCTTTATTTAAGCTCATTTATCGTCCCTTTCAGCTTACTACTGTACTCACCTACACTCTTGATCCCCTTGCTGCAATAAGAATATATTCTTATAAAGCTCCATGAGACTTTTTTTTACATTGAAAACATCTCCCTTACCCCATATGTCCTTAGCAGTATTCAAAAACATAAAATTATCACTAATTTGAGGGTTCCATATTATTTCAAAACCATGTTACAACCTATTCATTATCAATGCAACAGTGATTGTACCCCTTATCATCTGTAGATGGAGGGTCATACAAAATAAATTTCAATTTATTTTTTGAACCCTAACCTGACCAGAAGGTTTGAGTTTGTAGCAAATTTCCAACATTTAAGAGATGCAGAGACGGGACCAACTTTGACATAACTGCTACCACTTTCAGCTATGAAAAACGAACTTTCACATAATATGCTACCAGCAACCAGAATATTGAACTGTGACACTAATTGGTAGATCTCAAACATCAATTATTCCGCTTACATGTATGACACTAACTTACAATCATCACAGCTTAATCAGCCTCCAAAATAATTGACAGACTAACATATGTGGCTATCCATGCTCATCTCCATAGCTAAAGATCACAACTATGCAAAGAGGGCATCAATTATATCACCAATCAATACCAAACAACCAATGAGTTCAAACCTGAACATTAGACGACCCCAAACATCATCACTGGAATAAAAAAAAAAGCTCCAAAACCAATCCACTGTGGCATGGAACTCTGATACTGACATAAACAGTTATGATTGAGACTAGAAAATCAGGGTTTTGCCTTTTGGCATATCAACCGACATCAAAACCTGAAACTGTTTTACCAGGAGATACAAGAGTGAATAACGAGCCAAACCATGTGTGACCCACCTCAGTCAGTACTCTGTGTGGACAGGTCCATACAACTGGTTTGATTGCCTCTGTTTGATGCTCTAGTCTGACTCGACCAAGTTCAGAAGTTTTTTGGTTATACTAGAGAAAAAAAAATAAGGGGGAAAAAGTGTAAAATAGGAGAAGAAGTGAGAAGAAGCTGCTTGTTGCAGAAGTAGCAATATATAACACAGAGAGAGAGAGAGAGAGATATAGAGAGAGAGAGAGAGAGAGAGAGAGAGAGAGAGAGAGAGAGAGAGAGAGAGCTAAATCAGTAACATGAGTGGGCAACCTTTTATATAATATATAAAACCACTAAAACTGTAGGGAACTACAATGTTGCTCTCACTTAAAGGTGCTCTATGTACTATACTAGTTAGCATGCAATGGGCTGAATGAGTACCAAAATTACCTTATCCTATCTCATGTTATGGTTGGCTTTTACATGAATTATTGATGAGGCATTAATTTTTGGATGGCAGATGTACAGGAGACTACTGCAAAGCTACTTAATTTGATCCAAAATAAAGCCCATGGACCATCACGTCAGCCCACGTCCATTATGCGTTTCAAATCAGCAAAATGTAAATTTACGGCATGTTGAAAAAAAATTAACATGCAAGAGAGAGAGTGGACTTGATTGAACTGGAAACTTGGTTACCTTAGATCCAAAGTAGACCTATTATGAAATTCTCAGTTCTCCATTTTTAGTGATTGAACTGGAAACTTGGTTACCTTAGATCCAAAGTAGACCTATTATGAAATTCTCAGTTCTTCTTTTTTTGGTTTTGTAGTATGAGAGTTTATGGATCGTGGGCTTGCATCTTTGGAGGCATAAAATCCCAAAAGTGATTTATTTGCAGTTGCCGCTAGGATAATCCAAAGATGCTAGCTTGCTATCTTCTTTCTGTTGCACCATTTGGCTTATCTGGAGTGGCTCTCAAATAAAGGACATTAGGTTAGGAGCAAACTAATTCAGCTCCAATTTTAAGGTATTGTTAGGCTTCACATTATGATCACCTTGTTCCTTTGTGCCTTTCTTCAGTATTTCAAGTTTTCAAACCATTTGAACTCTGCTTGTTTCAAACATCAGCTTGTTGATATGTGATAAATTTCAATGGCTAAAATTTATAAAGTAAATGTGATTGAAAAAATATTGATGAGAGCATAGTTATAAATTAACCATGGGCTTCTTGTTGATATCATACTTTTGGATTTGTAAATACATTTTATTATGATTTTAATATATATTTTTAATTGTAAATAAATATGCGACATAATTATGACGTCACGGTTTCATTCCGTTTGATTCCGGTTGAACAAGTGACCCGTCATTTTTCCGGTTTGTTCAACAGTCTGGGTTTAAAAAAATTGGTTCAAGAATAGTTTGGAGAAAGTGACATTCAGTTATGTGAAGTTCAATTATCATTTCTTTTCTTCCAATTGTTAGCGTCATATGATTCCACTACAACTGGATCCGAATAAGTTTGCTGCTATTTAATTGGAAGTCGTCACACTATGTTTGGTGGTGGTTCTGTCAAAACATGTTGCCATGGAAAATAGGTTTGGTGCTTGATGTTATTTTCCAATATGTTAAACTACTTCTATAAGATATTGGTTCCTCATTTCATTCGCTTATAATCCAGATTGGACTTGTCAATGCAAGTACATAATTGATAATCTCTAGATCGGCCAATGGATTAGCCATGACTTAGCCTGTTAATGTTGGTGCATTGTGTTTATTTTGCCACTTATTTTGATCAACTGTTTATGCATGAACCAGGAGAATTCTTTCCCTCACTTAGTCAGTCAAGCACATTCCCATACTTGTCACTTGTCTGCCGGCCTGTGCATGTGGGTTCTTGTTTTCAAGTATTTGCTCTTACAATTTTTTGTTTTTCTTTTCATAATAAGAGTAAATGTTGGGTTCTCTTTAGTCCCCTCACAAGTTAGGGGAGCTTATTGTCATAGCAACCTTAGTTACGCATTGATACTAATGTCTTATCCATGGTAAAAAGTATTCAATTGTTGATAAATGAGAAACTGATGCATAACTTGTTGATTTTGAATTAATAGATGCACGCAGGAACCCCATATTTGCTCAAGCATCTGAAAGCAGGCTAGTGTGAAAATAATGTCTTTTGTGTTTTATTATATTTCTTGTATGAAAAATAGAACATTGATAAGAATTCAGTAACTAGACTTTTTGGTTATCTTTATAGTGGACTTCTTTCACATTATCAGAGGGAAAATGATTTCAGAGGAGGCATGGATTAAGTGCTTTTCCTTCCAATTGAGAGAGGGGGAGAAGTTCTTTTTCTCCCTTCCACATTTTTGGGACACCAGGGGTGGAGTACATGGTCTGCATTATTACTGTTACCGTCTAGGAAGAACTTACCAAAAAGAAGTATTACAAATCTACAGTATAGAAAGAAGAATTATAAATCTTTCTTATACTTTTATTTTCTTTTGTTAAGTATAAATTCTTGTACTTATTAGGCCCTGATTTGTATTTCTGTATTTTGAATATTAACATAATTTCTCAAGTTTCACCAAGACAAATTATGCTTTTTTTAACAGGCGGGATTGAACCCATGGTTGATCAAGGCAGTTGCTGCGATGTATGAGGGTCAATTTGACCCACAAACTCTTCAAAACCAACTCATCAACCAACCAAGAAAAAGCCTGGCATAAGGCAAATTAGACTGCCAAGCAGACCAAGGAATTATGGTTAGAAGAAGCTTAAGCTGATGGAATCTGGGTGTGTTATCTCCATTATACTTTGTTGTGATCAGCTACGTCTCCATAACTGTAAAGCGGACCCCAACAAATTAAGGGCTTTGACTGGGTGGTACGTTCTGTCTCTTTGCCCACTTTTGTCATTTAGTACGATGCATACATGTATGACTGATCCAAACATTGGATGGATAGGCATTGCTTTTGGACTTCTTGAAGACAATAATTAAGAACTCATCCAAGTGTTGGGACCTTAACTTGATTAACCATCACAAGTGTTGTGTTGCCTGTATCCCATAGGATTATAAGTAGGTTGCTGAAGTGGAGATCTACATTTGGTTGAATGAGATGGTTGCATTTTGATCAAACTAGCAAGGTAATATTATGGAAGAACAAGAAGGCTAATTATAATTGAATACTCTGATTGTAAGGATGAATGTTACGAGAGTGAAAATTCTTACATGGAAAGTTGAAGTTTCTGCAAGATTTCAAGGATCACTGGACTTCCATGATAGTTCGATGGAATTTACACTGCAGCATAGGAAAGTTAGCTTATTCATTCATTCTCCAGCACTCTTAATTCAGACCCAACAAAAACTTATATCATAGAATAATATGATATGTCCAGGGTTTCATGATATGTATTGAGTCACACTGAATGACTCAATGGACCAGCAACACTCATTTTGTGCTTCAGTCCAATGCTTGGAGGCAAGACGAGGCACATTCATAACACCAGGTGGGATTAGAGTCTAGGTCATGCGTTGGGTTTCTCCACCTAGGCCAAGAGGCACGGCTTAGGCTTGCCGAATGACTTGGCACACACCACAATAGACTATGGTGTTGAGGCTTGTTGGCTAGATGTGAAGGCTTCACCACGACACTGCACCTTGTGTGATTCTAGCTGCCTTCAGGCTATAGACCTGGCCATACACGCGTATCTCCTTACATGCATGTGCTCACCTCTATGAGCATGAAGCTGCACTTCTCTATCAGAACTACTACTACTATTTTGCATGACATATAAAAATATATTATTTTTCATTTGTCCTTGCAGTGTCGTGTTTTGCATTTTTTAAAAATTCACGTGTCGGCGTGTTCGACACTTATGTCTGTGTCCGTGCTTCTTAGTGTCTTGGTGTAGGTTTTCTTTGGTATTTCACCAGTTACTAATCCAATATAGGTATAATGGGCCTCTTTCACCACTCCAATAGTGGCTCAGCTTCATCCTAGAAGCTACAGCTTCTGCCTCTCTAGGCTTCACTATCACCTTCTTGAAAATGTTTCTGAATTAGATCCGTGATGCAGTCAATGCGAATGGGTGTGCTGAAGAGCTAGTGGCTACCGAGTACCTTTCTCACCTAACCCAGGCTTTTGTCAATGACCTTTCTTTCCAAATCCACTTGGTGAACCTAGCCAAAGTCCGGGAACGGCATTGTCAATCACTTGAGAGAGCAAGACATAATAATTGTAACCTTGTAGTAGGCACTACTAGTGGCTTATTTGTAAGACACCTAAATCAAATATCTCAGAACACGGGATAGGAAATTCAATTATAAAGCTGTATCAAATCCCATAATCCTACCAATACAATTCTTCCACTATATTTAAGCACATTCTTCAAACTTCCTTTACTCCAATTCTTCCACTAGTGGTTGTTAGTACTGGTAAACTGGGTCACCAGTTATCTTATGTATGATTAATCTTTTCTTTCTGGCATGCAGGAGGTACTACTTCGGTCTCTTCCTCAAGTTAGCCGATATTACATTACCATTGATTAGAACCAATTTTGCAAAAATCACCAGCGTTATCTCGTTCTTTCTAGTTTGCTTGATTGGGCGGTTGCTGGGACTTATTATCAGGCAGTTCCTGCCGTTGAAGTGCATTCATCAAGTACCCTTTTGTGTTGTTCTCCGCAATTTCCTATTCCATTTTTTTCTTAGTTCTTATGCAGTAATCTAGATGAATATGACATCTACAGACTCAGATTAATTCTCCATTTTTATCTGATGATCTTTAGACCATTTTGTAGTTAACCTTGGTTTTGGTTCCTGCGCTATTGTAATTAAATGGATATTGTTTGAGTTTGCATAACATGAATACTGTACAAACAGAAGCAAATTGTCATTTATGAAACGATGTTCAGACGATATCATTATGCTAATCAGGAAATATGGAAATGATTCACTGAAAATCAAGTTCGAAGAATTGAACTCGGAAGAGTTGAGACGTGTTTATCTTATTTCCTTATAAATTTCCATATCACTGATGAGAGCCTCATTAAGAATGAAGGGTGCAACGAAGAATGAGACCTGGACCAAAAGAAGGTATAGGATGGAGAAGCAAATTTAATCAAATACTGTTATTCTATTCAGACAAGTGATGGCACCCTCTTTTTGGGACTTGGAAGTATTATATTGTTAGCAGCTGATGCTATCGACAAGAAAGTAATGTAAAATTACTGCAATGGCAGTGGCTTAAATTTAAATCATATTTCCCCGCCAATTAAATAGAAAATGCTAGAAAGATATCGGGGGAGAGCATCTCTACTTAGAGTGTGTATGAGTCAGGTTAGGTAAGACTCGTACTAAACTCAAAACTGATTCGATCTTGATCGGTTTTAAGATTTTTGATCTAGAACCGAATTGTTTCTCTCATGAAACCGACTCAAGTTGGGTCGGATTTGATTCGGTCTGGTCCCATATCTCAGGTTAGTTCGGGTCTAGCTTGGGTTGAGTCTGGTTTGTCCACTTTTATGATGTGAAATATGGTTTTTTCATTTAAAAATAAAAAATAAGAATAATATTGCATTCTCGATTTTTTAGAAATTATTTAATAACAATATATAAGCACACTATCAATAATGAAGTACAAATAACAATGGTTTAAAAACATATGTAATACATGCAAATTTTTATTACATATATAGATTGGGTTTTAATTTAATTCTTAATTTTGGTAGGATCAATTCGGTTCTCGAGTTCAGGTCTAGAAAATACAAATGTAAGAATCGAATCGAATTTATCGATTTGATATTTTTTAAACTCAGAACTAACTGAACTTTTAACAGACCTAAACTAAACCAAACCATAAAAGCCAAGTTGATTTAGTTTTCGAAATTTTCGATTCTTTTGAGCAGCCCTATGTCTATCCGTAGTTGCGGTTATTGGACGGGCTAATGGGTGCCACTTTAGTTAGGCCACATCAATTGTTGGTGGAGTCCATTTGATCGGGCTTCTATCAGCTAGTGTTTATCTAATAGCCACGGCTGTGAGCAGAATTTTCTATTCGGAGATGATTGCTTAATGAAATTCCATATTGATCTAAATGTTGGTTTTAATGTTCAATCTTACTAATGCTGGTTTTAAGCGACTCGGTAAAATGGCTATGCAACATCTTAACCGCCACTTACATCACCTGTACATTTAAAATAATATCTAAGTTTCTTTCCATGAAAAAAGGAGGTAATAAAATTAATTATGTTCAGGTGATACATGTGAGTCAATTCCGTACCTGCCAGCAAACTTTTTTGTTATTAAAACGGTATATATTATTATTAGTGTAATACCAAATATCGTCTTAAATTAATCACTATAAATATTATATACTTACAAATATATATATTTATTTACAAAATATTCGCTTATAAAATTTGACATTACTCGTACCAAATATTATTCAATTTTAAATCATTTTAACTTAACATAAACGTGTTATCTAATTCAAATAAATATTTAAAAATTCTTAAAAGACATTACTGTCTAGTAGATATTTAACATAAGTTTTAACAGACATTTATTATCAAAATAAAATAATTTTAAAATAAATTACATAAAATATGGTACCGTCTGATAAATCTAATATTGATTGGTATCACTAGTATCAGTTAATAGTAATTGATATTGATCGGTATCTTCACCGGTATGAAACTCACTTTTATTAGTATGATTTTATGGCTGCTCCGATATACACCGCCCACTACGACACGGTACTTACAACTGTGAGATCAGCATACATTAAAAGGGGCCTAATAAAGTGTAACTACGTCAATTGTGGTAGTGAATATAGGACCCACGCATGTGAAAGGAGACCAAATTATAGGACCCACGCATGTGAAAGGAGACCAAATTAATGTGATGCCGCATTTTTCACTCATTTAATTGATAGGGAATGTAGCATCTTCCTGTAAATGTAAAATACAAAAGGAAAATTCTCTTTTTGCAAACTTTTAACACAATCTTTTTTTTTTTTTTTGTACTTAAATGTTGTGACAGTGATATTTTCAAATTAGGAGTCCAAATATTAATTATTTTTGTTTAAATAAAATGACCACAAACAATGTAAATTTTATATAAATATTCTGTACATACAAAAATACTATTCATATACAGATATTAAAACTTCTTGCACATAGACAAAAATTTGGCTCATGTCTCATATTCTCATATACATTTGTCGGGTCGGACCAGGTTTGGGCCGGGCCTATACTAAAAAAAATTCATCAGGCCTAAAACTAATTCCCAAGTTCATCCAAGATAAAAAAAAAAAAACTAGATTCTCGAACCCATCCAAACTCGCTTATTTAACCTAAACATATAATTAATAAATACATTTTTTAAAAAATAATCTTAAATAATATAAATTTTAAATACATAAATATATAAATATATATTATTTTATATTTATTACAAATTGAGCTTGGCTTCAAAGACAATTCTTAAGTCTGCCTATTTATTTAATCGGGTCTAAAAATTAATCCTAAGCCCTATAAATAATAAGCAAAACTTGGGCAGGTCATTAGGTTCATGACCACTCGTATATTCTCAGCAGTTGACATAATCACAAGAATAGATGTAAAAAATTTGGTATTTCAGGGTTTCAAGGTAGTTTGATAGATGCTTTACAATTCATTTCTATTCATACGTTCACGACAGGACGAAATGCTAACATCAGCCTTTGTTTCATGGGAGAAAATAGGTTTTTTTTTTATCAAAATAATTTAAAAATACAAAGTTATTACCCAAATATGAATTTGGGAAACATTATTCCCAAACTACCCTAAAACGCGATTGCAACTTGCGTTTTTGTTTCAAAAGTTGAAAAAACGCAATCCACAATTGCGTTTTACACAGAAATACAGTCTTGGATTGCATTTCTTCTCCCTTGTTAACTCCACCAACTCCCTTTCCTTCTCTCCCACTCTCTCTTCTCTTTTCTCCATTTTTCTCCTCCTCCCCCTAGAACAAGCTTGTTTCCTCCTCCTAGCTATTTTCATCTTCCTCTATCTTGCTCCTCTTATTGCACCATGTAACTTGTTTAACTATAAAAAAGTTTTACACGTTATTATAGTAGTAAATATATTATTTTGAATATATAGTTATATTATAATGTAATTTAAAAATCACTACATTTGGTATTTTTGTTAGTAATCATCTTCGTTGGTTCCATCACTCTGGCAAACACCTCTCTTACTCCCTGTACTCTGGCAGTCATCCTCTTGTTTGGTAAGCTCTAATATATTTTTCATTTATCTTGTCTAAGTATATAATATTATTATATATAGTTATATTATTTTATGTTATTGAAGTTATTAAAATAGATATGTTTTTACTTATTTTTGTTAGCAATTACTAAACAGTTATAAATAGATAGTATGTAAGAGAAGCATCACATTTTCTAGGAAATTTATTTACAAAATTATTGTAAAAATATGAAATTTATTTACAAGTAAGTAAATATTTTTTAAGAGACAGTAAAAATTAATTGAAAAAAAAATTTCTTGATGAAAAAACATATTATTAAAATATGCAGTAAGCTTTCTAATTTCGTTTTACGAAATTTATGTAGTAAGCTTTTCTATATGAAATTTATAGAAAAAATAGGAAATTAATTTATGAAATTATTGAAAAAATGGGAAATTTATTTCCAAATTATTATAATAATACAAAATTTATTTACAAGTAAGTAAATATTATTTACGAAATTATTGTAAAAAAAATGTAATTATATAAAAATAGAAAAATTTATATGAAATTATAAAAAAATAGAAAATTGATTTATGAAATTATTAAAAAAATAGGAAAATTTATTTATGAAATTTATTAAAAAAATTAGAAAATTTATTTATGAAATTATTGTAAAAATAAAAAATTTATTTACAAGTAAGTAAATATTTTTGAAAAGACATAGTAAAAATTAATTGAAAAAGATGTCTTGGTAAAAAACATATTATTAAAATATGAAGTAAGCTTTTTAATTTCATTTTACAAAATATATTTACCAAATAATTGTAAAAATACAAAATTTATGTAGGAAACTATAGAAATTTAAGAAATTTATTGTAAAAATAGTGTAAAAATATGAAATTTATTGACAAAATAGAAAATTTGTTTACCGTGGCTTTAGGTAAATGTAATTTAACCAAACCCTAAACTTGTCCTTTGAAAATTACCGCCACTTTAAGTAAATATATGATGTGTTTGTTTGTTTTATATTGAAGCAGAACAAAAAATGGATGAGACAGTAGCAATGATGTATTGAGGTCAAAAAATAATGAAAGATCATAATGAAAGGATAGTGTACAACATAAACTGCCAGACATGTTGTAGTATACCATTATAATGCAAACTATTTGAACTAGAAGCTATGATCATGCCCCTAGTTGTCAAGGATGGAGAAAATATAAGGATGAAAATAATATGTAGATTTTCATATAGTAATGAAGGGGGCTCGGTTAGATATAAAAAACTATCGATCAACGATGACCGAACATTGTAAATTGCCGTACTGCTACCACAGAAAAAATCGTGAATGCAATGCGTCGAGCTTTACATTGAAGTAGAGGATGCACCAGTAGCTGTGGACCTTGTAGCGAATCGAATGTGGGGTGACATTTCGGGATATGGTAGAATACTAACGGATGAGGAAGATACGTCAATGACATGGAATTTCTCAATGATGTTGATATTAGGGTAGGACACTGTAAGCCACACTGTGTCATATACACATCAAATGGACCAACATGGTAGTCCATTTCAAATGCGCAGCACACAGCAAAGTGGTCGCCATGGTTCATTCGCGAATGATGGCATTGTGTCAAGTAGTATATCAACAGTTCGACCTTCAATGGGACATAGTGACGGTACGAATGTAGTGCAACATATGGTTGAATAAGGCTGCCAGTCTATGCCTAGGAATTTTGATTTGAATGTAATGTCTCCGAGTACACAGTCGAAACAATCAGATGAAGATGTAGATGTTGCTCTAATGAACTATTTTGATGGTGATGTTTAACAATAACAAGAGATCTTGATTCTTTACTTCACTACATTGCCCTATAGGATAGGGATAACCATAATTTTCAACTGAGGATGCTGTTCAATGAGGTATCTCTTTTATCCGTCTCTCTCTCTTCCCAAATCCTTCTCTGTTTCTAGCTTTCTATTGCTATACGTCACTGGCAGTCCATTTGGTCTGAGGCCTTTGTGAGATCTTCGTTACCAATCAAGGGTTTCTTTCCTTGGCACTAGGTAAGTCTTTGTCTTAATATGTGTTTTTATTTTTTTACCCAATTTTAGACCATAACAGTGTTTCCAATTTCCAAAAAGCCCTAGCTTTAGATGCTCACACATATATATAGTGTATATATATATATATGTGTATATATATTGTGTCTACGTACATTTTGTATCAATTTCTAGATATACATTGCAATGTCTTTCTCATAATGAAAATATAACTTTTGAATACTATGAATGAGCAAAATGGTAATTGGTAGAGGCAAAATTGATTACACCCTGAACCAATTTATTTTTGTACGCCTTATTGTAATGAGAGAAGCTTTGATTTGAATTATATTTTCAATTATGGTGGTTGTTTTGCCATAGCAATACTTCCTAGATGTCGGGCCTCAGTTTTTGGGTGTCCAAGGTCCTTTCGGCTTGGAGACAAAAAGCACGGAACTCTATCACTAAAACTCGTTCTCCTAGAAGGACAAGTGTGATTAGGTTTGAAAATTGGTTTGACTAAGGGCTTTTCAGAAAAGTAGGAGTCCCCACCTAACTTGATTAAGGTGAGTTAGGGCACCCAAAACTAAGTGTTAATTCGAAGATTAAACTTAGGGTTTTTTTTTTTGAATAGGTTTTGAAAACTCCCTCAAGAGAGGGTTTTTAAGAAAATAGGTTGTTTGGCAACCTTTGGAAAGATTTAAGTCCTTTTGAAAAATAACTCCATTTTGGTCATTTGAAAATAGAAATCGATAGTTCGGGGGTTACGTGTAGGGAAGATATTTTAAGATCATCATCCTACCCCGCCCTTTCGGTACCTACATGTCTAATCACCCTTTGTTCACACACTAGAATAACAGGTTACCATTATCCACTTAATATCCACTTTAGAATTTTGAAAACGGGGTTTAGTCATCACTTTTCGGATGGATGATGCATGATGCAAGTTTTTGGAAGAAGTTTGAAAATAATGGGGGTTTCGAAAGAGTTTGGAATAGAAACTTTGAATTAATTGAAATTTTTGAAAAAAGAGATTGAAGTTGAAATAAAAGTTATGATCGCACCATTTTAGGTTGCCTACGTATCTTATTTGGTGAGAATCAAGTCATTTGTAATTCGGGCAAGAGCCTGATGGAGAATAGGCGCATTAGGGCCTTTAGAAGGTTTGAAGGTACTTTGGGGTTTTTAGAAAAGTTTAAGACACTTTGAGATCTTTGGAAGTTGAAGACTCTTTGTGGTCTTGGAAGTTTAAGACACTTGGAGGTCTTTGAAAAAGTTTAAGACAGGTGGAGGTCTTTGGAAAAGTTTAAGACATTTTGAGGTCTTTAGAAGTTGAGGACTCCTTGCGGTCTTGGAAGTTGAGGACTCTTTGTGGTCTTGGAAGTTTTGACTTGAAATTGGATGGTGGAGTGTTTTGAAAATATTTTTGGATCAACTTAAGAGAGTTTTGGAAAAATGATTTGGCATGAATCAGGAGAACTTGAAAGTGTTTTTGAAGTCTTATTTTGAAAACCTTGGAGGAATGTTTTGATGAATTAGTTTTTAAAAGTGGTTTTTGGAAATGGCTAAAGGTTTGAAACCCTAATATGGATAACCTTCGGGGTTGTTCTTGATTTATCACTTTTTCTTGGAATCCTTAACCATGAGAGGGCTAGAGACGCCTTAGGTTTGTGACCTTTTGAAAACATTTTAGAAATGTCTTGAAGATGGAGCGTAAAAACATTTGAAGAGTTTATGGAGTTGGTTTTTTGAAATCAAGAGAGTGGGAGGTTTTGGGAAAGTGGGTTATGAGCATGGTTTAAAATTGAGTGATCATTTAGAAAAGGGTTCAAGAGTTGGAACCTTGAAGTATACAAACCTAGGTTGGGTTGGCTTAGGGTTAGGGGTGACCTAAGGTTGACTAACTTGGGTTAGGTTAACCTAGGGTTAAGATGACATATGGTTAACTAACTAAGGTTGGGTTAATCTAAGGTTAAGGTGACCTAGGGTTAACTAACTAGGGTAAGGTTAACCTAAGGTTAGGATGACTTAGGGTTAGGTTAACCTAAGATAAGTGAATAAGTGTCAAGTTAACCTAGGGTTGGACAACTAGGGTCAAGTTAGTCTAGAGTTAGACAATTAGGGTCAAGTTAGTCTAGGGTTAGACAACTAGTGTCAAGTTAGCCTAGGGTTAGATAACTAGGGTTAAGTTAACCTCGAGTTGGAGAACTAGGGTCAAGTTAGCCTAGGGTTGGATTGGAAAATGGTTTTGAAAGTCGGCTTAATGCACTTTTAGAAAGAGTTTTGAAAGACAAAACATGCTATGTAATGGACTTTGGTGGACAACCCTTTTGAAGATCATTTCCATAAAAATTTTAACTCTAGCCAAGAATATGGTTTATATGGTTGGTGATTGTAGACTATTCTAAAGAAGATTTCCTCATGACCATTATAACCATAATCTTGACAAGAGTGTAAGGGGTCCAAAAATTAATATGGTGATGACAACTTTTTAAGGCACCATTTTTATTGTAAAGATGGAGACAATGCATTTTTGAAAATCATCTTTTGAGAAGGATTTTGAAAACCATTTTTTAAGGGAAACATTTCATCAAGAGAGGGTTCATATGGCCAAATAGAAGGGAGACCACTCAAGAGAGGGTTCCATAGGGCCATTCTAACGACTACACTTAAGAGAATGGCAATCTTAAAAACTAGAGAATTAGAAAGCAACCCTTATGCAAATTAAAATGTCATGATGCCAACATGAGAGTTAAGGGGTTAGTAGGGGATCTTCTAAGGCATGATTTCTAAGGTTTCATCCTAAGCTTCACGGAGCCAACGCTTACAATAATTTTTGAAAGAAATATAGAGCTTGAGGATGGCATGGAGTTTGAGTGTAATGTAAGCATTATAGAATATGACAACAAGCATAAAAGGAAGCCAATCATACAAGACATGATCAAAATAGTAACATGCAAGGGGTCATGATCATATACAAGGCTTTTAGGCACCACCACATAAACAAGGGGCTCCTAGGTCATACCATCTCAAAGTAGGCTAGTGAGAGGTCCCTCTACACGGTGGCTCTCACTTGCTTTCCTCTAGACATGATCTAAGGGCCCTCTTGGCTCAAGCATGCAATAATGGGGGGTTGTAGATGAGGATTAAAATAGAGAATAGCCTAAGTAGGCTAGGAGGAAGAAGAGAAGAGTGGGGGAAGACACAAATGTAAAAAGGATAACACCTTTTGCCTTCAACACACTTGTAGTCTTCAAAAGTTGCTTTGATTGGAGCTTGAATGACTTTAAGAGGGCTTGAGGGGCTGGAATGGAGTGTGTAATGGTGTATAAGGCGTTATAAGTGACGTGTATAGGCTTAAGAGAGGTAGAATCTAGCCTAAGTGTTGGAGGGGTGGAATATATGTAAGGATTCGAGATTCTGGAGTAGTTTCAGCAGAGCTTCGCATCAATTTCGGAGATGGAATATGCAAAGGGGTGGCCTGGTATGTATAGGCAATCTGGAACAAACCTGACGCATGTGCTACATGCACCTAGCCAAAATTTGACTTGGCGCATGTAGGACATGCGCAGGTACTGTTTCATTGCCAGAATAACATGTGGCACCCTGTGTACTGGTCAAATCTCGACTGTTGATCGAAAGTTGGTCGATCTGATCAAAATTTGAGCACATGTAGCATACGCTCCATCACTGGGAAGGTTCGTCCAAACTTTGTCTCAATAATTTGGTCAACCGGGAAGGTTTCGGGAGAATTAGATGCACCCACGATGTTCTCTTGGGGTTTCTCGTGAACTTTTATGCTTTCAGAAAGTTTGAATTATGTTTGGAAGCGTGGGATATCGTCTCGGGAAGTGTGCAAAAAGGGATATGTTTGCGGAGCATCTGTGATACGCTCTGCGGGTGTTCGAAAGTAGTTATTTTCGTATTGCATGATCAGGGTCTTCGGGAAGTGATCTCTTCGATCGGACCGTACCGATGGAAAGTATTCTGGAAATACTTTCAGGAATTCTTAGATTTACGCATTTCTCAAGTCATTTGATAGTGCGTCTTGATTAGGGAATCGGAGAAAAAGTCAACCTTGGCAGAGCGTCTGCGAGATGCTCTAGGGGTTGCTGAAAGTTGTAGTTTTTGCGCCGTACGATGGAGGGCTTCAGGAAGCTATCTATTCGATCGAGCCGTATCGATGGAAAGATCTATGAATGAGCTTTCGAGAATTCCTTGATTTACGCATTTCTCAAGTTAGTTGACGGTGCATTATAACCAGGGAATCGGGAGAAAAGACAATTTCAGCGAAGCGTCTGCTAGACGCTCTAGGGAACTTTTATTGAGTCGTGAGCATTTAATGTCGTAGGGTCCTCCTTGGGTTTAATAAGGGTGTATGGTGAAACCCTTTGCTCGAAATCCCAGGATCGGTGCTGTCTCGGGGCCTGTTTGGATTGCTAGGGGCCAAATGCTCATTTTGCGCTAGGATTGGCTGTAAATGGTTAAGAATGGTTTGGTGTGTTGTGTTAAGTATGTAGGGTTGTTCAGGGATGGTTTTGGGAGAGTCTTTTACCATTTGGTGGGGTTTGTGCCGTGTTGAGATGTTTAGGGCCAAAACGGTCATTTTGACCAGATCGAGCTAGAATCGGACCGAATTTGGACCAAATGGCATGTGGGGGACACCTAAGGGTTTAACAACATTTTGGAAGGATGGACTTATCATTTTGAGGGATTTTGAACTTTCTCAAAACGTGCCTAGAGGCCCAAGGGGCAAGCTTGGTCATTTTTCATCGAGTCAAGCTAGCAAGTGTCAGTGTTGACCTAGGTGTTGGTTCCTGAGATTGCCTGGTCTCGAAAAACTACCTGTGCAGTGTTGGTCTCTAAGAACGCCTAGTCTTAGAAAACTACTTGTAGGGGTGGTGTTGGTTCCTGAGAACGCTTGGTCTCAGAAAGCTACCTGGAAGGGTGGTGTTGGTCTCTGAGAACGCTCGGTCTTGGAGAACTGCCAAATGACGGACATTCTATGTTGGCGGGCTAACAGGTGCCAGAAGTGAATCGTCTGGAATTTGATGAGGTGTTGGTCCCCGAGATCGCCTAATCTCGGGAAGCTACCTGGATGGCGTTGGTTTCCAAGACCGCTTGGTCTAGAAAGCTGCCTGGAATGATGGTGCTTAAGGCTTCAGTGGGTCCTTGTGGGCCCAAGAAGCGACTAGTTGGCTGGATTATAGATTGATAGGCTCGTCTTGAACCTGCATGTATGGCGATGCTCGAAACTGAACCTGGTTGGGCCGGAGATTGCCGAGCGGGCAAAAATGGGGTGCTTACAGCTGCCCCTCTTTTTATGACTTTACTTGCCGAAGGTAGAAAAATAACAAGGTAAGAATCCCCTTTTTGGTCACGAGGCGATCGAAGGGACGATGTGCCGGTGAATTTAGAATGCTTTGGGACCTCTTGTGGGTCACTGGTCTAGAAGATCTTGGAATTCGAAAAGTTTTGGGTCTAGGTCAGGAACTGGGTTGCTAGCTCGACACAGTTTGGTCCAGGGCATTTGATTCTTGCCAGTGAATGTTGAAGTCTCAACTTTCGGCTTTTGACAAAGCCTTAAGAGAAAATTCAAATTTTTGGAAGCTTGAAACTAATTTTGGCGGGAAGTTGAAGGGTCGAGTGCATGTATTACATGCACCTGTATTATATGCGCATGTATTATTTGTGTGCGTTATAAATTTATTCTAGCGCATCTGCTACATGTGTCAGCCCATGGCCATTTAAACAGAGTATGTTCACGCTTTTAGTGCGTACTTCTTGTTTTAAGTTTGATTCGAGGGTTGCTCTAAAGGTTTTTGAGGGATTTTGACTGGGAATCATTAGAGGAGTGTCGAGAGACATTGGGGAAGTGCCGGTTACCGTCATTGTCGCCGGATTCTCGCCGGAAAGCTTAGTTTTCACCGGAGAATTTCAAAGGTTAGTTTTCTTGAAATTTCTTTGATTTTGATGCATATGTCTCGGTTTCTTGCAAATGATCAGTGCATTCCTATGCTTTAAGATGTTTAAAACACAATGATCGGACTATTTCTATGTTTTGGTGGAGATTTGAATGCGTTTTGAACGATTTTTCATGTTTATGAAAGTGGGTTTCCTGCAAAACTTGAAAAATTGCTTCTACAGGCTTGGGCATCGACTGTCTGTGTGTGATTTTTACACCGAGAACCTTAGAAAAATGTGTAGAACAAACGTATGGAATTTCGTAATATTTTGAAAATTTTTAAAATTTTGAATTTTTAAAAATTATGAAAAATAGGAGAAATTGAAGAAAATTAGAAAGTGGATCCTATTGGTGGTTGAAAAATCATAAATCATCTTTGGAAAATTGTGGTGACGTGCTTGAAGGTTCTAGGAATTTTTGTGAAATTTTTGGGAATAAAACTGAGACCGAAAAATTTTGAAAGCTGGAGGAATTGTCCTAAAAATTGTTTTTGAGGGAGGGACGCGTGTCGTGGAGGACGAGATTGTTTTTGTTGATGTGATGGAAGGTTTGAGATTGTTTTGGGCTACATTAGTGCCTTGTGGAATTTCGGGGTAGTGACATTTTAAGGCGAAACTCTTCCGAAATTTTTAAAAATTTTAACACTTTATTTTAAAACTTTTTGGTAAAGCAAATCCTTTTGAGAAAGGGGCTTTTGAGGGAGAAAGCTTGGAGAAACTGTAACTTTAGAGAAATTTTTGGGAGTGGAATTTTTGAAAGAGAAAACCCCAAAAGTCGATTTTGAAAAACTGTGGGACAGGGCTTTTGAAGATGGAAGCCTGAGAAACTGTTAAGCCTTTGGAATAAGAATTTTTGAGGGAAAAGTTTCAAAAACCATTAGAAAATTTTTGAACCAGGGTTTTTGAAGGAGAAAACCCGAGAAACAGGTTTTGAATTTTGGAACCAAACTTTTTGAGGAAAAAGCTTGAAAACTGTTAGAGAATTTTTGAACCAAGGCTTTTGAAAGAGAGAGCCTGAGAAACCATTGAACCTTTGAAATGAGACTTTTTGAGAGAAAAGTTTCGAAAACCATTAGAAAATTTTTAAGCCAGGGTTTTTAAAGGAGAAAATCTGAGAAACCGGTGTGGAATTTTGAAATAAGACTTTTTAAGGAAAAAGCTCAAAAGACTGTTAAAAATGTCGAACCAGGGCTTTTAAAGGAGAAAGCCCGAGAAACCGGTTTGAAATTTTTTGAAATTAGACTTTTTGAGGAAAAAGCCCGGAAAACCGTTAGAAAATATGGAAATGGGGTTTCAGAAGGGGAAAACCCGAGAAACCGGTTTGAAATTTTGAAATGAGACTTTTTGAGGAAAAAGCTTGAAAAACCATTAGAAAATTTGGAAACGTGGTTTTTGAAGGGGAAAACCCGAGAAACCGGTTTGAAATTTCGAAATGAGACTTTTTGAGGAAAAAGCCCAAAAAATCGTTAGAAAATCTGGAAACGAGGTTTTTGAAGGGGCAAAACCCAAGAAACCGGTTTGAAATTTCGAAATGAGACTTTTTGAGGAAAAAGCCCAAAAAACGGGTTAGAAATTTTAGGTACCAAACTTTTGTGGGGAAAGCTTGAAAACCGTTGAAAATCTTAAACAATGATAGGCGGGGCCCTAGCCCTTCCACTTTTTCTTTTCTCTATTTTTTTTTTTTTTTTCTCTTCTTCTTCTCTTTTTTTTTTTTGTTCTTTTCTTTCTTTTCTTTTTATATATACACTGACACATTTATCTTTGCACTTATCACATATGGTGACTGATTGACCTTTTGAATGTTGTCATTCTTTTAGGATGTCGAAGGCCGCAGGCGACGGTCCGGATAGCAGGCTCCACAAGAAGGCGCCACGGATTGAGCCCGAGAAGGATGGTGGTAGCCCGGGTAGCTCGGCCCAGGGCGGTAGCGGTAGCGGTAGCGGTCCCCTTACTCTGGGAGTGGGAGCGAAGGTGGGCGATGTAGTCATGTCTCGACTCCGGGCTTGGTACGCCAGCTACACTGAGGAAGAGTGGCAGATCTTTTGTAGGGCTTTTGGGTATCTGGGATCGCTTCTTTCTGTGAGACTGGTATTGGGCTTGGTTAAGGCCTCGGCCGCCTTCTGGTGCTCGGAGCTGTGTTTATTCCGCTTTCGCGATTTTGAGATAATGCCGACACCTCACGAGTATGGGCGTTTGCTGGGCTTGAGGAGTGGCCAGGAGGGTTTTGTAGGCCCAGACTTCCCCCGGGGCTTTATGTCTGTCATTTCTAGTCAGTTGGGGCTTAGACGCCAGGCTCTAGATTTGGCCTCACCCTGCTTTTCCGGTGCTGGAGGTGGTTTTTTTGTTGGATCGCTTTGAGTTTTGTACTGGTCAGACTACTCATCCTGGTGTTTGGCATACTTCCACAGAGTGGCCCATTGCCTGGATGAATGCGCTTGCCGTTATCTTGGTGAGTCTTCTGGTGTTCCCTTAAGGGGATGGTCAGGTGGATGGCAGACTCTGTTCCTTGTTGTTGTCAATCCATCGGGGGTACTCTTACGCTCCGTTAGATGTGGGTGAGACATATGTGAGTTTTTCTCGGTTTCAGAGAGGGGAGGACACCTTTTTTAGGGAGTCTTGGCCCCTTTTTCAGTTGTGGGCTCTTGAGCATTTGTTCATTCATCGCATTACTTGTCACATATGATATCTCGAGGTTGATCCCATCTGTGCTTTGGTGAGGTCTCAGTAGGAGATTACTGACAGTGTTGATTGCCCCGATTCCCAGATGGCATGGGTGGCATTCCTTCAGACGAGGAGGTCTCATTTGGTTTAGTGGTATGTGGGTTTATGTAATGTTGATTCACTGCGGGTACGGACTTCGGGTCAGGTTTTTATCCCTTTGATTTGCTTGAGGGGTGTTGAGCCCTTCTTTGGCATTGTGGTCCTCCGCCAGTTGGGTTGGACACAGGATGTCCCGTATACTGCTATGGTGACAGGGTATCCAGCTTATTTTGGCGACAAGGTTCCGAGAGGCATAGTGACTGAGTTGATAGAGTTGTGGCAGACTTTTGGGGCGCATGATACTTCGGACGGTCCATTCTCTTTCATCCTGACAGCCACTATTGATTACGCCAGATGGTTTCGGGAGTATATTTTGGGGGGTGCCGCAGTCAGGGATCCTCTTCTAGAGTTGCCCTTGCCTCCGGTAGGGTATGCTGATCTTTTGGCTATTGCTACTATTAGGGCGAGGCACCTATAGAGACTTTATTGCGCTCGTATGAGTGAGTTGGAGACTCAGCTGGAGACGAGCAGAGGCCGAGTGAGTGATTTAGAGTAGCTGGAGGAGGTTTCTAAGGTGAGAGACTCTCCTGTGGTAGATATTTCCTGGGGACTTAGATGCCCTCGGGGATCCTGAGACAATTCCTCTTCAATAGAGGGCGACCCGCAGGACTCATTCATAGTCTAATTGAGGGATATGGTACATACCCTTTCGCAGGAAAGGGATTGCCTCCTTGATCGATGTCAGTGCCATAGGTTGAGCCAGTTGTCGACTTCTTCTTTCGGGGCTTCTACCAGTACCGGCCCTTCCGGGGGAGGGTTGGTGGTGCCACCATTTAGCGAGCCCGGTTCCTTGCTCGCTATCTCTGGTCCCGTGAGTCTTGCCGCTAGGGGCTCGGATGAGGATTCTTCGGATGGAGACGTGGATCGCTACATCGTAGTCCCTCGCCCCTGACGTGACTGTCCCCCCTTTTTCTTTTCTCTTCCCTTTGTGCTGTGGTTCAGGGTGTTTGGCTTTCTTCCAGGATTCCCTGCATTTATAGACATGCTTATATTAGCTAAATTATTATGGTTTTAGTTGTAACAGATCCCACCTTTTCTTTTGGACATGTCACCATCTGCTTGTTCCTGCATCAGTTTGTTAGTTTAACATGTATTACAGTAGATGTTGTATCTATTGATGAGAACTACTTCCCTGGAATGGGATTTTCCTCAGGGTGTCTTTGGCGGGAGCCTGTGTGGTTCCTTCTGCTTGGCCTATTGATTTCGAGAGAATGCCTTTTCGACGACCACAATCTCTTCCTGTCTTTTCCTATCATGGTCCGGGGATGATCTACTCAATGGTTGAGGCAAACATGAGGAGTATGTGGAAAGCCTCTTTTTTTTTTTGCCATCAGCGCCTTTGTAGGTTTTCGCCGACCCCGGCTCTATCATTTTTGCATCTCGGCGCCCTTACGGGTTTTCACCAGACCTACAGATTTGTATCTTGCCATGCCTCCATCTTTTTACTCGTAGGGCTCTTTCGAGTTTTCGCCGCTCCCTTGGGCTCATTTTTTTTTTATTTTTTTTATTTATATAAGGGAAACTTTCTCAAAGCTGAGGGAAGGCCTGCTTGTCAAGGTGGAAGCTCGGGGATTTCAAGTATTTATTCCCATTCAAGAATCATCATTTTTCTTACATCAAACTCAGCTTAGATTAGGCAGTTTTCATTGATCAGAGAGGACTTTTCGAGTCAGGTTGCAATGAGGCTAGGTTACGAATTTTTGAAAGGGATGGTATCGAAGGCTCAAAGAGTTGTGTGGTTTTGGGGGTTTACTGGTGATCACCTTTCCAGATCTTTATGGGCTTATCTTCCCTTTTTCTTTCTTCCCTTTTTGTACGAACTCACACCCATACAGGGCTTTTAGTTTTTGCCCCAGTACTACCACTTGCACAATCTATTGACTTTCAAGAGGCATCAATCGTCATCATTCATTTTTTTTTTTTGGCGTACGAGAAACTTTCTTTCTTCTCCCGTTCTGCTCTTTCATTTAGCTTACCAAATTTACTTTTACCCGTTTTGGACGGTGATCACCGCGTCAAGTTTGTTGGGGAAATGTAATTGGCTTGGAATGGGGTTATAGCAAATGGTATAGTGGGTGGAAAAATGAATTGATGGCCTCTCATCATATGAATTTAAACTGCCTAATCTTTATGAGTCCCTTTGCAAGAATTTTGATGATTCAGAAAGGGAACGCATTTATTTCCTTTAATCAAAGTTCATGGCCTTCTTTTCATTACAAATGGACTTCCTTTGTTAATTAAAAGAAAAGGAGAGCTTTTGATTTACACAAAGTAGCATTTGACTGCGTCTAAATTTAAGGGGTTGGGGAACTCCTGCCCATCCATCTCTGCTAGTATGAGTTCCCCCCCTGTCAGGACCTTCTTGACTATGAAGGGCCCTTCGTAATTGGTGGCAAACTTCCCCCGAGCTTCTTCTTGGTGGGAGATGATCCTTTTCAACACCTGATCCCCAACCTAGAAATTTCGGGGTCTCACTTTCTTATGAAATGCCTTAGCTACTCTCTTTTTATAGCACTGAGCGTGGTAAACGGCGGCCAGCCGTTTTTCATCCAGTAGGCACAGTTGAGCGTATCGATCCTTGATCCATTCTGCCTCTTCTAGCTGAGTCACCATTAGCACCCTTATGGAAGGAACTTCTATCTCGACCGGGAGCACTGCTTCACTTCCGTAGACCAACTCATACGGTGTTGCCCTGGTAGAGACCCTCATTGTGGTTTGGTAGGCCATGAGTGCGAAAGGGAGCTTCTCATGCCAATCTTTGTAATGGTCGATCATCTTCCAGAGGATTCTCTTGATGTTCTTGTTAGCAGCTTCTACTGCCCCGTTCATTTGCGGCCTGTAGCCCACCGAGTTTCGGTGAGTGATTTTGAAGGTTTGACACAACCGGGTCATCAAGTCATTATTCAGGTTGGTAGCATTATCAGTGATGAGTGATTCCAAAATCCCATATCGGCAGATAATGTGGCTTTTGAGGAATTTGTTCACTAATTTCTTGGTGACATGTGCATAGAATGCGGCTTTGACCTACTTCGTGAAATAATCGATGGCAACTAGGATGAACCGGTGTCCATTTGAGGCTTTTGAAGAGATTGGGCTTATCATATCCATTCCCCACATGAAAAAAGGCCACGGGGCTACCATTAAATGAAGCTCAATGGGTGGGGTCTTGATCATGTCCCCATGTATTTGACATCTGTGACATCGGAGGATGTACCGAACACAATCCATTTCCATGGTGGTCCAATAATACCCTGTTCTGAGGATCTTTTTGGAGAGAGTATGGCTATTCATGTGGGGCCCATAGGTTCCCTCATGGACTTCCCTCATGATTTCTCCTGCCTCGCTGCATCAACGCATTTTAGGGGCCTTAAGAGGGATCTCTTGAAAAGCTCATTTCCAAGTAGAAAGTATTAGGCTGCCATGCTCCGGATCATCTTTTTATCGTTTTGTACAGCCGGGGTAGGGAATTCTCTAGTCTGTATATATCTTTTGATGTCGTAGAACCAGGGCGGTTCGTCTAATTCGGTGGAGGTGTTGAGGTAGTGCGACGAGGTATCTCGAACAAAGATTTGGAGGTGAGGGATTTTGAAACCTTCATCCACTTTGATAGCCGCAGCTAAAGTAGCCAAGGCATCAGCAAAATTGTTTTCGGTCCGGGGAATATGGTAGAAACCTATTTTCTGAAACCTTTGACAAAGGCCCTTGATTTGCTCATGGTAAGGAGAAAGTTTGTTATCCCTAGTTTGGTACATGGTTTGTTGAATCACCAGATCAGAATCCCCGAAGACCATTAACTCCCCAATCTTCATCTCTATCGCCAATCGCAACCCAAAATGCAGGCTTCATATTCGGCAATATTATTGGTGTAGAGGTCGAATTTTATTTTGGATACAATAGGGTAGTGATTGCCCTTCTCGGATACTATGACTGCCTCAATTCCTGCACCCTTCTTGTTTGAAGCTCCATCAAAGTACATTTTTCACCCCGGGTTTTCTTGTTTTTTGGCCTTAGACTCGGTGTATAAGATATCTTCGTCGGGGAAGCTGGGATTCATGGGTTGATACTCTTCGACAGGATTCTTTGTCAGGTAATTTGCTATGATTTGCCCCTTAATTGCCTTGCGAGTTGTGAAGACTATGTCGAATTCAGCCAGAATTATATGCCACCTGGCCACTCTGCTAGAAAGAGTAGGTTTTCTGAATAAGTACTTGATTGGATCTATATGGGATATGAGGTAAGTGGTGTGATGCAGCATATAGTGTCTGAGCCGATGAGATGCCCATGCCAAGGCGCAACAAGTTTTTTCGAGCATCGTGTATTTGACCTCATAGGGTAAAAAATTTTTGCTGAGGTAATAGATGGCCTTCTCCTATCTCCCAGTTTTGTCATGCTGTCCCAGAACACATCCCATTGAGGTCTTGAGAACGGTTAAATACATTAAGAGGGGCTTCTTCGGAGTTGGTGGTACTGTATTGAGGGCTTCAGGAGGTACTCCTTGATCGTCTCAAAAAATTGTTGGCATTCTTCATTCCACTCCTTAGGGGCGTTCTTTTTGAGTAATTTGAAAATTGGCTCACAAAGGTGAGTCATTTGGGAAATGAATCTGCTAATGAAATTCAACTTGCCCAAAAAGGATCTAATTTTGGTCTCTCCCCTCGGGGGCGACATTTCAATGATTGACTTTATCTTGGCAGGGTCCACTTCTATCCCTCTTTTGTTAACAATAAATCCCAACAGCTTTCCAGATGAGACGCCGAAAGTACACTTGGCAGGGTTGAGCTTGAGTTGATACTTGTGGAGCTGATCAAATACTTTTCGCAAATTGATCAAGTGGTCCTCTTGGGCTCTCGATTTGACTATTATGTCATCCACATAAATCTCCACTTCTTTGTGCATCATGTCATGGAAAAGAGTGACCATGGCCTTTTGATAGGTTGCCTCGGCGTTCTTCAACCTGAAAGGCATCACCTTATAACAGTATACTCCCCATGGGGTGATGAAAGCTGTCTTCTCCCAATCCTCCTCGACTATTTTGATTTGGTTGTATTCTAAAAAGCCATCCATGAAGGAGAACATCTCATGGCCGGCCGTGTTGTCCACCAGGATATCTATATGTGGCAATGGGAAATCGTCTTTTGGGCTGGCTTTGTTGAGATCTCAAAAATCGATACACATCCAGACTTTCCCATCCTTTTTCTTAACTGGGACGATGTTAGCCAACCATTGGGGATATTCGACCACTTGCAGGAATCCACCATGGGCTTGCTCCTTGATTTCCTTCTTTATCAGCTTGTACCCCAGGCCAAAAGTATGTTTTTGGGACGGAATGTCAGGAATTTCGAGAATCGCTTGCAACTTCCTCCCTAGCCCTTTGCCTGGCTGATACCCGTTCTTCTGGAAGTAGCGAGCAATCATCTGTGCATTGCCTAAATACCTTGGCTCGACCATATCTCCCTTATGTATTGCGGTAACATATTTTAGGGACTGGAAACACGATGGGGCGGCCAACTCAGTGTAAGGAATGGGCGTTGACTTTGTAAATCATAAACTCCTTTTCAGCGTAGATGGAAATCAGCTTAGCCTTGATGATGAATTTGATCTTTTGATGGAGACTGGACGACACTACTCCGGCCGAATGAATCCATGGTCGTTCGAGCAACATGTTAGAGGCTGAAGGTATTTGCAGAACTTGGAACTTGATAGCAAAGGTAACAAGCCCTATCTTGACAGGTATCTCAACTTCCCTTATTGTCTCTCTCCTGGATCCGTCGAAGGCCCGTATGACAATGCTGCTGTGGTTTAAGTGAGATTAGTCCATTCCAAGTCTCTCCAAGGTCAAGTTCGAGCAAACATTCAGAGCCGATCCATTATCCACTAGTACCCTTGATATGATCATCCCTTTGGTCTTGACAGTTATATGTAGGGCCTGCGTATGCCCCGTCCTGTTGACGGGGATCTCATCGTCAGTAAAGGTGATGACATTTGGTGCCATGATGAGTCCCACCATGTTTTGCAGATTGTCAGGGGTAAAGCTATCTGGCATGTGGGCTTCTTTAAGAACCTTAAGCAAGGCATTATGATGAGTTTTGGAGGTGAGAAGCAGGCCCAACATGGAGATGTGGAAGGGGTTTTCTTAAGTTGCTCCATTACATCATAGTCATTTTTCTTTAAGGCTTTAGTGAATTTAGAGATTTCGTGTTCCGTCAGAGGATTAGAACATTCTCCCTCCTTATCTTTTCCTTTTCTTCTTCTCTCTATCTCCTCTAAAGTATAACATCGGCTTGACCTAGTCATTCCCCCGATTCATGCGATAGATTCTTCCGTGGTTTGGGTAGGAGTTGGGGGGTAATTCCAGGGTACCTTATGCAGGTCGATAACTGGCGGTTGCGACAGCAGAGGTAGAGTTGTTCTTTTTGGTATTGGTAGGAAAACGGGTGTTGGCTTTTTCATCTTGGGGAGAACGGGAAGGTGACGGGAGACAGAGGGATGGTTTGAGGTGTGGGAATATATACGGGAGGCAGGGGCCTCATGACTCTTCGAGGGTCTGTGTGGGGGATGAACCCGACCATTACGGCCATGGGTTCTAGGACTTTTGGCTCTTGGTAGGGGATAAGAATGATACGGCAGTACGGAGGGTGAGGTAAGGCTTCAGTGGTTAGGATTAGACTAGTCTGCATAGGCTGGATGATTAGGAAAGGTTTTGGTGCGGTGGCCTCAGGGAGGTTAGTTGCTTGAATTCTGACTGGGAGAGCGGTACCCTTTGGGATGAGGATCTCCTGAAGGCCCTTAGGTGGCTGCTCTGAGGTCGGTCGAGCTTTATTTGGGTTCTATTCTTTTCTGTCATCCTAAACAATTTTCAGTAATTTATCAGTCACGGCCTCAACGTAGCGGAAATGTCGCCTTGTTTTCCCTCTATCTGCCTTGGATTGATGGCTCGATCATTTGGTGGGATGGCCATTTTTTCCACAGGGTCCATGTCCTCTTGCATTGGTTGTTTTCCTCATTTTATGATAAGGATTCGGGTGGCATTTTCTGCACAATTTTGTTGGTTCGGAGTGTTGCTTCCTTTGGACATTTGTGTTGTTCTGGCATTCGAAGGATGGGGATCACTCGTGTTCCTCTTCTTCCTTTTCTTGGAGCAATGGTGACCTACAATGCAAGCAGTCTCACCAAAGCTATGGCCAGTCTTTTGATGAGATGGGGGAGGAAAAGAACATAAGGAAAAACAAACAAAAAGGATTACATGTTAGGTTCTTGATTTGGAAGGTTTTATGCGATGCATGGACTAAGGATGCCCCTGCCTCTTGAGGGGAACTAAACATGATGCTTTCGCTCATGTCTGGAGATAGGGGATTGCCCCTGTATGCAAATACTATACCTGCCTCTGTTCATTCATTCATTCGTACATTCATTTGACAATAAGAACGATTTTATTAAGATGAATTCTTTTTGGTACATAAAATTTCTCAAAAATACATAGAAATAGGGAGGGGGAACATTTTCCTTGGGACTTTCACCTATTCTACATTTACATCATAGAATTCTAAACTACTCTTGAGCCTTCGGATTCGCCTTGTTGGTAGGGGCCTTTGATTTGAATTGCTCCTTTGTCTTCTCGGCAACCTTATCTCCATGAGAGAAGAGGGATTAGGGCCCCTCTTTATGAGATGACTTTGATGCATGCCATGAACCCTTAGGGTCTCGTGGTACCCTTAGGAGTTTTGAGTTGGCTTAAATTAGACGAGAAGGTCTTTGAGCCTTTCTCTAGAAGTTGATTGGATATATGAAAATGCAATGACTTGAGTTACTTTGAGAACTCTTGTCTTGAAGTGAGTTTTGATGCATGAGCAGTTATGATGCATGTACATGGAGGCAGCAAGAATTAGATAGCATAACAGCAGGGATTAGACAAAATTTATAAGGGAAAAATAAAGCGATCGCCCTTTCCTTCTTGATTTTGAAATTGACACGTGTGTCCTAAATCCGGCAGAGGTTTGGCTATGCATGGGGTGCTACATGAGCACGAGTTTGCGGGTTTACTAATGCTTCCTAAGAAGCTCGGTCCCCGAACCTTCAAACCTTCGGTGTCCACTCCCGAAAGGGTGAACTCCATCTTTGGTTGGTGGTTCGAGCGGGGGAACTATCAAGAGACTATAGGCTAAGAAACTGACACAACATCCACCCACAGTCAATATACTGTTCCTCCTTCTATCTAGAAGAGTAGTAACCAGGTAATATATGCAAGATGTAAATGCAAGTGTGTGCGCCAAGTGTGTGTGGAATTTTTAGAAATGGAGGAAAAGACCCAACAACACACATTACATCCTGTACATTCATTCACATACATGGCAATAAATAAGATATGAAACAAAAATGTGAACAAAGGTCCTCCTACAAAAGACAAATGGAAAGAGTTAGTAACTTTTTAAAAACACTCGATGTAAGGTTAGATGGATGTTTAATGCAAGAGTATGAATGTAAGCAATAAATGCAAGTGATGACACTTATTTGAAAATCATTTTAAAAAATAAGGTTTGCTTTGAAAACTTGAAAAATTTGAAGAGTGGACAAAATTGGACAAAGTAACCAGAGATTCTGGATGAATAAAGGGTGAAGAGACATATCAATGACCTAACCCTCTAAGTGTCCCTAGTAGGGTCGCCAGCTGTCGCGCCCCGGTTTTTGGGTGTTCAAGGTCCTTTTGGCTTGGAGACAAAAAGCACGAAACTCTGTCACTAGAACTCGTTCTCCTAGAAGGACAAGTGCGACTAGGTTTGAAAATTGGTTTGACTAAAGGCTTTTCAGAAAAGTAAGAGTCCCCACCTAACTTGATTAAGGTGAGTTAGGGCACCCAAAACTAAGTGTTAATCCGAAGATTAAACTCAGGGTTTTTTCTTTTTGGAAAAGGTTTTGAAAACTCCCTCAAGAGAGAGTTTTTAAGAAAATAGGTTGTTTGGAAATCTTTGGAAGGATTTAAGCCCTTTTGGAAAATAACTCCATTTTGGTCATTTGAAAATAGAAATTTATGGTTTGGGGGTTGGTTACGTGTAGGGAAGATATCCTAAGATCATCACCCTACCCCGCCTTTTCGGTACCTATATGTCTAATCACCCTTTGTTCACTCACTAGAATAACTGGTTACCATTGTCCACTTAATATCCACTTTAGAATTTTGAAAACGAGGTTTAGTCATCACTTTTAGGATGGATGATGCATGATGCAAGTTTTTGGAAAAAGTTTGAAAATAATGGGGGTTTTGAAAGAGTTTGGAATGGAAAATTTGAATTGATTAGAATTTTTGGAAAAAAGGGTTGAAGTTGAAATAAAAGTTATGACCGCACCATTTTAGGTTGCCTATGTATCTCACTTGGCGAGAATCAGGTCATTCGTAGTTCGGGCAAGAGCTTGATAGAGAATAGGAGCATTAGGGCCTTTGGAAGGTTTGAAGATACTTTGCGGTTTTTGAAAAAGTTTAAGACACTTTGAGGTCTTTGGAAAAGTTTAAGACACTTTGAGGTCTTTGGAAGTTGAAGACTCTTTGTGACCTTGGAAGTTTAAAACGCTTGGAGGTCTTTGAAAAAGTTTAAGACAGTTGGAGGTTTTTGGAAAAGTTCAAGACACTTTGAGGTCTTTGGAAGTTGAAGACTCTTTACGGTCTTGGAAGTTAAAGACTCTTTGTGGTGTTGGAAGTTTTGACTTGAAATTGGATGGTGGAGTGTTTTAAAAATGTTTTGAATCAACTTAAGGGAGTTTTGGAAAAATGCTTTTGATGAATTAGTTTTTGAAAGTGGTTTTTAGAAATGGCTAAAGGTTTGAAATTCTAATATGGACAACCTTAGGGGTTGTTCTTGATTTATCACTTTTCCTTGGAATCCTAAACCATGAGAGGGCTAGGGATGCCTTAGGTTTGTGACATTTTGAAAACATTTTTGAGAAAGCCTTGAAGATGGAGCGTAAGAACATTTAAAGAGTTTATGGAGTTGGTTTTTTGAAATCAAGAGAGTGGGAGGTTTTGGAAAAGTGAGTTATGAGCATGGTTTAAAATTGAGTGATCATTTAGAAAAGGGTTCAAGAGTTGGAACCTTGAAGTATACTAACCTAGGTTGGGTTTGCTTAGGGTTAGGGGTGACCTAAGGTTGACTAACTTGGGTTAGCTTAACCTAGGGTTAAGATGACCTATGGTTAACTAACTAAGGTTGGGTTAACCTAAGGTTAAGGTGACCTAGGATTAACTAACTAGGGTAGGGTTAACCTAAGGTTAGGATGACTTAAGATTAGGTTAACCTAAGATGAGTGAACTAGGGTCAAGTTAACCTAGGGTTGGACAACTAGGGTCAAGTTAATCTAGGATTGGACAACTAGGGTCAAGTTAGCCTAGGGTTGGACAACTGGGGTCAAGTTAACTTAGGGTTGGACAACTAGGGTCAAGTTAACCTAGGGTTGGACAACTAGGGACAAGTTAGCCTAGGGTTGGATTGGAAAATGGTTTTGAAAGTTAGCTTAATGCACTTTTGGAAAGAGTTTTGAAAAACAAAACATGCTATGTAATGGACTTTGGTGGACAAACCTTTTGAAGATGATTTCCATGAAAATTTTGACTCTAGCCAAGAATATGGTTTATATGGTTGGTGATTGGAGATCCTTCCAAGGAAGGTTTCCTCATGACCATTATAACCATAATTTTGACAAGAGTGTAAGGGGTCCAAAAATCAACATGGTGATGACAACTTTTTATGGCACCATTTTTAATATAAAGATGGAGAGAATGTATTTTTGAAAATCATCTTTTGAGAAGGATTTTGAAAACCATTTTTCAAGGGAAATATTCCATCAAGAGAGGGTTCATATGGCCAAACAAAAGGGAGGCCACTCAAGAGAGGGTTCCATGGGGCCATTCCAACCATTACACTTAAGAGAATGAGAATCTTGAAAACTAGAGAATTAGAAAGACACCCTTATGCAAATTAAAATGTCATGATGCCAACATGAGAGTTAAGGGGTTAGTAGGGGATCTTTTAAGGCATGATTTCTAAGGTTCCATTCTAAGCTTCACGGAGCCAACTCTTAGAACAATTTTTGAAAGAAATATAGAGCTTGAGGATGACATGGAGTTTGAGAGTAATGTAAGCATTATAGAACATGACAACAAGCATAAAAGGCAGCCAAGCATACAAGATATGATCAAAATAGTAACATGCAAGGGGTCATGATCACATACAAGGCTTTTAGACTACACCACATAAACAAGGGGTTCCAAGGCCATACCATTGTAAGCACCTCATTTTTGACCGCTTGGCAGTCTACACTCCGTCCAGACTTGTTTTCAAGTCATTGTGGGCATATTCCAATCGAAACCAATTCTCTAGGTCCAAATTCCTTCTCTTCGTCGCTTCGCGGGCCTGTTGGGCCCAAATAGAGACAAAATGACCAAAATGCCCTTAGGGGCATTGTCCTTTTCAAAACCTTTCCAATCCCACTCTCGAGATAGTTTATTCCTCGAGACGGTTCCAATCCAGGCACGTCTCTTCGGATACGATAAGTCCCCTTTCCAATTCCACTCTCGAGACAGTTTATTCCTCGAGACGGTTCCAATCCAGGCACGTCTCTTCAGAGACGATAAGTCCCCTTTCCAATCCCACTCTCGAGACAGTTTATTCCTCTAGACGGTTCCAATCCAGGCACGTCTCTTCGGAGACGATAAGTCCCCTTTCCAATCCTACTCTCGAGACAGTTTATTCCTTGAGACGGTTCCAATCCAGGCACATCTCCTTGGAGACGGTAAGACCCCTTTCCAATCCCCACTCTTGAGACAGTTTATTCCTCGAGACGGTTCCAATCCAGGCACGTCTCTTTAGAGATGGTAAGACCCCTTTCCAATCCCACTCTCGAGACAGTTTATTCCTCGAGACCGTTCCAATCCAGGCACGTCTCTTCGGAGACGATAAGTCCCCTTTCCAATCCCACTCTCGAGACAGTTTATTCCTTGAGACGGTTCCAATCCAGGCACGTCTCCTCGGAGACGGTAAGACCCCTTTCCAATCCCACTCTCGAGACAGTTTATTCCTTGAGACGGTTCCAATCCAGGCACGTCTCTTCGGAGACAGTAAGACCCCTTCCAGTCCCACTCTCGAGACAGTTTATTCGTCGAGACGGTCTGAGTAGCAAAACTACTCACAAAACCGTTAGAGTAGCGGAAATACTCACAAATCATCAACCCCGTCCGAGTAGCGGAAATACTCACAAATCGTCACCACCGTCAGAGTAGCGAAAATACTCGCAAACACACACAACCGTCCGAGTAGCGGAAATACTCACGCCATTAGAGTGGCGGAAACACTCAAACCTAGGTCAACACCAGTGTCTATTAGCCCACTTTGGTAAAAAATGACCAAACTGTCCTTTGGACCTTTTTTGAGACTTTCCGGTCAAGATGACCATTTTGCCCTAGGCATCCAAATGCCCCGAGAACCACACCGGCTCTGGATATCAAACCGGTAATATTTCGAGAATACTTTTTATAGTATTCTCAACCTTCCTTTACCTTTCCTGATCATTCTGAGTCAGTTCCGGCCAACCTGGTACAAAATGACCGTTTTGCCCCTGGAGGGTCGGTCTCCTTCTTCAACCACACCGGCTTTGAGTATCAAATCGGTAATGTCCCGAGAATACTTTTTATAGTGTTCTCAACCTTCCTTTACCTTTCCAGACCATTCCGAGTCAGTTCTGGCAAACCTGGTACAAAATGACCGTTTTGCCCCTAGTGGGCCGGTCTCCTTTTCCAACCACGCCGACTTTGGGAATCAAACCAGAAACCTCTGGGAACATTCTAAATAATGTTTCTAGATCCCAAGTCTTTTTCCGGGACAATTCGAGTCTGTCCCGGCAGCTTCCTAGTCCGATTGACCGTTTTGCCCCTAAAGGCCCGGGCAACCTTTCCGACCCATCTTATCCTTATTTCTCAAGTCAAATACCTCCAGGACACTATTTTAGGTGTTCCTGCTCTTTTCCGGTCTTTTGGGTCATTCCCAGCTCCTTCAAATCATTCCCGGACTTTTCGGAGTCACTCCTAGTGAAGCCAGGCTAAAGATTGCATGATAGTCACTAGTACAGGCGCCCAAATCTAGTCAAAGATACGTTGCTTGCCAACCTTAAACCTTTCCTAATTGGCTTGCGCCACTAGTAGTGGCGCCAAGCCAAATATTGGCCTGGCGCCACTCCTAGTGGCACCAGTGTAAAATTTGGCCTAGCGCCACTGCAACAGGCGCCAGTGCTGTCCAACTTCTATAAATACAGAGCCTCATTCAATGTGAAAGGGGTCTGCAAACTAAACCTAAAATCCTATATTTCGATATATAGAGCTCGAGCACCTGCTAAACCCTAGCCTCCATAGGTTTTCCAAACCCTAACCACTCTACACAAACCCTAGCCCCCTATACACTTATACACTCCCCCATACACTCATACACTAGCCTTCAACCATCCTTTGAAGACTTGAAGAGCTGCCATCTAAAGCTTGAAGACAATCGTTGAAGGTCGAAGAAGAAGATCAAGATGAAGACCAAAGATTGAAGACTGCACGGCGCGCAAAATAAACAAGACATACGGTAGGCTCCCTATTTAAATTTTCGCACTTCCCCCCTCTCTCTTCTCTCTCCTAACCCACTTGGGTTTTCTCTATTTTAATCCCCCATCTCTTTCCTGCCCTTTCTTTGCATGCTTGAAACAAGGGGATTCTCGGTCCATGTGTAGGATTGGGCTATTGGAGAGTCACCGTGTCGGGGGCTTTCTTTTAGTCTAACCAAAGACCACGTGGGTCCGGCCCCCTTGATTATGTGGTGAAGCCTTAACCTTGTATGTTCACGACCCCAAATTGCATTGTGCATATCATAATCTTGCATCTTCAAAAATTCGTTTTCAAACTTGTTCTTCAAATCGTTTTCAAACTTGTTTTCAAAATCACATCCTAGGGTGATTCTAGCCTTTGCATGGCTAGGGTTGCTGTAGGAAAGTGTTACATTTAAAGTGACCAATACGGTCCATATTTTCAAAATCTTGTTGATTTTCAAAACCGCTTTCCTAAGGTGGTTCTAGCCCTTTTATGGTTAGAATAGCTTTAGGAAAGTGAGACGTTTTCATACTTTTCAAAAAAAAAAAAAAAAACTCTCTCTTCAAAGATCTCTTCCTAAAATTTTTTTTTTCAACATACTTTCCTAAAACTCTCCTCTTCAAAATTGTTTTAAAAAATTCCTTCCCAAAATCTGTTTTTCAAAACTCTCTTTTTCAACTCCTCTCCAAAATCTTTTCTTCGGAATCCACTTTCTAAAAACGTTCCCCACAACTCTTTCCAAAAACTCTCTTCCCAAAATTTTTCTTCTAGAAACTCTCCTCTAGGATCTTCTTTTCAAAATCTACGTTTCTAAAAACGCACTTTCCAAAACTCCTTCTCTTTAAAATCTTTTTCCAAAATTCACTTTCCAAAAGTTCCTCCCTAGGATTCCCTTCTAGAAAACCTCTGTTTCCAAAAACGCACTTTCTAAAAATCCCTTTTCCTTAGAGCCCAAATCAAGCCTTAGAGCCCACAATTAGGAAACCCTAATTTTCTTTCCAAAAACATGATTTTCAAACTTTGCCCCAAACCTAGGTTTCCAAAACCTCATGTTTTCACATAAAAAATATACATGTTTCCAAAACCTATTTTCTACGTCAAAATTATGGTTTTTCAAATCTAGGGTTTCTAAAACCTCCCTTTCCAAATCCTTGCCAAATCAAATCTTCCCTTTAGGAAACTGAATCAAATCTTTTCCTTTTAGGAAACTAGATCCAATCCTCCGTTTTTGGAAACAAAATCAAACCTTGGCTTTTAGAAACCAAATCCAATCGCCCCGTTTAGGAAACTAGATCCTATCCTCCGTTTTTGGAAACGAAATCAAATCTTCCCTTTTAGAAACAAAATCCAATCCTTTCCTAATCCGACTTTTTTCCTAATTCAAATCCTTCCTAATCTTCTACTTTCCTAAATCTTAAGTTTCTAAAACTTGAACATATAAAATCTTTCCTAAATTTTAAAACTTAACTTTCAAATCTTTCGTAATTCAACCCTTTCCTAATTCTATCTCTTTCCAAATCTCAACTTTTCAAATCTAAGTTTTCAAACCTTTCCTAAACTTAAACCTTTCCTAATCTCAAGATTTTCTAAAACTCAAATTCTAGAACTTTCTAAATCTTAAACTTTCTAAATGTCAAATCTTTCTAAAATTCTAAGCTTTCTAAATTCAAAATTTTCTTAAGTTAAGACTTTCTAAATCTAAAACTTCCTAAAATGAAACTTTCCAATTTCAAAACTTTCCTAATCTGAAAACCTTTCCTTTTTCGAAAACTTTCTAAACTTGAAACTTTCCAATTTCAAAACTTTCCTAAAGTTGAAAACTTTCTTAAACCTAAAACTTTCCTAATTCAAAACTTTCCAAAAATAACACTTTCCTAATTCGAAACTTTCCTAATCCAAATCTTTCCTAAATTCCAAGTTCCCAAATCTTTCCAAATCTTCCAAAACTAACATTCCAATCCAATCTTTCTTAATCTCAAGTTCTTCCTAGGTCTCCTATCTTTCCTAAGTCTAGGTTTCCTAAACCTCCATCTTTCCACAACCAAGTCTTTCCAAATCTATCTTTTCAAATCAAAGTCCAATCTTTTCAAAATCTCAATTTCCAATCTCCTCTTCTAATCTCAAATCCAATTCAATTTTCAATTCAATCTCTTTCTTCCAATCCAATCTCTCTCTCTTCAAATCAATTTATTTTCAATCGGACTCTTGTCTGAACTACGACTGACCTGATTCCCCCAAAGGGATACGTAGGCAACCTTCATAGGTGCGGTCACAACACTTTTCAAACTTTCAATTCCACCTTCATAGGTGCGGCCACAATACTTTTCAAACTTTCAATTCCACCCTCATGGGTGCGGTTTCCAAAATCTTTCCAAGCTCAAATTCTAATCTATTTTCAAAATTCCAATTTCAAAATTTCTATTTTCAAATTTCTACTTTCAATTTCCAAACTTTTCAATTTCAATTCCATCTCTTTAAATCTATTTTCAACTCAAATTAATTTCAAATCAATCTTTTTCCAAATTTATTTTTCAATTCTCTTTCCTTACACTTGCATACCATGCATCATGTTTTTTTAAACATTCTTTTTCTAAAGTGGATAGGATTGGCCAATAATTAGTTGGAGACTCTCATAGGTGAATCTAGGGTAGATTGACATGTAGGTACCGAAAGGGCGGGGTAGGGTGATAGCTTAGTGCGTCTTCCCTACACGTAACCAGCCTCCTAACTTAGGATCACTGATTTCAAAGACCAAATGGAGTTATTTTTCAAAAAGGGCTAAATGTTTTCCAAAGGTTACCAAACAACTTATTTTTCTTAAAAACCCTCTCTTGAGGTGATCTTTTCAAAATCGTTTTCCAAAAACCCTAAGTGTAGTCTTCGGATTATTCTTAGTTTTTAGGTGACCTAACTCACCTTAATCAAGTTAGGTGGCGACTCCGAATCTTTTTTCAAAAGCCCTTTATTCAAACCAATTTTTCAATTCAAACCTAGTCGCACTCATTCTTTTAGGAGGGTGAGTTCTAACGAGAGAGTACAGCATTTTTCCCGCTTGGGTGAGTATTCCTCGAGTGCGAAAAATTTGGGCACGACAACCATCTCAAAGTAGGCTTGTGAGAGGTCCCCCTACACAGTGGCTCTCACTTGCTTTTCTCTAGGCATGATCTAAGAGCCCTCTTGGCTCAAGCATGTAAGAATGGGGGGTTATAGATGGGGATTAAAATAGAGAATAACCTAAGTAGGCTAGGAGGGATAAGAGAAGAGTGGGGGAAGACACAAATGTAAAAGGGATACCACCTTTTGCCTTCAACACACTTGTAGTCTTCAAAAGATGCTTTCATTGGAGCTTGAATGACTTTAAGAGGGCTTGAGGGGCTGGAATGGAGTGTGTAATGGTGTATAAGGCCTTATAGGTGAAGTGTATAGGCTTGAGAGAGGTAGAATCTAGCCTAAGTGTTGGAGGGGTGGAATATATGTAAGGATTCGAGATTCTGGAGCAGTTTCAGCAGAGCTTTGCATCAATTTTAGAGATGGAATATGCAAAGGGGTGGCCTGGTATTTATAGGCAATTTGGAACAGACCTGGCGCATGTAGGACATGTGTAGGTACTGTTCCATTGCCAGAATGACATGTGGCACCCTGTGTACTGGATAAATCTCGACCATTGATCGAAAGTTGGTCGATCTGATCCAAATTTGAGCGGATGTAGCATATGCTCCATCATCGGGAAGGTTCGTCCAACCTTTATCTCTATAATTGGGTCAATCGGGAAGGTTTCGGGAGAATTGGTTGCACCCACAATGTTCTCTTAGGGTTTCTCGTGAACTTTCATGCTTTCAAAAAGTTTGAATTACGTTTAAAAGTGTGGGATATCGTCTTGGGAAGTGTGCAAAAAGGGACATGTTTGCAGAACATCTGTGATACGCTTTGTGGGTGTTCAAAAGTAGCTATTTTTGTATTGCATGATCAAGGTCTTCGGAAAGCGATCTCTTCGATCGGACCGTACCGATGGAAAATATTCTTGAAATACTTTCGAGAATTCTCAAATTTACGCATTTCTCAAGTCATTTGACGGTGCGTCTTGATTAGGGAACCAGAGAAAAAGTCAACCTTGGCGAAGCGTCTGCGAGACTCTCCAGGGGTTGCTGAAAGTTGTAGTTTTTGCACCGTACGATGGAGGGCTTCAGGAACCGATCTATCCGATCGAGCCGTATCGATGGAAAGATCTATGAACGAGCTTTCGAGAATTCCCTGATTTACGCATTTCTTAAGTCAGTTGATGGTGCGTTATAACTAGGGAATCGGGGGAAAAAACAATTTAGGCGGGGTGTCTGCAAGACGCTCCAGGGGACTTTTATTGAGTCGTGAGCGTTTAATGTCGTGAGCGTTAATCTCTAAAAAACTCAATTCACCCCTCCTCTTGGGTTGCCTTTTGGACCAACAAAAGACACTTCGAGGTCTTTGGAAAGTTTGAGGACACTTTGTGGTCTTTGGAAAAAGAGAACTTGAGAGTTTTGATTTGGAATCGGATGTTGGAGTGTTTTGAAATAGAACTTGAAGGTTTTTTGAAAAAGCTCTTGAAACAAGGTTTTGAAGTGTTTTCAAATGTTTTTAGAACAACTTGATGGAGTTTTGGAAGTGTTTTGAAATAACTCAAGAGAATTTTGAAAATACTTTGAAGTCTTGTTTTGAAAGCCTTGGTGGTGGGGTTTTGAAGTGTTTTGCTAAACTTGTCTTCAAAAAATTTTCGAAAGTAGTTTTTGAAAACACCTAGGGCTTTGGAACCCTAGTATGGATAACTTTGATGGTTGTACTTGATGTATTACTTTCCTTTGGAATCCCTAACGATAAAAGGGGTAAGAAAACCTTAAGGTTGTGAGTTCTTGAAAGCATTTTTGGAAATACTTTAAAGATAAAATGTAGGATTATTTGAAAATGTTATGGAGTTAGTTTTTGAGATCCCAAGAGAGTTGGAGGTTTTGAAAAAATGGGTTATGAGTATAATTTTAAATTGAGAGATCATTTAAAAGGGGTTCATGAGTTGGAATCTTGAAGTATACTAACCTAGTTTGGGTTGTCCTAAGGTTAAGAGTGACCTAAGGTTAACTAACTTGGGTTAGGTTAACCCAGAGTTAAGGTGACCTAGGGTTAAGGTGACCTAGGATTAGCTAACTTGGGTTAGGTTAACCTAGGGTTGGACAACTAGGGTCAAGTTAGCTTAGGGTTGGATAACTAGGGTCAAGTTAACCTAGGGTTAAGGTGACTTAGGGTCAATTAACTTGGGTTTGGTTAACTTAGGGTTAAGATGACTTAGGGGTTACTAACTTGGCTTAGGCTAACCTAGGGTTGGACAACTAGGGTCAAGTTAACCTAGGATTGGATAACTAGGGCCAAGTTAACCTAGGGTTGGATTGAAAGATGGTTTTAAAAGGTGGTTTTATGCATTCTTGAAGAGAGTTTTGAAAAACAAATCATATTACGCAAAGGACTTTAGTAGACAACCCTTTTGAAGATTATTTCCATGAAAATTTGACTCTAGCCAAGAATATGGTTTATATGGTTGGTGCTTGAAAACCATTCCGAAGAAGGTTTTCTTAAGACCATTATAACCTTTATCTTGAAAAGAGTAGGGATTTTAAAAATCAATATAATGATGACAACTTTTTGAAAAACCATTTTTAATACAAAGATGGAGAGAATGAACTTTTGAAAACCATTTTTGAGATGAAGATTTTGAAAACCATTTTTCAAAGGAAACCATTCTAACAAGTTAGGGTTCCTATGGCCAATGTAAAAGGAGTCCACTCAAGAGAGGGTTTCATGAGGCCATTCCAACCACTAAACTTGAAAGAATAGAAACCTTAGAAATCAAAGAGTTTGAAAATCATTTTCATATAAGAATAAAAAAAGAAGGGAACCATCCTAACAATTTAGGGTTCCTATAGCCAATATATAAGGGAGACCACTCAAGAGAGGGTCCCATGGGGCCATTCCAACCACTAAACTTGAGAGAATAGAAACCTTGGGAAGTAGAGAGGTTGAAAACCATTTTTATGCAAGTTGGAATGCAAGGATGCAAAAATGTGAGCTAGGGGTTAATGGGGAGATTTTCTAAGGCATGATTTCCTAGAACCGTATTCTAAATTTTAAGGAACTAACTCTTAGAACCACTTTGAATGGAATATTGAGCTTGAAAATGGTATGTAAATAAGAATAGTGTAAGCTTTGAAAAACATAGTTATGAATATGAAAATAAAACCAAGCATACAAGACGTGAACAAGATAGCAATATGCAAGAGGGTCATGAATTCATACAAAGCTTTAGGTTACACCACATAATCAAGGGGCTCCAAGGCCATACCATCTTAAGGTAGGCTAGTTAGAGATCCTCCTACGCGGTGGCTCTCACTAACTTTTCCCTAGGCATGAACTAAGAGCCCTCTTGCTTCAAGCATGCAACAAAGGGGGGTAGAAGATGGGGATTAAAATAGAGAATAGCCTAAGTAGGCTAGGAGGGAGAAGAGAGAAGTGGGGGAAGATAAAAATGTAAAAGAAATACCACCTTTTGCCTTCAATACACTTGCAATCTCCTATGGATGCCTTAGTTTGAGCTTAGAGGACTTTAAGTGTGCTTGAGGGGCTGGATGGAGGTGTTCTATGGTGTAGAAGGCTATGTAGGTGAAGTGTATGGGTTAAGGGAAGGTGGAATCTAGCCTAAGTGTTTGAGAGGTGGGATGTATATAGGATTTCAAAGTTCTGGAGTAGTTTTTGCAGAGCTTCACTTCAATTTTCAATTCTGGAATATGAAAAGGGGGATGCTTGCATTTATAGGCAATCTGGGAGAAGCCTGGTGCATGTGTTACATACACCTGGCCAAAATTTAGCCAGGCGCATGTAGCACATTTGCCAGTACTGTTCCATTGCTAGAAGGCCACACGACACTCACTGTACTGGCTAAATCTTGATGGTTGATCGAACTTTGGTCGATTTGATCAAAATTCGGGCGTATGTAGCATACACTCCGTCACCGGGAGTTTTTGTTTAAACTTTGCCTCAATAATTGTGCCAACTGGGAAGGTTTCGGAGGAATCAGTTGCATCCACGGTGTTCTCCTAGGGTTTCTCATAAACTTTCGTGTTTTTGAAAAGTTTGAACGATGTTCGAAAGTGTGAGATATTGTCTCAGAAAATGTGCATAAAATGGCATCTCTATGGAGCGTCTGTGATACGCTCCGTGGGGGTTTGAAAGTAGCTGTTTTTGTGTCACATGATCGAGGCCTTTGGGAAGTGATCTCTTTGATTAGACCGTACTGATGGAAAGTACTCTGGAAATAATTTTGAGAATTTTCTAATTTATGCATTTCTCAAGTCCTTTGACGATGAGTTTTAATCAGGGAATTGGAGAAAAAGCCAACCTTGCAGAGTGTTTGTGAGACGCTCCGGGAGTTGCTGAAAGTAGTAGTTTTCAAGCCACGCAATGAGGAGTTTCGAGAAGCGATCTATCTAATCGAGCCACATCGATGGAAAGACCTATGAACGAGCCTTCGAGAATTTCTTGGTTTACGTATTTCTCAAATCATTTGACGGTGTGTTATAACTAGAGAATCGGGAGAAAAGGCAATTTTGGTGGAGCGTCTGCGAAACGCTCCGGGGAACTTTTATCGAGTCCGGGTGTTTAGTGTCATAAGATCCTCTTTAGGTTAAATAGGGATTTATGACAAGGCCCGCCATTCAAAATTCTAGGATTGGTGTTGTTTCGGGATGCGTTCGGGTTATTAGGGATGAAATGGTCATTTTGGCTGGGTTTGGTTGAAAATGGTTAGGAATGGGTCGAAGTATAATGTTAAGCATGTTGGGTCATCTAGGGATGATCCCGGGGGAGTCTTGCGCTGCTTGGTAGGATTTGTGCGGTGCTGGGGCGTTCATGGGCAAAACAGTTATTTTAACCGGAGTTAGCCGAGATAGGATTGAAATTGGACCGAATGGCGTACGGAGTACACCTAAGTGCTTAGTAGCATTTTGAAAGGGTGGACTTTCTGTTTTAAGGGATTTTACTTTCTCAAAACGTGCCTGGAGGCCCAAAGGGCAGGTTTGGTTATTTTTCACTTTGTCAGGGCTAGCAGGCACCGGTGTTGACCTAGGTGTTGGTTCCTATGGCCGTCCGAGCTCAAAAAACTACCTATGCAGTATTGGTTCCTGAGACCACTCGGTCTCAAAGAGCTACCTGTAGGGTGGTGTTGGTTCTTGAGAATGCGTGGTCTCAGAAAGCTACTTGCGATGGTGATGTTGGTCTCCAAGAATACCTGGTCTTGGAAAACTACCAAATGACGAACATTCTACATTGGTGGGCTAGCAAGCGCCATAAGTGAACCGTCTGGAATTTGATAAGGTGTTGGTCCCCGAGATTGCCCGATCTAGGAGAGCTACCTGGATGACATTGGTTTCTGAGATCGCCTGGTCCCAGAAAGCTGCCTGGAATGATGTTTATGACTTCAATCGGGCTTTGTGGACCCATGAAGCGACTAGTTAACTAGATTGGAGCTTGAAAGACCCGTCTTTGGCTTACATGTGTTATGATGCTTGAGAACTAGGTCTGGTCGGGCTGGAGATTGCCGAGCGAGCAAAAATGGGGTGCTTACAACAGAGAAAAATGAAATAATGATGGTGGTGAGCATGACCTAAGGTTGGCAGTCTTTACACAAAATGTTCGTCCTTTTGGACTCATCACAAGGTCTCCTGATGTCTCCAAGAAGGAGCTTGAGATGGCTCACTGGTTTGTTTTGTATAATGACTTAGAATTAGAGAAATATCTAGAATAAGTTTCCATCTAAGTTTGTGTATGTATACACCCAATATTTTTCTTAAAGGTTCATAATCATAATCATAATCATTTATTGATGAACCACATTTTGTTTAGTACTGAACACAAGAATCTACTAGAGAATGAAAGTGCGTGTAACATCACAAAGAGACAACAAGAAGAATTTCCTAAATGGTTCAAAGAACGTGTAAGATATAAAAATCTATCCAACACACTATACATTATTTTACTATAGTTAGATAGATTATAACATAACATGTATTGTGTATATAGATGAATAAATTACAAACTCAAGGGTCATAAGAAGCAACTGATGAATTGTGGTCATTAGCCAATAGTCTTGGTCCAATAGTGGATATATATTCTGGTTGCATTTGTAATTGCATCTAATTTCATACCAAAGATCATGATAACTGTCAATAAAGTCAAAATAGCGGGTTGCTTGTGGAAGGGGACCATGAGGGACAGATAATTAACTTTTATGGTTACTTGTGTAAAGTGTGGGATTTGAAATATACAGGTGGCCGTCGAGTTGTTTCGTTCCAATGTGAATGGTTCAACTCAGGTAATAACAAGACTTTGAGCACCACGTACATTTCACAACTATTGATATAAGAAGCCGGTGGTATCTTAATGACCCTTTTGTCTTATCAAGTCAAGTGCAACAAGTCTTCTATGTTAATGATACCAAATTAGATAAAAATTGAAAAGTGGTAGAACAACTCAAAAATTGAGGAATATGGGATTTTCCAGGGGTTAATGGTGTAGATCCCGCTGATGTTGAACTATTGGTTTCTAATGATGTGTTTCAGTAGGAGGAAACCAATGAGGTGGTCCTTATCATCATTGAAGATCCCATCGCTAGCCCGTCAAGTAGGGATGATCTCGCTGTTGAGATCATTCCCAATAATGCGGGTCTGCAATTTGGAAGATGAGCATGTGTTGATTGTGTTGATGATAGTTTCATCTGCAATGATGAGGATGAATTAATGGGGGAACCTAGCAATAATGAAGAAGATGAACTGTATAGTGATTCTAATTTTGATACAAATGGTGATATAGAACCTTGATTTAGTGAATCTTTTATGCTCTTTATATGATGAACATACCAAGTTATCATTAGTTATTAATAAAGTTATTCCCTCACCAATAAAGTAACAGCTTGGCCAATTAAATTAATAATGAAATGAATAAAGCATTTTGTGTCATGTTCTAGCGTAGTATACATCTATTTTGAAACTCATAACCAAGAATATAACACTGTGCAGGTTCTACAAGTGTAAGTGGGGGAAAGCAAGATCTTTGTATTGCAGATACTACAAACAACACAAACAAATACATGTGTGTATGTATACGTGTATAGGTATTGTTGCACCTTGATTTTTCACACTCGAGAAAACACACAAGCCAGAAAAACACGGTACTCTCTCGTTAGAACTTATCCTCCTAGAAGGACGAGTGTGATTAGTTTTGAATTAAAAATTAATTTCGAATAAGGGCTTTTGAAAAAGATTTGGAGTCACCACCTAACTTGATTAAGGTGAGTTATGTTACCTAAAACTAAGTGCAATTCGAAGATTAAACTTAGGGTTTTTGAAAAAAGGTTTAGAAAACTTCCTCAAGAGAGAGTTTAAGAAAACAAGTTGTTTGGCAACTTTTGAAAAGATTTATGCCATTTTTAAAAAATATCTCCGTTTTGGTTTTTGAAAACAGTGATTCTAAGTTCAGAGGTTGGTTACATATAAAGAAGACATCCTAAAATCATCACCCTATCCCGCCCTTGCGGTATCTACATGTTTATTCACCCTAGGTTCATTCATTTAGAATATTCGATTATTCAATGTCCAACACTATCCATTTTGAAAAAAACTTTAGAAAGAAGTTTGATTTGATGCATGACATGCAAGTGCAAGAAAAAGAATTGATTTTGAAAATAAATTTGAAAAGAGGATTTGATTTTGAAAATGAATTTGAAGAGAAGATTTGAAGCTTGAAATAGGACATGGAATTGGAAATTGGAAATAGATGGTGGAATTGAAAATTTGAAAAAGGTTGTGACCACACCCATAAGAGTTGCTTACGTATCCTTTTGTTGAGAATCAGGTTAGTCATAGTTCGGACTCGGGGTCCGATTGAAAATAGACACTTTGAGATTTTTGAAAAGTTTGATTTGAACTTTGATTAAAAGATTTGAAATTGAACTTGAGGATTTTGATATTGATTTTGATTTGAAAAGATTGAACTTTGAAGGAGAACTTGGACTTGATTTGGGAAACATCTTGACTTAGATTGAAGTTTGAAAACCATCTTGGTTTAGACAAGAGTTTTAAAAAAGAGTGGAGGCTTCCAAACTTGGGGTTAGGGTATTCTAGGGTTTGAAGCATACAATTGAATTGGAAAACTTGATTTGAACTTGAGAGGTTTAACTTTAAAAAGTTTGATTTTAAAAAGTTTTGAATGAGAAAGGCTAGGAAAGGAGTTGATTGGATTTAGAAACACTTGACTTGGAATGGTTGAAAAAGATTTGACTTAAAATTTTGATTTGAAAGAATTTAAAAAGTTAGGATTTAGGAAAGATTGGATTTTAGAAATCTTTGAATTAGGAAAGTTTCAAGATAGGAAATTTCCATTTTAGGAAAGTGCCAAATTAAGAAAGGTTTATTTTTGGAAAGTTTCCATTTTAGGAAAGAATTAATTTTGGAAAGATTTGAATTTGGAAAGTGTTAAATTTAGAAAGATTTGAACTTAGAAAGATTTGAAACTTGGAAATAAGATTTGAAAGTTTGAAATTAGGAAAGATTTGATCCCTACTTCCTAAAATAAAATATTATATTTTATTTCCAAAATTAGATGATTTGCTTTTATTTTCAAAATTAGAGGATTTGATTTGATTTCCTAAATTGGAAGATTGGATTTGACATGGAATTGGAAAGGTTGAATTTTGAAAATCTTGAATTTGAAAATCTATGATTTGGGTAAAAAAAGAGGTTTTAGAAATCTATGATTTGATGTAGAAAATAGAAAGTCATGACTTTAAGAAAAGAATTAGGGTTTCCTAATCATGGTTTCTAGGGTTTTGACTTGGACTTCAAGACAAAGGGTTTTTGGAAAGTAAATCTTTGAAAAGAGTTTTTAGGAAGTAGATTTTTGAAAAGAGTTTTTAGGAAGTAGATTTGTAAAACAATTGGGAAAGATGTTTGAATATGGACTTTTACAAGTCTCTTGAATATCTCACTTTCCTAAAACGATTCTAACCATGAAAAGATTAGAACCATTCTAGGGTTGTAATTTTGAAAACAACTAGGATTTGAAATATGAACCATAATAATCACATTAAATATCACACTTTCCTAAAACAACCATAACTATGGAATGACTAGAATCACTCTAGGATTGTGATTTTGAAAACAAGTTTAAAAGAAAAAGATTTTGAATGCAAGTTTAAAAAAATAAATTTGAAAGCAATTTTGAATGAATGTATGAATATGACATGCACAATGCAATAAGGTCGTGAACATACAAGGTTAGGCTTTATCTCATAATTAAGGGGGCCGAACCCACACCATCAAAAGTTAAACTAGAAGAAAGCCCCCAGCAAGGTGACTTTTGTAAGCACCCCATTTTTGACCGCTCAGCAGTCTACACTCCGTCCAGACTTGTTTTCAAGTCACTGTGGGCATATTCCTATCGAAACCAATTCTCTAGGTCCAAATCCCGCCTGTCCATTGCTTCGCGGGCCTGTCAGGCCCAAATAGAGGCAAAATGACCAAAATGCCCTTAGGGGCATTGTCCTTTCCTTTTCGATTCCAACCCCACTCTCGAGACAGTTTATTCCTCGAGACGGTTCCGAATCAGGCACGTCTTTTAGAAGATGATAAGTCCCCTTTCCAACCCCTCTCTCGAGACAGTTTATTCCTCGAGATGGTTCAACTCCAAATCAGGCACGTCTTTTTGAAGACGGTAAGACCCCTTTCCAATCCCTCTCTCGGGACAGTTTATTCCTCAAGACAGTTCCAACTCAGGCATATCTTTTCGGAGACGGTAAGACCCCTTTCCAATCCCACTCTCGAGATAGTTTATTCCTCGAGACGGTTCCAATCCAGGCACGTCTTTTCGAAGACGGTAAGTCCCCTTTCCAATCCCACTCTCGAGACAGTTTATTCCTTGAGACGGTTCCAACTCAGGCACGTCTTTTTAAAGGCGGTAAGACCCCTTTTCAATCCATCTCTCGAGACAGTTTATTCCTCGAGACGGTCCGAGTAGCGAAACTACTCACAAAACCGTTAGAGTAGCGGAAATACTCACAAATAGGTCGATATAGGGAATTGCCAACAAACCTCTGTGTCACAACGACCGCTGTCAGAGTGGCAGAAACACTCAAAACCCAGGTCAACACCAGTGTCTGTTAACTCACTTCGTTGAAAAATGACCAAACTTCCTTTTGGACCTTTTCCGAGACTTTCCGGTCAAGATGACCATTTTGCCCCTAGGCCTTCGAATGCCCTGGGAACCACACCGGCTCTGGGTATCAAACCGGTAACCCTTTGAGATTACTTCTTATAGTATTCTAAACCTTTCTTTATCCTTTCGAATCATTCTGAGTCAGCTCCGGCCAACCCGGTACAAAATGACCGTTTCGCCCCTGGTGGGTCGGTCTCCTTTTCCGACCGCACCGGCTTTGGAAATCAAACCGGCAACCTCTGGGAACATTCTGAATAATGTTTCAGATCCCAAGTCTTCTTCCGGGACAGTCCGAATTTGTCTCGGTAGTTTTCCGGTCCGATTGACCGTTTTGCCCCTAAAGGTAAACCTTTTCGACACATCTTATCCTCACTTTTCAAGTCAAATACCTCTAGGACACTATTTTAAGTGTTCTTGCTCCTTTCCGGCCTTCCGGGTCATTCCCGGCTCCTTCAGATCATTTCTGAACTTTTCGGAGCCACTCCTAGTGAAGCCAGGCTAAAAATTACATGGTAATCACTAGTATAGGTGCCCAAATCTAGTCAAAGATACGTTGCTTGCCGACCTTAAACATTTCCTAAATGGGTGGCGCCACTCCTAGTGGCGCCAGTATAAACTTTGGCCTGGCACCACTGCAACAGGCGTCAGTGTTGTCCAACCTCTATAAATACAGAGCCTCCTCCAATGTGAAAAGGATCCGCAAATTCAACACAAAAATCATATAATTCGATATACAGAGCTCGAGCACCTCCAAAACCCTAGCTTCCCTAGGTTTTCCAAACCCTAGCCACCCTACACTAAACCCTAGCCTCCTATACATCCCCATACGCCCATACACTAACCTTCAACCCTCCTTCGAAGACTTGAAGAGTTGTAATATGAAGTTTGAAGCTTGAAGACAACTCTTGAAGATTGAAGACGAAGATAAAGACGAAGACCGAAGATCGAAGAAAGCAAGGCGCGCAAAATAACAAGACATACGGTAGGCTCCCTATTTAAATTTCTGCACCTCCCCTCTTTCTCTTCTCTCTCCTAACCCACTTGGGTTTTCTCTATTTTAATCCCCCATCTCTTTTCCCCCCTTTCTTTGCATGCTTGAAACAAGGGGATTCCCGATCCATGTGTAGGATTAGGCTATTGGAGAGTCACCGTGTCGGGGGCTTTCTTCTAGTCTAACCAGAGACCACGTGGGTTCGGCCCTTTAACCTTGTATGTTCACGACCGCAAATTGCATTGTGCATATCATGATCTTGCATCTTCCAAAATTCATTTTCAAACTCGTTTTCAAAATTGTTTTCAAACTTGTTTTCAAAATTGCATCAAAATCTCTTTTTCAAAAACTTGTTTTCAAAACCACAATTCTAGGGTGATTCTAGCCTTTCCATGGTTAGGGTTGCTTTAGGAAAGTGTTACATTCAAAGTGACCAACATGGTCCATATTTTCAATGCTTGTTGTTTTCAAAACCACTTTCTTAAAATGGTTCTAGCCTTCTTATGGTTAGAATCGCTTTAGGAAAGTGAGACGTTTTTATACCTTCCAAAAACTTTCTTTTTAAATCTCTTCCTAAAAAATCTCTTTCAATATACTTTCCTAAAACTCTCCTCTTCAAAGTTGTTTTCAAAAACTCCCTCCAAAATCTATTTTTCAAAGCTTCCTTTTTCAACTCCTTTCCAAAAACTCTTTCTCCTCAAAATTTACTTTCTAAAAAACACTCCCTAAATTCACTTTCCTAAAAACTCTCTCCAACAATCTCCTTCCCAAAAATCTTTCTAAAAAACTCTCTTCCCAAAATTTTCCTTCTAGAAACTCCCCTCTAGGATTTTTTTTCCAAAAACTCGTTTCTAAAAACACACTTTCCACAAACTCCTCTTTAAAATCTCTTTCAAAAAACTCTCCCTTCAAATTCACTTTCTAGAAACTCCTCCCTAAGATTCCTTTCTAGAAAACCTTCGTATCCAAAAACGCACTTTCCAAAAATCCTTTTTCCTTAGAGCCCAAGTCAAGCCCTAGAACCCACAATTAGGAAACCCTAATTTTCTTCCCAAAAACATGATTTTCAAACTTTGCCCTAAACCTAGGTTTCCAAAGCCTCTTGTTTTCACATCTAAACTATACACATTTCCAAAACCTCTTTTCTATGTCAAAACTATAATTTTCCAATTCTAGGGTTTCTAGAATCTCCCTTTCCAAATCCTTGCCAAATCCTATCTTCCCTTTAGGAAACCAAATCAAATCTCCCCGTTTAGAAAACTAGATCCCGTCCTCCGTTTTTGGAAACAAAATCCAATCCCTTCCTAATTCAAATCCTTCCTAAACTTCCGTTTTCCTAAATCTTAAGTTTTCAAAACTTGCCCATAAAAATCTTTCCTAAATTTTAAAACTCAACTTTCAAATCTTTACTAATTCAATCCTTTCCTAATTCTACCCTCTTTTCAAATCTTAACTTTTCAAACCTAAGTTTTCAAAATTTTCCTAAACTCAAACCTTTCCTAATCTCGAGATTTTCTAAAACTCTAAAACTTTCTAAATCCTAAACTTTCCAAATTTCGAATCTTTCCAAATTCAAAGTTTCCTAAATTCAAAACTTTCTTAAGTTAAATCTTTCTAAACTTCCAAACTTTCCAAATTCTAAACTTTCCAAAACTTCAAAATTTTTTCAAATCTAAAGCTTTTCTAAACTCAAAATTTTCTTAATTCAAGACTTTCTTAAGTTGAAACTTTCTTAATTCAAACATTTCCTAAATTGAAAACTTTCCTTTTTTAAACCTTTCCTAAAACGAAACTTTCCTACTTTCAAGACTTCCCTATTTCAAAACTTTCCAATTTTCAAAACTTCCTTAAGTCGGAACATTCCAAATTCAAAACTTTCCTAAGTTGAAACATTCCAAATTCAAAACTTTCATAAGTCGGAACATTCCAAATTCAGAACTTTCCTAAGTTGAAACATTCCAAATTCAAAGCTTTCCTAAGTTGAAACTTCCTTAATTCGAAACTTTTCTAAATCGGACAATTCCTAATTCAAACATTTCCTAAATCCAATCTTTCCTAATCTCCTAAACCTTCCAAGTTAAGTCAAATCTTTCCTAAGTCTCTTTTCTTTCCTAAGTCTAGGTTTCCTAAACCTCCATCTTTCCAAAACAAGTCTAAATCTTTCTTCCAAGTTTTATCTTTTCAAATCAAAATTCAATCTTTTCAATTTCAAAATTCCAAATTCCAATTTTCAATCCTCTATTCAAAGTTCAATCTCTTAATCTTCCAATTCAATCTCCTTCTTCAAATCAACTCTTCTATTTTCAATCAGACTCCGGTCCGAACTATGACTGACCTGATTCCCCCAAAGGGATACGTAGGCAACCTTCATAGGTGCGGTCACAACACTTTTCAAACTTTCAATTTCACCCTCATGGGTGCGGTTTCCACATTTTTCAAACCTCAAATTCCAATCTATTTTCAAAATTCCAATTTCAAAATTTCAATTTTCAAATTTCTACTTTCAATTTTCAAACTTTCCAATTTCAATTCCATCTCTTCAAATCTATTTTCAAATCAAATCAATCTCTTTCCAAATCTATTTTTCAATTCTCTTTTATTGCACTTGCACATCATGCATCATGTTAGTTTCTTTTCAAACATTCTTTTTTAAAGTGGGTAGGATTGATCATTAGTTAGTTAAAGACTCTCATAGGTGAATCTAGGGTAGATTGACATGTAGGTACCGAAAGGGCGGGGTAGGGTGATGGTTTAGTGCATCTTCCCTACACGTAACCAACCTCCGAACCTAGATCACTATTTTCAAAGACCAAAAGGAGTTATTTTTCAAAAAGGGCTAAATGTTTTCGAAAGGTTGCCAAACAACTTGTTTTCCTAAAAACCCTCTCTTGAGGAGATATCTTCAAAATCGTTTTCCAAAAACCCTAAGTGTAGTCTTCGGATTATTCTTAGTTTTTAGGTGACCTAACTTACCTTAATCAAGTTAGGTGGCGACTCTGAATCTTTTTCAAAAGCCCTTTATTCAATTCTATTTTCAATTCAAACCTAGTCGCACTCATTCTTTTAGGAGGGTGAGTTCTAACGAGAGAGTACAGTATTTTTTCCGCTTGTATGAGTATTCCTCGAGTGCGAAAAATCTGGGCGCGACAACTCTCAACAGTCCTTCCTAGGCATGCATTGGGAAATCCCTTGTTTCAAGCATGCAAGAAGAGGAGGTAGAAGACGGGGATTAAAATAGAAGAAAACCCAAGTGGGTTAGGAGGAAGAAGAGAGAGAAAGAGAGAATTACATAAAAATAAATAGAAAACCAACCTCCTATTCTTCTTGCTTTGATTGTTTGATTTGTTTTACTTTTCTTGAATCTAGAGAGCTTTGAAGTTGCAGCACTTAAGTCTTTAACAGATGCTTTAAGGCTTGTGTTGGAGTGTATAGAGAGTATAAAGGTTAGGGTTTGAATATATAGAGACTAGAGCTTGAAGACGCTTAAGAAAATTAGGTTTATAGAGATTTTGAGCTCTATTTTCAAAGAGACAGCGTTTCTGGACTGAGTTTACAGACCCTTCTTACACAAGGGGAGAGTCTGTATTTATAAGTAGCTGAAATGTCCTTGGCGCTTGTTGCAATGGCACTAGGGTAAAATTTCCACTGGCCATTTATTGGCTTGGGGGCACTAATAGTGGTGCTAGTCACTTGGGAAAGTTTTTAAGGCAGCAAGAAATGTATCTTTTGACCCCTTGGGATGCAAGGCAAAAGATTTGGGCACTTGTCCTAGTGACTACCATGTAATTTTTGGCTTGGCTCCACTAGAAGTAACTCTGGAAAGTCGAGGAATGATCCGAAAGGTTTCAAGTAACCAAACTTAGTTGGGAATAGACGGAAACCCTTGAAGAGTGTCTTGAAGGTAACTGACTTAAGAAACAATACTGGAATATTTGAAAAGGTTGACTGGCCCGCTAGGGGTAAAACCGTCAATTGAATAAAAAAAAACACCGAAATAGACTCAGAGTGATCCGCGAGAAGGCTTGAAGGTTGGAAACATTATTGAGAGTGTTCCAAAGGGTTTTAGTTTGATACCCAGAGCCGATGTGGTTGGAAAAGGTGACCGGCCCACTAGGGGCAAAACGGTCATTTTGTATCGGGTTTGTCGAAATAGACTTGGAATGATCCAGAAAGATGTTGGAATGTTGAGAATACTATTAGAAGCATTCTTGAAAGATAACCGGTTTGATACCCAGGGCTGGTGTGGTCCCCAGAGGCGATTGGATGCCTAGGGGCAAAATGGTCATTTTGATCGAATGGTCACAGAATTAATCCGAAACTGAGTGGAAGGCACTTAAACATGCCAGATTGTCTTTGGAACAATCTTGGAAGGGTGGACTTATCGCTTGGAGGACTTAGGTCCTTTCTTGAGAAGCATGCCAAAAAGGCCCAAGGGACAGTTTGGTCATTTTTCACCGGAGTGCGCTAGCAAGTACTAGTGTTGACCTAGGTTTTGAGTATTTCTATCACTTTGACGATGTGTGACGAGTTGGTTTTCAAAGATATCCCATCCTTCGGTAAACGTGTCACGACCACGAGGCATTCTACAGTCCCGTGACATAGGGGGTTTGTTGACAATTCCTAATGTCGACCTATTTGCGAGTGTTTCTACCACTTTGACAGTTGTGATGTTTGTGAGTGATTCTGCTACTCTGACGGTGTACGTTCATTCTAGAGACTGCCTGATCACTGGAAGTTGCTGGATGGTCTTATCGTTTGAGGGATCAACTTTCTTGAAAGACATGCCGACAATGGACATTCTACATTGATGGGCTAGCACACGCCAAAAGTGAACCGTTCTACTATCTCTAAGACTTAGGTTCCATCCCGGCCGACAAGTTTGAAGGGACTTACTATTCTGAGGAGTTTTCTCGATAAACGTGCCCAACTGAATGGACTTATCGTCTAAGGGATTAACTTTCTCGAAAGATATGCTGGATTGAGTTAAAATAGGAACTTACCGTCTTTAGAAAGATATGCCAACTAGAATTGGACCGGGCAATGCCCCCAGGGCATTTTGGTTATTTTGGCTCTATTGGGCTCGGCAAGCCTGCGAAACAATTGATTGACTGGATTGTGTTTGAAGAACTGATTTTGATTGGAATATGTTTGTATCAGTTTGAATGTGAGTCCGATAAGGCCAGAGATTGCTAAGCGAACAAAAATGAGGCGCTTACAGGTATCCTTTAGGAATCAGAGCACGCCATTTATTTTGTATTCTTCTTCTTTGGTTGCTTGCATAGACAATATATTTATATATATATATTAGATATTAGACCATTAACCTTATCTCTATCTTTTTTTTCTTTTGTTCTTTTTTTGTAACCTTTTCTTTGTTCATTTAAGTTAGAGTAACAGATCTTGGCAGCCGGTGGTTCAATTCTAATGACGCATAAGTAGAACTAATTTTATCTCCAAACTTGGGAAAATAGAGTGATTGTAAAGGGTTGATGTTATGGGGTGCTTTGTGAGTTTTGTAGCTTTCAACCTAATTGGTTTTGACTTGCTAGCGAATTCTGTTAGATGGTTTCATATCACTTTTTTTTTGTCAGATGGTTGATTTTTTTTTTTCTGTTGTTATTTATTATTAAAATCTTTTTTTTTTTTTTTTTTTTTTTCATTTGCTAAGTAATAAGGGTAGTTAAACACCTGATAGACTGGAGATATGCTGGTAGTTAATCCAGAGTAAGGGAGGGATTTTATATATGCATGTTGCTGATATGTTGGTAGTTGATTCAGAGTAAAGATGGCATTTTATTATGTTTGCACTCATTGCACAACTATGTTCTATTAGGTCAAATCCCCTTAGATGGGCAATTAGAACTTAACTTAAACTCGGTAGGTGGAGCCCCCATAAACAACTGCAGCTAGCTTATTTGAGGTAATGTTTGATGTAATAATGCATGATACTAATACTGTATGAGAGTGACGTGCAATTTTCATAGTAATATATACGTTCCATTGTATCACAGAGACATGGTCTGTACTTATGAAATAGTAAGATGTTGATGGCTCTAATCTCTCTCTAGTAATTTTTTTTATAGTTAGACATGAAAATATGAATTGATTGCCTATACACATTGATTATTTTTTTTCTTTTATCTTATTTTAGATTTCATAGTTTAAATAGATGGCACCCGGGAGAGTAAAGAAGCCAACAATGTCCATGTTAGATACGAGAGCAACTGTGAGGAGGACTTCATCTCTAGTGGCGTGTAGTCCCTATACCCAACTTAATAGTGGTGGCAAGTGTAACTAACAAGAACATGTTGTATTATATATTCAATTAGTTTTATGTAGAATATTATGTATACTATTTATTAATATATTACCGTGCTCTTATAATAGGTTCATCTTCCAAAGCTGTATGAGGTCCTACAAAAAGGAAGCATACAGTCCGCCTCATTGCTCACAATGATGGGCAAAAGCTCCCAGTCACAGTTCCAGACGAGATCTATCCACTAGTAGGATTTAATGCCACTCAGGTGGCAAATGAGTTAAGGCTTCATATTAGGCTAGCTGCTCCTTTACAGGGAGTAAATCAATGGGATAACATTGAGGATTCAATTAAAGCTTCTATCATACAGGGTACCTGGCTAAGTGCATTTTTGTGCACATGTTACCACATATAGTATAGATTATTTATTTACGAATTGGATATATTGTGGTTGTAGGATAAATTTGAAATAATGAACTATGATGAGAGTGCAGTTGTCCAGCAAACCGTGGACAAAAAAATGCAAATTTGTGCAACAGCTGGAAGTGCAAAATGAAGGCACATCACCTTATGTTGTTGGAGGCTGGTGTTGACCCTTATAGCAAGCCATATCAGGAGGTGAGCAAGGAGAATTGGACATATATGATTGACCATGTATGGAAAGATGAAACTCATAAGGTAACCTATTAGTCACTTATCTTTACTAATAGTTATGCACTCAGCGTCGATTTATTAGTTAATTAATATTGTAGAAAATTTCAACATAAAACAAGATGAACTGGTTCAAATTATCCTACAATCACACTATGGGTTCGAGATCATTCCCAATAGGAATGTCTATTAAGGTGTTATGTTATGCATTTTTTCAATATTACATTTAGTGATCAATTCTTACATATACACTTGGCTTTAAAATTAATGGAATCAAGCAATCGAATGTGGAGGTGAGATGCCTCACCTTGTTAACTTCAACGAGATAGCCTATTAGAGCAAAAGAAAGGGTGATTGGATAGAACCAATATGTAGAGAGAAACATGTAAGTATACCAACAATTGTAGCCACTTCATTTGGATGTAATGTAACTAATTATTTTCAATTTTATTACAAATTTAGGATGAGATGAAGAGACGACAAGAGGAGTCTTCACAGCTAGGAGCAACCCCATTAATGTAGGAGCAAATTGCAATTGTTGTACTAGGGAAGAGGTCGAGGTACTTGAAAGGATTAGGGGTCGGCCTAAAGTCACCTTCCTCTTCTAGATCGACTCTAGCATCATAGGCACGTGATCAAGAGAAAATGCAAAGTCTAAAAGCAGAGATAGAATCATTGAGGGGATTGACCCAATCCTAATAGGTGAGGATCAAAGAGCAAAAAAAGAGGGCGGAAGACCAGGACAAGATGTTAGAAGATCAGAATAAGAGCTTTGAAAATCAAAATAAGAAAATAAAAGAGCTTGAGAAGATCATGTGGCAGCAGATGGAGATGACGAAGGCATTGACGAGTCATGGTGGGAGCTTTTCGAGGTGATGTTAGAGATTGACTTCTTGGCAAATTTACTCACTTATAGTAATTTATTTTGAATATATCATTAAAGGGTAGCATATGCACCTCACTAAATATCACATAAGAATAGAAAACAAGTCATTCAAGGAAAAATTGGTAAAATTGTTACTGAACTGCCACAAAACTACCACGAAAAAAATAAAACTACCACAAAATAATTTTACTGAACTGCCACAAAACTACAGAGATTTGAAGACTCTAAGTTGAAGAAGCCTAAGATTAGGAAGAAAGAAACTGCCATTAAAGAGGTCTTTATCGCTTCTTTAACTAGTTTAATTAATACATTTATATATTATAGTATACACGTGCTGATAGCTTCTTCTACTAGTTTCAGCATATGGGAGTGCACTGCATGAAATAGAGGGCATATTTCCCTTCACACAAAATATGTATCCAACCCATTGCATTAAAGGGTAGCATTGCCCTTTTCCTCAAGGTACCCTATGTATTATAGTACTGGGGTTGAATAATTGCCCCTATCTTTTTTATGCAAGAAATGTGAAATCCAGTTAAGACATTGCTTATTTTATTTTATTTTTTGTTGAGAGTTAAGACATTAGAATATTGAGGAATGTAAAGGGAAGATGGGGTCAGTGAGAGAACATCGGAGCTTCAGGTTGGAAATTGTGCTCTCTTACCCCATTCAAATAACCAGGACATGGGGACTTAAAGAGCCTAGGCCCACTAATTGTTTTTCCTTTGATTTGTATATTTGCATATTCATAATTTCACATGAAAAATGCTATTTTTCCTAAAAATTTATACAGAAAACTCCGTCAGAATAACGTGAAAATGACATTTTTATAATTAGGAGTCATCATGAGTGAAAGACACTTATTCCACAGAAATTGTTTATGAAATTTCTAATTATAGAGTAGTACTTTTTTATGTATAGATTTACAAGTTGTAGATTAAATGGATGATAGTGAATTAATTATATATGAAAGGTGAGGGGGCTTACACCTGAAATGCATGTGAAACAATTGAAAAAGAGGGAAAGAAAGGGATGAAAGGTAGAAAATGGTCTGCTTGCTTTTCTATACTATTATTATAAAACAAATAACAGGACATATGAAAGAGATGTTAGGATTGTAGGATTTGAAATATAGAAGCAACTATAAAGACTAATGGACACCCACATGGAGCAACCAGAAAAGCAATGATATCTATATGTGTATATATATATATTTGGTCTTCGAAGACCTCACACATATGTTGGATAGCTTGACTAGCAATCTATTTTGATGATCTTGCACTTAAGGGAAGATTTCTAAGAAGTTTTCTCGATTAGAGAATTGAAAATAAACTTGTGAAACTTGAGACTTCAAGCTTAAAATGGGGCATCTGGGGATGAAACTACAAAATAGTCACGGAATGGTACTGAAACTAGCATGAGCATATCACTTAAGCCTTAACAAACTTGTTGGAATAAACTGCATACTAATTGGATTCTCGATTATTGAACTAGAAGTAAATTTTTGTAATTGAAAACTTGACTACTTAGATTTATATTGTGTTTAATGAAATACTTTATAGTTTATTTTTTTTTTCTTTTTTTGTTACCAATAGGAGATTGACTCAACATGCAAATGGATCTGAGCAACAATAAAGGTTTTGATGTTCTATTAGAATCTTTGGATTGAATATGTTTTAAGATTTGGGATTGTACTTATATATATTTTTGTTTAAACATTTTGTATAGATTTCTCCTTTAATATTTAGCATGGAGTTTAGACTTCTATTTGATTTGTGTGATTTATATACTTTGGATAGAATACATAGAGAATACACGTGTCGTCAAATATACAGGTATGCATATGGAAAAAAAAAACCATATCGATTGAATTTAGGGGGATTATTGTAAAATTTTAAATTCAGTTTTGGAGAGGAAATAAATAATTGGTTGCTAAAGATAAGAGTAGTTTTGGTGACCAAATATAATTAGTCGCTATAGATAAGGGCAATTTTGGCCACCAAATAATTTTGTTGCTAAAAGATTTATTTTCCCAAACGAACAACCACTTTTAATGTTGAATATTTTTGGTCGCCAATTTTTAAAGCTTTTGGTGGCTAGATTATGTCGTTGTAAAAAGCATTTTTGGCAACGAATATTCCATGTGGTTGCAGAAAGTGTTAGGTATTGGCAACAACAAAATTTGATGCAAAAATGTTACTTTTGGCGACGAAAACACAAGTTGTTGCCAATATCTATTTGTGTCATGGGTTTGGCGACAAAAAATATTTTCGTCGCTGTAAGCACCCCATTTTTGACCGCTCAGCAGTCTACACTCCGTCCAGACTTGTTTTCAAGTCGTTGTAGGCATATTTCAATCGAAACCATTTCTCTAGGTCCAAATTCCATCTCTCCATCGCTTTGTGGGCCTGTCAGGCCCAAATAGAGGCAAAATGACCAAAATGCCCTTAGGGGCATTGTTTCTTTCCAATTCCCTTTCTAATCCCTCTCTCGAGACAGTTTATTCCTCGAGACGGTCCGAGTAGCAAAACTACTCATAAAACCGTTAGAGTAGCAGAAATACTCACAAAACCGTTAGAGTGGCGGAAACACTCACAATCCAGGCGCGTCTCTTCGGAGACGGTAAGACCCCTTTCTAATCCCTCTCTCAAGACAGTTTATTCCTCGAGACGGTTCCAATCCAGGCACCTCTCTTCGGAGACGGTAAGACTCCTTTCCAATCCCACTCTCGAGACAATTTATTCCTCGAGACGGTTCCAATCCAGGCACGTCTCTTCGGAGACGATAAGACCCCTTTCCAATCCCTCTCTCGAGACAGTTTATTCCTCGAGACGGTCCGAGTAGCAAAACTACTCATAAAACCGTTAGAGTAGCGGAAATACTCATAAAACCGTTAGAGTAGCGGAAATACTAACAAAAACCCCGTTAGAGTAACGGAAAATACTCACAAAACCGTTAGAGTAGCGGAAGTACTCACAAAGCCGTTAGAGTAGCGGAAATACTCACAAATCATCAACCCCGTTCGAGTAGCGGAAATACTCAACCGTTAGAGTAGCGGAAGTACTCACAAAGCCGTTAGAGTAGCGAAAATACTCACAAATCATCAACCCCGTCCGAGTAACGGAAATACTCACACCGTTAGAGTGGCAGAAACACTCAAAACCTAGGTCAACACCTGTGTCTGTTAGCTCACTTCGGTGAAAAATGACCAGACTACCCTTAGGACCTTTTCCGAGACTTTCTGGTCAAGATGACCATTTTGCTCCTAAGCATCCGAATGCCCCGGGAACCACACCAGCTCTGGGTATCAAACCGGTAATGTCCCAAGAATACTTTTACCTTTCCAGATCATTCCGAGTCAGTTCCGGCCAACCTGGTGCAAAATGACCGTTTTGCCCCTGGTGAGCCAGTTTCCTTTTTCGACCACACCGGCTCTGGGTATCAAACCGGTAACCTCCTAAGACTACTTTTTATAGTATTCTCAACCTCCTTGTACCTTTTTGGATCATTCCGAGTCAGTTCCGGCCAACCCGATGTGAAATGACCACTTTGCCCCTAGTGGGCCGGTCTTTTTTTCCGACCACGCCGGCTCTGGAAATCAAACCGGTAACCTCTGGGAACATTCTAAATAATGTTTCCAGATCCCCAGCCTTCTTCCGGGATAGTCCGAGTCTGTCCCGGCAGTTTTCTGGTCCGATTGACCGTTTTGCACCTAAAGGCCCGGTCAACCTTTCTGACCCCCCTTATCTTCATTTTTCAAGTCAAATACCACCAGGACACTATTTTTAAGTGTTTCTGCTCCTTTCCAGCCTTCCGGGTCATTTCTGGCTCCTCCAAATCATTCTCGGACTTTTCGGAGTCACTCTTAGTGAAGCCAGGCTAAAGTTTACATGGTAGTCACTAGTACAAGCGCCCAAATCTAGTCAAAGATACGTTGCTTGCCGACCTTAAATCTTTCCTAATTGGCTGGCACCGAGCCAAAAAATGGCCTGGCGCCACTCCTAGTGGCGCTAGTGTAAAGTTTGCCCTGGCGCCACTACAACAGGCGCCAGGTTTGTCCTCCCTCTATAAATACATAGCCTCATTCAACGTGAAAAGGGTTTGCAAACTTAACCTAGAAATCACATAATTCGATATACAGAGCTCGAGCACCTCCAAAAACCCTAGTTTCCTTAGGTTCTCCAAACCCTAGCCACCCTACACTAAACCCTAGCCATCATACACAAACCCTAGCCTCCTATACGCTTACACACTCCTCCATATACTCATACACTAGCCTTCAACCATCTTTTGAAGACTGGAGGAGCTGCAACCCGAAGCTTGAAGACAACTCTTGAAGACAAAAGATGAAGATCAAGACCGAAGACCGAAGACAGCGCGGCGCGTAAAATAAAGAAAACATACGGTGGGCTTTCTCTTTAATTTTCTGCACTTCCCCTCCTCTCTCTTCTCTCTCCAACCCACTTGGGTTTTCTCTATTTTAATCCCCCATCTCTTTCTCCCCCTTTCTTTGCATGCTTAAAACAAGGGGACTCCTGGTCCATGTGTAGGATTAGACTGTTGGAGAGTCACCGTGTCGGGGGCTTTCTTCTAGTCTAACCAAAGACCATGTGGGTCCGACCCCCTTAATTATGTGGTGAAACCTTAACCTTGTATATTCACGACCCCAAATTGCATTGTGCATATCATAGTCTTACATCTTCCAAAATTCGTTTTCAAACTCGTTTCCAAAACCGTTTTCAAACTTGTTTTCAAAATTGCATGAAAAGCTCTTTTTCAAAAATATGTTTTCAAAATCACAATCCTAGGGTGATTCTAGCCTTTCCATGGCTAGGGTTGCTTTAGGAAAGTGTTACATTAAAAGTGGCCCCTTTGGTCTATATTTTCAAACCTTATTGTTTTCAGAACTGCTTTCCTAAAGTGGATCTAGCCTCCCTATGGTTAGAATTGCTTTAGGAAAGTGAGATGTTTTCATACCTTCTAAAACCTCTCTTTTCAAAAATCCTTTCCTAAAAATCTCTTTTTCAACATACTTTCCTAAAACTCTCATCTCTAAAATTGTTTTCAAAAACTCCCTCCAAATCTATTTTTCAAAACTCTCTTTTTCCAACTCCTCTCCAAAATCTTTTCCTCAAAATTCACTTTCTAAAAACACTCCCTAGATTCACTTTCCAAAAAACTCTCTTTCCAAAATCTTCCTTTTAGAAATTTCTTCTCTAGGATTTTCCTTCTAAAACTTGTTTCCAAAAATATGTTTTCCAAAAACTCCCTTTTTCCAAAAATCTTTCCAAAAACTCTCTTTCCAAATTCACTTTCCAAAAACTCTTCCTTAGGACTTCCTTCCAAAAACTCGTTTCTAAAAGCGTACTTTCTAAAAACTCTTTTCTTAGAGCCTAAGTCAAGCCTTAGAGCCCACAATTAGGAAACCCTAATTTTCTTTTCAAAAACATGATTTTCAAACTTTGCCCCAAACCTAGGTTTTCAAAATCTTTTGTTTTCTACATCAAAACTATACATGTTTTCAAAACCTCTTTTTTACGTCAAAACCACAATTTTTCAAAACTAGGGTTTCTAGAATCTCCCTTTCCAAATCATTGTCAAATCAAATTTTCCCTTTAAGAAACCAAATCCAATCTCCCCGTTTAGGAAACTAGATCCTATCCTCCGTTTTTGGAAATAAATCAAACCTTTGCTTTTAAAAACCAAATCCAATCCCTTCCTAATCCAAACCTTCCTAATTTCCTACCTTCCTAAACCATAAGTTTCCTAAACCTAAACTTCAAATCTTTCCTTAAGTTTCAAAATCCAAATCTTTCCTAATTCAAATCCTTCCTAACCTTCCACTTTCCTAAACCTTAAGTTTCCAAAAACTTGAACATAAAAATCTTTCCTAATTCAACCCTTTCCTAATCCTACCCCTTTTCCAAATCTCAACTTTCCAAATCTAATTTTTCAAACTTTTTCTAAACTCAAACCTTTCCTAATCTTAAGATTTCCTAAAACTATGAAACTTTCTAAATCTCAAACTTTCTAAATTTCAAATCTTTCCAAATTCAAAACTTTCTAAATTCTAAACTTTCTTGAACTTCAAATCTTTCCAAATTTAAAACTTTTCTCAAAACTTTCTTAATTCAAGACTTTCTTAAGTTGAAACTTTTCTTAATTCAAACATTTCCTAAACTAAAAACTTTCCTTTTTCAAACCTTTCCTAAAACGAAACTTTCTTATTTTCAAAACTTCCTTATTTCAAAACTTTCTAAATTCAAAACTTTCCAATTTTCAAAACTTCCTAATTTCAAAACCTTTCCTAAAAACAACACTTTCCTAAGTTGATACTTTCCTAATTCAAACTTTCCTAAGTTGAAATTTCCTTATTTCAAAACTTTCTAAATTCAAAGCTTTCCAATTTCCAACCTTTCTTAAACTCCAAACTTTCCTAATTCCAAAACTTTCCAAAAATGAGACTTTCCAAATTCGAAACTTTCCTAAAATGACATTTTCCTAATTTGGAACTTTCCTAATTTGAACATTTCCTAAATCCAATCTTTCCTAATCTCCTAAATCTTCCAAATCGAGTCAAATCTTTCCTAAGTCTAGGTTTCCTAAACCTTCGTCTTTTCAAAATAAGTCTAAATCCCTCTCTTCCAAGTTCGATCTTTCCAAATCAAAATTTAATCTTTTCAATTCCAAAATTTCAAATTCCAATTTTCAATCTTCTATTCTAAGTGCAATCTCTCAATTCAATTTCCAATCCAACCTCCCTCTTCAAGTCAATCTTTTTTCAATCGAACTCCGGTCCGAACTACGACTGACCTGATTCCCCCAAAGGGATACGTAGGCAACCTTCATAGGTGCGGTCACAATACTTTTCAAACTTTCAATTCCACCCTCATGGGTGTGGTTTTCAAAATCTTTTCAAATCTCAAATTCCCATCTACTTTCAAACTTTCTATTTTCAAATTTCTATTTCCAAATTTTCAAACTTTCCAATTTCAAATTCTATCTTTTCAAATCTATTTTCAAATCAAATTCTTTTCAACTTTATTTCCAAATCTATTTTTTAATTTTCTCTTGTTTTGCACTTGCATATCATGCATCATGTTAGTTTTCAAACATTGTTTTCCTAAAGTGAATAGAGTTGAACGTATGTTAATTAAAGACTCTTATAGGTGAATCTAGGGTAGACTGACATGTAGGTACCGAAAGGGCGAGGTAGGGTGATAGCTTAGTGCGTCTTCCCTACACGTAACCAACCTCCGAATCTAGATCACTGTTTTCGAAAGACCAAACGGAGTTATTTTTCAAAAAGGGCTAAATGTTTTCCAAAGGTTGCCAAACAACCTATTTTTCTTAAAAACCCTCTCTTGAGGTGATCTTTTCAAAATCGTTTTCCAAAAACCCTAAGTGTAGTTTTCAGATTATGCTTAGTTTTTAGGTGACCTAACTCACCTTAATCAAGTTAGGTGGCGACTTCGAATCTTTTTCAAAAGCCCTTTATTCAAACCAATTTTCAATTCAAACCTAGTCACACTCATTCTTCTAGGAGGGTGAGTTCTAACGAGAGAGTACAACATTTTTCCCGCTTGGGTGAGTATTCCTCGAGTGTGAAAAATCTGGACGCGACAGTCGCTAATGTCTTTTAGCAACCAAATCAATACATTTGGCGACAGAATTTTTTGTTGCCAAATGTGACTTTTCATGTAGTGAGTTTAACTTTCATGCGGACTTAGTCACAATAATTCATTAGTTTGTCATGTAAGCATAGCTTATAATGTAATTAAACTGTGTTGTTTTTATACAAAAAGATTTAGACTAGAAGATCGCGTCGATAATTAAAGATGTGAAAACACTTCACCACCACTCGGTGTCATACAAGAAAGCATGACAAGCAAGAACAAAAGCCATAGAGATGATATTGAGGGCTTCAAACACAGTCTGTTGGCCATATCGTTTGATGACACCCACTATTACGGGAAATACAAGGGTGTTATGCTTATTGCTGTGAAGATCACTGTGAGGGATACAACTTTTCACCTAACTTTTTTCATTGTCAAGGTTGAAGACACTCATAACTAGTCGTGGTTCATACACTTTATCAAACACTACGTTGTCCATGGCAGGGACTGGGTGACCATAATTTTGAACCGCAACCAAGGCCTGTTAAATGCCATTGATCAAGAATGGGAACATCCAAGGGATGATCGGCCCCTGGTTTTCATAGATACTGCCATCGACACTTTCACAATAACTACCATAAGAATTACAACATGATTAAGGTCAAGGGCTTCGTGTGGGCTGCTAGCACAGCTTATCAAGTGCGAAAGTTTAATAAAACAATGGATAAAATATGAAAAATATGTGAACCATAATATATTCAATTAATAGGGGAGGATGCTACTAAGTGGACATTGGCTTATGATTGTGGGGTTTATTGGGGGATCACAACAACCAACAATTATGAGGGGTACAATGGTGCCATAGTAGGTGCACGTAATTTGCCCGTCACAGCATGTGTGCAGGTAACTTACTACCGTCTTGTTGAGAGTTTCATCGCACGACACCGTGAAATACAACATGACATCAACAATGGCCATCGTTTCCCTACAGATGTGCGAAAAATATTTAAGGATTAGAATAAAATTGCAGCCAGGCATTGTGTTATAGTTTTTAATTAGTAATATATGTTTATATTATAACTTTCATTACATTGCTATTGTAATGGTGTTCAGCTTAATATACGGCATTTTCTTATATGTTGTATAGGGATACAGTGTCTGTGTAAGTAGCAACTGGTAAGAAAGGGAGTACAGGTGGTAAAACACAGATTGTGAAACTTTACTCGCCAAGCTGTTCATATGGAAAATGGGTTATATACCACCTCCTTTGCTCGCACATGCTTGCAGTTGCTGCAAATGCCGAAAAAGAACCCTGATTTCTATTTAACACACACTAGAGAATAGAAAAGTATGCACGTGCGTATGCGGTTCTGTTCATGCCAATATTGATAAAGGATTACTAGCTGTGTTATGAAAGGCTTACTATTCTCCCAAACCCTAGTCGTACACGTGTAGTCTGAAAAGGCTGGCCATAATACAACAGAATTCCTAATGAGATGGACGAATCGAGCAAAAAACAAACGTTTCTTTGTGGTATATGTAAGGAGCCTGGTCATAACAGATGCCGATGTCCAACCAGGATAGCGCAACATTAGGGAGTAGTTTTCTATTTTTCATGATAATTCGTTTCTATGTGTAAAATGTGTTAGAAAGGTGTGTATTGTTGTATTAGTCTATATGTTACATGTATTGTAGTTTGTGATACTTAAGTATAATATGTTTGTATTTAAGAAAACATATTACAAATCTTAAATTAAATATTAGTCTATATGTTGAATGTATTGTAATATTTAATGCATGTGACCTTATATTTTTTAATGCATTATAGTTGGACACTCATGTTTGTGGATTAGTTTATTTTATTATACACGTTGCCAAATCTATCATCTACCATGGCATCAAAACATCGAGATGCTGGACTGACCTATTATATTGTACTTACCTTGTAGGATAGTCATCATTCACAGGACGTGTGGGACCATGGGGTATGTTTTATAGTACTTTTACGTATTTTACATCAAAAGTTTATAAATTAAAATTTGTTGACAACTACTACCATCTCATAACGTAATGCTTTTGTTTGACCAACAGGTTATTTAGCTTATAAATTGCAGTCAAGGGGACACTGGTTTATTCACTGACCACATACACCCATGTATTATATCTTATCTGGTTAGATCCAGTTTCTACGATGTTTACTAAGTGGGTCGGATACAGTACGATCATGCTCTGCTCACCACCATGATCGAGAGATGACGCTAGGAGACTCATACTTTTCATTTGCCTGTCGAGAAGTCCACAGTTACTTTACAAGATGTGTTCATTATATACGAGCTTTTGGTTGATGGGATGACTATTATAAGTTCCCCCGGAGTAGCCTCACCAGAGAGTTAGGCCCCTATTTTTGTCCAGCATTTAGGTGTTGCCCCCGGTCCCCAGCATTTTAAAGACAATTGGGTGAAGTTTAAGTGGTTATCTCAAGATTTGGGGTAGTGCAGCTCTTGTATTGTTGTTTGTGGCAGCTATAGCTAGGGTAGTGCAGTTCTTGCATTGTTGTATAGGGGGTTGTGTCGCGTTGTATGTTGTAGTAGTTCTGAGATCGCAGGCCGCCTAACATTACTGCAAGTATCCATAACATTCCAAATGTATGTTTTTTTTACATTTCGACCATTATATGACATCATTACCATATTCTATCTTTCATGAATCAGATTTGGGCATGGGAGAGATTCCCTCAGATGTCGCCTATTCGGACGGCGATAGTAGATATAACTTCACAACAACTGTTGCTTATTGGAGCAGTATAGTTTTTCCCAGACCATTAAGGGGTAGGTGGCATGATAATTTCCTCTTCACTGGCGGGTCCACCTATGTCCTTACTGTTTATCGAGATCAATTGGACCGACTTCAATGTGAGCTCTAAATTAACATTATGTATTACATCCATCTAAATACCTTACACTATATGTTACAATTGATTTTTTTTTATTTTATTGTTCAGTTTGTTTGGTCCCTATACAAGGCCCATATGGATTCTTTGTCGCACTATTGCTGTCTTGAGAGTGACATTTGGAGGGCATCAATCCATCTTGTGTGCTTTGACATTATTGAGTTTCATCTACCAGATCGAGTTATGCGGCAGTTTGGGATGAGATAGTATATATCCCAGCAAGCGAACACTGAAAGGGATTTACATAAGCTGGATCGCTCGGGGGGGGGGGGGGGGGGAGACGTAACAGATTGGAGTCTCTATCACTGCCAGTATATCATAACCTAGGGAGACAGGAGGGACTGTGCTGTTGACCATGAGATTTTTGGTATACCTATGGCATATAGTGATCCTTACATTGTATGGTATAGAAAAATCATTCACCTACACATTAGGAATCTTGCCCTGCGCACTCAGAGAGGGTATTTAGGGGTCAGAGGCACATTATATAAGATGATATGTTCATTTAAATGTAAATTAACAAAATTTTGTATGGAAATCGTATTAAATAGCTTAATTATATTTTCAGGCACAGGCATGGGTAAAGGTGTGCAACTTGGGACACCGTGCTATTTACGACTTTCTTAGGAGCGAGGCATTGCAGTACGTATACAATATACAGGATCGTGTCATGGGTTCCTTAGTCATCCTAGACGAGTCGTAGTGTGTCCTAAACCACCAATCGCCTCCCCGCAAGGTCGGGCCTTCTTTTGCCCCTTCACCTTCTGTGCCATACGGTAAGCAGCCTCCTACCACATTCGAACACTGATCCACCTTTGTAATACCTTCTTCCATGCATGATGGGTATAGTGTAAGGTACGTCACTCTTGCACCTTATTACCATCCTAGTCAGAGTTCTGACGCATTAGCACAAGGGCCTTCCATTCCTACAGAGGCATGCTTTGGCACACATGATCGTCGGCTGCCCTGTAACATGTGTCCAGTTTTTTTCCAGACTAACATGGGTCACAGTTACAATCCATTTGTCAGTGGTAGTTCTGGTTATAGGGGTCATGATATTTGTAAGCACCCCATTTTTGCCCACTCGGCAATCTCTAACCTGACCGAACTCCCTTTCAAAACTCTGTACGCAAATTCAAGCCCAAATCAACTTGCAGACCCTTATCCAATTAGTTAATCGCTTCTTAGGCCCTCTAGGCCTAAAAGAGGCCTAATAACCAAACCTACCCCTTAGGCCTCCAGGCACGTCTTTGAGAAAACTCAAAATCCCTCGAGACGGAAAGTCCACCCTTCCAAAATGTTCCTAGACAGTTAGGCGTACTCAATACACCCTCCTGACTAATTTCAGTCCTATTTCGATCAACTCCAATCAAAATGACCATTTTGGCCCTAGGCATCCCAGCATAGCACAAATCCTGTGAAATGATGAAAACATCTTCCACGACCATTACCGAATAGCCCGGCGCGCTTCACATGCCACTCCAACCCATTCTGACCTTCTTCAACGCATTCCGATCGAAATGATCGTTTTACCCTTAGCAGTCCGAACGCGCCTCGAAACCACGCCGGCTCTGAGTATCAGACGACATATCCCATCATACACCCTTGTTTAGCCCAAGGTGAACCCACGACGCTAAACATTCCCTACTCAACAAAAGTCACCAGGAGCGTCTCACAGACGCTCCACTGGGGTTATCTTTTCTCTCAATTCCTTAGTTATAACGCACCATCAAACGACTTAAGAAATGTGTAAATTAGGGAATTTTCGAAAGTATTTCCAGAGCACTTTCCATCGATACGGTCTGATCAGAGAGATCGGTTCCTGAAGGCCCCGATCACTTAGCCTACAAATGACTACTTTTGAACTCTCGCGGAGCGTATCACAGACGCTTCGTAAAAGTGTGTTTTTGTGCACATTTCTCAAGATGATATCTCACTTGTCTGAACACCTTTCAATCTTCACAAAGATTCAAAGTTCATGAGAAACATTAGGAGAACACCGCGAATGTAACCGATTTCCTTGAATTCTTCCCGATTTGCACAATTATCGAGGCAAAGTTTAAATGAACATTCCCGGGGGCAAAGCGTATACTTCATGCACCTAGATGTTTATCAGATCGATCAAACTTTGCTTAGCCCTTAAGATTTAGATAGTACAATGTATGCCACGTGGTATTCTGCCAGTGGAACAGTACTAGCACATGTAGCACATGCGCCAGGGTAAAATTTGCCCAGGCGCATGTACTACATGCACCAGTCCTCTCCAGCTTTGTCTATAAATATAGACCTTCCCCTTTGCATATTCCAGAACCAAAATTGATAGCAAAGCTCTGCTACATTGCTCCAGAACCTTGAATTCCTACATATGTCCCACACTTCAAGCACTTAGGCTAGATTACTTGTCCCCCTAACCCATACACTACACCTATATAGCCTTCAATGCCATAGAAGACCTCATTCTAGACCCTACAAGCTTGTACAAGGCTATTTAAACTCAAGTCAAGGCATCAATGGAGGTTTGAAAGTGTTTGAATGCAAAATGTAGTATTCTCTTTACATTTTTACAATCCCCACTCCTCTCTTCTCCCTCCTAGCCTACTTAGGCTATTCTCTACTTTAACCTCCATCATCTACCCTCCCCTTTCTTGCATGCTTGAAACAAGGAAGCTCTTAGTTCTTGACTAGAGGAAAGTTTGAGAGAGCCATTGTTTAGGGAACCTCTCACAAACTTACTTTAAGATGGTATGGCTTTAGATCAACTTACAATTTGGTGAAGTCTCTAGCCTTGTATGATTCCATGACCCCTTTGCATATGAATAACTTGTTTATGTTTTGCATGCTTGGCTTTGTTTTCATGTTCACATCCATTTTTCAAAAACTTTGACTATCTCTTTTCTTTATCATTCACAAAGCCTCATATTGAAATGATTCCCTAAAAATGGTTCTAGAGTTGTTTCATAAGCCTAGGTTAAAGCCTCAATTTCTACACCTTAGAAAATCCTTTTTAAGTACCTTGACTTTATTTTGCAACCCTACATTTCATTACTTTTCAAAACTGCACTAAAATGGCCTCCAAACCCTCTTCTTCTATATTGATTTTCAAAGATTTTACTCTCTTGAACTTTGTGGTTGAAATGGTCCCTTGAAACCCTCTCTTGAGTGGCTTTCTCGTTATCTCGACCATATGAACCCTAGTTCATTAGAGTTGGTCCTATTCACTTCAAAATTGTTTTTCAAAACAAACCTCTTCAAGAGAGGTTGACAAAAATTCATTCCCTTAAAATTTGTATGAAAATGGTTTTCTAAAAATTACCATCTCCATCTTGATTTTTAGAAGTCTTGCTCTCTTAAATATTGTGGTTGGAATGGTTCCATGGAGTCCCCTTTGGAGTGATTCTCTTAAATCATCCATATGAACCCTTATTCTTTAGAGTGGTTTTTGTCACCTTAAAAATTGTTTTACAAAGCCTCTTTTTCAAAAATAATTTCTAAAGTTTTATCTTCTTTAATGTTCAATCAAAGGAACTTTCAAAACTATCTTGTCTATATATTGATTTTCAACATTTTCACTCTCTTAAGTTAGAGGTTATAATGGTCCCCATAAGGTTTCCTTGGAATGGCTTTTCATGCTTGACCATGCAAACCCTACACCTTCTAGAGACAAATTTTCATGGAAATGATCTTCTTCAAATCTACATAATTCCTTAAGTTTGTTTTCTACATTTGCACCATAATTTTTCGAAACACACTTTCAAGTTTCATGCATAAGACCACCTTTCCAAATCCACTATGTCAAAACCCTAGTACAAAACCACATTCCAACCTTAGGTTGACTTGATCTTTGTTGTCCAATCTTAGTTCAACCAAACCCTAGGTTAACCTAACCTTAGTTAGTTAACCTAACCATAAGTCACCTTAACCCTAGGTCAACCTAACCTTAGTTTGTTAACCCTAGGTCGCCTTAACCTTTGGTTAACTTGACCCTAGTTGTCCAACCTTAGTTCAATCAAACCCTAGGTTAACCAAACCTTAGTTTGTTAACCCTAATTCACCTTAACCCGAGGTTAACCTAATCTTAGTTAGTTAACCCTAGGTCACCTTAACCCTAGGTTAACCTAACCTAAGTCAGTTAACTTTAGGTCAACCCAACTTAGGTTAGTAAGCTTTAAGGTTTCAATTCAAAGACCCCTTTTGAAATAATCTTTCAACTCAAAAACTATCTTCATAACATACTTTCCAAAAACATCCTACTCTCTTGAGATTTCAAAAATCAACTCTAAAACCTTTTCAAATGTTCCTATACTTTATCTTCAAAGAAAATACTTCCAAGGAGTTCTCTTAAACTTGTCTCAATTAAAATAGCTAGACACCTAATATTTTTCAAAAACTATTTTCCAAATTCCTTCAAGAACTCACAACCCTAAAATGTCTCTAACCTTTTATGGTTAAGGGATTCCAAGGAAAGGTGATACATTAAATACAATTCTCAAGGTTTTCCATATTAGGGTTCCAAAACCCTAAATGTTTTCCAAGGCTCTTTTCAAAAAATGATTTTCAAACATCACATTTTTTAAGCAACCTTAATCCTTCCATGGTTAGGATTGTTCAAGTCCAAGTGAGACATTCAAAAAGGGTTCAATAACCCTAAAGTTCTAAAAGCTAAAGGGAAATTTCTAGCCCCTTTTTTTCAAACATGTCCTCAAAACTCATTACCCTAAAGGAGTTTAGTTTTTCAATGACTAACCTCTCAAAGGTAAATGAAACATTAAAAATGCCTTTCATATGGTGTTCAAAAACTGCTTTCAAAATCACTTTAAAATAAGTCCATAAGAGCTCTTTGACTCCAAATCCAATTTTCAAGTCCATAATCAAATTTTTAAAACTCCCTTGAGTTATGTTCAAAAACATTTCAAAACACTTCAAAATCTCATTTCAAGAGCACTTTAAAAAACATTCAAGTTCTATTCGAAAAACACTCCAACATCCGATTTCAAATCAAAATTCTCAAGTCCTCTTTTCTCAAAGACCACAAAGTGTCTTCCAACCTTTCCAAAGACCTCAAAGCGTTTTTAAACATTCCAAAGGCCCTAATGCATCTATTTTCCATCGGACTCTTACCTGAACTACGAATGACCTGATTTTCGCCAAATAAGATACGTAAGCAACCTAAAATGGTGCGGTCATAACCTTCATTTCAACCCAAGTTCCATTTTCAAAACTTTCTATCCATTCAAGATTCCTATTTCAAATCTCTTCAAAACTTTCTATTTTCAAACATTTTTCTCAAAATTTGCATCATGCATTATTCATCTAAAAAGTGATGACCAAACCCCGTTTTCCAAACCCTAAAGTGGATATCAAGTGGATAATAGTAACCGGTTATTCTAGTGAGTGAATTAAGAGTGATTAGACATGTAAGTATCGAAAGGGCGGGGTTGGGTGATGATCTTAGGATATCTTTCCTACACGTACCCAACCCCCGGAACATAGATTTCTATTTTCAAAAGGCCAAAATGGAGTTATTTTCAAAATAGGCTTAAAACTTTTTAAAACAACTTATTTTCTTAAAAACTCTCTCTTGAGGAAGTTTTCCAAAACCTCTTTCTAAAACCCTAAGTGTAATCTCCGAATTATACTTAGTTTTAGATGACCTAACCCACCTTAATCTAGTTAGGTGGTGACTTCTATTTTTCTAAAAAAGCCCTTAGTCCAATCAATTCCAAATTCAAATCTAGTCGCACTTGTCCTTCTAGGGGGATGAGTTTTAAAAAGAGAGTACCGTGCTTTTTTCAGAGCTGAAAGGACTTGGTTCAAAAATCGGGGCGCAACAACTGGTGAATCCACTAGGGACACGTAGCGGGTTAGGCCATTATCATGTCTTTTCACCGTTCACAAACCCAGAATCTCTGGTTACTTTGTCCAAGTTTTATCCACTTTTCAAATTTTTCTAAATTCTCTAAAACATTATTTTCCAAAAACAAAGTGTTGTCAAATCAGTGTCATTATTTGGCATTCATTGCTTAATTTCATGCTCTTGCATTGACTATCTATTTTATCTTGCTTAATTTCATGCTCTTGCATTGACTATCTATTTTACCTTGTATTAAGTTTTCGAAAAGTTACTAACTCCTTGCATTTTCTTTTGTAGGTGGACCTTTGTTCACATTTTATTTTTATGTCATAATTAATTACTATGAATGTGATGAATGAATAGGATGTGATGTGTATTGTTGGGTTCTTTCCTCTATTTTAAAAATTCCACACACACTCGATGCGCTCACTTGCGTTTGTATTTTGTATAAATCATCTGGTTACTACCCTTCTAGATCGAAGGGAGAATAGTATATTAACTGTAGGCGGATGCTGTGTCAGTTTCTCAGCCTACGGTCTGTTGATAGTTTCCTTGCTCGAACCACCAACCAAAGATGGAGTTCACCCTTTCGGGGGTGGACCCTAGAGGTTTGAAGGTTCGGGATCCAAACTTTATAGGAAGCATTAGTAAACCCCCAACCTCATGCTCATGTAAAACCCCATGCATAGCCGAACCTCTGCCGGATTGAAGACATGCGCGTCAATTTTAAAACCATGGAGGAAAGGGCAACTGCTTTACTTTTCCTTACATTATGGTCAATTCATGCTGTTATGCTGCTTGATTCTTGTCATTTTGTTATTTATATATTTTTTCGCATCATAACTGTTCATGCATCCATATTCATTTCAAAACAAGAGTTCCCAAAGTGACTTAAGTCATTGCATTTCCATGCATTTGATTAAGCCCCAGGGAATGGTCTAAAGACCTTCTCGCGCAAATAAAGCCAACCAAAACTCCTAAGGGTACCAAGTGACCCTAAGGATTCATAGCATGCATCAAATCATCTCATAAAGAGGGGCCCTAATACCTCTTTGCTCACAAAGATAGGGTTTCCAAGAAGACAAAGGGCAATCAAATACCAAGGTCTCTCAACAACCTTCTCAACATCAAACTCAAAGAAGGCGAATCTGAAGACTCAAGAATAGTTTAGGATTTCAAATGTAAAAATATAATAGGAGAAAGTCCCAAGGAAAATGTTCCCCTTCCCCTTCAAATGTACTTTTAATTCCATGTACAAGAAAAAAAAAATCAAATGCAATAAAACTGTCCTTCCTACTTTCATTAAATGAATGCATGAATGTGTGAATGAATGAATTAACAAGCTTGCACAGGTACAATATTGCGTACAGGGGCAACCCACTTTCGTAAAAAAGTGAGCCAATATATCATGCTTAGTCCCCTTCTCAAAGTAGGGGCACCCTTAGGGCATGCATTGCATAAAAAATTTCAATCCAAAGGCACTAACTTTTTTTTTTTTTCTTTTTACATTATTATTGCCTTCTCCTTTGCCTACAAAGGTCAAGAAAACTAAAGGATGAAGCAAGAAAAAAAAATGGGATCTTCTAAACTGCTTATTCATTGTCATTATGCTGCCTATATATTTATTATTCTATCCATATATCATATCCATTCCAAGACAAGAGTGCCAAGAAACTCAAGTCATTGCATTCTCATACATTCAATCAACCATAGAGAGAAAAGGATGATCCAATCTCATGCTAATCAAACCTACCTAAACCCCTAAGGGTTTCTCCAACCCTAACGATTCATGGCATGCATAGAACCATATCTCAAGAGAGGCCCAAATCTCTCTCCATCCATGGAGGCGGGGTTGCCTAAACAAAAAAGTATCAACTGGCCCATACCGAAGAGGTATTGCATTGCAAACAAGGCCAAAATCCCACTTTTAAAATGAACTCAACATCATGCCTAGATTCTCTCAAAAGAAGGGACCTCCATAGGACATGCATTGCATAAAATCTTCGTCTCCAAATGCTAACTACATTTTATTTTTCTTTTTCTAGGTCTAAGAGCACAGTCAAACAGATAGAATCCCTCCAACATCCTGCCCAATTCATAATTCATGCAAAGCCATGACCTCGATACCATGTTGCCACTCCACCTGACCTCAAACTCCTGAAGCCATCCCTGTGCAATCAGATGATACACATGGTAAATGGAGTGTGAAGGACACCAGCGTAATTCCAAAACTAGTCTAAGGGGTTTATTCCAGAAAAAGGGGATTCCTTTCAAACCCGTCTTTCAATTTTCAATTCGAATTTGAGCATAAAAATAATATATAAATGAAAAAGGGTCTAAAGTTTTCATGTTTATATCCTTGTCTAGGAATTTTTCCTTTGAAATGTTTTACCCTAACTTGGAGGATGGAATAGCACAAGCACTATTTTCAGCAGAAACAATCTCTGACTCTGAAAAGAGGGAGAGAGAAATAAAAAGTACAAAGAGAGGGGAAATATAGAGGGGTGAGAGATGAAAATCAATCACGTAGCTCGTTGAAGTCCAAGGAGTGACCCCCAAAGGATGTACTGGTAAAGTAGCAAGTAACTACACCTTCAAAAGGAAGATTAGCGCACATTGACAAGCCCGAGTTGATTAAATCTTTGAAAAAAATTAGAAAAACCAAAAAGAGTTTTGATAGTGTTTGTCATACACGTGAACAACCGCTGGGACAAATATTCAATTATAAACTAATTGATGTGCATGCTTGTTTGAGATTGAATCTTGTGTGCATTGTAATATTCCGAACCTCTATTTATTTAAATTAATCTGAACTTGTAGTGTTGGCATGGTTTAATGTTAGTTATTATATCATTTGGGTCGAAAATGACCAATAAGAGTTTATATTGTAGCTTAAGCCCATGGAGTGAGACACATGAGATTATTCCTATTTGTATCATCCTTATATACACATATACACCACACACACACACTGAGAGACTCACTACCGGTTGAGAGAGAGAAGAGAAGGAGAAGAGGAGAAGAGAAAGAGAAAAGGGAAGATTAAAGGAAGAGGAAGCTTGGAGAGTCCCCACCCAAGCCAAGAGAAGCCATTGAAGAACTTAGGTAAGCTTGAAGAAAGGTAAGGTTCCATTTCCTTCTACAAATTGTATATGTGCATGTATCTATCTTGGTGGGTAGTGATGTTGGGTTGTTGTGGGTGACTCTTTTGAGTCCCAAATTCACTAAATATATAGTAAGCCCCATTGAAAGATTTGCGAGTTTGGGATTGAAATTCCCAAATTATGCAAGTTAGGGCTTGAGTTCCTAAAACCCTAGATCCTTACGATTTACTTGTTTAAAGTGTTTCATTCTGAGTTATTGTGGTTTTTTTGGGTTAATCTTTATTCCCTAGAAGCATTTGAAGAGTTTATGAGAGTTTTGATGGAGTTTGGTTTTGGTTTGAGTGAGGTTTGGGGATTTTTCGGGTTGAAATTTGAGTTTTTAGCTTTGGAGTTGACTCCTTAGTCTCCAAAGCTGACTCTTTTGTCCAGAGAACTCCCAGATTCATTCATTTAGCTTTGGAGTTGACTTTTTTGCTTCTAGAGCTGATTCTTTTGTTCAGTGAACTCTCAGATTCATTTTTTCCACTCAGGAGCCGACTCCCCAGTCTCTAGAGTCGGCACTTTTGTACAGTCCCCGGTTTCACTTCTTAACTCAGACACTATTTCGTAAAATGGGCATAACTTTTTCTAAAAAACTCAGATTGATGCACCGTTTGAAGCATTGGATAGTAGATTCATAGACCTTTGTATCCATATAAAGTTTGTACTCTAATTCCTTATAGATTGAGTGATATTGAATTTTAAATTGATCCAAATTCTGTCAGTAACATTCTTATTCCAAAATTTTAGTCCATTTTCTATGGGACATAACTTCTTCATCCGAAATGTATTGGCAACCCATTACTTATCAAATTAAAGCCCTTTAAGCCTATTTTCAAATAAAACTAACCTAGAGTGTGAAATTTTCCTTGAGAAGTGGTTGAGATGCAAGGAAGGAGTCAATATCCTGGCTTTCATGTTTAAACCTTAACCTTATGCTCTCATTTTACATTGACGCCTTGTCCTAGAGTTTAGTCTCGCTCTTCTATTGTTTGAGTGAGGTGTTGTTGAGTCGGGGTTGAGAGACTTATGTGTTTAGCCTCGGTTTACATGTTATTACTTTGCCCTATAGTCTTGTATTCATGTTTCTATAGTTCCATGTGTATTTTGTATAAGAACACCTTGTTTAGCACCCGTTCTATCGGAGAGAGGTGAGTAACGAGATGCCATGAGTAAGACCTATTACTCTCCAAATGCTTTCAAGTTCAATTACATTTCATGCATTTCTTTTCATTTATTTTAATGCCTCAACGATTACGTTCAAGTATAAATGTCATGCTTTGAATTACATATAAACCTTACTTATGATATGAATTACAACCCGCAGACTAGAATGTTCACATAAAGTAGATGTAAGATTCCTAACGTGCGACTCTAACTCAAGGTCTTCTTGTGGCAAGACTTTAATCTAGCCCGATAGTCCTAGGATGGGGGTTGTGAAATAAACCATCGACATGTAAGGTCTTTCATGGCAAGACCCTAAACTAGCAACAATGGTCCAATGGTAGGGGACACGAAATAATCTATCGCCATGTTGGGAGACGTCCCTTGGCTTAAAAGTCTAGATGTGACATTTATGATTACCATAACTGAGCATAGCTCTTATGATTGACTTAATAAGCCTATGTGTGACCTTTATGGTTACTATAACTGAGATTAGCTCTTATGATTGGCCTAAAAAGCCTATGCGTGACCTTCATGGTTACTATGTTGGCCTAAAGAGCATATGCGTAACCTTTATGGTTACTATATTGGCCTAAAGAGCCTATGTGTGACCTTCATGGTTACTATGTTGGCCTAAAGAGCCTTACGCGTGACTCTTGTGGTTACTATGATGCCCAATACTAGAAAAACCTCTTAAGTGGGGTGAAGTGAAGGATATGGTTGCCTAATGTAAAGACATAACACACTTATGCTCTAGAATGAGAAATATGATTTATTCTAATGCTTCATAACAAATTACGCATGCTTCCACAAGTACTAATGTTACGATATAACTCTCGTTTCAATGACATTATGATATGCCTTACAACATTTTGCCATGGCATGCTTATGATAGCTACATTATACCTTATGAAAATCATGTTATGTGTTATCCCTCGCTCCTATGATACAATGTTCGAAATGCTATAGTATCTCAATGTGATATTTATGTTACCTACGTTTCCAAAGTTACGCTTTATAAGTTACTAAGAATGGCAATATTGATGTATCCTATATTATACGGCGAGCTAAGATGTACGCTTACAAGATATGATATGTTATGCTCATGACAAGTTATGTCACGCTCAAATAGTTCATGCCACTTATGCATAAATGTACCTTTATTGTCATGTACATTAAATATAAATGTAGTCTATGGTATTTTATGCTCATTCATTATTGCTATTCACTAAGTATTAGCTTACGTTCTTCTAAAAATGTTTTTAGGTGAACAAACTGGAAGGCCTTGAAGGAGGCCCATTACATGGACATTTGGACTGCGGCCCACGTGCCTTATATTATGTACTGATATAGGGGTTGGACCCTAATGTTTGTAATATTGTAATGTTATAACTGTGGTGGCCTCTGATAGGCCCATCTTATAGAATGATTATGTTTCGGAGATTAGGCACAACCCTACTATGTATGACACACATTTTACTTTACGTTTATAAAATTTTAATTCCGCAATTATGTATCTTTTAAATGATATATGCACAGGTATTCAATCAGGTTATGCAATGCGGCCTTGGATAGCCAAGCTACTAGTCAGCCATGCACCCTAAATCCATGTAAACTGGGTTTCGGGTCGTGACATGCATGATCACTTGCGTAATATGATTAAATGGTTTTGATGATCTTTACCATATTGGTGATTCATGTCCAACTTAATGCACACTTCTCGAGACTTCTTAAAATATGAAATTTGCCTTTATGATCTATTTTAAATGGTTAAATATTTGCTGATTGTCACACACCTAGATTGACCTTTTATCAATTCTCTATATTATCACTTATGGAAAGGACTACCAGCAAATATAAATGCAGCTACCATTGTTATGTGACAATAGGAAAAGGCTACCTACTTATGTTTGTGAAAGCTACCATACTTTACATTTTTGTATTTCCATCATTGGAGAGATAGGGTTGGATTTGCACAAAAAAAAGAAAAAAAGAAAAATGTGCATGGGATGAAACAGGTTTGACTTCTAGGTGTGATAATCCGTGAGCTATTATACCATGCTAGGTCACGCCCAGGGTCTATATTCTCATTAGTCTCTGTAAAGTTCACACTTACACCACTACATTGTCATTGATATGGTTTTGATTAACTCATGACCAATTGTGCTTATTTTGTGTGGTTTCATGCATATTTGATGTTGATTTTTCAAGCTAAGCTGCATCTTGATATTCATGAATCTGTATTTGCCTTACATTGATTGATCATAATTTGAAAATTTCAATGGTTCTACAAAAAATTTTGGGCTTTCCTACACTTTTAAAATACTTTTCAAAGTCTTCTCAGACTAAGGACAAAAGCTACATGTTGCTTTGCCAAAGGACAATATCAACCATCACTCAAGAGCCCCCACGTGTAGGAGTTTTTCTTTTCAACAGAAGAGAGGGGGAGAACGAGTCAATGGGTTAAATCTCTGAGAATGGTACAAGTGCTATCACATCCTGATAAGAAAAGGACGGAATTAGAAAGGGGAATCCCAAGAGAAGACCAGAAGTTCAAAAGATTGCTTAATTCTAAGACATAACTCCTACAACTTAACACAAACCCTAGGGCATGCATTTGTTATTATCCCTGTATAAACCTATGCATCCATGACATGCAAACTTGTATCATCTAGTGCATTCATTAAAAAGTACGACATGCATTCAAGTCATTCTTGTATAATCTTGTGCATTCATCAAAAAGTATGACATGCATTTAATTCCATTCATACATAAGCATGTGCATTCATCAAAAAGTACGACGTGTATTTATTTCAATCCCTGTGTAAACCCGTATATTTATTTATTTATATTCCTGTCTAATTAGTGCATCCATCCATGGGTATAACATACATCGTTCTAACTTCTTGTGAAAACTTTAAGCCACTTAATCTGACCTTTTTAAAACAATGCAGACTGGGACAACGACCCACCCTCGACCTCCCTAATCAACTTTGGAAAGCCTGATTCAACCATTCTCAAATCATTAAAACTGGGGCAATGGCCCACCCTACACCTCCCATTCAATTTCAAACCAGTTGATCCATTCCAAAAAGAATCCACCAAAGATGTTTGACCCTCTAGATTCCTCAAACTTTTCAAAAGAAACCTTACCCCCTCCAGAAACAAACTCAAGACAATCAACTTCAGAGAAGCACAACCCCTTAGAAGATATGTTAGCAAGAATCCTATTATGCCTAGCAAAAGCAGAACTCGACAATCAAGCAAACACTGAGTATTCTGATCACAAGAAATCTTAATCCAAAAGGCCATAAATGTTTCCCTTTCAAGCTCCGAGACAGAAGAATTACAAGCACATAGCTGTCTTTGATGATTCCCCAAGATCAACATCACAAGTGAAAGCTCTTGTCGAAATCATTTTCAAGTTCAAAAATTTTCAAAGACTTTTCCTATAAAAAGTTTCAACTCTAGTCTCAATATCCATTCTAAAAGCCCTTGCTTCTTTCAAATCCAAAATTCAGTTTTCAAAAGTCCAAAAACTTTTAAGGCTTCAAATGGTTTCCACCTTTCTAGGCTTTCTAACTTTTTCCTTTAAAAGGTTTTCTTTCAAAATTAACCTCTAGGTTTCTCGAACTTCCCCCCTCAAAAAGTTTCATTCAAAAGGTTTCCTAAGTTGTTTCCTTCAAAAGGTTCTTTTTTCAAAACATCTTCTTAGGTTTCTTGAGCCTTGTCCCTTCAAAAGCTCTATTTTTCAAAAATCTCAGGTTTTCTAGCTTTCGCCTCAAAAAGCCTATATTTTAAAAATCCAAGTTTTCAAGTTTTTGCCTCAAAAAGCCTAGCTTTTCAAAAATTTTGAGTTTCCTGTGTTCTTTCTTTCAAAAGCTCCATTTTTCAAAAATCTTGGGTTTTCTAGCTTTCGCCTTAAAAAGCCTAATTTTTAAAGGTTTAGGTTTTCAAGCTTTTACCTAAAAAATCCTTGTTTTAAAAACTCTTGGGTTTCCAAGCTTTCTCCAAAAAAGTAAATTTGGTTTCAGAGCTTCCTCTGAAAAGGCAGATTGGGTTTTCGAGCTTCTTTCGAAAAATAGATTGGGTTTTTGAGCTTTCTCTAAAAAAGAAAATTAAGTTTTAGAGCTTTCTCTAAAAAAACAAATTGAGTTTTTGAGCTTCTTTCGAAAAAGCAGATTTTGGGTTTCCGAGCCTCCTCTGAAAAAGTAGATTTTGGGTTTTCAAGCTTCCTCCGAAAAAATAGATTGAGTTTTAAAGCTTCCTCCAAAAAAAGCAGATTGGGTTTCAGAGCTTTTTTAGAAAAAAATAGAATGGGTTTCAGAGCTTCCTTCAAAAAGTAGAACGAGTTTCAGAGCTTCCTCCAAGAAAGTAGATTGCATTTTTGAGCTTCTTTTGAAAAAGTAGATTGGCTTTTTGAGCTTTCTCTAGAAAAGCAGATTGGGTTTTAGAGCTTCCTCTAAAAAAGTAGATTGGGTTTCAAAGTTTTCTCCAAAAAAGCAGATTGGGTTTCAAAGCTTTCTTCGAAAAAATAGATTGGGTTTCAGAACTTCCTCTAAAAAAGCATATGCAAATTGGGTTTCAGAGCTTCCTTCGAAAAAGTAGAATAGGTTCCAAAGCTTCCTCCGAAAAAGCAAATTTAGATTTTTGAGCTTCCACTAAACAAGCAGATTGGGTTTTCGAGCTTACTCCGAAAAACCAGATTGAGTTTCAAAGCTTCCTCCGAAAAAGCAAAATGGGTTTCAGAACTTCCTCAGAAAAAGCAGATTGGGTTTTCAAGCTTCTTCCGAAAAAGCAAATTAGGTTTCAGAGCTTCCTCTGAAAAGCAGATTTTGGGTTTTGGAGCTTTCTCCGAAAAAGCATTTTAGGTTTCAGAGCTTCCTCCAAAAAAGCAGATTGAGTTTTTGAGTTTCCTCCGAAAAAGTAGATTGGGTTTTCAAGCTTTCTCCAAAAAAGCAGATTGGGTTTAGAGCTTCCTCCGAAAAAGCAAATTGGGTTTTCGAGTTTCTGTTGCAAAAGCAGATTAGGTTTCTAAGCTTCTCCTTCAAAAGATGATATCAACCTTGAACTTCTCAAGACAAGCAGCCTTCTGCCAGACAGAGTGTTAGTTCAAGAAGAATCAATTTTCAGATATGAACCTTGAACCTCCTCAGAAGAATAGCATTCCGTAGACATCAACCTTGAACCTCCTCAGAGGAGCAGCATTCTACCAGACAGAGCATTAGTTTAAGAAGAATCGGTTATCAGACATAAACTTGAACCTCCCCAGAAGGTGCACCCTTCTGCCAGATGGAATGTTAGTTCAGAGAGAATCAGTGTCCAAATATTAGCCGTAAAACTTCCTAGAGGAGTATCATTCCACTAGACAGAATGTCAGTTCGAGATAACTAACTCTCCAAAATTATTCAACTCCGGTCCCTCCGATTGCCTCGCAGTCAACATGGGATCCTTCCTTTTTCATTTTCCGTGTTTGACAAGCAAAGACAAAAAAAGAGGGACAGTTGTAAGCACCCCATTTTTTCTAGCTCGACAATCTTCAACCTGACCGAACTCCCTTTCAAAACTCTATGGGCACATTCAAGCCCAAATAAACTTTCAGACCCCTATCCAATTAGTCAACCACTTTTCAGGCCCACTGGGCCCAACAGAGGGCTAATAACCAAATCTACTCCTTAGGCCTCCAAGCACGTCTTCGAGAAAGCTCAAAATTTCTCAAGATGGTAAGTCCACCCTTCCAAAATGTTCCTAGACAGTTAGGCATACTTGATACGCCCTCCTGACTAATTTTGATCCCATTTCGATCAACTCCAATTAAAATGACCGTTTTACCCCTAGGCACCCCAGCACAACACAAATCCTGCCAAACAGTGAAAACATCTTCTAAGACCATTCCCGAACAGCTTGGCATGCTTCACATGCCACTCTAACCCATTTTGACATTCTTCCACCCATCTCGATCGAAATGACGGTTTACCCCTAGCAGCCTGAACGCGCCTCAAAACCACACTAGCCCTAGGTATCAAATGGCAGATACCATCATATACCCCTATTTAGACCAAGGTGAGCCCACGACGCTAAAAATTCCCAACTTAATGAAAGTCCCTTAGAGCATCTCACAGACACTCTGCTGGGGTTGTCTTTTCTCCCGATTCCTTGGTTTTAACACACTGTCAATGTGACTTGAGAAATGCATAAATTAGGGAATTCATGAAAGTATTTCCAGAGCACTTTCCATCAGTATGGTTCGATTAGATAGATCACTTCCCAAAGGCCTCAATCACATTGCCCATAAGCGGCTACTTTTGAACCCCCGTAGAGCGTATCAAAGACGCTCCGTAAAAGTGTGTTTTCACACACACTTCCCAAGATGATATCTCTCTCTTTCGAATACCTTTCAAGCTTTCCAAAGATTCAAAGTTTATGAGAAACAGTAGGATAACATAATGAATGTAACCGATTTCCTCGAATCCTTCCCAGTTTACACAATTATCGAGGCAAAGTTTAAACAAACATTCCCAAGGGCAGAGCGTATGCTACATGCGCCCAGATTTTGATCAGATTGACCAAGCTTTGCTTAACCCTTAAGATTTAGCCAGTACAATGTGTGCCACGTGACATTCTACCAGTGGAACAATACTGGCGCATATAGCACATGTGTCAGGGCAAAATTTGCTCAGGCGCATGTACTACAAGCACCAGTTCTCTCCAACTTTACCTATAAATACAAGCCTCCCCCTTTGCATATTCTAGAATTGAAATTGATAGCGAAGCTCTGCTAAATTGCTCTAGAACCTCGAATTCCTATATACATTCCACACTTCAAGTGCTTAGGCTAGATTCCATCTTCCTCTAACCCACACACTACACCTATATAGCCTTCAATGCCATAAAAGAGCTCATTCTAGCCCCTTCAAGCGTCTTCAAGGCTATTCAAGCTCAAATCAAGGCATCCATGGAGGTTTGAAAGTGTTTAAAGGCAAAAAAATAGTATCCTCTTTACATTTTTGCAATACACACTCCTCTCTTCTCCAGTGGCGAACCTGGGATTTTAGTTAGAGGGGGAGAAAATTTTTTTTTTTTTTTGGTTGATAAAAGAATTAAGAAAAATATTTTTATTTTTGGGGAATCAATACATTATATGATATTCTAAATATTCAAAAATTTACAAAGGTGAAGGAAAAATTTAGTAATTTTGGGGGGCAATACACTATATTATATATGAAATATCTAAAAATTCATAGGATATAAAGGAGATTTTCAAAACTTTGGAAGGCCATGGCCTCGCCGCCCGCCCCCCCCCCCCCCTTCGTCCGCCACTAAGTAAGATGATTAATTCTAAGACAATACAATGAATATAATAATATTCAAGATTCTATACATTACTATCAAATGTTTCTTGCACAAAACAATATTCAAATAAAAGTAAATGACAAATTACAACAATCCTCTTTGTTGTTTCATATTGTATGATGGAATCTTGATAATCTTCATTGCAAAAAAAAACTCTCTCAACCAATGCAGTTGTAATTGATAAAATCAATGTCAACTTCATAAGCAAATAGACTAATGGGTAGACACTATCCTTATTCGTTTGAACTAACTTTTGAGTAAGCCCATCATTCCCTATCACTTTTGAAAATTTATCATTATAGCTTACATCTAAAATGTAGATCTCAAGTTAATTATTAAGTACCATAAGTTTAAGTGGAGAAAAATCATAAGGATAATATAAAATGGGTCAGGTTCAAAAAAAAAAATTTTCTCCAAATTTCAGGGGGGGTGGTCACCTACTCTTGGCCCTTGGTTGGTCCACCCCTACTCTTCTCCTTCCTAGCCTACTTAGGCTATTCTCTATTTTGATCTCTATCTTTTACCCCCTTTCTTGCATGCTTGAAATAAGGAAGCTCTAGTTTCTTGCTTGAAAGAAAGTTTGTGACAGCCACCGTGTAGGAAACCTTTCACAAATCTACTTTAATATGGTATGACCTTAGAGCACCTTGCAATTTGGCGAAGCCTCTAGCCTTGTATGATTGTATGATCCCTTTGCATATGGTTAACTTGTTCATGTTTTGCATGATTGGCTTTATTTTCATGCTCACAACCATTTTTCCAAAACTTTCACTATCTCTTTTCTATATCATTTACAAAGCTCCATATTGAAATGATTCCCTAAAAATGGTTCTAGAGTTGTTTCCTTGAAGCCTAGATTAAACCCTCAATTTCAACACCTTAGAAAACTCTCTTTAAGTCCCTTGACTTTATTTTGCAACCCTATATTTTATTACTTTTCAAAATTGCACTAAAATGGCCTCCAAACCCTCTTCTTCTATGTTGATTTTCAAGTATTTCACTCTCTTGAACTTTGTGTTTGAAATGGTTCCTTAGAACCGTCTCTTGAGTGGTTTTCCCATTATCTAAACCATATAAACCCTAATTCATTAGAGTTGTTTTTATTCATTTCAAAATTGTTTTTTAAAACAAACCCCTTCAAGAGAGGTTGACAAAAATTCATTCCCTTAAAATTTGTATGAAAATAATTTTTCAAAACTTACCATCCCCATCTTGATTTTTAGAAGTCTTGCTCTCTTAAATATTGTGGTTGGAATGGTTCCGTGGAGTCCCCTTTGGAGTGATTTCTTTTAAATCAACCATATGAACGCTTATTCTTTAGAGTGGTTTTTGTCACCTTAAAAATTGTTCTACAAAGCCTCTTTTCCAAAAATAATTTCTAAAGTTTTATCTTCTTTAATGTTCAATCAAAGGAACTTTCAAAATTATCTTGTCTATATATTGATTTTCAAGGTTTTCACTCTCTTAAATTAGAGGTTATAATGGTCCCCATAAGCTTTCCTTGGAATGGCTTTCAAACCCTACACTTTCTAAAGACAAATTTTCATGGAAATGATCTTCTTCAAATCTACATAGTTCCTTAAGTTTGTTTTCTACATTTACACCATAATTTTTCAAAACACACTTTCAAGTTTGATGCATAAAACCACCTTTCCAATCCACTATGTCAAAACCCTAGTACAAAACCACATTCCAACCTTAGGTTGACTTGATCCTAGTTGTCTAACCTTAGTTCAACCAAAACCTAGGTTAACCTAACCTTAGTTAGTTAACCCTAAGTTACCTTAATCCTAGATTAACCTAACTTTAGTTAGTTAACCCTAGGTCACCTTAACCCTAGATTAACTTGACTCTAGTTGTCCAACCTTAGTTCAACCAAACCCTAGGTTAACCTAATCTTAGTTAGTTAACCCTGTTGGCCCAAAAGGCAACCCAAGAGGGGGGTAAATTGGGTTTTTTAAAGATAAATAACAATTAAAATTAATCTAACCAATATAACAGTGATCAATCTATATGCAATGCAATATAATCAGAAGAAGGAAAGGAAATAGAGCATAAGAAAGAACACAAAGATTTACCGAGGTTTAACCACAAACCGTGGTCTACGCCCTCATCTCAAGACCTCCTTGAAATCTTCTTCCACTATGTAACCTCTAATTACAAATGGGTTGCTGATTGACAAAGTGCTCAGCTCACTATACACAAGAACTCCCACCTGAGTTTTTCAGCCACCAAGTGATTTTGTTCAAGCTCCACTCAAACTTACAAGAGTTTTTCTTTCTCAAGAGAACTCTCAAACTCTCATTTACAAGTGTATAAAAGTATACAAGTAACTAGCAAACTCTCTAACAAGAGTAGATTTTACAATTAAAGCTCACAAGAAGAAGACAGGAAGAATATCAGAGTTTTTAGTGAATCAATCAGTTGAATCTTGTTTTTGTCTCTTATCCTATTGTATAAATGCAGCTGGAAGCTTATATATAAACCCATGTATTGATTCCATCCATTAGAGATTGTTGGGATTTATTAATGCACATCCAATTCGTTATAACGTTAGAAAAACTAGTTGTTATATTCAAGAAGTCGACTCCAGGATTGTGGAGTTAACACTTTCTGCTTCTGCATTTACCAAATGTTGTTCACTGTCTTCATGAGTCCGCTCTTCATAACAATGAGTCGGCTCCTTGTTCATTTTGTCTTCACGTCTTTGCTTCTGCCTTCATGTGGCGACTCTTCATCTTCAGGAATCCGCTTTTTGTACATTTAATCTTCAGGCTTTCTGCTTTTGTTGTCATGAGGCGACTGTTCATCTTTAGTGAGTTCGCTCATTGATCATTTTGTCTTCAGGCTTTTGCTTCTGTGTTCATGAGGCTACTCTTCATTTCCATGAGTCCGCTCATTGATCATTTTGTCTTCAAGCCTTTTGTGTCTGTCTCCATGAGGCGACTCTTCATTTCCATGAGTCCACTGATTGTTCATTTGGTCTTTAACTCTTTTGCTTCTGTAATCAAGAGGCGACTCTTTATTTTCATGAATCCGCTCATTGCCCAGAAATCTGTATTCTGCCTTCCAAAAACTCAGATTATCTTAGTAGCAGTATAAGATCTTCAAGGAGTATTTTTTTGGAGATATAATGATCAATCAAATCTCTTTAACTCATCAGAGTTAACTTCTATTTAATTTGTATTAAATCAATCATTTGATATTGTTCTTCTCTTGACTCTTAAACTGTCAGAGCTTCATTAGATCAATGTTGATCTTTTCTTCTTTATTTACAAAGCTTCCTCTTTCACTATTTCTTTCAATGCTAAGCATCTTCAATTATGTTGAGCTTCACAATGCTTTATTTCTGATTTCTTCTCTTTGCTAGCAATTCTTCTTTTTTCTTTAAAATCACTTCAATGAGACATTTGCAAGCTTGATAAAATTTCTTCATACATGTAGTCTTCATTGATTCTTTACATTGTAGAAGAATTCTTCACTTGGATTCCATATAGAGATCAGACAATCATTGTGAATCTTCTTCTCAAGCAACTTTAATCACATAAGCTGGATTTGATCTTTGCATTCCTGATGAAGTCTTCTCTTGAGCATTTTTAATATCTTCAACAAACACATTGTCTTCAACTGACCATTGTACATTTTGATGAAGTTCTCAATTTTTCTTGAGTGCAAATCAGTCTTCATTGAGTCTATGCATACTTGATAAAATCTTCATTTGAAAACATTCAATCTCTTCGAATGTAAAACATTTGTTTGAAGTAGAGATAGGTGTCAATCTTCTGTTTGGTTCATTGCATAGCTCTTGACATTCATTGCTTAATCTTGAACTTGTAGTACATTTACTTTGACAAGTATTAGACTTAAGATTGAACTTTAAGTCTAAATTATAAACTCTATTAATCTGCACACTAAGTAAATGCATTAATAAAATAACACAAGGTTTAGTTATCATCAAAATTAATATGGGAATCAACCTTGAGTCAACAAACACTAGGTTAACCTAATCTGAGTTAGTTAACCTTAGGTCAATCTAACTTAGGTTAGTAAGTTTCAAGGTTCCAATTCAAGGACCTCTCTTGATAACATACTTTCCAAAAACATCATACTCTCTTGAGATTTCAAAAATCAACTCTAAAAACTTTTCAAATGTTCCTATACTCTATCTTCAAAGAAAATGCTTCCAAAGAGTTCTCTTAAACTTGTCTCAATTAAAACTACTAGACACTTAATATTTTTCAAAAATTATTTTCTAAATACCTTCAAGAACTCACAACCCTAAAATGTCCGTAACCTTTTATGGTTAAGGGATTCCAAGGAAAGGTAATACATTACATACAACCCTTAAGGTTATCTATATTAGGGTTCTAAAACCCTAAATGTTTTCAAAGGCTCTTTTCAAAAAATGATTTTCAAACATCACATTTTTTAAGCAACTCTAATCCTTCCATAGTTAGGATTGTTCAAGTCCAAGTGAGACATTCAAAAAGGGTTCAATAACTCTAAAGTTCTAAAAATTGAAGGGAAGTTTCTAGCCTCTTTTTTTTCAAACATGTCTTCAAAACTCATTACCCTAAAGCAGTTTAGTTCTTCAATGACTAACCTCTCAAAAGTAAATGAAACATTAGAAATGCCTTTTACAAGGTGTTTAAAGATTACTTTCAAAATCACTTCAAGATAAGTTCATAAGACCTCTTGTGACTCAAAATCCAATTTTCAAATCCATAATCAAATTTTCAAAAATTTCAAAACTACCTTGAGTTATGTTAAAAAACATTTCAAAACACTTCAAAATCCCATTTCAAGGGCACTTTAAAAAATCTTCAAGTTCTATTCCAAAAAGACTCCAACATCCGATTTCAAATAAAAATTCTCAAGTCCTCTTTTCTCAAAGATCACAAAGTGTCTTCCAACATTTCCAAAGACCTCAAAACGTTTTTAAACATTCCAAAGGCCCTAATGTGCTCATTTTCCACTAGGCTCTTGCCCAAACTATGAATGACCTGATTCTCGCCAAATGAGATACATAGGCAACCTAAAATGTTGTGGTCATAGCCTTCATTTCAACCCAAGTTCCATTTTCAAAAATTTCTATCAATTCAAGATTCCTATTTCAATTCCCTTCAAAACTTTCTATTTTCAAACATTTTTTCCAAAACTTGCATCATGCATTGTAAGTACCCCATTTTTGCCCGCTCGGCAATCTCTGACCAGACCGATCTCCCTTTCGAAACTCCAGTAGGCACATTCAAGCCCAAATCAACTTTCAGACCCCTATCCAATCAGTCAACCGCTTCTTGGGCCCGTAGGGCCCAGTAAAGGCCTAATAACCAAACCTGCCCCCTTGGGCCTCCAGGCACGTCTTGAGAAAATTCAACATCCCTCGAGACGATAAGTCCACCTTTCCAAAGTGTTTCTAAACAGTTAGGCACACTCAACACGCTATCCTGCCTAATTTCGGTCCCATTCCAATCAATTTTGATCAAAATAACCGTTTTGCCCCTGGACACCCTAGCACAGTACAAATCTCACCAAACAGATCCTTTCGGCTCAGAGACCAAAAGCATGGAACTTTGTCACTAGAACTCATCCTCCTAGGAGGACGAGTGTGACCAGGTTTGATCTTAAAATTAGTTTGATTAAGGGCTTTTTGGAAAAACAAGAGTCGCCACCTAACTTGATTAAGGCGAGTTAGGGCACCTAAAACTAAGTATTACTCCAAAGATTAAACTTAGGGTTTTTGAAAAAGGTTTTGAAAAACTCCCTCAAGAGAGGATTTTTGAGAAAATAGATTGTTTGGTAACCTTTAGAAAGCTTTAAGCCCTTTTAGAAAATAACTCCATTTTCTCGAAAACAAAAATCTATGGTCCGGAGGTTGGTTACGTGTAGGGAAGATATCCTAAAACCATCACCCTACCCCGCCCTTTCGGTACCGACATGTCTAATCACTCTTTTATTCACTCACTAGAATAACCGATTACCATTGTCCACGTGAAGGTGCATTTTAGGCCTTTGAAATGTTTTGAAGACACATTGAGGTCTTAGATGTCACGCCCAGATTTTCCGCACTCGAGGAATACACACATAAGTGAAAAAAATACTGTACTCTCTCCTTAGAACTCACCCTCCTAGAAGAATGAGTGTGACTAGGTTTGAATTGAAAATAGATTTGAATAAAGGGCTTTTAAAAAACATTCAGAGTCGCCACCTAACTTGATTAAGGTGAGTTAGGTAACCTAAAAACTAAGCACAACCCGAGGATCACACTTAAGTTTTACGAAAATGATTTTGAAAATATCTCCTCAAGAGAGGGTTTTAAGAAAATAGGTTGTTTGGCAACCGTTGAAAAATAATTAAACCCTTCTTGAAAATAAACTCCATTTTGGTCTTTCGAAAACAGTGATCTAGGTTTGGAGGTTGGTTACGTGTAGGGAAGACGCACTAAGCCATCACCCTACACTGCACTTACGGTACATACATGTCTATTTACCCTAAATTCACCTATAAGAGTCTTCAACTAACAAATGTCCAATCCTATCCACTTTAGAAAATAATTTTGAAAAGAATGATGCATGATATGTAAATGTAAGAAAGAAAAGTTGGAAAATAGATTTGGAAAGAAATTGATTTAATTTGAAAAGAAATTTGAAAAAGATAGCTTTGAAATTGAAAAGTTTTAGAAATTGGAAATAGAAATTTGAAATTGGAAGTTTGAAATAGATCACGGAATTAGAAACTTGAAAAAGGTTGTGACCGCATCCATAAGGGTTGCCTACGTATCCTTTTGGAGGAATCAGGTCAGTTGTAGTTCGGACAAGAGTCCGATAAAAAGTAAAAGATTCGATATGGAAGAAGAAGTTGAATTGGAATTTGGATTTGATTTGAATTTAGAATAGAGGATTGGAAATTGGAATTGAAGGATTAGGAAATTGATTTGGAAAGATAGAAATTTAGAAAACCTAGACTTATGAAAGATAAGATTTAGAAAGGACTTGAGAATAAGAAAGACTTGACTCGACTTGGAAAAGTTTTGAGAAAAGATTTGACTCGAATATTAGACTTGGAAGATTAGGAAAGATTGGATTTAGGAAAGATTCAGATTGGGAAAGTTTTAAAATAGGAAAGTTTCATTTGAGGAAAGTTTCATTTCAGGAAAGTTTCAAATTAGGAAAGTTTCAAAATGGGAAAGTTTTGGAATTAGGAAAGCACCATTTTAGAAAAGTTTTGAAATTGGAAAGTCTTGAATTTAAGAAAGTTTTGAATTTAGAAAGTTTTAGATTTGGAAAGATTTGAAGTTTAAGAAGATTGGAATTTAGAAAGTTTGGAAGTTTAGAAAGATTTGAAAAGTTAGATTTGGAAAGTTAAGATTTGGAAAGGGATGGAACTAGGAAAGAGTTGAATTAGGAAAGATTTGGAAGCTTAAAGTTTAAGGAAAGATTTAAATGTTTAGGTTTAGGAAAGTATGAGATTAGGAAGGATCTGAATTAGGAAAGGTTTAGACTAGGAAGGATTGAGATTCCTATTTACTAAAACGAAGGATTAGATTTTACTTCTAAAAAGAGATGTTTTGATTTTGTTTCCAAAACAAAGGATAGGATCTAGTTTCCTAAACGGAAGATTGGATTTAGCTTCCTAAAGGGAATATTGGATTTGGAATGGGAAGTTTTAGAAACCTTAGATTTGGAAGACTATAGTTTTGACGTAGACAATATATTTTGGAAACTTATGATTTAAATGTAAAGGAGGAGGTTTTGGAAACCTAGGTTTTGAGGCAAGATTGGAAATTATACTTTTGGGAAGGAAAATTAGGGTTTCCTAATTGTTAGCTCTAGGGTTTAACTTGGACTCTAAGAAAAGAGATTTTTGGAAACTGAGAATTTTTATAAAAGGAGATTTTTGGAAAGAAATCCTAGGGAGGAGTTTTTAGAAAGTGAACTTGAGAGGAGTTTTAGAAAGAAGACTTTGGAAGAAACTTTTAGGAAAGAATTTTTAGGAAAGAGATTTAAGGAGAGAGTTTTCTAAGAGGGAAACCTAGGGAGTTCTGTTTAGACTAAAAGAAAGCCCCTGACACGATGACGTTCCAATAGCCTAATCCTACACATGGACCGGAAAGTCTCTTGTTTCAAGCATGCAAGAATGGGGGGAAGAAGATGGGGAATTAAAATAGAAGAAAACCCAAGTGGGCTAGGAGAGAGAAGAGGGGGACGATGCGTAAACTTAAAGATAAAGCTTACCTTGTGTTGGAATTGAACCGAACAATGCCCCCAAGGGCATTTTGGTTATTTTGTCTCTATTTGGGCCCGGCAGGCCTGCGAAGCGATGGATAGACAGGATTAGACTTGGAAAGTTAATTTAACTCAAAATATGTCCACATTAACTTGAATACAAGTCTAGACAGACTGTAGCCTGTCGAGCGGTAAAAAATGGGATACTTGCAACTGCCCATCTTTTTTTGTCTTTGTTTGTCGAAGACAGAAAACGATAGAATAGGAGTCCCATGTTGACCATGCGGCGGTCGGAGGGACGAACTTTGGAAATTTTGAAAGACGGGATTGTAGAAATGAATATTGGGTCCAAAAGGCCTTTGAAATCGAGTTTTGGCGGGAAAAAGGGCAAAGCTGCCCAGAATTTGGAACTGGCGCCACTAGGAGTGGCACTTTTGGCAAATTTTGCTTAGCGCCACTACTAGTGGCTCCAAGCTTAGGATCAAAACCAGCAAACTACTAGTTCGACACTACTATGGGTTTTGAAGATTTTTTGGAGAATCGAGAGTCTTTGTGTGGAAATCGACTTGAACCTTGAAGGGGCACTCCTTGGGGACCATGGGTGATTGCCAGAAGTAGACCACGTCACCGAAAAAGTCACCGGAAGAGAAGATTTCGCTGGAAAACTCTAAGAGTTGAGTTTTTAATTTTCTGTTGATTTCGACGTGTAGAATTCCGTTTGAACCATGTGAATATTGAAAATTGATGTTTTGATATGTTTTGAACACTATGGTGATGTTATTTTTTCATTTTAGTGTTTATTTGATTGAATTTGAACGATTTTGCGTGATTATGTGAATGAGGTTTTTGCAGGAATTGGAGATTTGTTCCTACACGCTTGGGTGTTGAGTTTTTTGGCTAGATTTTTATACTGTATGCCTTAGAAAAATGTGTTTAACAACTGTGTGAAGTTTCATGTTTTTTTGAAAACTTGGTGAATTTTTGACTTTTTGAAAAATGAAAAAATACGTAGAAAATTAGGAAAATTAAAGAAAATTGGAAAATTGATGAAATTAATGGAGTTTAAAATTTGAAAAAATTAAAGAACTTTTTTTAGAAAACATTTAAAATGATTTTGAGGAATTTTTGACATTTTTTTAAAACCATTGATTTATTGAAAAAATAAAACATGTGTTTTGAAATTTTTGAAAAATTAAAAAGTATGTGCGAGTGCTGATGTTACGTGATTGTAACGTTGTGAAGTATACGGTTTGTGTTTTTGTGTTGATGTCATGGGTGTTGTAGGGACCATTTTCAAACGAGACTCTGCCGAAATTTTTAGAAATCGAAGAAAGAGTTGGAAATGGTTTAGAGTAAAATCTTTTTGAAGGAAAAAGACAGAAAACCCTTGAGATTTGACTTGAAGTTGGAAAATCAAAAGGTGTAGGAAATTTGTTTTGACTTATCATTTGAAATCTTTTTATTATTATTTGTTGTTTATTTTTATTGTTTATTTACTTTATTTTATTATTATTTATCTGCATGAATCGTATATTAACACCGTTTACCTTGGCTTACCTTTTCAGGGTGGCTGACGCGGGTGATGATGGTTCTGAAAGGAGACGTCGCTCGGGGAAGGCAGCTCAGACAGATTCCACCAGTGGTTCCAGTCGATCCAGAGGTAGTTGACGATCTACGGGACAGACGCCGTCTAGCCAAAGTGGTTGGGGGAGTAGGCCACCTGTCGACCACTTTCCTCCGGTTAAGCAGGCCTTTGCAGAGGAGATCAGTGGAGAGGAGGAGGTATCGGGTCCAGGCGATCAGGTCACTGGTTATGGGAGAGCCTCCTCTAGACATAGGCAGACGGATACTAATTTGGGAGATCTGGAGATACCGGACATCCCACCGCTCAGGGATCTTGCTTATCACCCTAGTGTATATTCTAGACAACATTTGCCCTCTCTGCTGGTACACATAGCTTTTAGAGGGGATGTTCATCAGGTCTTCATAACCATACAACAAGCTGCTCCATCATATCGTGCCTTCTTCGTTGAGATCGGATTCGGAGCCTTCATAGGATTATAGGCTAACTGCCTGAACAGACATCTGGTGTTGGCATTGGTTGAGCGGTGGTTTGAGAGATGGGGACCTTTCATTTTGTTGGCTTTGAGTTGGGTCCCACCCCTTGGATTAGGCGATCATCACAGGACTTTCCTTCATTGGCCAGCAGATCACTTTATAGTCAGTCAGTAGAGATGAGGCTTGCATTCTGTTGGACTTGCCCCCTCTTGAGCGTTCTGCCTTCCCAGTCTCTTGGCTCAGTCAGGATGACCGTACCTTTGATGCTGAGCCATCACCTACAAGGCGGGACATTATGAGACGGTGACTTATTTTGTATATCATCTTTAGCTGCTTTTGCAACAACAACAAGTCGCCCGTGCCTTTTCGTTTGGGGAGCATAGTAGCTGATCTTGGGCTTTGTCTGAGCTGGATTGGGGGTCCTTCTCCTTTGGCTGTTTCATTCGATCGATGCGAGTTCAGACTTCTTTCTGTCGGGGCAGCATGACTAGTTTCTAGCCCTTTCTTGTCTGGTGGAGCTATGAATACCTGCCTGTTCATCACCCTGCAGTTGTCGAGGACGACCTTTATCCTCATGCTTTGTGATGGGCTCGTGACCGGGTGGCCTAACGATCGGAGATTACTGACTTTGTGACTCTACGAGTGAACCTAGAGTTGATTGAGGTGAGGGACGTGACCTGGCGACCCTTTATTGGATCAGTCCTTTATGAGACAGTCCGGTACTTAATTTCGTTATCCTTGTCAAAGGCTGCTTTTCTCAGTGATGATACTTAGAGATTACTGACTTTATGACTTTTTTCTTTTACCCTTTCTACATGCTTTTTGAGATAAACATGACTTCTCTTTCGATCTTCTTATTATGCTTTTGAAGATGACTCAATCATGGTTTTCTTTAGGCCTTTCCTTAGAAGTTTTTTTTTTGGCCTTTTACCCTTTGGCAACTCTTTTCCTTTGCTTAGTCCTTTTTATCTTTTTCCTTTCTATGGAACGAGTAATTCTACCATCTCTTTTTCCTTTAGACCTTTTCCTTAGCAATCTAACCCAATGTGGGCGGTGATCCCTATGTTGGGATTTTTTCTCGAAAAGGATAAATGGCTTAACGGGTTCGACAAGGGGTTGTTTCTGACTGTATGGGAAATGAAATGAGGGCCTCCCTTTACTTTGAATTAGATTGCTTGATCTATAGAGCTTTTGATACTATCCTAGCATAATAGAGGTGGATACCATTCCTGGAGTTCTCAACTATTGTCTACCCTAGTGTGAGGAGAACAGTTGTGGATTAGGGTTGGCAAAGAAAATTTTCGCTTTCTGCGAGGCACCAGGGGTTAAGCAAAGGGAATATAAGCATTTATTTATTTATTCTTTTATTTATATATGGGGGAAGTGAAAGATGGCTCCTCTTCATTTTGATAATCCGGTCACACATCGCCTAGCTTTAGAGTCTTGCAAGTGTTGCCTTTGGGTAGTATCCTCACTCATCCAAGAACTTTCTTTTTTTGAAAAACTGATCTTTGAGGGAATGGTTAACTCATGCTATCATCCCTTCAAGTCAAACTGACCCCTAAGATAAACCATGCCCCTTGTGTAGAAAGTAGCTACCATTCCCAAGAGAAGATAAGACACCAGCGACGAAATAAAAGACTATCATTTGATTATTATTATCATTTTTTTATGGAAAGCATAGAGTTCTTAGGAAAAAAACTAAATGTAAACATCAATTCAAAGACAGGAAATAAAAGGGATAGAAAGAAAGTGGGGGAGAACACCACTATCTTGTACGCTTTTGATGGGATCCCTACATTCTTCAATAGGGCTTTGGGACGATGCCCATATCAGCATTCCATCCATGGTTGAGATCTTCAGCCAAGGCAAGACAGGTAGATGCTTCTCCCAGAGTTCCAAGTGAGTTGGCTGCGATAATGTAATTCTCAACTTTCTTAACCGTCTTGCCTTCATTTTTTTGCTCCACAGTTTCTCTAACAAACCAGTTGGGTTGCTCGTCTTCTTCCAACTTGATAGATCGAGCCCGGGGTTTTCCGCTCTGGCGTCTAGTTGTGGCTCGGTGTTCCTCAGGTGTACACAATGGGGGATTCTTATCACTGAGTTTGGACAGCTCCTGGTCAATTTTCTTCACAGATTCATATGCGAGTTCGTCTTCGGGGATCGGCATTTTATCGGGGTTAGACTGTAACCAGGCATGATACTGCTCCATATCTTCGCATTCCATTTCCTCCCCATCCTTGAAATATATTTCTTGGCATGTGGTGAAACAAACCTTGTTGTTACCAAATTTTGTAATGACGTTTACGGTGTGGTCTAGCGGAGGGTCCGTAGTGCCGTTCGGAGAAGGATTTGCTAGTCGTAAGCCAATGATCTTGTTATCTATTAGGTCTTGAATCTTATGCTTGAGGGTCAAACAATCTTCAGTGTCATGTCCTTGGCCACCCGAATGGTACTTACAGCTTGCTGCAGATTCAAAGTAATGAGATAAGGGATTGGGCCAAGGTCGAGCAGGTATAGGCTTCAGATATCCGACCGCTAAGAGACCAAAATAGGCTATGGTCTGTGAACACGCAAGTTTAGTAAATGTCCTCTTTTTCCCACTTGTTTGCCTAGGCCGAGGAGGTGTTGAAGATTGGGAACCAAGTTTTGGTGAGGTCACAACCGGGCTGAAGGTTCGAGAATTGAAAGGACTTCGGGTTTTATGTTTCAAAATGGGATGATTTTCGGTGTCAGGGCCAAATGGGTTGGGTTGGTATCCGTATGAGAGATTATATAATCCCAGGGTTTGGTTAGAGGTTGGTTTGGAAGGCATCAGAACAAGGCCCTCAGCCTGGGAAGGTCCTTGGTAAGCAATGGTTGGGGCATAGTCTTGGTCTTCCTTCTTCATCTTTTTTTGTTCATCATGGGTTTTGTCTTGCGAGGACTCTGCTTGCTCATGTGTTGCATGGGATAAGAGTGAAGAGAGTATGCCTTCCATTTTGGTCATCCTATATCTGACTCCTCTCGCCTCTGCTAGTAGTGGAGTTAAGGTATCAAGAGTGAGTGATTCCATAAGCGTTTCTGAGCTTTTGGCCTGTAACGATGGGGGGATTAGGAGAGGTACCTGAAACCAACAAAGAAAAAGAGTCAGTGTTTTATCTTGACAAGTGTTTATGCAATGCATGCTCTAGGGTGCCCCTCTTTAAAAGGGAAACTACACATGGTGTATTGGCCTACTTTTGGAGATAGGGGTTTCTGCCCCTGTATGCAGATGCTTTACCATTGTAAGCACCCCATTTTTGACCGCTCGGCAGTCTACACTCTGTCCAGACTTGTTTTCAAGTCATTATGGACATATTCCAATCGAAACCAATCCTCTAGTCCAAATTCCGTCTTTCCATCGCTTCGCGGGCCTGTCAGGCCCAAATAGAGGCAAAATGACCAAAATGCCCTTAGGGGCATTGTCCTTTCTTATTCCAATTCCAATCCCTCTCTCGAGACAGTTTATTCCTCGAGACGGTCCGAGTAGCGAAACTACTCACAAAACCGTTAGAGTAGCGGAAATACTCACAGAACCGTTAGAGTAGCGGAAGTACTCACCAAACCGTTAGAGTAGCAGAAGTACTCACCAAACCGTTAGAGTAGGGGAAATACTTACACCGTTAGAGTGGCGGAAACACTCAAAACCCAGGCACGTCTCTTCGGAGACGGTAAAACCCCTTTCCAATCCCTCTCTCGAGACAGTTTATTCCTCGAGACGGTCCGAGTAGCAAAACTACTCATAAAACCGTTACAGTAGTGGAAATACTCACAGAACTGTTAGAGTAGCGGAAATACTCACAAATCATCAATCCCGTCCGAGTAGCGGAAATACTCACAAATCATCAACCCCGTCCGAGTAGCGGAAATACTCACAAAGGCGTTAGAGTAGCGAAAATACTCACAGAGCCGTTAGAGTAGCGAAAATACTCACAGAACCGTCCGAGTAGCGGAAATACTCACAAATCATCAATCCCGTCCGAGTAGCGGAAATACTCACAAATCATCAACCCCGTCCGAGTAGCGGAAATACTCACAAAGCCGTTAGAGTAGCGGAAACACTCAAAACCTAGGTCAACACCAGTGGCTGTTAGCCCACTTCGGTGGAAAAGGACCAAACTACCCTTAGGACCTTTTCCGAGACTTTCCGGTCAAGATGACCATTTTGCCCCTAGGCATCCGAACGCCCCGGGAACCACACCGGCTCTGGGTATCAAACCGGTAATGTCCCGAGAATGCCTTTTATAGTGTTCTCAACCTTCCTTTACCTTTCCGGACCATTCCAAGTCAGTCCCGGCGAACCCGGTACAAAATGACCGTTTTGCCCCTGGAGGGCCGATCTCCTTCTTCAACCACACCGGCTCTGGGTATCAAATCGGTAATGACCCAAGAATACTTTTTATAGTGTTCTCAACCTTCCTTTACCTTTCCGAACCATTCCGAGTCAGTTTCGGCAAACCCGGTACAAAATGACCGTTTTGCCCCTGGTGGGCCGGTCTCCATTTCCGACCACGCCGGTCCTGGGAATCAAACCGGCAACCTCTGGGAACATTCTAAATAATGTTTCCAGTTCCCAAGTCTTTTTCCGGGACAATCCGGGTTCGCCCCAGCAGTTTCCTAGTCCGATTGACCGTTTTGCCCCTAAAGGCCCGGTCAACCTTTCCGACTCACCTTATCTTCATTTTTCAAGTCAAATACCTCCAGGACACCATTTTAAGTGTTCCTGCTCCTTTCCGGCCTTTCGGGTCACTCCTGGCTCCTTCAAATCATTCCCGGACTTTCCGGAGTCACTCCTAGTGAAGCCAGGCTAAAATTTACATGGTAGTCACTAGTACAGGCGCCCAAATCTAGTCAAAGATACGTTGCTTGCCGACCTTAATTGTTTCCTAAATGGCTGGCGCCACTAGTAGTGGCGCCAAGCCAAAAAATGGCCTGGCGCCACTAGTAGTGGCGCCAGTATAAATTTTGCCCTGGCGCCACTGCAACAGGCGCCAGGCTTGTCCTCCCTCTATAAATACAGAGCCTCGATCAACATGAAAGGGGTCTGCAAACTTAACCTAAGAATCCTATATTTCGATATACAGAGCTCGAGCACCTCCAAAACCCTAGCCTCCTTAGGTTTTCTAAACCCTAGTCACTATACACAAACCCTAGCCTCCTATACACTCATACACTCCCTCATACACTCATACCCTAACCTTCAACCATCCTTGGAAGACTTGAAGAGCTGCCATCTAAAGCTTGAAGGCAATCCTTGAAGTTTGAAGAAGAAGTTCAAGACCGAAGACCGAAGACCGAAGACTGCACGGCGCTCAAAATAAACAAGAAACAAGGTAGGCTTTCTCTTTAATTTTCTGCACTTCCCCCCTCTCTCTTCTCTCTCCAACCCACTTGGGTTTTCTCTATTTTAATCCCCCATCTCTTTCCCCCCCTTTCTTTGCATGCTTGAAACAAGGGGATTCCCGGTCCATGTGTAGGATTGGACTATGGGAGAGTCACCGTGTCGGGGGCTTTCTTCTAGTCTAACCAAAGACCACGTGGGTCCGGCCCCCTTGATTATGTGGTGAAGCCTTAACCTTGTATATTCACGACCCCAAATTGCATTGTGCATACCATAATCTTGCATCTTCCAAAATTTGTTTTCAAAATCGTTTTCAAAATTGCATCAAAAGCTCTTTTTCAAAAACATGTTCTCAAAACCACAATTCTAGGGTGATTCTAGCCTTTCCATGGCTAGGGTTGCTTTACGAAAGTGTTATATTAAAAGTGGCCTTTTGGGTCTATATTTCCAAACTTTGTTTTCAAAACCGCTTTCCTAAGTAGGGGCATCCTTAGGACATGCATTACATAAAAGTTTTCAAATCAAGGCACTGACTTCTTTTTTGTTTTTGTCTTCTATCCTCCCCCTCCTCATCTCCAAGCACCAAGAGAACTGAAGGCAGAAGCAAGACAAGAAGGGGGTTTTTCTAAACCATTTATTCATTGTTATCATATTGCTCGCACATTCACTTCTTTTATGCTCATGCACCCATATCCATTGCAAGACAAGAGTTCCAAGAAACTCGAGTCATTTCGTTCTCATGCATCTAATCAACCGTAGAGAGAAAGGAGCAATCCGATCTCATGTTAATCGAACCTGCCAAGCTTCTTACGGGTTCTTAAACCCTAAGGATTCATGGCATGCATAGAACCATATCTCGAGAGAGGCCCAAATCTCTCTCAGTCCATGGAGGCAGGATTGCCCACATAGGAAATCATTAACCGGCCCATGCCGAAGAGGTATTGTATTGCATAATAGGGGCAAAACCCCACCTCCAAAATGAACTTATCATCATTCCTAGACTCCCTCAAAGAAGGGACCTCCATAGGACATGCATTGCATAGAACTACCAACTCCACATGCTAACTACATTTTGTTTTTCTTTTCTTTTTCAGGTTAAAGAGCACAACCGAACTCATGAAAACTCCTCTAGTATCATGCCCAATTCAAACTCATGCAAGGATAAGCCAGGCTATTGAAGGAGGCCGAACCTACATGGAGGAATAATTAACCATCCATCCGCAAGACATTACCTCTATGCAATTACCCTCGCGCCATGCCAAGACAATCACTATCCATGCAGAAGAGGACCTCACCATTTGCGAAGTCTTGTCAGACCCGTGCATTGCAACAACACATCCTCTAACTTCCAAATGCATGACAAATATCGAGAACTCGCCCTCCACTGATACACCTGATGAATAAAGCACCAAGAGGTTGATGTAGTCCCAAAACCCTATTAAGGATTCTCACCGAAAGGCCCACAAGAAAAGGGAGGTTTTTATAAAATTCATCTGTTTCCTTTTTATCTGTCTATTTTCTTGCATATCTTATTTAAATAAACACACATGCCGTGCATTCATGATTTGAAATGAAAAATATGAAGTTTCCAGTTTATCCCCTTTTATCTCGTACTCTTGTGGAGGATTGTTGCGTTTAAGGATTTTTTCCCATTTAGTGATGACTCGACTTGAAGGATGGGATAGCATAGGCCACCTATTTAAAAGGGGTTAAAACCTTCGAGAGACAAAGAGAGAATGAGAGATAGGAGGAAGACAGTCTCAGTAGAGAAGTGCAGAGTTTATTAAAAAGGCGACACTTACGTGATATCCTGGCTAAGCGATGGGCAGCCGAGTCCCTAAAATGATGAGAAGCCATTGTTCTACTTATCCCAAATAAACACTACCCTTTGCTCAACCCACTAGAGCCGTACATAATTTCTTTTCAGATATCCCCAAACCTATAACTATCCCCCACATTGGGGTGAGCATAGAATAGTTGATTTGATAGAACATGTAGGGTTTCATTGACAGAAACACATCATCCCTAGGAGTAATGTCTAAATTTTGTACAAAGGCTTTATGGACTAAGCAATTCAATTTGAAATGATTAGAGGCCCTCAATTCTACTACCATACACAAAAATAATCCTTTTGCTTAACCCATTAGTGCCTCACAGAAAGCAGAAGATTCTTCTTGTCAAACCCGATCCGAAACCATTCCCCCACATTGGGGCAGACAGGCAGCAGAAGATCTGGTGGAGAATGTTATCGACCATCAAGCTGAAGTAATGTGAAGGCTCTATGGATCAAGCAATCTTATTCAAAATGAAGAGAGGCCCTCATTTCACTTCCCATACAGTTAAAAACAACCCTTGTCAAACCTATTGAGCCGGTTGTCTTTCTTTTTCCAAAACACACCCCAACCTAGGGATCACCATCAACAATCGGTTAGATGAAAAGGTTAGGGAAAGGATTTGAAAGAAAGAAGTCGTAGAAATGTTCTTCTCGTCAAAGGCAACAAGAAAGAAAAAAAAAAAAAAGCATATCAGCAGAAAGACCGAAAAAGAGTCATGTTGTGCTATCTTTAAAAAGCATATAAAGCCAAAAGTCAGGAAAAAGGGGCAAATGTCAGACTAGGAAGGTCAAAAGTTATAAGAAAGGTTAACCCCTCTTGTAAAAGAGAAAATTCGAAGGTGATCCTAGGTAACAAAGCCACCAAGTAGAAGCTATAGGTTTGAGCCTTTACCCTTTCTTGTTAAACCCCAAACCATGGCCTACAGTACAACCCTACTAAAGTCCACTCTGATTGAGAAGGATTGCTTGATCTAAATGAGCCAAATATGTTTCTGAAGCTATAGGAGGATATCAGGGGATGAAACCCCACTGGAAGACCAACCAAGGATGGTGCGGATCTAACCCTACTGGAAGCAACATCAAATTTGAGCTTACATATCCCGTTCATTCATAAACCCCTTAACCTAGCCTACGTTACGGTCCAAATTAAAGTCCTCCCTGATCAAAGAGAATTACTTAGTCCAAATAAGCCTGAACAATACCAAGACAAGTAGGGTGAGAAAGGAGAATTGGAAGAGAATGCAAGGAGCAATCTCATGCTCCAAGATGTGCTCAGATGGTTTCGGTTTTAACAACCCACTAAAAGAAAATCTTTGAGCCTAAATATCCCTCTATTTCTTACAACCCCTAAACCCAGCCTACATTACGGTCCTAAAATAAGTCTTCTCAGATTGAGGGCTTAGCTGTTTATCGCTCTGCAAAGGGCATGTGAGTTGTCGCTTGAGCCATGGTGGCATTTTAGAGATCTGAGAGAGAAAGCCAAGTGAGATCAGAAAAACCCCAAACAGTAACCCTGTAGAAAATAGGGATAGGATAGCAAACCAAAAGGTCAAGATCCCTGGCAAATGGAGCAAATGCTATTACACCCCGATGAGAATGGGACAAAACTAAATGGGGCAGAATCCTAGAAAGGAACAGAATCCTGAGAGTATGGGCCCAAGGGGCAATCTTGGGATTTCCTTTGTAAATAGCTTATATACATATGGTACTGATGCATCCATGACATGTATAACCTATGGATCCATTTAGACTCCTTCGAAGTTTGTATCTATTCATGCATTTAACTGCATTCCTGTATGAACCTGTTCATTTGTAAGGAAGTAGATCACGTATTTAATTCAATTCTTACATAAATCTGTGCAGTCATCACAAAAATGGGGGACATTGCATTTAATTCTATTCCTGTATGTGCATTATCCAAAAGTATAATATGCATTCATTTTCACTTCTGTGTGAACCTGTGCATTCATAAAAAAGTAAGATATGCATTCGATTCAATTCCTATATAAACATGTGCATTCATAAAAAAAAATAGATCATGCATTTAATCCCATGGGCAATCTTTCTAAAAAATGATGATACCCCTCACTGGGGCATTTTTAAACTGTTTTTGCACAAAAACTCACCCTTTGTCTTTTTGTCTCTCTCAAATAGGAAACAATGAACAAGGCAAAACATAAAAAGGAGCTAAAGCCACCCCTCAGATATCTCCAGTACCGGCTCACACCCCAGAAAGCTCAGATTTCTATGACCAACAAGAAACAGAGAATGGGGCAATGGCCCACCCTCGACCTCCCCAATCAAACGACTTTGAAAGAGTGGTAGTGAATAAGTGGCCGATCACCCAAAGCTGGAGTAGTGAAGCATATCCCCAAAAATGAACATTGACCCCCGACTGAAGTTTGATAAGGCTTACGAAGGTCTCCCCCACGACCATAGGAGCATGGGAGTGTCCCTCACAGATCTTGACAAGCAGTGCACATAATCGACAATCGATCGAGTCATCCCGCCCAGCAGAAACATCAACAAGTTTAGGAGAAGCAGAGCTAGGGTTAACATGAGGAATGGACCAATCTTGAGAAGTATGTCAATCCCCTGAACGAGCTCCTCTATGCGTCGCAAACTCAGAATATGAGAACAAGAGCTTCATTGGGACATAAGAAAACTAGAGGCAGGAGATCAGAAGAAAAGGCCGTACAACGGAACCCAAGCTGAGAAGAGACAATCGCGACGCATCTATTAGGAAAAGTAGGTCCCACAATGTCAGCTGAACCATCCCAAAGACCTAGGAGGAAGCCATAGTTGTGGGGAGTAGGGGCAGGTTCACATTCCTCAAGAAAGACGGGTCAGGTCGCCAAAAGGGAACCACTGCCAGAAAACAAGCTACGCCAATAAGAGAGAAGCCATGCAACCAATGAACCAGTGAAAAATGTCTTGCTCATCTGGAGGATACCCGTCATACCAAACCCGTAGTCAGCTCAAAATAGCGTCGGCCATCCCAAAAGTCAAAAGTGGGAAACCTCAACGTCCATCTCATCCTTGAAAGCTGGTTCAACTGGAGCGAAGGGGTCGACTGGAGGCCTACTTCCCCCTTTCATTCTGGCTAGAAGATGTCATGCTAGTTGATTTGCGATTACCCCTGGAGCGAATGGAGCTGCCAACAAGAATCTGTTCGGGCCATCTTCCCCGAGCAGCGTTTCCTCTCAAAGCCATCATCACCCTCATTTGCTATCCTGAAAGGTGAGCCAAGGTAAGAAGTACTAATACATGGTATATGCAGTTCAAAAGATAAGAAATAAAAGTAAGAAAAAAAAAAAAAAATATATATATATATATATATATAATAATAACCAAAGATAAAAATGAAAATGAATGACACAACTGTCATGTAAATTCTGCTCAAACCAACTTAAAAAGATTTCTCAAACTTTTCAGTCAAAGGTTCTTTTCTAAAATCAACTCTCAAAGATTTCCTAAAAAGTTATCCTTTCCAAAAACAACTCTCGAAAACTTTCTTAACTCCTTTCCTTCAAAAGTTTCTTTTTCAAAATCAGTTTCCCAGGGGTTTCCTATTATTTTCCTCGAAAAGTTTAAAAAAAAAACAAAAAAAAAAAAAAATCTTTCTTCTAAAAGTTTCTTTCCAAAATCGGTTTTCAAAAGGTTTCATAATTCTTTCTTCTAAAAGTTCATCTTCAAAATCACTTCTTAAAATCAAATTCTAAGGCTGCAAAATGTTTCCTTCCCAAATCTACTTCAAAAATCAAGGTCAAAAATCATTTTCAAAATCAAGTCTCAAAATTTTTCAATCCATCTCCAAGTTTTTCTAATTCAGTTCTTTAAGAAAATTCCTTTTCCAAATCCCTGGCCCCGCACTTTTCTTTCAAAGGAGTCTTAGGCAGAATAAATCCTTAAAAAATTTTCAAGGCTTCACTCAAAAAATTCTTCCTTTCAAAGTTTCTATCAAGTTTCGAAGTTTTTCATCCTAAATCCTTGTCAATCTCAAAAATTTTCAAATCCGAAAGAGTTTTAAAATTCTTACCTCCAAAATGTCTCCTAAAATGCTATTTTCCAAAATCTTTCCAAGTTTTCTGTCCAACAAGATTTCAAAATTCAAGTCTTAGGTCAAAATGAATTCCCTCCAAATTCTGGGCAGTTTTGCCCTTTTTCCCGCCAACACTCATTTTTGAAGGCCTTTTGGGCCCATTATCCGTTTTCGACCCCGTTGTCGAAAGATTTCCAGTGTCTGTCCCTCCGACTGCCTCGCGGTCAACATGGGACTCTTACTTTTATCGTTTTTTGTCTTTGACAAGCAAAGACAGAAAAAGAGGGGCAGCTGTAAGCACCCTATTTTTTACCGCTCGGCAGTCTACACTCCGTCCAGACTTGTTTTCAAGTCATTATGAACATATTCCAATCGAAACCAATCCTCTAGTCCAAATTCCGTCTTTCCATCGCTTCGCGGGCCTGTCAAGCCCAAATAGAGGCAAAATGACCAAAATGCCCTTAGGGGCATTGTCCTTTCTTATTCCAATTCCAATCCCTCTCTCGAGACAGTTTATTCCTCGAGACGGTCCGAGTAGCGAAACTACTCACAAAACCGTTAGAGTAGCGGAAATAGTCACAGAACCGTTAGAGTAGCGGAAGTACTCACCAAACCGTTAGAGTAGCAGAAGTACCCACCAAACCGTTAGAGTAGCGGAAATACTCACACCGTTAGAGTGGCGGAAACACTCAAAACCCAGGCACGTCTCTTCGGAGACGGTAAGACCCCTTTCCAATCCCTCTCTCGAGACAGTTTATTCCTCGAGACGGTTCCAATCCAGGCATGTCTTTTCGGAGACGATAAGACCCCTTTCCAATCCCTCTCTCGAGACAGTTTATTCCTCGAGACGGTCCGAGTAGCAAAACTACTCATAAAACCGTTAGAGTAGCGGAAATACTCACAGAACTGTTAAAGTAGCGGAAATACTCACAAATCATCAATCCCGTCCGAGTAGCGGAAATACTCACAAATCATCAACCCCGTCCGAGTAGCGGAAATACTCACAAAGGCGTTAGAGTAGCAGAAATACTCACAGAACCGTTAGAGTAACGAAAATACTCACAGAACAGTCCGAGTAGCGGAAATACTCATAAATCATCAATCCCGTCCGAGTAGTAGAAATACTCACAAATCATCAACCCCGTCCGAGTAGCTGAAATACTCACAAAGCCGTTAGAGTAGTGGAAACACTCAAAACCTAGGTCAACACCAGTGGCTGTTAGCCCACTTCGGTGGAAAAGGACCAAACTACCCTTAGGACCTTTTCTTAGACTTTCCGGTCAAGATGACCATTTTGCCCCTAGGCATCCGAACGCCCCAGGAACCACACCGGCTCTGGGTATCAAACCGGTAATGTCCCAAGAATGCCTTTTATAGTGTTCTCAACCTTCCTTTACTTTTCCAGACCATTCCGAGTCAGTTCCGGCGAACCCGGTACAAAATGACCGTTTTGCCCCTAGAGGGCCGGTCTCCTTCTTCAACCACACCGGCTTTGGGTATCAAACCGGTAATGACCCAGGAATACTTTTTATAGTGTTCTCAACCTTCCTTTACCTTTCCGAACCATTCCGAGTCAGTTTCGGCAAACCCGGTACAAAATGACCGTTTTGCCCCTGGTGGGCCGGTCTCCATTTCCGACCACGCCGGCCCTGGGAATCAAACCGGCAACCTCTGGGAACATTCTAAATAATGTTTCCAGGTCCCAAGTCTTTTTCTGGGACAATCTGGGTTCGCCCCGGCAGTTTCCTAGTCCGATTGACCGTTTTGCCCCTAAAGGCCCGGTCAACTTTTCCGACTCACCTTATCTTCATTTTTCAAGTCAAATACCTCCAGGACACCATTTTAAGTGTTCCTGCTCCTTTCTGGCCTTCCGGGTCACTCCCGGCTCCTTCAAATCATTCCCGGACTTTCCGGAGTCACTCCTAGTGAAGCCAGGCTAAAATTTACATGGTAGTCACTAGTACAGGCGCCCAAATCTAGTCAAAGATACGTTGCTTGCCGACCTTAATTGTTTCCTAAATGGCTGGCGCCACTAGTAGTGGCGCCAAGCCAAAAAATGGCCTGGCGCCACTAGTAGTGGCGCCAGTATAAATTTTGCCCTGGCGCCACTGCAACAGGCGCCAGGCTTGTCCTCCCTCTATAAATACAGAGCCTCGATCAACGTGAAAGGGGTCTGCAAACTTAACCTAAGAATCCTATATTTCGATATACAGAGCTCGAGCACCTCCAAAACCCTAGCCTCCTTAGGTTTTCTAAACCCTAGTCACTATACACAAACCCTAGCCTCCTATACACTCATACACTCCCTCATACACTCATACCCTAACCTTCAACCATCCTTGGAAGACTTGAAGAGCTGCCATCTAAAGCTTGAAGGCAATCCTTGAAGTTTGAAGAAGAAGTTCAAGACCGAAGACCGAAGACTGCACGGCGCGCAAAATAAACAAGAAACAAGGTAGGCTTTCTCTTTAATTTTCTGCACTTCCCCCCTCTCTCTTCTCTCTCCAACCCACTTGGGTTTTCTCTATTTTAATCCCCCATCTCTTTCCCCCCCCTTTCTTTGCATGCTTGAAACAAGGGGATTCCCGGTCCATGTGTAGGATTGGACTATGGGAGAGTCACCGTGTCGGGGGCTTTCTTCTAGTCTAACCAAAGACCACGTGGGTCCGGCCCCCTTGATTATGTGGTGAAGCCTTAACCTTGTATGTTCACGACCCCAAATTACATTGTGCATACCATAATCTTGCATCTTCCAAAATTTGTTTTCAAAATCGTTTTCAAAATTGCATCAAAAGCTCTTTTTCAAAAACATGTTCTCAAAACCACAATTCTAGGGTGATTCTAGCCTTTCCATGGCTAGGGTTGCTTTACGAAAGTGTTATATTAAAAGTGGCCTTTTGGGTCTATATTTCCAAACTTTGTTTTCAAAACCGCTTTCCTAAAGTGGTTCTAGCCCTCTTATGGTTAGAATCGCTTTAAGAAAGTGAGACGTTTTCATACTTTCCAAAAACTCTCTCTTCAAAAATCTCTTCCTAAAAATCTCTTTTTCAACATACTTTCCTAAAACTCCCCTCTTCAAAATTGATTTCAAAAAACTCCCTTCCAAAATTTATTTTTCAAAACTCCCTTTTTCAACTCCTTTCCAAAATCCACTTTCTAAAAACTCTCTCCAAAAAATCTTTCCAAAAACTTTCTTTCCAAAATCTTCCTTCTAGAAATTCCCCTATAGGATTTTCTTTCTAAACTCTACGTTTCCAAAAACATGCTTTCCAAAAAAACTCCTCCCTAGGATTCCCTTCTAGAAAACCTTCGTTTCCAAAAATGCGTTTTCCAAAAAAAAAAAAACTCTTTCCTTAGAGCCCAAACCAAACCCTAGAACCCACAATTAGAAAACCCTAGTTTTCTTTCCAAAAACACGATTTTCAACCTTTGCCCTAAACCTAGGTTTCCAAAACCTCTAGTTTTCACATCCAAACTATACATGTTTCCAAAACCTCTTTTCTACGTCAAAACAATAATTTTCCAAATATAGGGTTTCTAGAATCTCCCTTTCCAAATCCTTATCAAATCAAATATTTCCTTTAAGAAACCAAATCCAATCTCCCCGTTTAGGAAACTAGATCCTATCCTCCGTTTTTGGAAATAAATCAAACCTTTCTCTTTTAGAAACCAAATCCAATCCCTTCCTAATCCAAACCTTCCTAAACCATATGTTTCCTAAACCTAAACTTCAAATCTTTCCTTAAGTTTCAAAATCCAACTCTTTCCTAATTCGAATTCTTCCTAAACTTCCACTTTCTTAAACCTTAAGTTTCTAAAAACTTGAACATATAAATCTTTCCTAAACTTTAAAACTCAACCTTCAAATCTTTCCTAATTCAACCCTTTCCTAATTCTACCCTCTTTTCAAATCTTAACTTTTCAAATATAAGCTTTCAAACCTTTCCTAAATTCAAACCTTTCCTAATTTCAAGACTTTCTAAAATTCAAACTCTAAAACTTTCTAAATCCTAAACTTTCTAAATTTCAAATCTTTCTAAAATTCTAAGCTTCCTAAATTCAAAACTTTCCGATTTTCAAAACTTTCCTAATTTGGGAATTTTCCTAATCTGAAAACCTTTCCTTTTTCAAAAACTTTCCTGAACCTAAAACTTTCCTAATTTCAAAACTTTCCAAAAATGTCACTTTCCTAAATCAAACCTTTCCTAATTCGAACCTTCCCTAAATCCAAACTTTCTTAAACTCTTGAGTCTTTCCTAGATCTCCTATCTTTCCTAAGTCTAGGTTTCCTAATCCTCCATCTTTCCAAAATCAAGTCTTTTCAAAATCAATCTTTTCAAATCAAAGTCCAATCTTCTCAACTTCAATTTTCAATCTCCTCTTCTAATTTCAAATCAAATTCAATTCCCAATTCAAATCTTTTTCTTCCAATCCAACCTTCTATTTTCAATCGGACTCCGGTCTGAACTACAACTGACCTGATTCCCCCAAAGGGATACGTAGGCAACCTTCATAGGTGCGGTCACAATATTTTTCAAACTTTCAATTCCACCCTCATGGGTGTGGTTTCAAGATTCTTTCCAAATCTCAAATTCCAATCTATTTTCAAAATTCCAATTTCAAAATTTCTATTTTCAAATTCCTATTTCCAAAATTTCAACTTTTTTTCAAATTCAATTCCATCTCTTCAAATCTATTTTCAAATCAAAGCAATTTCTTTTTTAAATCTATTTTTCAATTCTTTTCTATTGCTTGCATATCATGCCTCGTGCATCATATTTATTTCAAACATTGTTTTTCAAAGTGAATAGGGTTGAACCATAGTTAGTTAAAGACTCTCATAGGTGAATTTAGGGTAAATTGACATGTAGGTACCGAAAGGGCGGGGTAGGGTGATAGCTTAGTGCGTCTTCCCTACACGTAACCAACCTCCGAACCTAGAATCACTGATTTCAAAGACCAAAAGGAGTTATTTTTCTAAAAAAGGGCTAAATGTTTTCCAAAGGTTGCCAAACAACCTGTTTTCCTAAAAAACCCTCTCTTGAGGAGATATTTTCAAAATTGTTTTCCAAAAACCCTAAGTGTAGTCTTCGGATTATTCTTAGTTTTTAGGTGACCTAACTCACCTTAATCAAGTTAGGTGGCGACTCCAAATCTTTTTCAAAAGCCCTTTATTCAAACCAATTTTCAATTCAAACCTAGTCGCACTCATTCTTTTAGGAGGGTGAGTTCTAACGAGAGAGTGCAACATTTTTCCCGCTTGTGTGAGTATTCCTCGAGTGCGAAAAATCTGGGCGCGACAACCATCATATGAGGAGCTTCATCCATTCATTGTTCATTCATCCATATATTCACCCATCCGTGTGCTCGAGAAAAATAAAGAAATATATTTTAACTTTGGGTTTACCATACAAAAGAGTTGAAATATATTTTAACAAGGGGAGAAGGAACATGTTTCTTTAGGATTACACCTATCTAGTTTTAGATAAGAAGTCCTAAACTATTCTTGAGTCTTCAGATTTGACTTCGTTGGATTTGATGTCGAGGAGATCGCTGAGAGACCTAGTTCATTGATTGCCCCTTGTCTTATTGGCAACCCTATCTCCGTGTGCATAGAGGGATTGAGGCCCCTCCTATGGAATGAATTGAGGTGCATGCCATGAGTCCTTAGGGTCACATGGGAACCCTTAGGGTTTAGTTAGGTTTAATGCAAGGGAGAGTGAACTAGGTGTCACTCTCTTTGGGTTGATCATATGCATGAGAATGTAGTGACTTGAGTTACTTGGAACTGTTATCTTGACATGGAATATGAGATGTATGAAAATGGATGCATAGAGTATAAAGAAAGGGAATACAGTTTAAGTACTTATGCATGTATGAGCAGCTAGATAGGCATTATAACAGTAAGAATACAGTCATTATAACAACAGAAATAAATAGATATAAATGAAAATAAGAGCAGTCACCTTTTCCTCCATGGTTTTGGAAAACGGTGCGCGTGTCTTAAATTCGGCAGAGGTTCGGCTATACATGGTGTCTATATGAGCATGAGGTTAAGCGTTGACTAATCCTTCCTAAAAGGCTCGGTCCCCGGATCTTCAAACCTAGGCCCACTCCTCGAGGTGGTGCCATGATCGGTTGGTAATCCAAGCGGGGGAGCCATCAAGAGGCTATAGGCGAAGAAACTGACACAGCATCTTGCCCACAACCAATATACCGTTTCCCCTTTCTAACTAGGAGGGTCATATCATGGTAAAAATGCAAATATGCAGAATGCAAGTGATCATGCAGTGTGTGTGTGATTTTTGAAAGCGGAGGAAAAAGCCCAACAACTCCCATCCATTCTGTTCATCACATTCATGCATAGCAGTTAATAAAATTTAAACAAAAAGCACACCTACAAAACAAAGATGCAAGAGTTAGTATGTGGATGGCAAATTTAATACAAGATAATATGAATAAATGCATGGTTTTTTTTTTGAACATTTGATTTTGAAAATTAGAAGTGGATAGAAGTGGACAAGTTAATCGAAGACTCTATATGAGTGAAAGGTAAAGAGACATAACTACGGCCTAACCCTCAAAGTGTCCCTAGCGGAGTCACTAACTGTCGCGCCTAGATTTTTAGCACTTGAGGAAGACACACATAAGCGGAAAAAATATTGTATTCTCTCGTTAGAACTTACCCTCCTAGAAGAATGAGTGCGACTAGGTTTGAATTGAAAATAGATTTGAATAAAAGGCTTTTAGAAAACATTCAGAGTCGCCACCTAACTTGATTAAGGTGAGTTAGGTCTCCTAAAAACTAAGCACAACCCGAGGATCACACTTAGGGTTTTCGAAAACGATTTTGAAAATATCTCCTCAAGGGAGGGTTTTTAAAAAAAACGGATTGTTTGGCAACCTTTGAAAAATAATTAAGCCCTTTTTGAAAATAAACTTCATTTTGGTCTTTCGAAAATAGTGATAAAGGTTCGGAGGTTGGTTACATGCAGGGAAGACGCACTAAGCCATTACCCTACCCCGCCCTTGTGGTACCTACATGTCTATTTACCCTAAATTCACCTATGAGAGTCTTCACCTAAAAAATATCCAATCCTACCCACTTTAAAAAAATAATTTTGAAAAGAATGATGCATGATATGTAAATGTAAGAAAGAAAAGTTGAAAAATAGATTTGGAAAGAAATTTATTTAATTTAAAAAGAAATTTGAAAAAGATATATTTGAAATTGGAAAGTTTTAGAAATTGAAAATAGAGATTTGGAAATAGAAATTTGGAATTGGAATTTTGAAATAGATCATGGAATTAGAAACTTGAAAAAAGTTGTGACCGCACCCATGAGGATTGCCTACCTATGCTTTTGGAGGAATCAGGTCAGTTGTAGTTCAGACAAGAGTCCGATAAAAAGTAAAAGATTCGATACGGAAGAAGAAGTTGAATTGGAATTTGGATTTGATTTGAATTTAGAATAGAGGATTGGAAATTGGAATTGAAGGATTAGGAAATTGATTTGGAAAGATAGAAATTTAGAAAACCTAGACTAATGAAAGATAAGATTTAGAAAGGACTTGAGAATAAGAAAGACTTGACTCGACTTGGAAAAGTTTTGAGAAAAGATTTGACTCGAATATTAGACTTGGAAGATTAGGAAAGATTGGATTTAGGAAAGATTCGGATTGGGAATGTTTCAAAATAGGAAAGTTTCATTTGAGGAAAGTTTCATTTCAGGAAAGTTTCAAATTAGGAAAGTTTCAAAATGAGAAAGTTTTCGAATTAGGAAAGCACCATTTTAGGAAAGTTTTGAAATTGGAAAGTCTTGAATTTAAGAAAGTTTTGAATTTAGAAAGTTTTAGATTTGGAAAGATTTGAAGTTTAAGAAGATTGAAATTTAGAAAGTTTGGAAGTTTAGAAAGATTTGAAAAGTTAGATTTGGAAAGTTAAGATTTGGAAAGGGATGGAACTAGGAAAGAGTTGAATTAGAAAAGATTTGGAAGCTTAAAGTTTAAGGAAAGATTTAAAATTTTAGGTTTATGAAACTTATGGTTTAGGAAAGTATGAGATTAGGAAGGATTTGAATTAGGAAAGGTTTAGACTAGGAAGGATTAAGATTTCTATTTCCTAAAACGAAGGATTAGATTTTGTTTCTAAAAAGAGATGTTTTGATTTTGTTTCCAAAAACGGAGAATATGATCTAGTTTCCTAAATAGAAGATTGGATTTGGCTTCCTAAAGGGAATATTGAATTTGGTATGGATTTGGAAAGTGAAGTTTTAGAAACCTTAGATTTGGAAGACTATAGTTTTGACGTAAAAAATAGGTTTTGGAAACTTATGATTTAGATGTAAAGGAGAAGGTTTTGGAAACCTAAGTTCTGAGGCAAGATTGGAAATTATACTTTTGGGAAGGAAAATTAGGGTTTCCTAATTATTGGCTCTAGGGTTTAACTTGGACTCTAAGAAAAGAGATTTTTGGAAAGTGAGAATTTTGAGAAAGGAAAATTTTTGGAAAGAAATCCTAGAAAAGGAGTTTTTAGAAAGTGAACTTGAGAGGAGTTTTAAAAAGAAGACTTTGGAAGAAGCTTTTAGGAAAGAGTTTTTAGGAAAGAGATTTAGGGAGAGAGTTTTCTAAGAAGGAAACCTAGGGAGTGTTTTTAGGAAAGAAAATTTGAAGAGAGCTTTTTGAAAAGGAGTTTAAAAAGAAATTTTGAAAAATAGATTTGTGGAGAAAGTTTCTGAAACAATTTTGGAAAGAAGATTGGAGAGAGTTTTTAGAAAGTATGTTAGAAAAAGATATTTTTAGAGGGAGAGATTTGAAAAGAAAGTTTTTAGAACGTATATAAAATATCTCACTTTCCTAAAACGATTCTAACCATAAGAAGGTTAGAACCACTTTAAGATAGTGGTTTTGAAAACAACAATGTTTTGAAAATATGAACCATATTGGTCACTTTAAATGTAACACTTTCCTAAAGCAATCCTAACCATAAAAAGGCTAGAATCAGCCTAGGATTGTAATTTTTTAAAACAAGTTTTGAAAAAAATGATTTTGATGTAAGCTTTTGAAAATGAATTTAAAAATAAATTTTGGAAGAATGTAAGATCATGATATGCACAATTCAAATTGAGGTCGTGAACATACAAGGTTAAGGCTTCACCACATAATCAAGGGGGCCGAACCCACGTGGTCTCCAGTTAGACTAAAAGAAAGCCCCCGACACGGTGACCTTCCAATAGCCTAATCCTACACATGGACCGGGAAGTCCCTTGTTTCAAGCATGCAAGAAGTAGGGGAAGAAGATGGGAGATTAAAATAGAAGAAAATCCAAGTGGACTAGGAGAGAGAAAAGAGAGGGAAGATACGTAAACTGAAAGAGAAAGCCTACCTTGTGTCTTGTTTATTTTGCTTTACTTTGCGCGCTTTGTTTTTCTTGCTTTCCTTCGGTCTTCATTTCAGTCTTCGTCTTGATCTCCAAGGGCTCGTCTTGATCTTCGAAAGCTTCGGGTTGCAACACTTCAAGTCTTTAATGGAGGCTTTGGAGACTAGTGTATGAGTGTGTATAAGAGTCTATGTGAGTGTATAAGAGGCTAGGGTTTATGTATAGAGGCTAGGGTTTATGTATAGAGGCTAGGGTTTAGAGAACCTAAGGGAGACTAGGGTTTTGGGAGGCTACGACCTTTGTATATCGAAGAATAGGATTTTTAGACTAAGTTTGCGGACCTCTTTCACGTTGGAGGAGGTTTTGTATTTATAGACAGAAGAACAACCTGGCGCCTGTTGTAGTAGCGCCAGGCCAAAAACCCTTCTAATGCCACTAGAAGTTGCGTCAGGCCAAATATTGGCTTAGCGCCACTAGTAGTGGCTCCAGCCACTTAGGAAAGTTTTAAGGTCGGCAAGTAACGTATCTTCAGAAGATTTAAGCGCCTATACTAGGACTACCATACAATTTTTAGCCTAGCTTCACTAGGAATGACTCCGAAAGGTCCGGGAGTGATTTGAAGGGGCCGGGCATGACCCGGAAGGCCAAAAAAGGACAGAAACCCTTAGAATAGGGTCTTGGGAGGTAATGGACTTGAAAAATGATAACAGGATGTGTTGAAAGGGTTGACCGGGCCATTAGGGGCAAAACGGTTAATTGGGCCAGAAAACTGCCGGGATGGACTCGGAATATCCCGGAAGAAGACTCGAGATTTGGAAACATTATTTAGAATATTCCCAAAGGCTACCGGTTTGATACCTAGAGCTGGTGTGGTTGGGAAAGGCGACCGGCCTACCAGGGGCAAAACGGTCATTTTACACCAGATTTGCCAGAATGGACTCGGAATGATTCGAAAAGATAATGGAAGGTTGAGAATACTATAAAAAGCATTATCGGGAGGTTACCAGTTTGATACCCAGAGCCGGTGTGGTTCCCGGAGTGTTCGGATGCCTAAGGGCAAAATGGTCATCTTGATCGAAAAGTCTCGGAATTGGCCCGAAACTGACTAGAAGGCACCTAATTATGCCGGATTGCTTTTAACACAATCTTGGAAGGGTGGACTTACCGTTTTGAGGACTTAGTTATTATCTCAAGAAACATGCTGGAAATGGCCCTAGGGGCAGTTTGGTCATTTTTCACCGAAGTGGACTAGCAGACACTGGTGTTGACCTGGGTTTTGAGTATTTCCACTGCTTTGACGGCGGTCCCATGATATAGGGGTTTGTTGGCAATTCCCTATATCGACCTGTTTGCGAGTATTTTCGCTACTCTAATGGTTGCGATATTTGCGAGTACTTCCGCTACTCTGACGGTTCGCGATCATTCCCGAGACTGCTTGATCTCGGGAAGCTGCTAAAGGGACTTAGTGCCTGAGAAATCAACTCTCTCGGAAGGCATGCCGAAACAAACATTTCTCCATTGGTGGGCTAGAAGGCAGTAAAGGTGGACCGTTCTACCATCTAGGGGACTTGGGGTCTCATCCTCGACGGGTTTGAAGGGAGTTACCATTCTGAAGAGTTCACTCGGAAACATCCCGGATTGGATAGACTTACCGCCTCGAGAAATTAACTTTCTCGAGGGAGGGATTAGAATTGAAATTGGAAAGGGCACTTACTGTCTTCGGAAAGACGTGCATGTTGGAATTGGACCGAACAATGCCCCCAACGGCATTTTAGTCATCTTGCCTCTATTTGGGCCCGGCTGGCCCGCGAAGCGATGGATAGACAGAATTATACTTGAAAAGTTGATTTGACTCAAAATATGTCCACATTGACTTGAATACAAGTCTAGACAAACTGTAGACTGCCGAGCGGTCAAAAAATGGGGTGCTTACATTGAAAAGGTTTGAAGATACTGTTGAGGTCTTTTGAAAAAGAGAACTTGATAGTTTTGAATTGGAATCGAATGTTAGAGTGTTTTGAAATAGAACGTTGCGACTTTTGAAAAAAGGTTTTGAGATGTTTTGAAATGTATTTGGAACAACTCAAGGGAGTTTTGGAAGTACTTTTGAAATAACTTAAGAGAGTCTTGAAAATGTTTTGAAGTCTTGTTTTGAAAACTGTGGACGTATGATTTTGGAGTGTTTTAGTAAATTGGTTTTTGAAAAGTTTTTTTTTTTTTAAAAAAGGGTTTTTGGAAACACCTACTCCTTGAAACTCTAATATGGACAACCTTAGGGGTTGTACTTAATGTATCACCTTCCCTTGGAATCCCTAACCATAGAAGGGGTTGGGACACCTAAGGGTTGTGAGTTCTTGAAAACATTTTTAGAAATGGAATAAAGTGTAAGAATATTTGAAAAGGTTATAGAGTTGGCTTTTGAAATCTCAAGAGAGTAGGAGGTTTTGGAAAAGCGAGTCATGAGAATAGCTTTAAATAGAAAGATCATTTAAAAGGGGGTTATGAGTTGCAACCTTGAAGTATACTAATCTAGGTTGGGTTGACCTATGGTTAAGGGTGACCTAAGGTTAACTAACTTGGGTTAGGTTGACCTATGGTTAAAGTGACCAAGGGTTGACTAACTTGGGTTAGGTTGACCCATGGTTAAGATGACCAAGGGTTAGCTAACTAAGGTTGGGTTAACCTAGGGTTGGATGGCTTGGGTCAAGTTAACCTAGAGTTGAATAACTAGGGTCAAGTTAACCTATGGTTGGATAACTAGAGTCAAGTTAACCTAGGGTTGAATAACTAGGGTCAAGTTAACCTATGATTGGATAACTAGGGTCAAATTAACCTAGGGTTAGGTTGGTGGGTGGTTTGAAAGATGGTTTGATGCATTTTCAAAAGGAGTTTTAGAAAACAATTCATTTTATGTAAAGGACTTTGGTAGACAACCTTTTTGAAGATCATTTTCATAAAAAATTGACTCTAGCAAAGAGTATGGTTTATATGATTGATGTTTGAAGACCATTTCAAAGAAGGTTTCCTTATGACCATTATAACCTTTATCTTAACAAGAGTATGGATCTTAAGAATCAACACAATGGTCCCAACTTTTAGAAAACCACTTTTAATGCAAAGATTGAGAGAATGAACTCTTGAAAACCTTTTTTAAGAAGGAGATTTTGAAAATCATTTTTTAAAGAAAACTACTCTAGTAAGTTAAGGTTCCTATGGCCTATGTAAGGGATACCTCTCAAGTCAGGGTTTCATGGAGCCATTCCAACCACTAAACTTGAGATAAGAGAAACCTTAGAAATCAAAGAGTTTGAATATCATTCTTAGGCAAGCCTAAAGAGAGAAAGGAACTATTCTAATAATTTAGGGCTCCTATGGCCAATATCAAGGGAGACTACTCAAGAGAGGGTTCTATGGGATCGTTTTAACCAATAAATTTGAGAGAATGGAAACCTTGGAAATTAGAGAGTTTGAAAGCAACTTTTATGCAAGTTCAAGTGCAATGATGCAAAAGTGTGAATTAGGGGATAGTGGGGGATTTTCTAATGTATGACTTCTAAGGTCTCATCCTATACTTCAAGGAGCCAAATCTTGGAACCATTTTAAGAGGGGTATTAAATTTGGAAGTGGCATGAAAATAAGAACGATGCAAGCTTTATAGGACATGATTATAAACATAAAAATGAAGCTAATCACACAAGACATGATCAAGATAGCAAAATACAAGGGGGTCATGAATAGATACAAGGCTTTAGGATACACCACATAAACAAAGGGGCTCCTAGGCCATACAATCTTAAAATAGGCTAGTGGGAGATCTCCCTACACAGTGGCTTTCACTAGCTTTCCTCTAGGCATGAACTAAGAGCCCTGCTCAAGCATGTAAGAAAGGGACGTTGAAGATGGGGATTAAAATAGAGAATAGCCTAAGTAAGTCAGGAGGGAGAAGAGAAGAGTGGGGGAAGACAAAAACGTAAAAGGAATACCACTTTTAGCCTTCAACACACTTGTAATCTTCTATGGATGCCTTGACATGAACTTGGATGGCTTCAAGTAGGCTTGAGGGGCTGGAAGGAGCGGTTTAATGATGTATAGGGCTATGTATGTGAAGTATATGGAGAGTCTTGACTTCAAAAAAAATGGTCTGTCTCAAAACATGGAGAGACAGGGTATAAATAGAGAAAACTTGGTACTGTTGCTTCACATGTCTGGTTACTGTAGATCCACTGACAGTCGATTAGTTTTTTACAGAATAGTAAAAAGTCAATTGTGAATAGTAAAAAAGTCAATTTACTGTAGCATTTTTGTCTTTTTGTGAAATTACTGTAGCATTTTTGTCTTTTGTGAAAATACTATAGCACTCTCGCCTTTTTTTTGAAAATTGTCTTTGTGGCCGAAAGTTGATGGAGTTGCCACCGAAAGTTGATAGCTCTGTCACTAGCGTGTTTGCTTGCTTTTGGACCTTGTTTGTACTGGAGTGAAGACACCGTAATAGTCATCTTCGTTATCCTGTGCAAGATCTGTGGAAGAGATTTGAGAATCTTGATATGGATTTGTTGGAGAAGCCTCAACATCACTATCTAAGAGAGATGATAGGGTTTCTAGTAGTTGTTGACGAAGTTCTTTCTTTGATTTGCCAGCTGCTAATTGAGGAATGATTTGGCTTCGGTTGAGGAGAAACTGAGGGTTAGTAGTAGAAATTGCAAGATGTTGTTGGAAAAATTGATGAACTGCTTGTGGGATGCAAAATTGGGGATTCCATTTATCCCACCATTTAACTTGAAAGCTACGGGCAAGGTAAGAAAAGGAATTGTGCGAAATAATAGTATAATTCTAAGCACAAATCCATGGAATAGAGAATTGGGTCATGAAAGGTAAAACACAAGGAAATTTGAAAAGAAATCTATCAGGTTTGAATTTGTCTTGGTAAATAAGGAAGGCTTCATTGATGGAGGGAGAAAAGATTTGAATAATTGTACCAAAATGAGTCCACCAAGAAAAGAACCAATTAGGAAAATTTAAAGGGAAATCTTTTTGAAATATAAAATCCATGAGTGACTTAATTTGTGGTTTTGGAAGAAGAAAGTGTTGAACCAAGCTTGTTGGTAATCGTAATAATTGAAGGTAGGAGGATTAAAGATTTCAGAAAATCGTCGAGATTAGAAAGGATGAGGTCCCCATTATTCGGGAGTAAGGATTTTGTTAATATAGACAGTAGAGTAAGCAATTTGGTTTTGATCAGGAGTGAGATGGTGTTTGAGGGTAATTGAATCAGTTTCTATGAGAATATATTCATAGGATTGTTGGGTATAAATGGGAGAGATTTGAAGAAAATTTGTATTTGGAGGGAACACTCTAGGAGGAATTTCAAATGGATCCTTAGACCATGTTTGTTTTTCCAAAAGAACAATAGATTGTTCGCATTTTGTTTTAAGAAAGTATTTTGATTTGAAAGTGGGGTTAGTGGCCACCACTGGAGAAGGAGTGGGATGAGAAACCGCCACTTGCCGAGAAGAAGTTGCCGCTTGCAGTTGAGATCCTTTGGTAGTTTGAGTATAGGTTTGGGAAAGTTGTTGGGATTGTTCAATAAGGGTTTGGTTATACCAATCACTTGGTGTAAGAGCTTTGAGGGGAATTGGTTTCATGTCATAAGCAGCTTTGGTTTGGGATTGAGTTTTAGCCGGGACTTTACCTAGATCATGGGATGGTTTAGGAGGCATGATTGGAATCTCCCTGTAAGAATTCTCGAGTAAGAAAATCTGGAATTGAATTATCAGTACCTTTAATATAAGAAATTTTAAAATAAAAAGCAGAAAGAATAGCTTGCCACCTAGCAAAAATTTGTTTAAAAGCTATATTTTGTACATCTTTAAAAATAATATTTTTTGCTGCTTGACAATCAATAGGAAGTAAAAATTCTTGATTTAATAAATCACTTTGAAATTTGGAAATGCATAGAACAAAAGCTAAAATTTCCTTTTTGATGGTACTATAATTCTTTTGGGTAGGGTTCCAAGTACCAAAGGTAAACCTAACCAGTTTTTCTTTATTATTGAGAACTTGTTTGAGGATACCTCCATAACCTATATCAGAGGCATCTGTTTCAACTATTTTGAGAGCATTAGGGTTGGCTAAGTTTAGACAGGGGAGGGTCTGAATATATTGTTTAAGAGTTTGGATAATTTTTGTGTGCTCACTAGACTAGACAGGAGGATCCTTCTTGCGACGTTGTCTTAAAGAGGCAGCTATTTGACTTAAATTGGGGTAAAATTCAGAGACATAATTAAGACTACCTATGAAACGTTGTAATTGATTTTTATCTTTGATTATATCAGGAAATTTATTAACAAATTGAATAGATCGTTCAATAGGGGTAATTGTACCTTGATAAATATAATGACCTAAGAACTTGACACGATTTTGGAATAAACTAATTTTCTTTGCAGAAATGACTAAACCAGTATGTTTAACAATTTTGAAAAATTGTTCAAGATGTGTCTAGTGTTGAATAATAGAATTAGAAAAAATTAAAATATCATCAATATAAACAATTGTGAATTGAGAATGGGGATTGAAAATATCATTAATAATTTTTTGAAATTCAGAGGGAGCATTTTTTAAACCAAATGGCATTACATTCCATTCATAATGTCCAAAAGGTAAAGTAAATGCAGTTTTATATCGATCTTGTTCAGCTAATTGGATTTGCCAAAAGCCAGATTTCATATCAAATTTTGAAAAGATTTTTGCATGACAGAGACGTTGAAGAAGATCTTTTTTATTGGGAATAGGATACCGAATCCATTGGAGGGCATCATTGAGAGGTTTATAATTGATTACTAGACGGGGAGCACCTCGTTCAATCTCAGCATTTTTATAAACATAAAAGGCAGCACAACTCCATGGATATCTACTAGGACGAATTAATTTTTTATCAAGTAAATCATGAATTTCTTTTTTGCAATATTCAAAAAGTTCATGGTTCATTTGGATTGGACGAGCTTTGGTAGGAATTTTGGAGTCAAAAAATTTAGAAGCATAAGGTAAAGTAACAACATGTTTGTGCCTAGACCAGAAAGCATTGGGTACATCAAAACAAACTTTTTGTTGTAATTTTTTTAAAAATTTACCTATGGCTAATTGCAAAGTACCATTTTGTAAGCTACGTTCAATTTGAGTATTAATTTTTTCCTCTTTTAAAAATAATAAGTGTTTTTCTTTTCGAAGGATAAGATTGAGAGTATTATGGGAAATAGCAAAATTTTTTAAAGTATTGAGATCTTTGGTACGAGGAGGACAAACAAAGGGGAAAATAATTTGATTATTATTAAGAGTAGTAGTGATACCTTTAGTAGTAACTTGAAAGAGTTGGAGAAGACTAAGGAAAGGAGTTCCTAATATGACTTCCCTGGAAAGGTTTTTGACAAGAACAAAAGGAGTTTTGATGCACACATTATTATTGTAAATATGAGCATTAGAAAGTTTATATTGTATTTGGAGTGGAGTTCCACCAGCAGCAGAGAGACGTTCACGTGTTTTTTCAAAATATTTAGTTGGGATTAAACCTTCTTGAATACAATTAAGATCGGCACCAGAGTCAAAAAAGGTAACAGTGTGAAATCGAAATTCTTAGTTGACAACAATAGTAATTTTGACATTGCATTTTTTATAAGAGATTTGGGAAAGTAAGAAAATTTCTGTAGGATTTGGGACAATAGGTTGGCTAGAAGAAGAGGAAAAGTGTTGAAGTAATAATACTTGATTCTTAAGATTATCAAGATCAATTTTGAAAATATTATGTTCAAGTTTTAAATCACGTAATTCTTTTTTGACAGAGTTGATTTCAGTTTGTAAATCTTGAATAGTTATAGGGGAAGACTTAGAAGTTTGATCAAATCTTTTGAGAATATCATTAAGATTATAAGGGTTATTTAGTAATGAAATATCTTGGGTAGTTTTGTCAGCAGAAGTTAAACTCTGTTTAAGTTGAAGTAAATAATCTTTTTTAACTTGAGGATCAGAAATTTTATCAATAACATCAAGAAGTAATTCTTGTTCTTTTGTAATAATATTAATAGTATGCGTGGTTGGACATTGACAATTTGTTTTTATAATTTAGTCAGGTTTAGGTGGAGAAGAAGAAGTATGAGATTCTTCTCCAGAAGAAGATTGGGATACAATTTCATCTATTTTTAATTCATCATCAGAGAGTGGAGGATTATCAGAAGCATCAGAATTTAAGAATAAATGCATAAGTTGTTGTTCAAGTGTTTCATCAATATCTAAAGAATTAATTTTTTGATTCATGCGACATTGATTTTTATAATGGCCAATTTTACCACATTTATAACATGTGGGAACTTTCTTGTGTGTTTAGAAACATGGTTAGGTTTAGAAGGAGAAGTTCTGATAGGAGGTTGTGTATGGGGTTTTGGGTAAAAAATATTGGAACTTGGTTTTGGTTTTCGAAAGAATCTACGTGCAGAAGTAGTGCGAGGTTTGCGTCGTGAAGGGGGTATGATTTGTGTGGTGTTTTCAAAACCAAATTGTTGGCAAAAGGTGCCTAATTCACGTTTGGAAGTGGCTAAATCCTTTTGTAATTTTTGGTTAAGTTTGAAGTTAGTACAGAGTTTAAGACTTTGGGTTTGGATGGCATTAATTAAATCACCATAAGTGAGTTGTTCATAAGAGACAACTCCATTGTTATTTTCTTTGAGTTTGTCTTTGACCTTTTGAGAAAATAGTTTGGGAAGACCATCTAAAAATTTTTCTTTCCAATGTGTTTGACGGCAATCATCACGTAACATAATTTTGGTTAAGAAAACATTTTTATACCAACGAAAATCTTGAAGTTTTGGACATCGAAGATTATTGAGGATTTCATAGGTAACAGCTTGGACTTTGAAAGGACGCCCTAAGAAGTGCCTAGAAATGATAAGGGTACTAACTGCATCTTCAATTGTTTGATTATCTTCAGTTTTGATGGGTGTACCATTTGAATCAGTTTTGATTGTAGTAAGGATTTGAGTACATTCAGTAGAGGTGAGGAAATAATCCCACCATCCTTTAAGATGACCAGTAAAACCAGCAACTAATGCTTGAGCAACAACAAAATCAGAAGATTTTTGTTTAGTTTTGTAGGCTAAAGCAACCATTGTCATTTCTTGGAGTTTGTTAAGAATATGATATTCAGTCATACCATCAAAATTCCATTCATAAATGGTGCCACCATGATAAGCAGCTTGAGTGAATTGATTCCTTTCTTCATATTGCATATCAAGAAGAGTAGGACGAGGATAATAATTTTTTGTGTAATTAGATTCATAGCGGTTTTGATATTTCCATTTTTGCTTTTTATTAGTAGCGTTAAGTTCTAAAGGTTTGGAATCATTCATGGTTTGTTCAATAGCCTCAACTTCAAAAAGAGTTGGTTGAGATAAAGTATTAATGGTTTTAGAAGTAGATGGAGGTGTGTCAGGTGCAGTAACAACACGAAGAACATGATCTAGTTGTGCAAGTTTGTAATCAATTTGAGAAGAAAAGTCTTGGTCACTTAATTCATTTTGAAGATGTGAAGGGACGTCATGTGGTGTAAATAAAGGGGTTTCGGTAGTGGTGAGTGTAGTGACTTGATCTTTGTTGATACAGTTTTCTACACGTGTTAATTGGTCACTTATAGTTTTAAGTGTTTGATTTGTAAAATTATTTTGTTGTAAAATATTAGAAATATCTTTGGCATTAGGAGGTGAAGTATCAGGCTTAAGTTTGAAAGGGGAAGCAATAATAATACTTGATCTGTGTTGAATATGAATTTCTTCTAGAGAGGGATGAATAAAAGGTTTAATAATATCGTTTGAAGTAACCCATTGGTTTTCAGTATTGGTAATAACATTAAGTTGGTCAAAACAATTTGAATAATATTCAAACCAGTTAAAGAAATTTAAATGGATTTTGTGATTTTGAACAAACTGATAATATTCTTCACGTATAGGAAGGCGAGCAATTTCATCAAAAGTTTCTAAAAACCAATTCTTGTTCTGTGTATTTTGGGGAGAATTGAAATTACGAATCAAAATAGATTTGTCAAAAATAAATTCTTGTTCTATCATATTTATTTGGGGATCAAGAGGAGGATCTGGAAGCATTTGAGATAGTGTGGGAGATTGGGGAAAATCATCATGTGTATAAATAGGTTGTGCAACATTAGAAGTTGTGACAGATTGTAAGATAGGAGATCTAAAAGGTATTAAAGAAGAAGGAACAGAAGAAAAAGAACTTCTAGGAGAAAAAGACTGAAATTGGGCACTTACATATGAACCAACATCTGAAAATAATGGTCGAGTTAACCTTGTTGTGGTATTTGTGAATTTAATACGAACACTACCATTAGTACTTTCTTGGATATATTCCAAATCTTTGTTTTCAACTGTTGTAGAGGGAACCTCATTATCTAACGTCCATTCTAATGGGAGATTGACATCTTCCCAGCGTATGGTTTTGGGAGTACTAATGTTTGAATCACTATTGGTGTAAAGAAGGAGGGTTTCTCTTTTAGGACTAGTGATCCTACATCGTGGATCTACAAGTGTTGTCATGACTTTGAGATGAATGCGATAAATTATTGAAAATGGAATATTGCCTAGTGTTAAATCATAACCAGAAGTTTTTATTTTTAGTGTAAGGACTTTGAGAATACCAGTATCTTGAAGACAAACAGCGTACCCTGGATAACAATCAAAATGGACTGGTCCATTGTAAAGGCTTGTTTCTATGAGTCCTAAAGTACTATTGATGAATGTTTTGTGTCTTTTATCTTGTAAAGTTAAAAGAATTGTAGTATTTTGACCTTGGCGAGTTAAAGGAACAACAACTACTTGTATTAATCATAAAGCAAATAATTGTATTTGTTTTTGTTTGTATTTATTGATAGTGGATTGGCTAAGTAATTGAATTTGTTCAGTTTTTTCAGTAAAAGGAATTGTTTGTTCAACTGTTTTGATCGTATAATTGGAAAGAAAATCAAAAGGTTTGATTTGGTAAACTTGATTAACAGAGACACGAGGAGGTGTCCAACTTGGTGAAGGGAAACTTTGTTCTTCTTGATTAAGAATAATTGAGTCATTACAACTATGAGATATAGAAGACATAGTTCTAGATAAACGATTCATTAGGAAACTAATTATCTAACATTTAAATATTTAATTCAAAATTATATATCAGATTAAATCCTATGGGATGAACAAGACTTACCCTAGCCGTTCAACGACTTATGCCTACTGCCTCAATTCTAGGACTTACAATGGCAACGCGACTAGTTGGTTTACAGGTTTGTCATCAGACAACGCAAAGGAAAATAAGCAGACATATAACTAGAAAATAAATACTTGAATGTAGAACAAACAGTTAAACTAATAACTATTTATAAGCACTATGGCTCTGACAGTTAAACAATTTAAGTCAAATAGCTGCCCCTTTAAGACAACGTCTCAAGAAGTACCCTCCTGTTTGGTCTAGTGAGCACATAAAAATTATCCAAACTCTTAAACAATATGTTCAGACCCTCCCCTGTCTAAACTTAGCCAACCCTAATGCTCTCAAAATAGTTGAAACAAATGCCTCTGACATAGGTTATGGAGGTATCCTCAAAAAAGTTTTCAATAATAAAGAAAAACTAATTAGGTTTACCTCCGGTACTTGGAACCCTACCCAAAAGAATTATAGTACCATCAAAAAGGAAATTTTAGCTATTATTCTATGTGTTTCCAAATTTCAAAGTGATTTATTAAATCAAAAATTTTTACCTTGTATTGATTGTCAAGCAGCAAAAAATATTATTTTTAAAGATGTACAAAATATAGCTTCTAACAAATTTTTGCTAGGTGGCAAGCTATTCTTTCTGTTTTTTATTTTAAAATTTCTTATATTAAAGGTACTGATAATTCAATTCCAAATTTTCTTACTCGAGAATTCTTACAGGGAGATTCCAATCATGCCTACTAAGCCATCCCATGATCCAGGTAAAGTCTCGGCTAAAACTTAGTCCCAAACCAAAGCTGCTTATGCAATAAAACCAATTTCTCTCAAAGCTCTTACACCAAGTGATTGTTATAACCAAACCCTTATTGAACAATCCCAACAACTTTCCCAAACCTATGCTCAAACTACCAAAGGATCTCAACTGCAAGCAGCAACATCTTCTCGGCAAGTGGCGGTTTCTCATCCCACTCCTTCTCCAATGGTGGCCACTAACCCCACTTTCAAATCAAAATACTTTCTTAAAACAAAATGCGAACAATCTATTGTTCTTTTGGAAAAACAAACATGGTCTGAGGATCCATTTGAAATTCCTCCTAGAGTGTTCCCTCCAAACACACATTTTCTTCAAATCTCTCCCATTCATACCCAACAATTCAAATCTTTCCTCCCTCTATCAATGAAGCCTTCCTTATTTACCAAGACAAATTCAAACCTGATAGATTTCTTTCCAAATTTCCTTGTGTTTTACCTTTCATGACCCAATTCTCTATTCCATGGATTTGTGCTTGGAATTATACTATTATTTCGCACAATTCCTTTTCTTACCTTGCCTGTAGCTTTTAAGTTAAATGGTGGGATAAATGGAATCCCCAATTTTGTACCCTACAAGCAGTTCATCAATTTTTCCAACAACATCCTGCGATTTCTACTACTACTAACCCTCAGTTTCTCCTCAACCGAAGCCAAATCATTCCTCAATTAGCAGCGGCCAAATCAAAGAAAGAACTTCATCAACAACTACTAGAAAACCTATCATCTCTCTCAGATAGTGATGATGAGGCTTTTTCAGCAAATCCAGATCAAGATTCTCAAATCTCTTCCACAGATCTTGCACAGGATAACGAAGATGACTGTTACGGTGTCTTTACTCCAGTACAAACAAGGTCCAAAAGCAAACAAACACGCCAGTGACAGAGCTATCAACTTTTGGTGACAACTCCATCAACTTTCGGCCACAAAGACAATTTTCACAAAAAGGACGAAAGTGCTACAATATTTTCACAAAAGACGAAAGTGCTACAGTATTTTCACAAAAGACGAAAGTGCTACAGTAATTTCACAAAAAGACAAAAGTGCTACAGTAAAATTGATTTTTTTACTATTCATAATTGACTTTTTACTATTTTGCAAAAAACGAATCGACTGTCGGTAGATCTATAGTAACTAGACATGTGAAGCAACAGTATCAAGTTTTCTCTATTTATACCCTGTCTCTCCATGTTTTGAGACAGGCCATTTTTCTTAAGTCAAGACTCTCTCTCTCTCTCTCTCTCTCTCTCTCTCTCTCTCTCTCTCTCTCTCTCTAGAATTCCTCTGTAGCACATGCATCATTACTGTTCCATTACCAGAATGCCATGTGGCACCCCTTATACTGGCTAAATCCTGACGGTTAATCGAACATTGGTCGATTTGATCAAAATCTGGGGGCATGTAGCATACGCTCCGTCACCGAGAGTGTTCATTTAAACTTTGTCTCGATAATTAAGCTAATCAGGAAGATGTTAGGGGAATCGAATGCACCCACGATGTTCTCCCAGGGTTTCTTGTAAGCTTTCGTGTTTTCGAGAAGTTGGAATGATGTTCGGAAGTGTGAGATATCATCTCAGGAAATGTGCACAAAATTGCATTTTTACGAAGTGTTTGTGATACGCTCCGTGGGGGTTCGAAAGTAGTTGTCTTTGTGTTACATGATCGAGGCCTTCAAGAAGCAATCTCTTCGATCGGACTGTACCGATGGAAAGTACTTTGGAAATACTTTCGAAAATTTCCTAATTTACACATTTCTCAAGTTCTTTGACGGTGCGTTATAATCAGGGAATTAGGAGAAAATTCAACCTTGGCAGAGCGTCTGCAAGAAGCTTCATGGGTTGCTGAGAGTTGCAATTTTCGAGCCATACGATGAAGGGTTTCGAGAAGTGATCTACCTTATCGAGCCATATCGATGTAAAGACCTATGGACGAGCTCTTAGGAATTCCCTGGTTTACACATTTCTCAAGTCATTTGACAGTGCGTTATAACCAGGGAAACAGGAGAATCGGGAATTTAGGCAGAGCGTATGCGAGACACTAGGGGAAAATTTTATCGATTCGTGAGTGTTTAGCGTCATAAGGTCTGCCTTAACTTAAACAGGGGTGTGTAACAAGACCCGCGGTTCAATATCCTAGGACTAGTGTTGTTTTGGGGGGCGTTCAAGTCGTTAGGGGCAAAATGGTCATTTCAGCCAAGTTAGGTTGGAAACAGTCCGAAATGGATCGAATGGCGTGTAGAGTATGCCTAACAGTTTAGTAACATTTTGGAAGGGTGGACTTACCGATTTAAGGGGTTTTGAACTTTCTCAAAACGTGTCTAGAGGCCCAAGGGGCAGGTTTGGTCATTTTTCACCGAGTCGGGCTAACAGGCGCCGATGTTGACCTAGGTGTTGGTTTTCAAGACTGTTCGATCTTAGAAAACTGCCTATGCGATGTTGGTCCTTAAGACCACCTAGTCTCAGAGAGCTACTTGTAGGGTGGTGTTGGTTCCTGAGAATGCTTGGTCTTAGAAAGCTACCTACGAGGGTGGTGTTGGTCTTCGAGAACGCCTAGTCTCGAAGAACTACCAAATGACGGGCATTCTACATTGGCGGGCTAGCAGGAGCCAGAAGTGAACTATCTGGAATTTGATAAGGTGTTGGTCCCCGAGATCACCCGATCTCGGGAAGCTACCTGGATGGCGTTGGTTTCCGAGACTGCCCGATCCCGGAAAGCTGCCTAGAATGATGTTTATGGCTTCATTTGGGCTTTGTGGGCTCGAGAAGTGACTGGTTGACTGGATTGAAGTTTGAAAGGCTCGTCTTGAGCTCGCATGTGTTGCGATGCTTGAGAATTGGACCCGATTGGGACCGAAGATTGCCGAGTGGGCAGAAATGGGATGCTTACAACAACGCGCCGTCAAACGACTTGAGTAATGCATAAACTAGGGAATTTTTGAAAGTATTTCTAGAGCACTTTCCATCAGTACGGTCAGATCAGAGAGATCGCTTTCCATAGGCCTCAATCATATGGCCCATAAATGGCTACTTTTGAACACCTGCGGAGCTTATCATAGACGCTCTGCAAAAATGTATTTTCGTACACACTTCCCCGAGACAATATCTCATGCTTCCGAACACCTTTCAAGCTTTTTAAAAAGTCAAAAGTTCACGAGAAACCCTAGGAGAACATCGTGAATGAGACCAATTTCCCTGAATCCTTCCCGGTTGACATAATTATCGGGACAAAGTTTGAATGAACACTTTCAGTGGTGGAGCGTATGCTACATGCACCCAGATTTTGATAAGATCGATCAAACTTTGCTTAGCCCTTAAGATTTAGCCAGTACAATGTGTGCCATAGCATTCTACTAATGGAACAGTATTGGCGCATGTAGCATATACGCCAAGAAAAATTTTGCCCAGGCACATGTCCTACATGCGCCAGGTCTCCCTAGATTGCCTATAAATACAAGTCTCTCCTTTGCATATTCCAAAATGTAAATTGATAGTGAAGCCCTATTAAAACTACTCTAGAATCTCGAATTTCTATACACATCCCCCACTCCTAACACTTAGACTAGATTACATCTTTCCCTAACCTATACACTACACTTATATAGCCTTCAATGCAATAGGAGACCTCATTTTAGCCCCTTTAAGCCTCTTCAAGGCTATTCAAGCTCAAGTCAAGGCATCCATGGAGGTTTGAAAGTGTGTGAAGGCAAAAGGTAGTATTCCCTTTACATTTTTGTAATCCCTACTCCTCTCTTCTTCTACCAAGCCTACTTAAGCTATTTTCTATTTTAATCACCATCTTCCTTTGCATATTCCAAATGTAAAAATACGCGTTTTCACTAATAAACTAAAATCTGAATTTCTATACACAATTCCCCTCCCTCCTAACACTTAGATTTAACAATCTTTCCCTAACCTATACTTTACACTTAATAGCCCAATGCCAAACTAGAAACCCACAATTAGGAACCTCTTCTACCCCCCTTTCTTGCATGCTTGAAATAAGGAAACTCTTAGTTCATGCCTAGAGGAAAGTTTGTGAAAGCCACCGTGTAGGGAACTTCTCACAAACTTACTTTAAGATGGTATGACTTTAGAGCACCTTGCTATGTGGTGAAGTCTATAGCCTTGTATGATTTCATGAGCCTTTTATATCTAATTATCATGTTCATGTTTTCCCTGCTTGGCTTTGTTTTCATTTTTCTAAAACTTTCACTATCTCTATTTCGATGGCATTCTCAAGCTCTATATTCAAATATTATCCCAAAAATAGTCCTCGAGTTGGTTCTTTGAAGCCTAGGTTAAACCCACAATTTCCACAACTTAGAAAGCCCTCTTTAAGTCCTTGGATTTCACTTTGCAACCCTACATTTCATTGTTTTTTAAAATTGCATTAAAATGGCTCTCTAACCCTCTCCTTCTATGTTGATTTTCAAGGGTTTTACTCTCTTAAATTTTGTGGTTAAAATGGTTCATTGGAACCCTCTCTTGAGTGGTCTCCCCACTATATTGACCATATGAACCCTAGTTCATTATAGTTGGCTTTATTCTCTTTAAAATTGTTTTAAAAACAATTCCCTTCAAAAAGGATTCTCAAAATTATATTCTCTTCAAACTTGCATAAAAATGATTTCCTTAAATCATTATTTTTACCTTGATTTTTAGAAGTTTTGCTCTTTTGAATATTGTGGTTGGAATGGTCCCATGGAGTCCTCTTTGGAGTGATTTTCTTTAAATCAACCATATGAACCCTTGTTCTTTAGAGTGGTCTTCAACTTGTTAAAAGTGGTTTTCCAAAACCTCCTTTCTAAAGCGAATTTTCAAAAGGTCATTCTCTTTAATTTTCAAGTCTTCAAAACTATCTTTTCAATGTCGATTTTCACAAGTTTGCTCTCTTGAGTTTGTGGGTGAAATGGTTCCAAAGCAACCCTCTCTTGAGTGGTTTCCAAATATCAACCATAGGACCCCAACACTCATGTGAGTGGTTTTCATAAAATGGTTTTCAAAATCCACTTTCAAAACTTCATGCATAAAACCATCTTTCTGAAACCCTAGTTCCAAACCACGTTTCAAAACCACCTTCTAATCTTAGGTTAACTTGATCCTAGTTGTCCAACCTTAGGTGAACCCAACCTTGGTTAGTTAACCCTTGGTCAACCAAACCCTAGGTTAACCTAACCTTAATTAGTTGACCTAACCTTAGTTAGTTAACCTTAGGTTAACCCAACCTAGATTAGTAAGCTTCAAGATACCAATTCAAGGACCCCTTTTCAAATGACCCTTCAACTCAAAAACCATCTTACTCTCTTAAGATTTCAAAAATCAACTCCAAAACCTTTTTAAACATTCCCATACTCTTTCTTTAAAATGTCTCTAAGAAGTTCTCTTAAACTTGTCTCAATGGTTGGACACTTAACATTTTTTCAAAGATTATTTTCAAAATGTTTCCAAAAACTCACAATTCTAAAGTGTTCTCAACCCTTTATGGTTAAGGAATTCTAAGGAAAGTGACACATTAAGTACAACCTTCAAGGTTGTCTATATTAGGGTTCCAAAACCCTAAGTGGTTTCAAAAGCTCTTTTCAAAAATGATTTTCAAACATCACATTCTTAAAGCAACCCTAATCCTTCCATGCTTGGGATTGTTCAAGTGTGAGTGAGACATTCAAGAAGGATTCTATAACCCTAGAGTTTTAAAGAACCAAAGGGAAGTCTATGGCCCCCTTTTTCCAAATTTGTCTTCAAACTCATTGCCCTAAAGAAGTTTAGCTATTCATTAACAAACCTCTCCAAGGTGATGAAATATTCAACATGCCTTTCATAAGGGTACATGAAAACGTTTTTCAAAAAATAATTTCAAGACAAGTTCATAAAAGCTCTTGTGAGCCAAATACAATTTTCAAGTCCATAATCAAGTTTTCAAAACTTTCAAAACTCTCTCGAGTTATATTCAAAAACATTTCAAAACACTTTAAAATCCCATTGCAAGAGCACTATCAAAAACCTTTAAGTTCTATTCCAAAAACACTTTAACATCCGATTTCAAATCAAACTTCTTAAGTTCTTTTTTCTCAAAGACCACAAAGTGTCTTCAAACCCTTCCAAAGACCTCAAAGTGTTTTCAAAACTTTTCAATGGCCTTAATGTGCCTCTTTTCTATCAGGCTCTTGCCTGAACTACGAATGATCTGATTCTCGCCAAATGAGTTACGTAAGCAACCTAAAATGGTGCGGTCATAACTTTTATTTCAACTCAAGTCTTCTTTTCAAAACTCTCTATCAATTCAAGATTCCTATTTTAAATTACTTCAAAACTTCCATGTTTTCAAACATTTTTCTCAAAACTGACATCATGCATCATTCATCCAAAAAGTGATGATCAAATCCCATTTTTAAAATTCTAAAGTGAATACTAAGCAGATAATAGTAACCGGTTATTCTAGTGAGTAAACAAAGGGTGATTAAACATGTAGGTACTAAAAGGGCGGGGTAGGGTGATGATCTTAGGATATCTTCTCTACACGTAACCAACCCTCGGACCATATATTTCTGTTTTTGAAAGACCAAAATGGAGTTATTTTCAAAAAGGGCTTAAAACTTTTTAAAGGTTGCTAAACAACCTATTTTCTTAAAAATCCTCTCTTGAGGAAGTTTTACAAAACTTTTTTTTAAAACCCTAAGTGTAATCTCCGGATTATACTTAGTTTTAGGTGACCTAACTCACCTTAATCTAGTTAAGTGGTGACTCTTATTTTTCTAAAAAGGCCCTTAGTCAAATCAATTCCAAGTTCAAACCTAATTGCACTCGTCCTTCTAAGAGGATGTATTATAATGACAAAGTTTCATGCTTTTACCCGAGCCAAAAGAATTTGGTTAAAAATCGGGGTGCGACATGTATCATTCATCCAAAAAGTGATGACCAAACCCCGTTTTCCAAACCCTAAAGTGGATATCAAGTGGATAATAGTAACCGGTTATTCTAGTGAGTGAATTAAGGGTGATTAGACATGTAGGTACCGAAAGGGTGGAGTAGGGTGATGATCTTAGGATATCTTCCCTATGCGTAACCAACCCCGGACCATAGATTTCTGTTTTCAAAAGGCCAAAATGGAGTTATTTTCAAAAAGGGCTTAAAACTTTTCAAAATAACTTATGTTTTTAAAAACCATCTTTTGAGAAAGTTTTCCAAAACCTTTTTCTAAAACCCTAAGTATAATTTTTTGATTATACTTATTTTTAGGTGACCTAACTCAACTTAATCTAGTTAAATGGCGACTCCTATTTTTCTAAAAAAATCCCTTAGTCGAATCAATTCCAAGTTCAAATCTAGTCGCACTCGTCCTTCTAGGGGGATGAGTTCTAACAAGAGAGTATCGTGCTTTTTCCAAAGCCGAAATGACTTAATTTAAAAACCGGGTCGCGACAATATTCACAGTGGATATGCTACTTCAACTTATGGTACCAGGCTATCATAGGTGACACAGGTACCTAGATTCTATCCACCATAGACGTATAATCCTCATGTTGATGCTGCGGGTACCCATGACACAAATGATGACGGGGGAGCACAGGTTGATTAGGACAAGCAGCACGAGGCAGGTCTTTGTAGAGGATAGAAAAACAGACGAAGTCGAATATGTTATACTGGGAGCCATTTTTAGACTTTGGCACTATAAAAGATATTTTTATCCATATGCATATGTGGCATCATTTTTATTTGCATATATTATCTATTATATTCTTTCATCTTACGTTTAGGGATAGAGTTATGGTTAGGTTTAAGGCTAGGGCTAGGGTTAGGGTTAGGGTTAGGTTTAGGGCTAGAGTTAGGATTAGGGTTAGAGCTGCGATTAGGGTTAGGGTTAGGGCTGCGATTAGGGTTAGGGTTAGGGTTAAGGCTAGGGCTAGGGTTAAGGTTAGGTTTAGGGCTAAAGTTAGGGTTAGGGTTCAGGCTAAGATTACGCTTATTGTTAGGGCTAGGGCTAGGGCTAGGGCTAGGGCTAGGGCAAGGGTTAAGGTAAGGGTTAAGGTTAGGTTTAGAGCGAGTGTTAGGGTTAGGGCTAGGGTTAGGGCTAGGGCTAGGGTCAGGGTTAGTGCTAGGGCGATTGTCATCATTTCTAAAAGTGTGTTATCTTTAAATTTTCAAAATTGCATTGTCCATTGGCTATTATGTTAATATGTCATCTATTGGGTATTACGATTGTTTATAAATAAAGGCCTCATCATCTAGGAACAAAGCATCATCATCTCTCTTTATTCATCTCTCACTCTCAGTTCTAAATCAATGGCCACTGGAGGTTCAGGCAATTCAAATAGTCATTAACATGCTCGAGTGTGGATCCTACCTCCGTTTCACGATGAGTATTGGTGGAAAAATACCCTAATCGGAAGGAGTATTATGTTAGATTACGACAAGAGTGACCATCTAGGGTGAAAAAGTAGGAGGAATTAGTCAGAGATCTGTAAAATCTCGGTGTTCGGATAACAAATCGACGCTTTCAGGTAATGCCAAGGAGGAACATATCAGATTATGAACAAGCGATAACCAGAATAAGGCGAGAGAATAACCGAATGTTGATGCGATGATGTCGTTACTTCATGCTCTAACTCACCACCTAAATAACAACGGCCAGTAACAGAGAATTTACGCTGAAAGAACACAGTAATATATTAAGTAATGAGGAGTTTTTGTCAAACTACTATATGTTTGATGAGGAGCGAATTGAGAACTTATGTCAGTTTGAAGGAGTATTTATGTTGATGTTTGTCAATTTGCAACGAGTATTAGAAGACCTTAATGCTTGTGATTTTATTTCATGAAGGTGGGATGTCATGTACTACGTTCCTATTTTGAAATTGAAATATTAGGTGAACTCTGCATTTATATGTAAAGAAAGTTGTTATTACACAGTTCATAAAACTGCAAAAGTTAGTAAACAAACATACATGACCATGATACGTAAAACAATATACTCCATACATAAATGTAATCGTGGATTTTCATCTTTATCAAACATGTCAATGTTAGATTGATATTTTTCTTCATTGCTAGCATGTAAATAAAATTCTGCCTCAGCCATTAACCTCTCTTCAGCATGCTCAGTCGCCAACATGCTGAAGGAATATCGAAACAACCAAATTTGCATTCGATTCTCCTTTTCATGGAAACGGTGCAATGCTTTCTACAATAAATGAGAAGTATAGGTAGCTCGCAAGTCTACAACCAAAATCTATGTTCTTGTAGTTCTATGTGACAACTCACTTAATATTATATTAACAGTGCTACTTGTGTAATGCATATTTGGATCCAAATGATATTAAAAAACTTTCTTATTTTATACAACCCAATGAGGACCCATAGCCTTGAAAATGTCATTAACGGTGTATTTCATTATGACTTTTCGGGCTGTGGGCACAGTTTGAGAGTTAAAGTTCGTCTCCTGTATGGAAGGTATTTATAAAAGACAACCTAAAAACACTTAAACCTTCACGTGAATGACTTCACTCACGCCTTGTCCTTATGAAGGCAAGAGTGCTTCTCTTTACAAGCATTCATGTGAGTGCTTGTCCTTACATACCAGTTGTCATATCTTTACATACCATTCACGTAAATGCTTATGAATGGTTCTTAGCATGAATGCTTGTCCTTAGAACAATTTAACATGAATCATTTGTCATGTCTGAACCCGTAACGTAAATCAGTTGTCATTTCTACAACCAAAATTATTATAACAATGTCATGTCTAAAGGCTTCACATGAAGCCATTAATGTTGTTATACTATATTACCTATATAATGTTGTGATTACATGAAGAAATGTTAAACCATATCTCCAAAGATGCCAAAACGAAAAGCCTAGGATGGGGCATCGTTGAGTCGTCCGGTTCCAAGTGCCGATATGGATGAATACCAAACCTCAACCATCCATATGATGCGTACATACATGGACCCAATCGGTAACAAATGATATAGTTAAAAGCATTACTTTCTTAACAAACCTATCCTAATGCATGATACGATGTGTTCGGTTAGTCATATCTTCATTGGAGATACATGCTTATAACCACCCCGAGGGTGATTGTCGACAAAAAGAAGTTTCCGTGGGAAGACTTATTTGATAAACGATGTGAACAAGAGATACATTGACGATGGTATGGCATCTGTGTCCTAAAGGCCCGATCAACTAAGTTGTTCGGTAGGAGATCACATCGCTGTGAGGTCATAAAAATACTCGAACGCGAGATTGATCAAATGCAATGAAAATTGGATAGATACCATCTAACGATGTATGCAAAGATAGAATGTGTTATTCTGACACAACGAATAACGGAAATTATTGAAGATCCGTTGATGATTTCTGACCCAGAACTTTTAGACTTCTCAGAAGAAGAAGACGACGATAATTTTGTTAACTATTTATCTAGTAGCCTTCGTGTTAATGACAAACTGCTATGTTGTTACGAACATGGTCCATAAAGCTTGTTTATGTTTCTAGAGTTAGACTTTGGTTAAAGTATTGGTGCCTTAGGTTTGCTATAGTTAGGATTTTGGTTGCTACGAATATTGTAAGGCATGCCACCAATAACGTGTTCTTAATAAATGTTTTCAAATTAATATTTTTCATTGATTATTAAAAAAGCGTTCTTAATAAATTTTGACTTTATGTTAAGTAGATCTTACAAATAGATATTACAAATTTTATATAGTTTTGTTAAATTCGTAACAAATAGTAAATAATTAGTCTTGCAAGTTTATAATATAAATATAAATATAATTTCAATTTAGTAATTTTGTACTTCAAATTAAATAAAAATATAAATATTATTTACGTTATGTTAATATGAAAAGGTGTTGTCCCAGACAATGCCTCACTTGTCACACGCAGTCCTAAATAAACAACGCTTCACCTATGAAGCTTAGTTCTGGACAACGCTTCACAAGGCTACATTAGCTTGCATGCTCAGGGGTAAAACACTATTTTCAATTGTTTCACATTACTTTGGGACTAAACTTTTAAAAGTAATAATCAACTTTCAAAAACATTTTTTTGGTAAAAAAAATGAAGAAATGGATTTAAGTAATTATTTGGAGAATAAACTTTCAAAAATACTTTATTTTGGTAAAGAAACGGAAGCAATGAAATTTGGAGTAAAAGGAATTAGGGCAATAAAAAACGCAATTAGTTATTGCGTTTATTAATAAAAAAACACAATTATTAATTCAAAGTAAAAGGAATTAGGGCAATAAAAAACACAATTACTAATTCAGAGTAAAAGGAATTAGGGCAATAAAAAACGCAATTACTAATTACGTTTTTTTATTAATAAACACAATTATTAATTGCGTTTGTTAGTTATGCATAAAATGCAATTCTTAATTGCGTTTTATAGTAGAAAAAAAAACAGGCAAACCCCAAGTGCGTTTTAAGATAGTATGGATATAATGTTTTCCAAATTTATATTTGGAAAATAACTTTATATTTTCGAATTATTTTGGTAAAAAAAGCGTGAAAATACCAGAATCCTTACATAAGAAAGGGGAAAGGAAAAAGGAACTCCAAGATTGACAAGTTTCCATTACTTGTATAGTCTCCTGAACAAATAGTACAAATGTAATCACCAAATAAGAACTCTAAACCATATTTGTAATACCAATAACCGTAAATTTTACAACATCGAGGAAAATAGAAGTTTCAGTAATAGTAAACAGAGTAATTGGCCATAGCATTACAACCAATTAAGTCTACAAGTTCAATTAAACAATAGTCAACCAATCTCAAGCAAAGTTGAGCGAAGACAGGCCGCCTGAACAAGAAGGCATCAACACAAATTAACCGTAAAATTAATTATTTATTATTATTATTTTTTTTTTGGTACGAGTAAAATTAATTATTTGAGTTCAACCACATGCTTTTTTTTTTTAATCCCGTCAGTAGATCCATTGAATTGAACGAAATCTTCTCTTGGATGTAATCATCTGTTACTGATGTAGCTAAAATAAGAAAGATAAGTCCTGAAAAATCATTTTAGCAAAATTCGCAACTAATAAATGGCTAGAAAAATAGAGAGAATTATGTTGTAGATGAGTCATTCAAGATTTTTTAGGATATGGGTTTACAGAAAGTACCTGATGGATAAGAAATTTCAAGTTCTTGATCATTCAATGGTGAGAATTGGGAGAAGCAGAGGATAGCTTACTGGAAAGCCTCCCGTGCTTGTATTCACTGTGTATTTGCTGGGAACTTGAAACTACAAGAGATCCAGCTGGTGGTGTGGACGAGAAAATAATGTTAAAATTACTCCAAGAACAAAGGGGGAACCAGAATTTCCTTATGAGGTACCAAAATAAAACACAAATTATTTTACTTATTGATATAATTATTATATTTTAAATTTTTTTACATATCTTTTTTAAATTCAAGCACTAAAAATATATTAAGATGCAAGATTACTTTTTAAATAAAAAAACAAAACCAAGATTAACAAAATATGATCAAAAAACAATTCTTTCTTAGACAAAAATAGGGTAAAAGCCACAATCCTCTATATAAAAATTTTATCAAATTAGAGTCTTAAGAAATATTTTAAATTGTGTGGGGTGCCGGTAGAATAGATATTTACTAAAATTTATACATATATACTACATGTAAGAGAGTCCGACAAAAGTTGAGGGTGCCATGACACCCCCTACTACAAGTGTAGTTCTGCCCCTGTGCAAGAAGGTTGTTTAAATCACATCTCGTACCAAGAAATTAGAAAATCAAAGAAATATATTTGTAGATGATTGCTTAATGGGTACTGTGTTTAGTTTCTGTGGTGGAAAATGTTAAATTCATAGCCACCATGATCCTATTCGAACAGGATATGTAGAGTTCTAACTATCCATATGGCATAGGTGGCTGTTAAGCCGCTGCTTTGTGATTAAACATGAATTTTGGTTTTAATATTGGATCTTATTCAGGTTGGCTATACAACAGCCTTTTAACGGCCACCTACAATACTTGCACATTTAAAATGATATTTAAGTTTCTTCCCCGTGAAAAAAGAAGAAAAGAAACCAAGGTAATAAATATTTAGGTCCAGGTGATACTGGCAGAGCCGGCCACTATAGTAGCTGGAAGACAGCTGCGCCACCTCAAAATTTCAAAAACTTCATTTTGCTCGATATTTTTGGAAACTTGTGTCAATTTGCACCCCGTAAAATTTATAAATTACCACTCAAATTTGTAAAAACTCCAATTTTACCTATAGTTCAAAAATACTTCCCAATCTCTTCCCTCTAAAATTTGTAAGTAAATCTCTTGGACAGTTATTTTGCTTTGAAGATTTATGTATATCTCTAAGCTAATATAGTGTTACATCTACAAAAAGAAAATTTTGCAAGGTGTGATTAATTACTAACTCTTGCATAAAATTTTTGAGTTCCACCATCGATGATACAGGTAACCAATAAGAACAAGTTTTGTTATTAATTTGCGAGCCTCATATAGTGTTAAATTTAATGTGGGCCTCATATAGATGTGACACACTTGTTGCGTAAGCTCTACGATCAATGTGTCCTCTCATAAATGTTGGCTTTAATGTTGAGATGTACACATATAAGCTTAACTTGTAGATTGACAAACTTGTGGCACACTATTACAAATTCTCTATACCCTCTGTATCTAAAAGGCTGTATCTAAATTTTTTCTTTTTTCATGACATTTTTTCTCGTATTTAAAATATGTTAAAGGTGGCCATAAATATAAATATGTCAAGTGAGACCGAGAATACCCACACGTCAAAGGAGACTATGAATTGATGTAATGCAGCATGTTCACAACATTAATTGAGCATTGAATGTAGCATTTTTCCATGAAATGTAATATACGAACGGATAATTTTCTTCTCACAGATTATTATGAAAATTTTACTAGAATGATCTGGTATTATGAAACTAATGACAAGATAGTTCGAACCCAATAATTGATGTAAAAGTTTTTAGTATTTCAGGGTTCACGGTAGTTTGATTGTTTGATTGGTTTAGTCCTAAAATTGTATTATCACTATACAGAGCAAAAGGCTAACATCTGCCTCTGTTTCGTGAGATAGAATTGCAGGAATCCTGGCATAAAAAAGAAAAAAAAGAAACAGCACCAATTCTACCAATTAAGATAGGGGGATGGCAATATACCGAGAAAAGTAGAAATTCGACAGAACTCATTTTGTTTGGAAAATGTATGGAAGATTCAAAACAGAAATGAAGGAGAGGATGGAGGTTAAAATGAAAATTCATACAGATATGGAGAAGGAGATGGACTAAGGTTTTTCTCTGTCCCTCTCCGCCCCGGCTCGGTTTTCTACTTTAATTTTTTTTTTTAAGTAGGCTATTTTTATATTTATTTTATTCTTTTAAGTATTTGTCTCTATGGATGTCAAGTGTCAAAGTATAATCTACAATTGAATTCCAATAATACATCAAGGATTTAAATTTTTTATCATCAATATTTATCACAACAACATATGTAATAGAAAATTATGTATTAGACAACACAGTGATCTCAGTAGTTCTCAATCATAAAATCAACGCTTGGACTTTAAAAATCAGCCGTTTCTAAACAAATGAAATAGTGAAAAAAGTTTGGGCTTAGGCTCGAGACGGGAGTGGAGGCGGAGCTAGGGTGGAGGTGGGGATGAAGACGGGAGTGAAGACAACCTTGTACCGTGAATGCGGGGATGGAGGTTTCGGCTTCCATCCAAGCAGATATGGAGGCGGCGATACTTCAAGTAGATGCGGGGATAGAGATTCCAATTCCCGCCCCTTCCCGATCCATTATCATCCCTAAATTATCAGCCCTTGCAGTGTAACAGTTACATCATCAACCAAGTAAGAATTCTAAACATTATAATTATAGCTATATTCATAAAGAAGCAGACGAAATGAGTCTAATTCTACCAGAAAACAGAAGTTCAGTAGTCGGAAATAGAGAAATCCGCCACACCATTTGTACCAACTCTACGAGTACAAAAGTAATGATCAACCAATATCAAGCAAGCCTAGCAAAAAAAAAAAAAATGAAAACAATATCAAACCGCTTGAACAAAAAAGCATCAACAAAAATTAACCCGGCAGAATCAGAATAGAAGAATTAATCTTTTGAGTTCAACCGCAAGCAAGTTTTTTCCCCCCTCAGTAGATCCATTGAATTGACTGAAATCTCTTCTTCATTCGGTTGTAATCCTCTGTTACCAATGTAGCTAACAGAAAAAAAAAAAAAAAAATGAATCCTGAAAAATCATTTCCGCAAAATTTGCAGCGAATAAATGGCCAGAAATACAAAAAGAATTATGCTGTAGATGAGTCATTTAAAATTAGTCAAGATATGGGTTTATAGCAAAGTACCTGATGGATGAGAAATTTCAAGTTCTTGATCATTTCAGTGGTGACAATTGGGAGAAGCATAGGATGGCTGCTCTTCACTGTGAAGTTGCTGGTGAATTTGAAACTGCAAGACATCCTGGGAGGCAAATTGGCTGTCGGAGATGGAAGATTGTTGGATTGCCTGTGAAGAATGATGAATTGAATGGTCATTCCAAGCATGAACTGAAGGCAAAAAACTGGACTGAAGGGGACCCCTCTGTGAAAGCACTGAGCTTTGGCAAAGAAATGGTTGAGGCGGCAATGACTGTGAGCTGAAGATATATCCTTCCCTATTCTCTCCACGTCCTCCGCCATTCCACGGCACCAGTCTCGGGTAATTGGCCCCAAAAGTCACCGGAGCTGACCCTGGAAAAAGGGTCTGATCAGTCGAAGGCGTGTGGTGGCTTGAACTCGGGTCCTGTAAAGAGTGAAGAGAGAGGCAAAGATCCTCATTCTGGACTGTCGTTCTTGCCATTATTTCAGGTGGGTAGTCCTGAAAATTCATTGATGAAGTTCCCGAACTCGCCGGAAAAAATGACTTCATCGTGTCTGCGATGGATTGTGTATCCATTGATGATGGTAGAAATGTGGAACCACTATCTGGGTTTTCCCCAAATTGCCTACGTATCTGAAATGCATACCCGGAAGAAGATTCTGACTGGTGTCCGGAGGCCATTTCAGTCGAGTCGGCATTCGGTTCTGTGCTAGGGGCCGTAGTTGTGTCAATTGGGTTCCATGGAGGTAGCTCATCAAGCTTTTCAATGGCGTTCTGTGCCTTCTTGATGAGCCAATCCACCGCTTTGCTGGGCCGGTCGTAGCCTAACCGGTCCTGCACGTCGTAGAACTGAATTGCGGTGTGGGCCGCTAGCCGGACCCTTCGGTCTCTCGGACCTTTTGCAGTGACGACCTTGCTGTGCCGGTCTTTCCGGCCTGTGGACCGGAGAATGTGGCCTCCTTGGACTTGAATTATCTCTCCTCTGCCGGTGTTCTTCATTACCATTATGTCTCTAGTACTATTTGCATGGTGAGTGGATTGGTCCAAATATTTTCTGATTGGTTGTGTTTCTTGGCGGGTGTCTACAGCTTCTCCATGCATTTGCTGGTGACGAAGAAGTTGAAGCTGTCGATAAGGGTCGCTTGTAGTGGATTGCTTTTGTTCTTCAAAATTGGAGTTGATCTTTTCGATCTTGCTGCTGGTGACTCGCCTGAAAATCCAGATTCAGACCCTGTTGATTTTCCTCTTCAAATCCTCAAGAGTTTTCACAGCTCTCTCTCTCTCTCTCTCTCTCTCTCTCTCTCTCTCTCTCTCTCTCTCTCTCTCTCTCTCTCTACTGCCAAATTGCTATTTCTATGCTTTGCTTTATCCAATATTATTGAGGTTTCTTCTTGTTCATCATCTGCAACTGTCACCACTCTGAAACCTGGCACTCCTGATGCTGCTGCTGCAGCTGATCCCGAAGAACACAACCTCTAAGCTCTCCAGAATAAATAACCCAATGGCATCTTCAAATCAAACCCACTTCAAAAATCTGAACAAAAACCCAAAAGTAGTGAGATAAAATCTTGATATTTAAACTTTTCTTTTAGGATTTTCAGAAAATAAATGAGTTTTGTATGTGAGGTTCAGGGATTGGAAAAGGGGAGAGAGAGAAGAAAATCAGAGGCATGAGTAAATATAAGAGAGAGAAAAAAAATCCTATCTTGGCCTCTGAGAGAGCTCTTTGATGCTTCTGCCAAGGGTGACAGCACGGTCAGACGGAGGATAAAAGTTTGTTTCTTACCTTAGTCCCACATTTGTTCATGAAAACTAGTCACAAACCTAACTCAACCTGACGTGGGACTTCACTCACAACATAAAAAGGGAGAAAGATGGACTAACGAACAAATAGGTTAAAAGAATTGAAAAAGATGGACATTAATCGAAAACGATTAACATAAACTGCAGAATGGTCATGCCAAAATGGAACTGTCACTCATGCACGCTGTATTACTCTCTGTGTCCCACAATGTTTGTTCCTTTTGGAAATTCCTACTTTTTAAGAGGACATGTCATTAATGCATTTAGTTTCAACTAGAAAGGCGTTGATTTGCAAAACTATCCTTATATTCCCACTTGTAAATATATTTTTATGTATATACAGATATAGTTTTGAAAAATTATAAGATTTGGTGCTTTCAATTTTAAAAAATGACTAAGTTATGGACATCTCAAATTGAAATGAAAGACTAATTGGCTAATTAAGATATGGGACGGAAGGAGTACCGGTTTTAATTTGAGCCTACCTTTTGTTTTTCATTTTTTCTTCTTCATCTATCTTTCTTCATTTTTTTAAATGATGTTACTCTTTCTATGTTTTCGTATTCTCACGCTTCCATTTTTTTATTTAAAAGTTTGCCATTGTCTAAACCCTAATTTTCCCTACTTTTAGTTTTTTTTTCCTTGACATAACTTTAATTGGTTGATTAAGATTAAGCTCCAAGGTTGATAAATAACTAAATAAGTGACTGAGTGGCTCCCTCTCCCACCAACTCTCTTTGAAGCCTTGATAATGATCACTAACAGCTTTTGTGGTTTCTTTTTGATCTGTACTGTTGTAGCTTCACTAAAAAATAAAGCTGTTGCACTAAAAAAACAACAACAAACATCCTTTCCTCATTTACACTTTGCCAACATCTTTTTTCAACTTTGAAGTACTGTACTCCTAGTTTACTATTATCCGGTGGTGCAAAATTATATCTGTATATAGATATGTATATATTTATGTAGAGATAAATTTAGAAAGTTTTAAGGGAAAAAACAGATCCAACAGCAAAGACAAAAGCTGAAGAAAACGCAATATAGATGCTATTCACCATAGGCTTCATAGCCTGTGGTACTGAATTGCCCCTTTACCAGCTAAGTTCAGGCCAAAGTCTTCCCCATTGAGGGTTTATAGTATGGGGTAACAACAAACAAGCTAGCATTGAGGTTAGGTTCAAGGCTAGACTATATTGTGTGAGAAAACATACCCAATAAAAAAGTTGTGTGGGAAAAAAGAACCCATTCTCTTTAAAAGTTTGAATTGGACAAACATTTCCGAGTTTCCATATATTCAAGTCGTTAGAATCATAATACCAATATCGGAAACCGGAACGGAAGGGAACGGTACAGGAAACGCTGTAATATAAGATTATGGAAAACGAAAAATTCTAGTTGATATAAATTTGTCAAAAAATTTCACTAAACCTTGTAGCTTAATGGTGGCTTAAGAACCTACTCAAATGAATACGAAAGATGAGGTGGGTGATTTAGGGTTAAGACTAGCTAATCCTAATAAATATATGAAATTATTCGAATTTCACATGCAACAATTACTCAAGGAAGAATCAAACTTCGAACTTTTAGTTCTGGTGCCATCATCTCAACTAACTCAACTTGCCCTATGCATGAGAGTTATATAAAGAAAGTCACATAAAACCAAAAGCATTGTATAATAGTTAAAACCTTTGCTCTTCAAACAAATGGAGGTTTGAGAATCTCTAAAAGGAAGATAAACTATAAAATCCTGTCCCTCATTCCAATGAGAAAACTAATCTTTGCCCTAGCTTTATGAGACTTTCAGGTTAAACACATGCTAAAGGGTCCAAAGTTCAGAATTTTTAATAGCTTCGCTGGGAATCTGATTAGTTAAAGGTTACAAACTTACAGGTGACAAAAAGTAGTCCAAGTTAGTTTCACATTAACATGTACCCTAACAAGTAACAAGACCCGATAATGAATAATTCTCATTATATATGGTAGATATAAAAAATTCAATCTAAAATCTGAAATTAGAAGTATTATCGATATAACTAAAGAGCTTATTTTCCAATTACAGCTGATTGTTTGTAGTCTGAAAATGTTCTCCATAGGACTAATTTTTCTGAATACAAGAAAGACATTATATTTGGGAGTAGGGAAGGGGTTTAAACTTTTTAAGTCCCGGTCAATCCCAGACTTGATGAGTAAAATATAACTGTCCTACCTATTGACGCGTGTCTCAAGCTCATAGGCCGATGTTATATCGCTAGTTTTTTTCACAGTTCATGGATCTTTAGGCATCACAAAAATAGGCCACTTCAACTAGTTTTTGCCCACAATCCTTAAGACAAGGAGTCGATTAAAAAAAAGTATTTTGAAAAATATGATACTCTCACTAAGAGAGAAAAAAGAAAATATAATAGTCACAATGCTTTAGACAAGTATTGGTGGATTGTTCTACTTCTCACCTTCTCAATGTCCTTGCCAATGGGATTATGACTCACACCGCCAATGTCTTTCTGTTCAGACACGTGTATTTCTGTGATTTCTTTTTTCCATCTTTGAGATATTATTCTAGTTCCAATTGGACCTTAAAGTTGAAAATGACACTGGAAATATGTTTCTTTTCTACTTATAAGGTCACCCACCCGCAATAAAGGTCACCCACTAGGCATACTTATAATTCCTTTATTATTTTTTTTGGAATTCACACTCACATACATATATTATATAATATAATATAATATAATATAATATATGTTATAATTTTAAAGAATATATAATAAAATTAATTTTTTTTGAACTGTCAAATAATAGTTAGTTAGTTCTTCTAAAATTATTAGAGATAGATCTCTTTTATTATCCAAAATTTTATTTCTATCATAGGACAAAGTATACAACTTCAACTTGAATATCTTACCTACATCATTTACTTTCTTTTTTCTTCTCTCTTCTTTCTTTCCTCTTCTTCTTCTTCTATCTTTTGCCCATAGCCAAACTCATCTATTTATAGAGAGGAGTTCACGCAGGCTAAGTAGTAGAATCAATCACCCAATATGGTCACATAAGTTCACATGGGTGGTGAACATTGACTATTTGTCTATTGCAATCATAACACTCCCCCTTAAATGACCACCATACAAAATATGTCTCATTAAAACTTTGTTAGGAAAAACTCAGTGAAGAAAAAAAAATCCTTAACGAAGGAAAAAAAAGTACAATATTTTATATAGCATAAAACTGTTGTGGTTACGTTAAAATTACCTTAAAACCTTGCCAAGAAAAAACTCTATAGAAAAAAAATCATTGGCGAAGGAACAAAGAGTACAATACGCTACTCCCCCTCATGAATATGTCTGGTAAAATTTGATTACCTCACTTGTTCAGCATGAAAGATCTTTGAAACGGTACATGTCAATGTTGTGTACCATTTTCTCAAATGTTATAGTTGGAAGTGCCTTCATAAATAGGTATGCTAAGTTGTCACTTGAACATATCTGCTAGACATCAATATCACTGTTTTCTGAAACTCATGTGTATAAAAGAACTTTGGTAATATATGTTTGGTTTTGTCACCTTTGATGTAGCCTCCCTTAATCTGTGCAACATATGCTGCATTATCTTTATATAATATCTGTAGGTGGGATTTTTGGGAAGGCTCGATTGAACTCTCAAAACCGAATTGATGAGTACGAACTATCTGCAAGAAAAGAAGACGATGAGAATATCTCGATCCTCTTTGGGCTGAAGGCACTCTAATAATTAAGTTAGCAAATTTAACCACAATGAATTGAATAAAATATTAGAGAGTTAGAACTCAAGTGAACGTACCTTACACCTTTAGTACATTGGGGTATTTATAGTCTTCGGAATGCCATGTTCCCTTTGAAAATTGGAGTCACTTTCCTCCTAGGAATCCTTGTTGATAAAGTTAGTTTAATGCTTTGGACTTATTTTTTATTTGTCCTAATTCACTTAGAAATATGATTCTTATTTGGGCTTAATTAGTCCAAGTACTTTTTAGATTAGGATCCTTGGGCCAGCCCCTTTGGGTTCCTACATTTGATCGGCATAGGCTTTGTCTGGCAGGTCGGTACTCATGGGCTGACCTCACTGGGCTTGTCCCTCCTGGTCTTGGGCTTGGCTCCTATTAGGCCCACAATTGCCCCCCATCTATTGTGTTCTATTTGGACAAACATAGGTGGTAAGGGTTCAAATTTGCATTTAAAGTGTCTTTTCCCCTTCCTGCCGTTTCGTAACACGTGGACGTCCCGTACAGGGCTTGCAACCGAAAAGACATATCAATTGGTCTTTTGAGGTGATGGTTAGCTTAGGCGTCATGATGGTCGCTACTGAACCGACGGCATGACTTTTTATAAATTGAGCGCATCTTCATTCACTCTCTACATTTGAACTTGATTTAAGATTCTTAGTAAAAGAGAGAGCGGCTCATGCCCTAAAACTTTAAGTCTTCGAACCTTTGCTCTCTTTACTTTCTATCCTACTTTCCTCTGGTTGTCCCCTAATGGCGACTCGACTTAAAAAACTTGTAGACAATCCAATGGCTATTGTCGCTTTTAAGGCTAGATATAACATTGTCAACCAGGTTTTTCAGTAGCTAAATCTGGTCTTGGTAGGGTTTGATCCAGTAATAAGCCTACAAGTAGGTTCCCAAGATAGTTTGGATTAAAGAAACTTAAGATTCGATCACCCTCTTGGAGTTGATATTCAATTATTTACTAGTGTTCATACCAGGGTCCTATTTATACATGTCTCAATTTATAAACCTGTCTACAAAATATGTTTGAAGCTTAATCAAGAACAGTAAATTTCTAAAGTACTCATAATAGGAATATGTATGCAATTATAATCAATACTCTTATCAAAAATTTTAGGTATACGTATCCCTGCTTACAAATCAGTCTATACAAACATGCTAGATATGATCAAAAATATTATTTTCGAAGATATTCATGGGCGAGAAAATGATTCTTGATCCAAGATCTTGAAATCATAGAAAATAAATAATTATCTTGAATCTCTACCTATAACCTAGTTATTTTTTCAATCCATACCAAGAACGGATTTAACTACTAAAAAATATTATAAAGACTACAAGAATGGAACTAATAATCATAGAAAAAAAATACTGCATTAAAGAAATATAATCTTGAATTCACAATAAGAACAATAAAAAAAACTAAAGATGAAAACTAAAGATTAAAATATTCTCTCTTGAAAGATGAAAAGATTCGTAGCCTCCAAAGGTTGGATGATTCCTCCTTTCAAAACCCTAGAAAAATCCTAGAATTCTTCTCCTCCTTCAAAACATAAAACTCCTCAGTCTATTCTACTACCTGCTAATCTATCTCTAACTAAAAAGTGAGTTAATCTATAAATCCCGTCATCAGTCGTACGGACAATTCTCATAGAGTGCTCAGATGGGTTGGCTCACTTTACAAAAGTTGTAGGTCTCGAAAAGTTATATAAAATCGACATATTATGGGCCTTAACAGCATTTCTAGTTCGCGACATATGGGCTTCCAAAGCTTCAGCTCTGCGTGCTTCAACAACTTGTTCCACAGTTTCAGCAACTTGTACCTTGACAGCAATCTCTTAAAACCTATGATTAAACTGCATTCGAAATTATTCCATTTAAGCTCAAAACCTACATAAAGCATAATAAACTTAAATAATATCAAAACATAACCAAAAAGACATATAATCATAAATTAATTCTAACAAAGTACTAATTAAGGCCTTATAATTGCACTTTTGAAGCGCAATCATCGGCATAGAGCTAGTTGACCCAGACGACTATAGGATGGAAGAAACCAACAAGAGGATGCCCTTCCCCATCATTGCCATCGTAGAGGGTGGTGTTAGATTTCTCCTACACCCTTTTTTTGGAAAATTCCTTTAACATCATGATTTATGTCCTACCTAAGTGAGCCCAAATACTTATCGAATTGTAATGGGGGTGCTTGAGTTGAACAGAATCCTTGGTGTTAACCTAGGTCTTGTCGAGCTCGACTTTTGTTATACTCTATGCAAACTCGGGCGCGACAATTGCAAAGTATACCTTAGGGCAACCGATAAAAGTAGAGAAATAGTAAAGTGTCTCCCTTCTTCGGGTAAGGGAGTAGATGACATTAGGATATGGGTTTCTGGCCCTTGGAGTTCGACGACCTTCTTGCTGACCAAATGTTATTGATTTGATGCCGTAGAACCCCTAGAGAGTTAAGTTAGTGCTGACCTTTTACTTTTCATGCGTATTAACTTGTACATATCTAATTTGCTCTGTTTTGATTTTTTTCAGTATCTGGTATGAATAAGAAGCAAACTTGGGTTGTCAACTTACCTGATCTGAACAAGGTCCTAAACTACAGAGGCACTGGTCGACTGCGTGACATTGCGAGGACTCCTCACATCTAGCTAATCTACGCCTTACGAGTTTCTACTTTCACCGCTTCGACAGGGATCCCACCCGCTGTGATTGCCAAGCTAGTGGAGGAGGGTGCAACTGGTGAGTTTGTCGATATCTCGGTAGGGGTTACTATTAAGCGTATACATCTCGATGACCGAGTGATCGTTGCTAACGTGCCTGCTAACGCGCTGCCACTAGTAGGGAGTTTGGCAACTTGAGTTGTTGAAAACGTGATCCCAGTGTGTCATCAGGGGTTAACTTCCCGAGTTGGGAATCATTTGAATTGCCTCAGACTACTACTGACGCGGCGGCCCAACTTGGTGATCATTCAGTCGATGATATATCCTTAGATAGGTTAAGGTCATCTGGATCAACGTCGACTTCAACTCCGTTCACGGTGCCAGACCACCGAATCATAGCCAAAATTGGGAAGAGACATAAACGCGTATACCCTTTGTCTTCCGACTCCGACACTTCAGATGAGATGAATCTAAGGGAAATGGTGCTATAGAAAGCGGCAAAGAAATTGCAAAAAGTAGGAAAGCTGGAGGCTAAAAAGGCGAAGCCCGTTCCCCTTGCCCTCGCTATAGACGTCGAAGCTACTAAACCCGACAAGCAGAGGAGGGAGACAGGGGCATCCAAGAAAAAGCCAACGGTTAGGGACGTGTTGATTGAGCCTACACTAAAGAAGGCCAAAGTTGTGTCAGCTGACCCTCTTCCAAGTAGCAGCACGACAACTGATGATGCTAGCTCTGTGGTTGTCAGATCCATAGTTGGTGACCGTCGTATGCGGTCGACTGACTCCTTGATTAAGTCGGCTAAGGTTGCACTGGGGGTCGTCGAAAGTAACCTTCAGCGGGTTGACGTTAATTTGTTGGAGAGTAACGACAATCTTTTTATCTTCCTAGGAGCCTTTCATGATTCCCTGCTGGTGAGTTCCTTTACCCAATTATTTTTAGCAGTGACTTTGTTAATTGTGTACTAATCTTGCTGCTTCTATTTCACTTCCAGGGCTCTCTTAACGCTTTGGAGGCCATGCGACGCTTCTGAGCTCTGTTTGAGGAGCACAATAAGCTTGTTGAGGAGCACTGCACACTGAAGGCGGAATGGATCAAGACAAAACAAGCCCAATTTACTACCGAAAGAAAGCAAAGAAAGCGAAGATCACGCTGGATTAAGCTACAGCCAATCTAATGCAAAAAGATGATGTAGTGTCAAGGCTAGAGGATGAGAAGGCCATACTCACGGTGGATTTATACAAGGCCAATGCTGAAGTCAATGGTCTTAAAGCCAAGCTTTCCAAGGAGAAGGCCGAATATGAGGAAAGGTATAAACAAAGCTTGAATGATACTGCCGACTAGATTGTCTATCTCGAGCAATCTATCTTCATCGAAGGCTGGCACAGGGCTCTGAAAGCGATGAATGTCGAGAGCTCCTCCAGCCTTTGGAAAGATGTTCTAGACTACTTTGAGAAGACACTGGGAGGCAGTGATGAGGATGCCTCTGGGAAGGCCAAGGATACCGAGACTAAGACTATGGTCATTCAAGCCATGGGTGAAGATGGTGTCCCCAAGGCCGTTGATACAGAAGTGCTGAAAACGGCTAAGGCTGATATCTCGAAAATGGTTGAAGCTAGACTTGCTTCCTCTAACTCGGCTGATCTGGCTAAAAAGCCTACTAAAGACGTAGTTTAGCTTTACTTAAAGCTTTCGATACTTGTTTTTTTTCTATTTGTCGTAGTTGTATCTTTCTTTTGCAGATCCTTGTACTGAATTCGCTGTTTTGAATGAATATAATTTCTGTTTGCCAAATTGATTCTTATATGGTAGTTTTTCAATTAAACCACAAAATTTTAACTCTGAATTCTTGCTCTAACCTGGCTTAATTGACCAATGCCTTCATTGGCCAACCTGTCCAATTTGTTGAACAGGACTAAGTTTGAATGCTTGGTTTTTATGGCCTTCATTGGCCGACCTGCCAACAAGTTGGATAGGACCAAGTTTAAACACTTGATTTTTATAGCCTTCATTGGCTGACCTAACACTTAATTTTTATAGTCTTCATTGGCCGACGTGCCAACAAGTTGGATAGGACCAAGGTTGAGCACTTGGTTTTTATGGCCTTCATTAGCCAACCTGCCAACAAGTTGGACAGGACCAAGTTTGAACACTTGGCTTTTATGGCCTTCATTGGCCGACTTGCCAACAAGTTGGACAAGACCAAGTTTTAACACTTGGTTTTTATGGTTATCCCCTTTTTTGTAATTTTGTTAAATTTGCTGAGTTACTTGCAACTTTTGAAAGGAGAAAACAATTTTTCATTTACTATCTTTATCATAAATTGTCGTAGATCATTACATGACATAAGGACAGTTTCCAATCGGAATGCCTTTGTTTGACAGTTTCCAATCAGTTTCTAGTCGATATACCCCCACGTCGACCTAGGACACAACTCGGTAAGGACCTTCCCAATTTGGACCGAGATTCTCCTCTGTTGGATTCTTTGTTACCCCCAATACTTTCCTTAGCACTAAGTCTCCAGGAGCAAAAGCTCTCGGTTGGACTTACTTATTGTAGGCTGGGCTAAGTTGTTGATGATATCCAATAAGTTTGCGTTGGGCAACTTCTCTCTTTTCTTCAATAAGGTCAAGATCCTTTCCAAGGTCTAGTCATTAAGGCCGGTCTCGAATGCTGCCGATCTAATGGTTGGAAGTCTGACTTCCAAGGGTATCACCGCCTCCACCCCATATACCATTGAGAAAGGGGTTTCTCCGGTAGATCTCCTTGGAGTGGTTTTGTAAGACCATAAGACCCTTGGTACCTCTTCTACCCATCTTCCCTTAGCTTTCTCCAACCTATTTTTAATTCCATTCAACATGGTCTTGTTTGTTATCTCGGCTTGCCCGTTGCATTGCGGATAGGCCGGCGTTGAATAGTAATTTCTAATCACAAGCCCGTTATAGAATTCTCTGAATATGTTGCCGTCGAACTGGGTGCCGTTGTCTAAAACTAGTGCTCAGGATATGCTGAATCTCGTAATAATGCTCCTCCATGCAAATCTCTTAGCGTCAACTTCTCTGATAGTAGATAAGGGCTCTATTTCCACCCATTTGGTGAAGTAATCAATTACCACTATGAGAAATCTCTTATTCCCTAGAGCTTGAGGCAGTGGTCCGACTACGTCCAACCCCCATTGTGCAAAAGGTTAGGGGCTGATAATGGTTGTGAGGTCTTCAGTGGGCTGGTGAATTATCAGCAAAAACTTCTGGCACTTTTCACATTTCAGAACATACTGGGCGGCCTCTTTCTGCATATAGGGCCATCAATAGCCCTGAGAGATAGCTCGGTGTGCTAGAGATCTTTCGCTGACGTGACTCCCATAGATACCTTCATGAATTTCAAACAAGATGCCCTACACCTTGTCAAGCTCGACATAATGTAGATAAGGACTAGTGAATGATCTTCTATACAATTCTTTGTTGGGTGATAGCCAATACTTTAATGACTTATTCTTGATCCTTCTGGCCTTGTTCTTGTTTTCTGGCAGCTCGTCCTTATCGAGTTGAGAGATGATCGGGTTCATCCAAGATGGCTCTAATTGCTCAATAGCCAGGGCTTGCACTTCTTCTTGGAATATGCTTACGCTAGGCAACATGTCTAAATGAATTATTCTCTTTGATCCAAACTTTAGGGCCGCTGCCAGTGTTGCTAGGGCATTGGCATGAGCATTGTTATCGCAGCTGATCTGATGAAGTTTGAATTTACTGAATTTACTGAGTAGTTCTTTTACTTTCACGAGGTACTACGCCATCTTGTCATTTTTTGCCACATACTCACCCATAATCTGGTTAACTACCAACTAGAAAAAGGAATATATAGTTATCTCGGCAATTTTGAGCTCTGTAGCTCGGTGCAGTCCAACGAGCAGAGCCTCGTATTCTGACTCGTTATTTGATGCAGTAAACTCCAATTTTATTGCCTGCTCCAATGCCATACCATTTTACTTTATTAAAACTATAGCTGATCCTGCTCCTTGTCGTTGGATGTGTTGGCCCAAATGGCAACCCAAGAGGGGAGGTGAATTGGGTTTTTCAAAAATTCATGGCAATTAAGATTAATTAAAATTAATCTAATCAATATAACAGTGATCAATCTATATATAATGCAATGTAATCAAAAGAAAAATGAAAAACAAAGCAATAGAAAGTACACCCAGAATTACCGAGGTTCAACTACAATTCGTGGTCTACGTACTCACCCCAAGATCCTCTTGACGTCTTCCTCCACTATGCAATCTCCAATTACAAAATGGATGCTGATTTATCAAGTGCTCGGCTCACTTTTTGGTGTGCTATCGTGGGCACCCAAAAATAAAACCGATACCCCAAAAACAAATATGTAGTAGTGTGAGTAAGGATCGTTCCCACGGAGAGTGTTTAGCCTAGTTTTATGCTATGTGAACTTTGATGGGGGGGTTTCAGATAAAATGAAAATTATTCTAATAATAACTAAGAAACAACTCAGATTAAAGTATTGAAATCAATCAAAAGAACAAACCTTGGTCTAAGCCAACATCCACCAACGAAATTTTACAACTGATCATTGATGCAAGCATATCAATTCACACATTGAATATTCACCGTCGGAATCATTTTCCTATCTCTTCTTAGTCGTAGTTAATTAGAAACAAGCAATCTCATTAACCCTAACTATTAAACAACCCAGGATAAGCACTCAAGGTTTAATCTATTAGTAGCCTTAAGAATTAGAGAGATCGATGAAACTAAACAACACAAGCACAAGCGGTTGCATTTAATTTAATCGAACGTCCTTCCTAAGATGTAATAATTCCTAACGTAGCAATCATTAAATCTCAGTTGCTTTACAAATCAGAGAAATCAAACAATTATGGATTTGATATCTAATCCAGTAGTAGATTGCAAAGAATAATAAACTAGTAGGCCTCCTAGCGATTAAACAAGACAATCATGAAAATAGGCATAGAAGAACATCTGATACTCAAAGCATAAATCAAATAATAAAAACAAATTAGATCTCACAGTTTATTATTAATTCCGAGGCTTCTGTTTCCTTCGACCAAGATTCAAAGTTTAGCCACGCAAGGCCATGAAAACAACTCAAATAATAACCTAGAATAATACAAAAAGCGCCAACAACCCTAAAAAGAAAACAGTCCCAGCTTTTATAGGCTTCTGAAATTTTGCAGTTGCACACAACCATTCGAACGCCCTTACTACCGTTCGAACACATCGTACTACCGTTCGAATGGTACGTCGAACGCACTTCAAACGATAAAATTGCTCTCTGTATATTTCGAACGCTCTTTGAACCTGAACTTGACATGAATCTGTTTGACGTACCGTTTGAACGCATATGCTACCATTCGAACACTTCTTGGAACCGTTCGAACGCTGCTTCTAATTTAGCACGAATTCATCCCTTTTAAGCTAGGATTCTCTTCCTTGGCATTCCATAACACCCTAAATCAAAATATAAGAATAATGAGTATATTTAGGCACCAAATAAGTATAAAAGATTAACCATTAAGAGAGAAAAATATGACATTTGCATTCTCATCACTTTTACACAAGAACTTCTTCCCAAGTTCTTCCAGCTACCAAGTGGTTTTGTCTAAGATCTACTCAAACTTACAAGAGTTTTTCTTTTACAAGAGACTCTTAAACTCTCACTTACAAGTGTATAAAGTTGTACAAACGAAATATAAACTCTCTATCAAGAGTAGATAGAAAAATATAAGCTCGCTAAAAGAAGACAATAAGAATATTAAGATATTTCCGTTTGATCAGTCAGTGGTACTTGTTTTTCTTGTATCTCATATTTATAAATGTAGTTGGAAGCTTTTATATAAACCTCTATATTAATTTCGTCCGTTGGAGATTGTTAGGACTCATTTAATGCAAGTCCAATTCATTATAACATTAGAAAAACTAGTCGTTATCTCCCAAGTGTCGACACTTGGTTCCATGTGTCGATACATCTAGTCTGCATTTTTCAGATGTTGCCCATTGTCTCCATGTGTAGACACTTGATCATTCTGTCTTCAAATTTTTAGCTTCTTTCTTCATGTGTCGACTCTTCATGTTCATGTGCCGACACATTGCCCAGAAATCTTGCTTCTGTTTTCGAATGATCAAGTTCAACTTCAGTACTACTATAAGATCATCAAGGAGTCTTTTCTTTGGGGCATGATGATCAATCAAAGTCTTCAATTCACCAAGGTTGTTCTCTATTCAATTTGGATTGAATTTATCATTTGATCACCATCTTTTCTTGGTTTCCAAACTGTCAGGACTTCATTCCATTATTACTGAGCTCTTTTTCATTGTCGCCGATCTTTCTCTTTCATTGTCGAGCTATTTCTTTCATTGCCAAGCTCTTTTATTCATTGCCGAATTCTTTCTTTCATGTAGAGCTTCAAGTTGTCTCATTGCCGATCTCTATCTCTATCTCTATCTCTTTCATGTAGAGCTTCAAGATGCCTCATTGCCCATCTCTTCTTTTTGCTACTAAATCTTTTTTCTTTATTAAGATCATTTCAATGAAATTTCTATAAGCTTGATGAAGTCTATTCTTGAACACCTTCATTTTCTCTGAATACATATTATCTTCATTAAGTCTTTACATCCCAGATAAAGTCTTCACTTGGATTCTTTGTAAAGATTATGCAATTGCGATGAATCCTCTTCTCAAATATCTTCAATCTCTTCTCAATCAAATCATCTTCAACTGATATTTGCATACTTTGATGAAGTCTTCTTTTGAACACCTTCAATCTGTTCGAATGCAAATCATTTGTTTAAAGTTGGAATAGGTGTCAATGTTCTGTTTTGGTACATTGTATGACTCTTAGGGTGCATTGCTTGATCTTAGCTTATTGTGCATACACTTTGACACATATTAGACTTAAAGTCAAACTTCTAAGTCTAAATTTTAATCTTTATTAATCTGCACACTAAGCAAATGCATTAGTAAAATAACACAAGGTTTAGTTATCATCAAAACCAACATGGGGATCAATCTTGAGTCAACAGGATGCTCCGTCGACAAAGAGCTTCCAATGATTAACATTCTCCCATAATTCCGAAGTGGGGTTCGCAGTTTGGTTAATCGGTATTAGGTGTCTGAATGGGTTCTTGGGCCAGTTCAGGAGAAAATTCAGCAATGAAATCTTCAAGTACCTGATCCTTCACTGCCGACCTTGATAGGAATTTGATGTTGAACTCTCCTAACTCCATCGCCTATTTGCTAGTCTTCCCGAGAAATCAACTCTTATGAGGAGTGGCTTAAGCTGACGGTCCGTGAGGACATTGATGGTGTGGGCTTTGAAGTAGTGCATCAACTTACGTGACACCATTACCAATGTTAGGGCCAACTTCTCTAGTGGAGGATATTTGCTCTTCGCTCCTAGAAGAGTTTTGCTGACTTAGTAGACTGCTTTTTGCAACCTGTCTTGTTGGCGAAGTAGGATGGCGCTTACCGCGTGATCTGATACTGCCAGATAGAGATAGAGCTCTTCATGTTTCAAATAGGTAAAAAGTAGTGGTGATTGGGCCAAATATTTCTTCAGGTCAGCAAGGGCCTGGTTGCACTCAAAACTCTAGTTGAACTGCTCCCTTTTTTTCACAAGTTGGAAGAATGCCCAGCATTTGTTCGAAGATCGGCTGATAAACCGGTTGAGAGCCACTGCTATTCTAGTCGACTTCTGGACTTCCTTAATGTTCTTCGGGGCTTGGATATTTTGGATTGCGTTTATTTGATTCAGGTCTGCTTCAATCCCCTAGTGTGTATGTCACGCTCGCTCCTAATCAAGCGTCATTAACGCCGTCTTAGGATGAACGTGATCGCACAAGTCACCTACCTGTAAGCGAAACCTCAACATAATCCCAAAAATAAAAATCTTATAGGAATACATAACATCATATTAAATAAATACAACCCATCTTATAATCTTCCAACATATATGATTAAGAGAACTCTTAATCCACACCTTTGAATATTTACAATACCATAAAATAAACAAAACTCTAACAAGAATTTAATACAAAATACAATAATGTACATGACTAATAACTCAACTAAAGAGCTTCTCGAAACTCTCCAACTCAACACGAACAGTGGACGAGACATCTCCCATTTTCCTACAAAACAATCTGTGTGGGTGTGAGCTATTTATTAACGTGCTCACAAGATAATCAAACTCATAAAGAAGGAATGATAAACATCCATTGAATTAATCATTAATAGATAATACACCATCAACAATAAACAAAATTCCTCTTGTGATGCAATGCATGATACACTACATACGTGCGCGCTATTTTGATAACATTAGCGCAATATATCAATGGCTTGTTATCAAAGATGTCCCACATTGACACTCTTAAGGTTAGCCCCACATTGGTTAAACCTTAGGTTAGTCCCACATCGACTAAACCTCCTCCGTGCAATGCAGGATATGCACACAAAATGTATTGTATGCAAATGTCATCGCATAATCCAACAATCACCACTATTGTAGACAATAAAACATTTAATGTATTATGAAGAAGATCATCTTATATTCCCACCTCATACTTGTTTTATACACACCATCGAGTCACTCCTTTAGTTGAACCGGAGTGTTTTGATCCGCTTCTAAACCTACCAAACACCACTATATCAAACTTGATGAAATAGATGTTATAATTCATAACCAATGCATGACTATAGCTTATACACCTTAAACATGCAATTTAGAACACCAATAATGCATTAGAATTCAATAAGATGTTAAGCCCTTCCTCAATGCAATGTAATGTCAACTTTAAACTACAATGTCTCACAAGCTACAAGGAGTTAAAGTGCCAAATTTATATCACTAGAAAGATATGCGAATCTACTTTTCGACACTTCAAACGGTGCATCAATTTGAGTTTTTTAGAGAAAGTTATGGTTATTTCACTAAAGAGTGTCAAAGCTGTCAGAAAGAGTTTGTTGGGGCGAGAAGGTAGCGAGACTTAATGGATAAGTTTGCTAGGCGAGAAGGTAGCGAGACTTAATGGATAAGTTTGCTAGGCGAGAAGGTAGCGAGACTTACTGGTTAAATAAGTTCCGTAGAGCAAGAAGGTAGCAAGAAAGTAGCGAGACTTACTGGTTAAGTTCGCTGGGGCGAGAAGCCAGCAAGACCTTAACGGGATTTGCTGGACATGGCTCAAAATGGATTCCTAACCCAAGGTTTCTCCACTCCAATCTACCACAACACTTCACATAAGCTCATCAAAGACTCCAAAATGTAATACCAAGCTAGAAGTAAGATTAAAGACAACCAATAACATATTCACCAAGATGAATCAAGGCTTTCACCATGAAAGCCCTCACCCCATTTTCTCCTCCATCACTTCAATTCTCACTTTCATAGCATGAATTGATATGTTAACATACAGAATCAACAAATATGCAATGAAACAAATATAAACATAAAATCTCTCACCTTCAACAATGGAATCACAAGCTTCCCCTTCAAACTTCTCCTCTTCTCTTCTTTCCTCTTCTTTTTCTCTCTTTTCTCTCACTTTCTTTCTTGCCAAACAATTTTACTACACAAGCTCCTCTCTTCTCTCTCCTCCCCTTGTCTTGAAGACAATGATAGATACAAAATATATTTGTCATTCCACATGTCATACACACACACTTGCTAGCAACATTAGTAAAACACACACCTCTCACACATGAAGCACACACCTAGGGTTAAACCCCCACCTAACACCTCCTTACTTCCTTAATCCACCTCTTATCCACATGATTAACATAATTAATCACACTTATGATAATTCATCATGATTAACATAAGCTAAACATGAAGATTAATTAAGCTCACTAATCATGCTTAAAAACATGATAATCCCCCAAATGCAAGCCCTCATTAAACCATCCTAAACAAGCACCTTGATTAAGGATAATCATGTACCAGAAACATGCTATTAAGTTAAGTATGATGCTAACCAAGTTAGGATTTTATAATTCTTCCCTCCTTTAAGAATATCGTCCCAAAATTCACTTACTGAACTAGAATAGATACGCATATTGATTCTTCATTGACTCCTCATTCTCCCATGTGGCCTTTTCCACTGTATGACTACTCCATAACACTTTCACAAGTGGTATCACCTTCTTGCACAGAACTTATTCTCTACGGTCTACTATCTGAACAGGTTCTTCAACATAACTCAAATCATTTTCCAATTCTAATGGTTGTTGAGTTAACACATGAGAAGGATCCGCTATATATTTTCTTAACATGGAAACATGAAAGACATCATGCAACTTGGACATTTCCGGAGGCAAATCGAGTCGGTAAGCAGTAATGCCAACTTTTTCTATAATAGTATAGGGTCCAATGTACCTTGGACTCAACTTTCCTTTCTTCCAAAATCTTAAGATACCCTTCCATGGAGATACTTTCAAAAACACTTGATCACCCACCTGAAATTCTAGTTCTCTTCTTCTATTATCTACATAACTTTTCTGCCTGCTTTGTGTTATCTTTAAATGCTCTTGAATTACCTTAATATTTTCAGTTGTACTTTGAATCATCTCTGGACCCAATAGCTGTCTCTCTCCCAACTCACTCCAACACACTGGAGTTCTACACCGACGCCCATACAAAGCTTCAAATGGAGCCATCCCAATGCTGGATTGATAACTATTATTATATGCAAATTCTATTAAAGCTAGATGATCCTCCCAACTACCTTTGAAATCTAATACGCAAGCTCTCAACATATCCTCTAAAGTTTGAATAGTTCTCTCTGATTGCCCATCAGTTTGAGGATGAAATGTTGTACTAAATTTTAAAGTAGTACCCAAAGCCTCCTACAAACTAGGCCAAAATCTAGAAGTGAATCTTGGATCTCTGTCTACAACTATAGACACTGGAGCTCCATGCAATCTCACAATTTTATCAATATATAATTTAGCATATCTATCAAGAGTATAGGTAGTCTTAACTGATAAGAAATGAGTTGATTTAGTCAACCTATCAACAATTACCCAAATAGAATCAAATCCACTTGGAGTTCTGGGTAATCCCACCACAAAGTTCATAGCAATGTGCTTACACTTCCATTGTGGAATAAGAAGAGGTTGCAATAAACTTGCCGGCTTTTGATGTTCTACTTTTTCTTGTTGACAAGTCAAACATTTAACCACAAACTCTGCAATTTCTCTCTTCATGCTAGGCCACCAATACACTTCCCGAAGATCACGATACATTTTTGTACTTCCCAGATGCATAACATACAAAGATTGATGTGCCTCCTCCAAAATCTCATTTTTCAAAGCTTGATTGCTTGATACACAAGAATGGGTCCCAAACATTATAGTACCATTAGCATGAATGGAAAAATCAGTTCTTACCCTTTCCTTCACTTGCTTCTTGATTTTCTCCAATTGTGGATCTTGAAGTTGTAGTTCCCGAATTTGATCAAATAACAATGGTCTTACCCGGAGTTGTGCTAACACTGCATCAATTCTTATCATTTCAAACTCCACCCCTAAAGAAGCTAACTCTGCAAACAATTTCGCCTGGCAACATTGAATACATGACAATCTCCCAGAAGCTTTTCGACTTAAGGCATTTGCTACCACATTAGCTATTCCCGGGTGATAATGGATGACATACTCATAATCTTTAATCAATTCCATTCACCTCTGTTGTCTTGCATTTAGATCTCTTTGGGTAAACAAATACTTCAAACTCTGATGATCTGTAAAGATCTCACACGACTCACCATATAGATAGTGTCTCCATAATTTCAAGGCAAACACCACTGCTGCTAGCTCCAAATCATGAATAGGATAATTCTTCTCGTGAGTCTTCAATTGCCTAGAAGCGTAGGCAACAACTCTGCCTCTTTGCATTAACACACAGCCCAGACCCTGATGAGAAGCATCACTACAAATTACAAAGTCTCCCTTCCCTGAAGGAATGGTTAGCACAGGAGCTGTAGTCAATTTTATCTTCAATTCTTGAAAACTACGTTCACAATCATCAGTCCATTCAAATTTTACATCCCTCCGTATCAATTTAGTTAACGGTACAGTGATAGATAAGAATCCTTGAATAAATCGTCTGTAATATCCCGTTAACCCCAAGAAGCTTCTTATTTCAAACACATTCTTCGACTGCTCTCAATTCATTATGGCTTCAATCTTCTTTGGATCAACACAAATTCCTTCATTAGAAATCATATGTCCCAAAAATAGCACCCTATCAAGCCAAAACTCACATTTACTGAATTTAGCATATAACTGTTTATCCTGCAAAGTTCGTAAAATAAGTCTTAAATGCTTTTCCTGTTCCTCCTTACTGTGTGAATAAACTACGATGTCATCAATGAATACAACAACAAATGAATCAAGAAAAGACTGAAATACCTGGTTCACCAAGCCCATGAAAATAGCTGGAGCATTAGTCACTCCAAACGGCATCACTAAGGACTCATAGTGTCCATACCACGTTCGGAAAGTAGTTTTTGAAACATCACTATCTTTCACCTTCAGCTGATGATAACCAGATCTCAAATCAATCTTTGAAAAGACCTTGGCCCCTTGCAATTGATCAAACAAATCATCAATACACGGCAAAGGATATTTATTCTTCATTGTAACTTGATTCAGTTGCCGATAATCAATACATAGCCTCATGGTTCCATCCTTCTTCTTCACAAACAACACAAGAGCTCCCCACGGTGACACACTAGGTTGAATAAACCCCCGATCTAACAAATCTTGCAATTGAGTTTTCAATTCCTTCAACTATACTAGTGCCATTCTGTAAGGTGTAATAGAAATTGGGGTAGTTCCCGGTAATAATTCAATAGAGAACTCTACCTCCCTATCAAGCACAATCCCTGGTAGCTCATCCAAAAATACATCCACAAAGTCTTGAACTACGGGAAGATGTGATAGTTTCAATTCTGCTTTAGTACTATCAATCACATGAGCTAAGTACCCTTCACATCCTTTCTATAATAATTTTCTAGCTTCTAAAGCTGATATTAAACAAGTTGGAACTACATCTCGCTCACCTTGAACTCTTGTAAGCACCCTATTTTTTACCGCTCAGCGATCTACAGTCCGTCCAAACTTGTATTCAAGTCAATGTGGACATATTCTGAGTCAAATCAACTTTCCAAGTCCAATCTCGTCTATCCATCGCTTTGCGGGCCCAATAGGCCTAAATAGAGGCAAATTGACCAAAATGCCCTTAGGGGCATTGTTCGATCCAATTCCAAATCAAGCACGTCTTTCCGAAGATGGTAAGTCCCCTTTCCATATTCCAACAAGCACGTCTTTTCGAAGACGGTAAGTCCCTTTTCTAATTGCAAATAAGGCATGTCTTTCTGAAGACGGTAAGTGCCCTTTCCATTTTCAACAAGCATGTCTTTTTAAAAACGATAAGTCCCCTTTCCATTTCCAATAAGCGCATCTTTCCGAAGACGGTGAGTCCCCTTTCCAATGCTAACAGGTATGTCTTTTCGAAGATGGTAAGACCCTTTTCCAACCCCTTTTCCAATTCCAATTCCAATCCCAATCCCTCTCTGGAGAAAGCTGATTCCTCAAGACGATAAGTCTATCCAATCCGGCATGTTTTCTAGAGAAAGTTTCTTCGAAACGGTAAGTCCCTTTAAACCTGTCAACCGGGACGAGACTCCAAGTCCCCTAGTGTAAGCACCCCATTTTTTACCGCTCGGTAGTCTACACTCCGTCCAGACTTGTTTTCAAGTCATTGTGGGCATATTCTTATCGAAACCAATTTTCTAAGTCCAAATTCCGTCTTTCCATCGCTTTGTGGGCTTGTCAGGCCCAAATAGAGGCAAAATGACCAAAATGCCCTTAGGGGCATTGTCTTTTCCTTTCCAATCCCACTCTCGAGACAGTTTATTCCTCGAGACAGTTCCAATCTAGGCACGTCTCTTCGGAGATGGTAAGACCCCTTTCCAATCCCACTCTCGAGACAGTTTATTCCTCGAGACGGTTCCAATTCAGGCATGTCTCTTCGGAGACGATAAGTCCCCTTTCTAACCCCACTCTCGAGACAGTTTATTCCTCGAGACGGCTTCAACTCAGGCACGTCTCTTCAGAGACGGTAAGACCCCTTTCCAATCCCACTCTCGAGACAATTTATTCCTCGAGATGGCTTCAACTCAGGCATGTCTCTTCGGAGACGGTAAGACCCCTTTCCAATCCCACTCTCGAGACAGTTTATTTCTCGAGACGGTTCCAATCCAGGCACGTCTCCTCGGAGACGATAAGTCCCCTTTCCAATCCCACTCTCGAGACAGTTTATTCCTCGAGACGGTTCCAATCCAGGCACGTCTCTTCATAGACGGTAAGACCCCTTTCCAATCCCTCTCTCGAGACAGTTTATTCCTTGAGACGGTCCGAGTAGCAAAACTACTCACAAAACCGTTAGAGTAGCGGAAATACTCACAAGTAGGTCGATATAGGGAATCGCTAACAAATCCCTGTGTCACGACGACCGCCGTTAGAGTGGCAGAAACACTCAAAACCCAGGTCGATACTAGTGTCTGTTAGCCCACTTCGGTGAAAAATGACCAAACTGTCCTTTGGATCTTTTTCAAGACTTTTCGGTCAAGATGACCATTTTGCCCCTAGGCATCCGAACGCCCCGGGAACCACACTGGCTCTGGGTATCAAATCGGTAATGTCCCGAGAATACTTTTTATAGTATTCTCAACCTTCCTTTACCTTTCCGGATCATTCCGAGTCAGTTCCGGCCAACCCAGTACAAAATGACCGTTTTGCCCCTAGAGGGCCGGTCTCCTTTTCTGACCACACCGGCTCTGGGTATCAAACCGGTAACTCTCTGAGACTGCTTTTTATAGTGTTCTCAACCTCCCCTTACCTTTTCGGATCATTTCGAGTCAGTTCCTGCCAACCCGGTGCAAAATGACCATTTTACCCCTGGTGGGCCGGTCTCCTTTTCTGACCACGCCGACTTTGGGAATCAAACCGGCAACCTCTGGGAACATTCTAAATAATGTTTCCAGATCCCAAGTCTTCTTCCGGGACAGTCCGAGTTCAACCCGGCAGCTTCCTAGTCCGATTGAATGTTTGGCCCCTAAAGGCCCGGTCAACCTTTTCGACACATTTTGTCCTCGCTTTTTAAGTCAAATACCTCCAGGACACTATTTTAAGTGTTCCTGCTCCTTTCCGGCCTTCCGGATCATTCCCGGCTCCTTCAAATCATTCCCGGACTTTCCGGAGTCACTCTTAGTGAAGCCAGGCTAAAAATTACATTGTAGTCACTAGTACAGGCGCTCAAATCTAGTCAAAGATACGTTGCTTGCCGACCTTAAACCTTTCCTAAATGGCTGGTGCCACCAGTAATGGCGCCAAGCCAAAAAATGGCGTGGTGCGAGTGTAATATTTGGCCTAGCGCCACTGCAACAGGCGCTAGTGCTGTCCAACCTCTATAAATACAAAGCCTCATTCAACGTGAAAAGGGTCTGCAAACTTAACCTAAAAATCACATATTTCGATATACAGAGGTCGAGCACTCCTTAAACCTTAGCCTCCTTAGGTTCTCCAAACCCTAGCCACCATACACAAACCCTAGTCTCATATACACTCCTATACATCCCCATACACTCGTACACTAGCCTTCAACCATCCTTTGAAAACTTGAGGAGCTGTAATCCAAAGCTTGAAGACAACTCTTGAAGACTGAAGGTGAAGATCAAGACGAAGACCGAAGACCGAAGACAGCGCGACGCGTAAAATAACTAAGACATACGGTAGGCTCCCAATTTAAATTTCCGCACTTTCCCCCTCTCTCTTCTCTCTCCTAACCCACTTGGCTTTTCTCTATTTTAATCCCCCATCTCTTTCTCCCCCCTTTCTTTGCATACTTGAAACAAGGGGATTCCCGGTCCATGTGTAGGATTGGGCTATTGGAGAGTCACCATGTTGGGGGCTTTTTTCTAGTCTAACCAAAGACCACGTGGGTCCGGCCCCCATGATTATGTGGTGAAGCCTTAGCCTTGTATGTTCACGACCCCAAATTGCATTGTGCATATCATAGTCTTGCATCTTCCAAAATTCGTTTTCAAACTCGTTTTCAAAATCATTTTCAAACTTGTTTTCAAAATTGCATCAAAATATCTTTTTCAAAAACTTGTTTTCAAAACCACAATCCTAGGGTGATTCTAGCCTTTCCATGGCTAGGGTTGCTTTAGGAAAGTGTTACATTAAAAGTGACCTTTTTGGTCAATATTTTCAAATCTTATTGTTTTCCAAAACCACTTTCTTAAAGTGGTTCTAGTCCTCTTATGGCTAGAATCACTTTAGGAAAGTGAGACGTTTTCATACTTTTCAAAAAACTCTCTTTCCAAATCCCTCTTCCTAAAAATCTCTTTTTCAACATACTTTCCTAAAGCTCTCCTCTCCAAAATTGTTTTCAAAAACTCCTTTCCAAAATCTATTTTTCAAAACTCCTTTTTTAAACTCGTTTCCAAAATCCTTTCCTCAAAATCCACTTTCTAAAAACGTTTCCTAAAAATATTTCCAAAAACTCTCTTCAACAATCTTCTACCAAAAACCTTCCTAGAAAAGCTCTCTCCAAAAATCTTTCCAAAAACTCTCTTTCCAAAATCTCCCTTCTAAAAATTCCCCTCTAGGATTTTCCTTCTAAAATCTTCGTTTCTAAAAACACACTTTCCAAAAATTCCTTCTTTCCAAAAATCTTTCCAAAGACTCTCTTTCTAAATTCACTTTCCAAAAACTCCTCCCTAGGGTTTCCCTTCTAGAAAACCTTCGTTTCCAAAAATGCATTTTTCAAAAATTTCTTTCCTTAGAGCCCAAGTCAAGCCCTAGAACCCACAATTAAGAAACCCTAATTTTCTTTCCAAAAACATGATTTTCAAACTTTGCCCCAAACCTAGGTTTCCAAAATCTCTTGTTTTCACATCCAAACTATATATGTTTCCAAAACTATAATTTTTCAAAACTAGGGTTTCTAGAATTTCTTTTTCCAAATCCTTGCCAAATCCTACTTTCCATTTAAGAAACCGAATCCAATCTCCCCGTTTAGGAAACTAAATCCAATCCTCCGTTTTTGGAAACAAATCCCAAATCTTTCCTAATTCAACTTCTTCCTAATTTCCTACCTTCCTAAACCATCAGTTTCCTAAACCTAAACTCTAAATCTCCCTTTAAATTTCAAAATCCAACTCTTTCCTAATTCAAATCCTTCCTAAACTTCCACTTTCCTAAACTTTAAGTTTCCAGAACTTGAACATAAAAATCTTTCCTAAAATTCTAAAATTCAACCCTTTCCTAATTTAACCCCCTTTCTAAATCTTAACTTTCCAAATTCAAGTTTTCAAAACCTTTCCTCAATTCAAGCCTTTCCTAATTTCAAGACTTTCTAAATCTCTTAAAACTTTCCAAGTTTCAAATCATTCCAAATTTTAAAACTTTCTAAACTCAAGATTTTCCAATTTTCAAAACATTCCAAAATTCAAAACTTTCTAAACTTGAAACTTTCTAAATTCTAAGCCTTTCTTAAACTAAACTTTTCCTAATTCAAAACATTTCTAAATTCAAAACTTTCTGATTTTCAAAACTTTCCTAATTTGGGAACTTTCCTAATCTTAAAACCTTTCCATTTTCAAAAACTTTCTAAACTCGAAACTTTCCTATTTTCAAAACTTCCCTATTTCAAAAACTTTCCTAATTTTGAAACTTTCCAAAAATAAAACTTTCCTAAATCAGACCTTCCCTAATTCAAACATTTCCTAAATCTAATTTTCTAAACCTTCGAAGTCGAGTCAAATATTTTCTAAGTCTTTTCTCTTTCCTAAGTCTAGGTTTCCTAAAACCAAGTCTTTCCAAAATCAATCTTTCTAAAGCAAGTCCAATCTTCTCAATTTCAATTTCCAATCTCCTCTTCTAATCTCAAATCAAATCCAGTTTTCAATTCAATCTCTTTCTTTCAATTCAATCTCTCTCTTCAAATCAATCTATTTTCAATCGGACTCCGGTCCGAACTACGACTAACCTGATTCCCCCAAAGGGATACGTAGGCAACCTTCATAGGTGTGGTCACAATACTTTTCAAACTTTCTATTCCATCTTCATGGGTGCGGTTTCCAAAATCTTTTCAAATCTCAAATTCCAATCTATTTTCAAAATTCCAATTTCAAATTTCTATTTCCAAATTTCTATTTTCAATTCTTCGAACTTTCCAATTTCAATTCTATCTCTTCAAATCTCTCTTCAAATCAAATTAACTTCTTTTCAAATCTCTTTTCTAAATCAATTCTTTTTCCTTACACTTGCATCCCATGCATCATGTTAATTTTCAAGCATTGTTTTTCAAAGTAGATAGGATTAAATTATAGTTAGTCGAAGACTCTCATAGGTGAATCTAGGGTAGATTGACATGTAGGTACCGAAAGGGCGGGGTAGGGTGATAGCTTAGTGTGTCTTCCTTACACGTAACCAACCTCCGAACCTAGATCACTGATTTCAAAGACCAAGAGGAGTTATTTTTCTAAAAAGGGCTAAATGTTTTCCAAAGGTTGCCAAACAACCTGTTTTTCTTAAAAACCCTCTCTTGAGGAGATATTTTCCAAAATCGTTTTCCAAAATCCTTAAGTGTAGTCTTCGGATTATGCTTAGTTTTTAGGTAACCTAATTCACCTTAATCAAGTTAGGTGGCGACTCCGAATCTTTTTCAAAAGCCCTTTATTCAAACTTATTTTCAATTCAAACCTAGTCGCACTCATTCCTTTAGGAGGGTGAGTTCTAACGAGAGAGTACAGTGTTTTTTCCACTTGTGTGAGTATTCCTCGAGTGCGAAAAATCTGGGCGCGACACCTAGATGGTAGAACGGTCCACCTTTGGCGCCTGCTAGCCTGCCAATGTAGAAATGTCTGTTTCGACACGCCTTCCAAGAAAGTTGACTTCTCAGGCGCTAAGTCCCTTTAGCAGCTTTCCGAGATTAGGCAATTTCTTAAACTTTCCAATTTCAAATCTATCTTTTCAAATCTATTTCCAAATCTATTTTCCAACTCTCTTTTTCTATTACATTTGTATATCATGGATCATTCTTTTCAAAATTGTTTTCTAAAGTGAATATGATTGGACATTTTTTAGTTGAAGACCCTCATAGGTGAATTTAGGGTAAATAGACATGTAGGTACCGCAAGAGCGGGGTAGGGCGATGGCTTAGTGCGTCTTCCCTACACGTAACCAACCTCCGAATCTAGAATCACTGTTTTCAAAGACCAAAATAGAGTTATTTTTCTAAAAGGGGCTTAAATGTTTTCCGAAGGTTGCCAAATAACCTATTTTCTTAAAAACCCTCTCTTAGGGAGATATTTTAAAATTATTTTCGAAAACCCTAAGTGTAGTCTTTGGATTGTGCTTAGTTTTTAGGTGACCTAACTCACCTTAATCAAGTTAGGTGGCGGATGAGTTCTAACGAGAGAGTACAGTGTTCTTCCCGCTTGTGTGTGTATTCCTCGAGTGCGAAAAATCTGGGCACGACAAATCTAAACTCTGATTCATTTGACACTTGAAAAATAACTTCCTTCTTAAAACAGTCAATGGAAGCATGATAAGATGATAGCCAATCCATACCCAATATCATATCAAAATCATGGATTGCTAAAGGAATCAAATCCACATTCAACTCTTTCTCCCCAATGTTTAACACACAGTCTTTATACACCACTTCCACTAACACCACATCCCCCACAGGTGTAGAAACAAGTAAATGTTGTGCCATAGATGTATGTGGTCTATGTAGATATTCACTAAATGCAATGGAAACAAAAGAGTGGGTAGATCCAGGATCTAACAGTACATAAGCTTCCTTATCAGCCACAGATATCATACCTGTCACTACCGTAGGTGTTGTCACACCCCCAACCCAATTAGACATTAATTATGTCACATTAAGCGAGGCGTGATCGCACAGGTCACTATACCTGCGAACGACACCTCAACGCATACTTGAAAATAAAATAATGCAGCGGAATATAATAGATAAACAATGCAATGAGAAAAATATAATAAACTCTCCAAGATACATCAAAGGAAACCATAAATCATAGATACAGTACCACTAGAAAATAATTAACATCCTTTCAAAATTCTCTACCATTGTACCAAGTTAAAACATACACCAAGACCCAACGTCTCATATAAAACACAACCATGAAACTGAAAGTAAGACAATGGAACTCTCCTAAGCCCTAAGACTCGACATCCTGAGATAGACATGATTGCCACCACAGCAAAGACCAAGACTGCAGTGAACCAAACTGTCATCTCCAAGTTACTTGTCAAATCAGTCTGTGTGGGTGTGAACTAATTGTCAACGTGCTCACAATAGATAATCAAATTCATAAAGAATGATACTAAGCACCCAAATGCACACAGGTAGAAATGATTAATATATATGTCTCATGAATGTCTCAATACAATGCATGTTTCACCCACATGTGCGTGCAATTTTAGATAACGTTGGCCCAATATATCGATGACGCGTTATCAAGAAATGCCTACCGCGGCACTCCTAGGCTAGTCCACCGTGACTAAGCCTTGGTTAACCCACTGTGATTAACTCTCTTCAGTGCAATGCAAGGTATACAATATGAATGGTATGCAATACCACCATAAAAATAGAATCATCAATGTCTCCACAAACCTTCTCATATATATACATACCACTTTTACCTCATATATGAACACCTTCAACATCTTATATGAATTCACCACCACCATATATATAGAAAACATTTAATTCATTTAATATTCCACAATTCCACAATTAACACCAAGATAAATAATAATACAAACAATATATTCACTTCTATATGAATAAGATTATCTTATGATCCCACTTGCCACCGCACCCACACTACGCCAAAAATCACTTCTTGGTTGACGTTGAAGGATCTTGCTCTCCGTTAGTTCCTAACACCACAAACGTATTAGTTCAACAATAATCGTCAATATAATACATACACTCCAAACAAGTTATTTCATTGAAATTATGCATTAGCACTACCATATGCTAATCTCAATTAACCTCCCAATATAAAGCTAGAGCTGAAAAATACCAAAATATACTAAGTCTTTCAATCTGCCAAAACTGACACAGGCTTGATAATCTGGACATAATTTCGTGAGCTTATATCCAAAAATTCTAAAACCTTAGAAATACAAAATAGGAATATCAAAGAGTATCCAGACCAAATTTTACATTTTTTTAACATACCTACGTATTTATTTGCTATTTTTTAAAACAGGGTAGTGCTGTAGAAACTCGAATTCAGCAGCAGATGCTCTGTCTTTGATAAATTAGTAACATAGGTAAAAAACATCTAAATGGCTTGAAATTTTGCACAGAGTATCATCACCCTTGCTTCTAGATACAGTAAACATTTCATAATTTTTGAGCTACTCTAACTTGGTCGAATGCTCTATCAAACCAAAGATTATAGATTTGGGCAGATCTGGGCATCAGACTTCTACAGTGGCGGCTTAATTTTGAAAAATCACCATAATTCAAATATAAAACATTTTGGGCTGAAATCAAAGCCCAAATTTTCCTAAGATCTCAAAGTTTACCTGTACAAAAATTTAGCTATAAATCAAATTTTTAAAGAGGCCAAACAACCTCCGAAAGTGGCAGTTTTTGTAGATTTTTGCAGCAGAAATCTTTCCACTTTGGACAGAAGTTGCTCTCTCAATTCTTAACTAAATTAGATGAATTTTGTATCTAAATCAAGTAATTTTCCAAGATCTTTCTACCTATAGCCTAATCTATAGCAAGGGAAGAAGTCTTATACCCAAAATTAGCTTCTTCTTGCGCTGGCAGCAGCACCTTCTACTCTCTTTCTATTTCTCTCTCTATATCTCCCTCCTTCTATCTCCATCTTGTCGTGCTTAGATTTTTTGCACTTGAGAAATACACATACAAGTGGAAAAAATGTTGTACTCTCTCGTTAGAACTCACCCTCCTAGAAGAATGAGTGTGACTAGGTTTGAATTTAAAGATTGGTTTGAATGAAGGGCTTTTAGAAAAGATTTAGAGTCGCCACCTAACTTGATTAAGGTGAGTTAGGTCACCTAAAAACTAAGAATAATCTGAAGACTACACTTAGAGTTTTTGAAAAAGGATTTCGAAAATATCTTTTCAAAAGAGGGTTTTTAAGAAAAACAGGTTGTTTGGCAACCTTTGGAAAACATTTAGCCCTTTTTAAAAAATAACTCCGTTTTTGGTCTTTGAAATCAGTGATCCTAGGTTCGGAGGTTGGTTACGTGTAGGAAAGACGCACTAAGTCATCACCTTATCCCGTCCTTTCGGTACCTACATGTCAATCTACCCTAGATTCACCTATGGAAGTCTTTAATTAACACATGTTCAATCCAATCCATTCTATAAAACAATGTTTTAAAAAAAACATGATGCATGATATGCAAGTGCAACAAAAGAAAGTTGGAAAATAGATTTGGAAAGAGATTTGAAAAGAAGAATTTGATTTGATTTTAGAAGAGATTTGAAAAGATAGAATTGAAATTGGAAAGTTTGAGAAATTAGAAATAGAAATTTGGAAATAAAAATTTGAAATTGGAAGTTTGAAAATAGATTAGAGATTTGAAAAGATTGTAGAATTTGAGATTTGGAAAATGTGGAGATAGAGACTTGAAAAATGTGATGACCGCACCCATGAGGGTTGCCAACGTATCCTTTTGGAGGAATCAGGTCAGTCGTAGTTCGAACAAGAGTCTGATTGAGAATAGAAAATATGATTGGAATAAAGAGATTGAATTGGAAATTGGATTGGAAGATTAAGAGATTGAACTTTGATTGGAAGATTTGAAAAGATTTGATTTTGAAAGACTTGGTTTTAGGAAACCTAGACTTAGGAACTTAGAAAAGAAGGACTGGACTTGACTTGGAAAGATTTTGCAAAAAGAATTGACTTGAATATTGGACTTGGAAGATTAGGAAAGCTTGGATATAGGAAGGGTTCGAATTTGGAAAGTTTCATTTTAGGAAAGTTTTCGAATTAGGAAAGTTTCAACTTAGGATAGTTTTGAAATTGGAAAGTTTCATTTTAAAAAAGGTTTTGAAATACGAAAGTGTTGAATTTAGAAATGTTTTGAATTAGGAAAAGTTTAGATTAAGAAACGTTTAGAATTTGGAAAGTTTAGAATTTTAGAAAGATTTTAAATTAGGAAAGAATTAAAAAATGATTGAATTAAGAAAGTTTCAACTTAAGAAAGTTTTGAATTAAGAAAGATTTAAAATTTAGAGAGTTTAAGATTTGGAAAGATTTGAAGTTTAGGAAAGTTTAGAGCTTAGAAAGTTTTTAGAGTTTTAGTTTTAGAAAATCTTGAGATTAGGAAAGGTTGAGTTTAGGAAAGATTTGAAAACTTAGATTTGAAAAGTTAAGATTTAAAAAGGGGTAGAATTATGAAAGATTTTAGAAATTTAGGAAAGATTTTTATGTTCAAGTTTTAGAAACTTAAGATTTAGGAAAGTAGAAGATTAGGAAGGATTTAGATTAGGAAAGAATTGGATTAGGAAGGGATTGGATTTTGTTTTTTAAAAAGGGAAGATTTGATTTTGTTTCCAAAAACGGATGATAGGATTTAGTTTCCTAAACGGGAAGATTCGATTTGACAAAGATTTGGAAAGGGGAAGTTTTAGAAACCCTAGACTTGGAAGGCTATAGTTTTGACGTAGAAAAGAGGTTTTGGAAATATAGACAGTTTTGGTATAGAAAACAAGATGTTTTGGAAACTTAGGTTTTAAGGCAAGTTTGAAAACCATCTTTTTGGAAAGAAAATTAGGGTTTCCTAATTGTGGGTTCTAGGACTTGACTTCGGTACTAAGAAAAAGGATTTTTTAGAAAGTGTGTTTTTTAAGAAACAAGTTTTTGGAAGGAAATCCTAGAGAGGAGTTTCTAAAGTGAAGATTTCAGGAAGAGAGTTTTTAGAAAGATTTTTGGTAGAAGATTGTTGGAGAAAGTTTTTGGAAAGATTTTTAGGGAGCGTTTTTTAGAAAGTGGATTTTGAGGAGAGTATTTTGGAAAGGAGTTGAAAAGGGGGAGTTTTGAAAAATTGATTTTTGGAGGGAGTTTTTGAAAACAACTTTGGAAAGGAGAGTTTTAGGAAAGTATGTTGAAAAAGAGATTTTTAGGAAAAGAGACTTTTGAAAAGAAAGTTTTTAAAAGATATAAAAAATGTCGCACTTTCCTAAAGGGATTCTAACCGTAAGAAGGCTAGAACCACTTTAGGAAAGTAGTTTTGCAAACAACAAGATTTAAAAATATGGACCATAAAAGTCACTTTAAATGTAACACTTTCCTAAAGCAATCCTAGCCATTGAAAGGCTAGAATCACCCTAGGATTGTGATTTTAAAAACATGTTTTGAAAAAGAAGATTTTGATGCAATTTTGAAAACAAGTTTAATGTAAACTTTGAAAACGAGTTTGAAAATAATTTTTTGGAAGATGCAAGATCATGATATGCACAATGCAAGTTTAAGGTCGTGAATATACAAGGTTAAGGCTTCACCACATAATCAAGGGGGCCGAACCCACGTGGTCTCCGGTTAGCCTAAAGGAAAGCCCCCAACACGGTGACCCTCCGATAGTCTAATCCTACACATGGACTGGGAGTCCCCTTGTTTCAAGTATGCAAAGAAAGGGGGGAAAGAGATGGGGGATTAAAATAGAGAAAACTCAAGTGGGTTAGGAGAGAGAAGAGAGAGGGGGGAAGTGCAGAAACGTAAAACAAAAACCTACCTTGTGTCTTGTTTAGTTTTCCGCCTTGCTTGTCTTCGATCTTCATCTTGATCTTCGTCTACAATCCTCAAGAGTTGTCTTCAATCTTCAAACTTCAAATTGCAGCTCTTCAAGTCTTCAAAGGAGGGTTGGAGGCTAGTGTATAAGTGTATGGGGGGGTGTATGAGTGTATAGAAGGCTAGGGTTTGGAAAACCTAAGGGAGCTAGGGTTTAAGGAGTGTTCGAGCTCTGTATATCGAAATATAGGATTTTTAGATTGAGTTTACGGACCCTTTTCTCACAAGAAGAGGCTCTGTATTTATAGAGAGAAATGCACTGGCGCCTGTTGCAGTGGCGTTAGGCCAAAAATTACACTGGCGCCACTAGGAGTGGTGCCAGGCCATTTTTTGGCTTGGCGCCACTAGTAGTGGCGCCAGCCATTTAGAAAATATTTAAGGTCGGCAAGCAACGTATCTTTGACTAGATTTGGGCACCTGTACTAGTGACTACCATGCAATTTTTAGCTTGGCTTCACTAGGAGTGACTCCGGAAAGTCTGGGAATGATTTGAAGAGGCCAGGATTGACTCGGAAGGCCAAAAAAGAGCAGGAACACCTAGAATAGTGTCCCGGAGGTATTTGGCTTGAAAAGTGAGGATAAGATGTGTCAAAAGGGTTGACCAAGCCTTTAGGGGCAAAACGGTCAATCGGAACGGGAAGCTGCCAGGACGAACTCGGACTATCCCGGAAGAAGACTTGAGACTTGGAAACATTATTCAGAATGTTCCCAAAGGTTTCCGTTTTGATTCCCAGAGCCGGTGTGGTCGAAAAAGGAAACCGGCCCACCAAGGGCAAAACGGTCATTTTGTACCAGGTTTGCCGGAACTGACTTGGAATGATCCGAAAGGACAAAGAAAGGTTGAGAGTACTATATGTGTGATGTGTAAAAGTGACCGGTGGGCTAAATTGGATTTTAGAAATCGGGTTAGAGTTTGAATATATGTGATGTGTAAAAGCGAGCCCAGTCAGATCAGAGATTACCGAGCGGACAAAAATGGGGTGCTTACATATCTCTATCTTTCTTTCTTTTTTTTTTCTTCCTCCGTCTCTTTCTCTCTTTCTTTCTATCACTCTCTCTTTTCTTTTTCTTTCTTTTTTTTTTTTTTTTTTTACACTATCTCTTTCAACTAGTTAGGTAAAAGCCTTAGGTGTCACCCATTCTTTCCCCCATCAATTCTCATTCACTAAGTGACTTACACCTAGGTGTCAACTATTATTGGTAAGGTAATTTAAGTCAACTAATTACTTAAGGTCATTAATTTTTTTTACATAAATGTTACTTTACATACCTCTTAAATATGCAATATATGTAAGTTACGTAATTAAGGGTTTCACAGGTGTAGCTTGAGCATCCCGCTGGGTCATAGCATATATTCGTGCTTGAGTCCATGGTTCAGAAGTAGTCCCGAGTCCACGTTGTGCACTCCCAATCATCTCTCTTCTACCACCAGCCATACTACCCACAGAGGAGGATGCCACAGAGCCTTGAGTACAATGTTTTGCTATGTGACCCTTCTGTCCACATTGATAGCATTTATCACTCCAAGGCATTGGACAATGTCTAATAATATGGCCATCTGCTCCACACCTATAACAAGTAACTCCTCTCATTCTGCCACCAGAAGTTCCCGAACTTGAAGGTCTCACCGAAGGTCTCCAAAAGCCACGACCCCTTGGACTTCCAGATCTAGGACTCCCTGTTCTTTGACTTGACTGTAATATTCCCTGTCCACCATATCTTGCAGATTCTGATAATTTCTGACCTGATGTTCTAGCCCCTACATCAAACTTTCCCTTTTTAAGTTGTTCTCTTCTACCCGACAATTCTTTTACATCTTGCTCCACAATTTTTGCTTTAGTCACCAAGTCAGCATACCTTACTATCTCAAGAGCTGAAATTCGAGATCGTACACTTAACTCTAACCCCTGTTGGAATCTCCTGCATTTAGCATCTTCAGTGCGTACTAAGTCAAGTGTGTCGCACCCAGATTTTTTGCACTCGAGGAATACTCACCCAAGCGGGAAAAATATTGTACTCTCTCGTTAGAACTCACCCTCCTAAAAGAATGAGTGCGACTAGGTTTGAATTGAAAATTGATTTGAATAAAGGGCTTTTGAAAAAGATTCGGAGTCGCCACCTAACTTAATTAAGGTGAGTTAGGTCACTTAAAAACTAAGAATAATCCGAAGACTACACTTAGGGTTTTTGAAAAACAATTTTGAAAATATCTCCTCAAGAGAGGGTTTTTTAGGAAAACAGGTTGTTTGGCAACCTTTAGAAAACATTTAGCCCTTTTTAGAAAAATAACTCCTTTTTGGTCTTTGAAAACAGTGATCTAGTTTCGGAGGTTGGTTACGTGTAGGGAAGACGCACTAAGCTATCACCCTACCCCGCCTTTTCGGTACCTACATGTCAATTTACCCTAGATTCACCTATGAGAGTCTTTAATTAACCCATGTCCAATCCTATTCACTTTAGAAAAACAATGTTTATAAACTAACATGATGCATGATATGCAAATGCAATAGAAAAGAATTGAAAAATAGATTTAGAAAGAGATTGATTTGATTTGAAAATAGATTTGAAGAGATGGAATTGAAATTGGAAAGTTTGAAAATTTGGAAATAGAAATTTGAAATTGGAATTTGAAAATTGATTGGAATTTGAGATTTGAAAAGATTTTGAAAACCGCACCCATGAGGGTGGAATTGAAAGTTTGAAAAGTATTGTGACCGCACCTATGGAGGTTGCCTACGTATCCCTTTGGGGGAATCAGGTCAGTCGTAGTTCAGACTGGAGTCCGCTTGAAAATAGAAGAGTGGATTTGAAGAAGGAACTTGAATTGGACATTGAATTTGATTTGAAATTAGAAAATGAGATTTGAAATTGGAATGGAGAGGATTGGACTTGCTTTGGAAAGATTGATTTTGGAAAGACTTGGTTTTGGGAAGAAGTAGGTTTAGGAAACCTAGACTTAGGAAAGGTAGGAGACCTAGGAAAGACTTGAGATTAAGAAAGATTGGATTGGAATGTTAGATTTGGAAGATTTTGAAAGATTTGGAAACTTGAAATTTAGGAAAAATTTAGATTAGGAAAGTTTCGAATTAGGAAAGTGTCATTTTTGGAAAGTTTGAAATTAGGAAAGTTTTGAATTTAGGAAAGTTTTAGATTTAGGAAAGTTTTGAAAATTGGAAAGTTTTGAATTTAGAAAGTTTTGAAATAGGGAAGTTTTGAAAGCAGGAAAGTTTTCAATTTAGGAAATGTTTGAATTAAGAAAGTTTCAACTTAAGAAAGTCTTAAATTAAGAAAGTTTTGAGTTTAGAAAAGTCTTAGATTTGGAAAGATTTGAAGTTTAAGAGAGTTTAGAATTTAGAAAGTTTTAGGTTTAGAAAGATTCAACTTAAGAAAGTTTCAAATTTAGAAAGTTTTGAATTTAGGAAGCTTAGAATTTTAGAAAGATTTGAAATTTGGAAAGTTTAGGATTTAGAAAGTTTTAGAGTTTAGAAAGATTTAAGATTTTAGAAAATTTGAGAGTTTTAGAAAATCTTGAAAATTAAGAAAGGTTTGAATTTAGGAAAGGTTTAAAAGCTTGAATTTAGAAAGTTAAGATTTGGAAAGGGGGTTGAATTAGGAAAGATTTGAAATTTGAAAGTTGTTTTAAAATTTAGGAAAAATTTTTATGTTCAAGTTTAGGAAACTTAAGATTTAGGAAGGATTTGAATTAGGAAATATTTGGATTTGGAAGGGGCTGGATTTGGTTTCTAAAAGAAAAGATTTGATTTTGTTTCCAAAAACGGAAGACAGGATCTAGTTTCCTAAACGGGGAGATTTGATTTGGTTTCCTAAAGGGAAGATAGAATTTGGCATGGATTTGGAAAAGGAGATTCTAGAAACCCTAATTTTGAAAAATTGTAGTTTTGACGTAAAAAGGGGCTTTGAAAACATGTATAGTTTGGATGTGAAAACTAGAGGTTTTGGAAACCTAGGTTTGGGGCAAAGTTTGAAAATCATGTTTTTGGAAAGAAAATTAGGGTTTCCTAATCGTGGGCTCTAAGGAAAGAGGATTTTTGGAAAGTGCGTTTTTAGAAACGAAGGTTTTCTAGAAGGGAATCCTAGGGAGGAGTTTTTGGAAAGTGAATTTGGAGAAGGAGTTTTTGGAAAAAGGTTTTAGGGAAGAGGGAGTTTTGGAAAGTGTGTTTTTAGAAACGTGTTTTTTGGAAAGAAGATCCTAGAGGAGAGTTTCTAGAAGAAAAATTTTGGGAAAAGAGTTTTTAGAAAGAATTTTGGAGAGAGTTCTTAGGAAGGTGAATCTAGGGAGTATTTTTAGAGGGTGAATTTTGAGGAAAGAGTTTTGAAAAAAATAGATCTTGGAAGGGAGTTTTTGAAAAACAATTTTGAAGAGGGGAGTTTTAGGAAAGTATGTTGAAAAAGAGATTTTTAGGAAGAGATTTTTAAAGAGAGGGAGAGTTTAGAAAGATTAAAAAAACATCTCACTTTCCTAAAGCAATCCTAGCCATAAGAGGACTAGAACCACTTTAGGAAAGTGGTTTTGAAAACAAGGTTTGAAAATATAGACCAAAAGGTCACTTTTAATATAACACTTTTCTAAGCAACCCTAGCCATGGAAAGGCTAGAATCACCCTAGAATTGTGGTTTTGAAAACAAGTTTTTGAAAAAGAGAATTTGATGCAAATTTCGAAAACAAGTTTGAAAACGAGTTTGAAAACAAATTTTGGAAGATGCAAGACTATGATATGCACAATGCAATTTGGGGGTCGTGAACATACAAGGCTAAGGCTTCGCCACATAATCAAGGGGGTCGGACCCACGTGGTCTTTGGTTAGACTAGAAGAAAGCCCCCGACACGGTGACTCTCCAATAGTCCAATCCTACACATGGACCGGGAATCCCCTTGTTTCAAGCATGCAAAGAAAGGGGGGGAAAGAGATGGAGGATTAAAATAGAGAAAACCCAAGTGGGTTGGAGAGAAAAGAGAGAGGGGGGAAGTGCAGAAAATTAAAGAGAAAACCTACCTTGTTTCTTGTTTATTTTGCGCGCCGTGCAGTCTTCGGTCTTCGGTCTTCGGTCTTGATCTTCACCTTCAATCTTCAAGGGTTGTCCTCAAGCTTTGGATGGTAGCTCTTCAAATCTTCGAAGGGTGGTTGAAGGCTAGTGTATGAGTGTATGGGGGAGTGTATGAGTGTATAGGAGGCTAGGGTTTGTGTATAGTGGCTAGGGTTTGGGAAAACCTAGGGAGGCTAGGGTTTTGAAGGTGCTCGAGCTCTGTATATCAAAGTATAGGATTTTTAGGTTAAGTTTGCAGACCCTTTTCACGTTGAACGAGGCTCTGTATTTATAGAGGGAGGACAAGCCTGGCGCCTGTTGCAGTGGCGCCAGGGCAAAATTTATACTGGCGCCACTAGGAGTGGCGCCAGGCCATTTTTTGGCTTGGCGCCACTACTAGTGGCGCCAGCCAATTAGGAAAGATTTAAGGTCGGCAAGCAACGTATCTTTGACTAGATTTGGGCGCTTGTACTAGTGACTACCATGTAAACTTTAGCCTGACTTCACTAGGAGTGACTCTGGAAAGTCCGGGAATGATTTGAAGGAGCTGAGAATGACCCAGAAGGCCGAAATGGAGCAGGAACACTTAAAATAGTGTCCTGGAGGTATTTGACTTGAAAAGTGAGGATTGGATGTGTCGGAAAGGTTGACCGAGCCTTTAGGGGCAAAACGATCAACCGAACCGGAAAACTGTCGGGACAGACTCAAACTATCCTGGAAGAAAACTTGGGATCTGGAAACATTATTTAGAATGTTCCCAGAGGTTGCCGGTTTGATTCCCAAGGCCGGAGTGGTCGGAAATGGAGACCGGCCCACCAGGGGCAAAACGGTCATTTTGTACCGGGTTCGCCGGAACTGACTCGGAATGATTCGGAAAGGTAAAGGAATGTTGAGAATACTATAAAAAGTGTTCTTGGGACATTACCGGTTTGATACCCAGAGCCGGTGTGGTTGAAGAAGGAGACCGGCCCTCTAGGGGCAAAACGGTCATTTTGCACCGGGTTGGCCGGAACTAACTCGGAATGATCTGGAAAGGTAAAGGAAGGTTGAGAACACTATAAAAAATATTCTCGGGACATTACCGGTTTGATACCCAGAGCCAGTGTGGTTCCCGGGGCGTTCGGATGCCTAGGGGCAAAATGGTCATCTTGACCAAAAAGTCTCGAAAAAGGTCCTAAGGGTAGTCTGGTCATTTTTCACCGAAGTGAGCTAACAAACATGGGTATTGACCTAGGTTTTGAGTGTTTCCGCCACTCTAACGGTGTGAGTATTTCCGTTACTCGGACGGGGTTGATGATTTGGGAGTATTTCCGCTACTCGGACGGGGTTGAGTATTTCCGCTACTCTAACGGGTCTTGTGAGTATTTCCGCTACTCTAACGGGTCTGTGAGTATTTTCGCTACTCTAACAGTTCTGTGAGTATTTTTGCTACTCTAACGGTTCTGTGAGTACTTCCGCTACTCTAACGGTTCTGTGAGTATTTCCGCTACTCTAACTCTGAGTATTTCCGCTACTCTAACGATTGTGTGAGTATTTCCGCTACTACGTCTCGAGGAATAAACGGTCTCTGTGAGATTAGGGGTTTCCGCTACTGTATTGGAACGGTCTCGAGGAATAAACTGTGTGTGAGTATTAGTTTTGCTACTCGGACCGTGCCTCGGGTTTTGAATAAACTGTCTCGAGAGAGGGATTGGAAAGGGTTTACCGACTCCGAAGAGACGTGCTTGGGTTTTGAGTGTTTCCGCCACTCTAACGGTGTGAGTGTTTCCACCACTCTGACGGTTTTGTGAGTGCTTCCGCCACTCTGACGGTTTTGTGAGTGCTTCCGCCACTCTGACGGTTTTGTGAGTAGTTTTGCTACTCGGACCGTCTCGAGGAATAAACTGTCTCGTGAGAGGGATTGGAATTGGAATAAGAAAGGACAATGCCCCTAAGGGCATTTTGGTCATTTTGCCTCTGTTTGGGCCTGACAGGCCCGCGAAGCGATGGAAAGACGAAATTTGGACTAGAGGATTGGTTTCGATTGGAATATGTCCATAATGACTTGAAAACAAGTCTGGACGGAGTGTAGACTGTCGAGCGGTCAAAAATGGGGTGCTTACAAAGTGCAAATAGTGATAAAGTTGTAAATTGTTCTTCATACTCAGACACAGTCATCTTCCCCTGTTTCAGAGAGATAAACTCCTGCTTCTTCTGATATTTGTAAATTAGTGAAAAGTACTGCACATTAAATACCTTTATAAATTGCTGCCATGCAATTGGTACTCCACTACCCTGGGAACCCATCATTCGTCTCATTGCCTCCCACCAATTTCGAGCTTCACCTTTCAACATAAATGTAGCCAACATCAGTTTTTGTTCATCTACCACAGCCATTACCTCAAAGATTGTCTTTGATTTCTTCAACCACTCCTCTGCCACCAATGGATCAATTGCCCCGGTGAACTCTAGAGGATTCAGTTTCATAAATTGTTTGTGCAATGTACTAGTCCTCTACGTTGGTCTTATGGACTGATATTCAATGTATTGAGCTAAAACATTTACCACTCTATCGGTTCCATCTAGTGGATTCTGAACACCCTCTCCCCGTCGTCTTTGCCCCTGAACTGGAGCTGACGATGCTTCTTTCTCGGCTCTCCTTGGTGAATCTCCTTGAGCCATTCTCACTGCATCAATTCAAGATTAGTACGCAATACATATATGACTCACATAAGCCTACTAATTCGAACTGACATAAACAACACCCTACAGTCCACTACAACTCTAGAGACCAACTCCATAACATAGTCTTAGTTGTAAACCTTGGCTCAAACAACTTGACAAAAGAACTTTGGTATTAAACCTCAGCTCTGATACCAATCTGTCACGCCCGCTCCTAATCAAATGTCATTAACGCTGTCATAGGATGAACGTGATCGTACAGGTCACCTACCTATAAGCGAAACCTCAACATAATCCCAAAGATAGAAATCTTATAGGAATACATAACATCATATTAAATAAACGCAACCCATCTTATAATCTTCCAAAATACATGATTAAGAGAACTCTTAATCCACACCTATGAATATTTACAATACCATAAAATAAACAAAACTCTAACAAGACTTTAATACAATGTGCAACAATGTACATGACTAATAACTCAACTAAAGAGCTTCTTGAAGCTCTCCAACTGAACACCAACAGTGGACGAGACATCTCCCATTTTTCTACAAAACAATCTGTGTGGGTATGAGCTATATATCAATGTGCTCACAAGATAATCAAACTCATAAAGAAGGAATGATAAACATCCATTGAATTAATCATCAATAGATAATACACCATCAACAATAAACAAAATCCCTTTTTGTCGCGCCCAGATTTTTCGCACTCGAGGAATACTCACACAAGTGGGAAAAATGTTGTACTCTCTCGTTAGAAGTCACCCTCCTAGAAGAATGAGTGCGACTAGGTTTGAATTAAAAAATTGGTTTGAATAAAGGGCTTTTGAAAAATATTTGGAGTCGCCACCTAACTTGATTAAGGTGAGTTAGGTCACCTAAAAACTAAGGATAATCCGAAGACTACACTTAGGGTTTTTGAAAAAAGATTTTGGAAAACATCCTCAAGAGAGGGTTTTTTTAAAAAAACAGGTTGTTTGGCAACCTTTGAAAAATATTTAGCCCTTTTGAGAAAAATAACTCCTTTTTGGTCTTTGAAATCAGTGATCCTAGGTTCGGAGGTTGGTTACGTGTAGGGAAGATGCACTAAGCTATCACCCTACCCTGCCCTTTCGATACCTACATGTCAATCTACCCTAGATTCACCTATGAGAGTCTTTAATTAACATATGTTCAACTTTATTCACTTTAGGAAAACAATGTTTGAAAACTAACATGATGCATGATATGCAAGTGCAAAATAAGAGAAAATTGAAAAATAGATTTGGAAATAAAGTTGAAAAGAATTTGATTTGAAAATAGATTTGAAGAGATAGAATTTGAAATTGGAAAGTTTGAAATTTTGAAAATAGAAATTTGAAAATAGAAAGTTTGAAAGTAGATGGGAATTTGAGATTTGAAAAGATTTTGAAAACCGCACCCATGAGGGTGGAATTGAAAGTTTAAAAAGTATTGTGACCGCACCTATGAAGGTTGCCTACGTATCCCTTTGGGGGAATCAGGTCAGTCGTAGTTCGGACCAGAGTCCGATTGAAAATAGAAGGTTTGATTTGAAAAGAGATTGAATTGAAAATTGAATTTGACTTTAAATTAGAAGAGGAGATTAAAAATTGAAATTGAGAAGATTGGATTTTGATTTGAAGAGATAGATTTTGGAAAGACCTGGTTTTAGGAAACCTAGACTTAGGAAAGATAGGAGACCTAGGAAAGACTTGAGATTAAGAAAGATTGGATTTAGGAAAGGTTTGAATTAGGAAAGACTCGATTTAGGAAAGCTTCGAATTTGGAAAGTTTCATTTTTGGAAAGTTCCGAGTGTGAATTAGGAAAGTTTTCGTTTAGGAAAGTTTCAACTTATGAAAGTTTTGAAATTAGAAAAGTTTTGAATTAAGAAAATTTCGAATTTAGAAATGTTTGAGAAAGGGAAGTTTTGATTTTGGAAAGTTTTGAAAACAAGGAAGTTTTGAAAATAAGAAAGTTTTATTTTAGGAAAGGTTTGAAAAAGAAAAGTTTTCAGTTTGGGAAATGTTTAAATTAAGAAAGTCTTAAATTAAGAAAGCTTTGAGTTTAGAAAAGTCTTAGATTTGGAAAGATGTTGAAGTTTTGGAAAGTTTAGAGTTTAGAAAGATTTGGGTTTAGAAAGATTTAACTTAAGAAAGTTTTGAATTTAGGAAGCTTAGAATTTTAGAAAGATTTGAAATTTAGAAAGTTTAGGATTTAGAAAGTTTTAGAGTTTGAATTTTAGAAAGTCTTGAAATTAGGAAAGGCTTGAATTTAGGAAAGATTTGGATTTGGAAAGGGGGTTAAATTAGGAAAGGGTTGAATTTTAGAATTTTAGGAAAGATTTTTATGTTCAAGTTTTTGGAAACTTAAGATTTAGAAAAGTGAAGAATTAGGAATGATTTGAATTAGGAAAGAGTTGGATTTTGTTTCCAAAAACGGAGGACGGGATCTAGTTTCCTAAACGGGAGATTGAATTTGGTTTCCTAAAGGGGAGATAGGATTTGGGAAGGATTTGGAAAAGGAGATTTTAGAAACCCTAGATTTGGAAAATTATAGTTTTGACATAGAAAATAGGTCTTGGAAACATGTATAGCTTTGATGTAGAAAACAAAAGATTTTGGAAACCTAGGTTTGGGGCAAAGTTTGAAAACCATGTTTTTGGGAAGAAAATTTAGGGTTTCCTAATTGTGGGTTCTAGGGCTTGGCTTGGGCTCTAAGGAAAAGAGATTTTAGAAAGTGCGTTTTTGGAAACGAAGGTTTTCTAGAAGGGAATCCTAGGGAGGAACTTTTGGAAAGTGAATTTGAAGAGGGAGTTTTTGGAAAAAGATTTTAAAGAGAAGGAGTTTTGAAAAGTGCGTTTTTAGAAACGTAGATTTTGGAAAGAAGATCCTAGAGGAGAGTTTCTAGAAGGAAAATTTTGGAAAAGAGAGTTTTTGGAAAGATTTTTAGGGAGCGTTTTTGGAAAGTGAATTTTTAAGAGAGAGAGTTTTGGAAAGGAGTTGAAAAAAAAAGGGTTTTGAAAAATAGATTTTGGAGGGGAGTTTTTGAAAACAATTTTGAAGAGGAGAGTTTTAGGAAAATATGTTGAAAAAGAGATTTTTAGGAAGAGATTTTTGAAAAGAGAGAGAGTTTTGGAAAGTATAAAAACATCTCACTTTCCTAAAGCGATTCTAGCCATAAAAGGATTAGAACCACTTTAAGAAAGTGGTTTTGAAAACAAGGTTTGAAAATATAGACCAAAAGGTCACTTTTAATATAACACTTTCCTAAAGCAACCCTAGCCATGGAAAAGCTAGAATCACCCTAGAATTGTGGTTTTGAAAACAAGTTTTTGAAAAAGAGATTTTAATGCAATTTTGAAAACAAGTTTGAAAACGTTTTGAAAAATAACTTTGAAAACGGTTTTTGGAAGATGCAAGACTATGATATGCACAATGCAATTTGGGGTCGTGAACATACAAGGTTAAGGCTTCACCACATAATCAAGGGGGCCGGACCCACGTGGCCTTTGGTTAGACTAGAGGAAAGCCCCCGACACGGTGACTCTCCAATAGCCCAATCCTATACATGGACTGGGAATCCCCTTGTTTCAAGCATGCAAAGAAAGGGGGGGAAAGAGATGGGGGATTAAAATAGAGAAAACCCAAGTGGGTTGGAGAGAGAAGAGAGAGGGGGAAATACAGAAAATTAAAGAGAAAGCCTACCGTATGTCTTCTTTATTTTGCGTGCCGTGCAGTCTTCGGTCTTCGGTCTCTGTCTTGATTTTCACCTTCAGTCTTCAAGGGTTGTCTTCAAGCTTTGGATTGCAGCTCTTCAAGTCTTCAAAGGATGGTTAAAGGCTAGTGTATGAGTGTATGGGGGAGTGTATAAGTGTATAGGAGGCTAGGGTTTGTGTATAATAGCTAGGGTTTGGGAAAACCTAGGGAGGCTAGGGTTTTTGGAGGTGCTCGAGCTCTGTATATCGAAATATAGGATTTTTAGGTTAAGTTTGCAGACCCTTTTCACGTTGAATGAGGCTCTGTATTTATAGAGGGAGGACAAACATGGCGCTTATTGCAGTGGCGCCAGGGCAAACTTTACACTGGCGCCACTAGGAGTGGCGCCAGGCCATTTCTTGGCTTGTAGTGGCGCCAGCCAATTAGGAAAGGTTTAAGGTCGGCAAGCAACGTATCTTTGAGTAGATTTGGGCGCCTTACTAGTGACTACCATGTAATTTTTAGCCTGGCTTCACTAGGAGTGACTCCGGAAAGTCCGGGAATGATTTGAAGGAGTCAGGAATGACCCGGAAGGCCGGAAAGGAGCAGGAACACTCAAAATAGTGTCCTGGAGATATATGACTTGAAAAATGAAGATAAGGTGGGTCGGAAAGGTTGACCGGGCCTTTAGGGGCAAAACGGTCAATCGGACCGGAAAACTGCCGGGACAGACTCGGACTGTCCTGAAAGAAGACTGGGGATCTGGAAACATTACTTAGAATGTTCCCAGAGGTTGCCGGTTTGACTTCCAGAGCCGGCGTGGTCGGAAAAGGAGACCGGCCCACCAGGGGCAAAATGGTCATTTTGCACCGGGTTGGCCAAAACTGACTCCGAATGATTCAGGAAGATAAGGAAAGGCTGAGAATACTACAAGAAGCATTCTCGAGAGGTTACCGGTTTGATACCCAGAGCCGGTGTGGTCGAAAAAGGAAACCAGCCCACCAGGGGCAAAACGGTCATTTTGTACCGGGTAGGCCGGACCTGACTCGGAATGATTCGGAAAGGTAAAGGAAGATCGAGAACACTATAAAAAGTATTCTCAGGAGGTTACCGGTTTGATACCCAGAGCCGGTGTGGTTCCCGGGGCATTCGGATGCTTAGGGGCAAAATGGTCATCTTGATCGGAAAGTCTCGGAAAAGGTCCTAAGGGTAGTCTGGTCATTTTTCACTGAAGTGAGCTAACAGACACGGGTGTTGACCTGGGTTTTGAGTGTTTCCGCCACTCTAACGGCGGTCGTCGTGACACAGGATTTGTTGCCAATTCGACCTATTCGTGAGTATCGACCTAACGTTTTTGTGAGTATTTCCGCTACTCTAACGGTTGAGTATTTCCGCTACTCGGACGGGGTTGATGTTTTGGGAGTATTTTCGCTACTCGGACGGGGTTGATGATTTGTGAGTATTTCCGCTACTCGGACGGCTTTGTGAGTATTTCCGCTACTTTAACGGCTTTGTGAGTATTTTCGCTACTCTAACGGTTCTGTGACTATTTCCGCTACTCTAACTGTTCTGTCAGTATTTCCGCTACTCTAACGGTTATGTGAGTAGTTTTGCTACTCGGACCTTCTCGAGGAATAAACTGTCTCGAGAGAGAGATTGGAAAGGGTTCTTACCGTCTCCCAAGAGATGTGCCTGGATTGGGACCGTCCCGAGGAATAAACTGTCTCAAGAGAGGGATTGGAAAGGGGTCTTACCGTCTCCGAAGAGACGTGCCTGGATTGTGAGTGTTTCCACCTCTCTAACGGTTTTGTAAGTAGTTTTGCTACTCGGACCGTCTCGAGGAATAAACTGTCTCGAGAGAGGGATCGGAAAGGGGTCTTACCGTCTCCGAAGAGACGTGCCTGGATTGTGAGTGTTTCCGCCACTCTAACGGTTTTGTGAGTAGTTTTGCTACTCGGACCATCTCGAGGAATAAACTATCTCGAGAGAGGGATTGGAAAGGGGTCTTACCGTCTCCGAAGAGACGTGCCTGGATTATGAGTGTTTCCGCCACTCTAACGGTTTTGTGAGTAGTTTTGCTACTCGGACCGTCTCGAGGAATAAACTGTCTCGAGAGAGGGATTGGAATTGGAATAAGAAAGGACAATGCCCCTAAGGGCATTTTGGTCATTTTGCCTCTATTTGGGCCTGACAGGCCCGCGAAGCGATGAAAAGACGGAATTTGGACCTAGAGAATTGGTTTCGATTGGAATATGCCAAAATGACTTGAAAACAAATCTGGACGGAGTGTAGGCTGCCGAGCGGTCAAAAATGGGGTGCTCACACTCTTATCGTGTAATGCATGATACACCACATATGTGCGTGCTATTTTGATAACATTGGCCCAATATATCGATGGCTTGTTATCAAGAATGTCCCACATTGACACCCTTTAGGTTAGCCCCACATCGGCTAAACCTTAGGTTAGTCCCACATCGACTAAACCTCCTCCGTGCAATGCAAAATATGCACACAAAATGTATTGTATGCAAATGTCATCGCATAATCCAACAATCACCACCATTGTAGACAATAAAACATTCAATGCATTATGAAACAGATCATTTTATATTCCTACCTAATACTTGTCTTATACACACTGTCGAGTCACTCCTTTGGTTGAACACGAGTGTTTTGATCCGCTTCTAAACATACCAAACACCACCATATCAAACTTGATGAAATAGATGTTATAATTCATAACCAATGCATGACTATAGTTTATACACCTTAAACATGTAATTTAGAACACCAATAATGCATTAAAACTCAATAGGTTGCTAAACCCTTCCCCAATGCAATGTAATGTCAACTTTAAACTACAATGTCTCATAAGATACAAGGAGTTAAAGTACCAAATTTATATCACTAGAAAGATATATGAATCTACTTTCCGACACTTCAAACAATGCATCAATTTGGTTTTCCAAGAGAAAGTTATGGTTATTTTACTAAAGAGTGTCAAATCTGTCAAAAAAAGTTCGTTGAGGTGAGAAGGTAGCGAGACTTACTGGATAAGTTCGCTGGGGCGAGAAGGTAGCGAGACTTACTGAATAAATAAGTTTGTTGGAGCGAGAAGCTAGCGAGAAAGTAGCGAGACTTACTGGTTAAGTTCGTTGGGGCGAGAAGCCAGCGAGACCTTGGCGAGATCTGCTGGACATGGCTTGAAATGGCTTCCTAACCCAAGGTTTCTCCACTCCAATCTACCACAACACTTCACATAAGCTCACCAAAGACTCCAAAATGCAATACCAAGCTAGAAGTAAGATTAAAGGCAACCAATAACATATTTATCAAGATGAATCAAGGCTTTCACCATGAAAGCCCTCACCCCCTTTTCTCCTCCATCACTTTAATTCTCACTTTCATGGCATGAATTGATATATTAACATACAGAATCAACAAATATGCAATGAAACAAACATAAATATAAGATCTCTCACCTTCAACAATGGAATCACAAGCTTCTCCTTCAAATTGCTCCTCTTCTCTTCTTTCGTCTTCTTTTTCTCTCTTTTCTCTCACTTTCTTTCTTGTCAAACAATTTTACTACACAAGCTCCTCTCTTCTCTCTCCTCCCCTTGTTTTGAAGACAATGATAGATACAAAATGTATCTATCATTCCACATGTCACATGTTCGCTCCAGAATAGTGCAATTTATATCCGCATGTATGCGGTTGTGGTGTAGTAATAATATCTCGGTAAGTCCAAAGTCGATCCACAAGGAACACAAGAAATAAACTTTATGAAAAGGTCTGCAATCAGGACAAAATAATAATGAACTCAAAATCAATTAAAATTGCAGGAAAGCTTCCAAAAAGAAAATAAAAATGAATGGTTGGAGATGATTGATCTAAATTATCAGACAATAAAATTAAACTAACTTTAAAGGATATATTCAAATATTATAAAAAGGTCTTGGCAGGGTTTGATCCAGTAATAGGCCTACAGGTAGGTTCTCAAGATAGTTTTGATTAACAGACTTCAAGATTCGATCACCCTTTTAGAGTCAATATTCAGTTATTTACGAGTGTTCATACCAAGGTTCCATTCATACTTGTCCCAGTTTATAAGCCTGTCTACAAAGTTTGTTTGAAGCCTAATCAAGAACAATAGATTTCTAAAGTACTCTTAATAGGAATATATATGCAATTGCAATCAATATCCTTATCAGAAATTCTAGGTGTATACGTACCCCTGCTTACAAATCAGTCTATACATACATGCTAGATATGATCAAGAATAGTGTTTTCGAAGTTATTTTTGGGCAAGAAAATGAATCTTGATCCAAGATCTTGAAACCATGAAAATAATTAACTATCTTGAATCTCTACCTGTAACCTAGTTAGGTTCTCAACCCTACCAAGAACGAATTTAGCTACTGAAAAACATGATAAAGAGTGCAAGAATGGAAATAATAATTAAAGAAATAAAATGCTGCGTTATAGAAATATAATCTGAAATTCACAATAAAAACAAGAAAGAAAATTAAAGATTAAGATGCTCCCTTGAAAGATGAAAAGATTCGTAACCTCCAAAGGATTGGATGATTCCTCCTTCCAAACCCTAGAAAAACCTTAGAATTCTTCTCCTCCTTCAGAACATAGAACTCCTAAACCTATTCTACTACCTACTAATCTATATCTAACTAAAAAGTGAATAAATCTATATATCCCGTCATCGGTTGTACGGAAAACTTCTACAGAGTGCTCAGATGGGCTGGGTCACTTCACGAAAGTTGTAGGTCTCGAAAAGTTATATAAAATCGAAATATTATGGGCCTGAATAGCCTTTCTGGTTCGCGAAATATGGACATCCAAAGTTCCAACTCTGCATGCTGCAGCAGTTTATACCACAGATTCAGCAGCTTGTACCTTGACAGCAACCTCTTGAAACCTATGATCATTTTACATTCGAAATCATTTCATTTAAGCTCAAAACCTACATAAAGCATTATAAACTCAATTAATATCAAAACATAACTAAAAAGACATATATACTCATAAACTAATACTACCAATGTACTAATTAAGGATTATAATTGCACTTTTGAAGCACAATCACACCCCCCAACTAGATTTTTGCTAGTCCCTAGCAAAATACTAAAACTAAAAACATAATCTTCACTTTCGTAGAAGTCACGAATGCATTTCGCATATGTATCAAGCCTTTAAACCCCTAAGTTACCCCTAGTGAACGAGTGATGTCTCGTAAGGCCTTGCAGTGATGATACCCACAAACATTAGTTCATTTCAAATAATCAGTGGTAGAAAGAACAATTAAGGCATATGAAAACTTACTCAAGGTAATTCTCAACTTAACTTCTAACATGAGTCATGCAAGGTTAAGACATGAAAGTTACAAGAAAGATGCGCATGTTAATGCACTAACAATGCAACATAACCCAAGTGTATCAATATCATGCACTAACATCCTTCACGCTTTGATTCAAATGCTCACTAGGCATACACTCACAAAAATATGAACACATGGGTCTCTTAATGGAAAGCTCGTCATAAGAGTAATTGTATAAATCATGCAGTAAGAGCAATCTAAAAACAAAAATTGCCAAAATGTAAGTGTATAGGACCGGACATCGCTTCATGAAAAAATATCCACCGTCAAAGTAATGATCAAGAAATTGACAAGGATACTTATACTTAAAAGAATTTTCAACTCATCTATACTTTGGATCAACTACAACCGTCTATATGAAAAAGAAAAATGTATAAAGAGAGAAAGAATAAACTACTCAAAACATTGATGCTCAAGGCATTCAATGATCACCAAAACCATGCTTTCAACTCCCATTTCATATGATAATGGTTCTCAATTTTTTTCATTTTTTTTCATTTTTTTTTCCTTTTTTTTCACGGTTTTTCCTATTTCTTTTCTTCTGTTTTTTCCTTTTTTTTTTCCCTTTTTTTTCATCACATCACCAATACATCATCCCCTTATTTTCAAGCTCTTCACTAGCACCAAAATCACGTCTCTTTGATGGGAAATATTTCAACAATGATTTGGCTCTATCAAGGATGATATATACAAGGCTCACGAGACAGAATATAGAAATTATGTGTCTAAGAAGAATAGAGTGACCTAAAGACATATCCGAAGTATATTAAGTTTGAAATTCAAGAGAGTATAAGTGTCAATATTCTCAATCACTACCAAACTTATGAATCAAAATCAAGTGTAATGAAACTATTGAAAGAATAGAAAATGAAAGAAGTATCATCGTGTAAATGTAAATCCACTCCAAAAAGAAGATAAATTGGCTCTAAAGTTCACAAGGTACAATCTCCACTATTTAAGGATGAAAAATGCACAAAATCCTCAACACAAAAAGTCATATAACACGACAATGCATCATAATGTAGTCTTTCCCATGTAATGCTTCCATGGCAAAAACTTACAATTCATCATCATAAGAAGTTAACTCGACAATTAAACTCAAGTTTAGTCTAATGAATGCCTCCAATCATTCTCAATTCCAAGATTGTATTGACATGAACATAAATATGGTTCTAAAAAGAAACATTTTCAACACTCCTAACATGAATAATACTAAGCAATAAAAACATAAATGAAAGTGTTGAAGATATTGACCATGACCGATGAACCATATGCTACTCAACTCTTACCAACTCAGTCCCGGTCTCCAAAGGTGAATCAATGTGAGCACACCTGTAACTGGTCAGCAAGGCATATCAAAGTATATTTTTTTCATTTTGTTGTTTTTTTTCTTTTTTTTTTTCTTTTTTTTTCAAAAGAAATAGAGTACCCAAATAGAATAGAAATAAAGCAAAACAAGGAAAAGAAAAAAAAAACAAAATATCCTTAAAGAAAATAAAATACTACTAACTATACAACTACTAAATCAAGTTTTTCTCAAGAACTCTAAGACAAACGGGTAGGACCATGCTCCGGAGCCTTCGAAGTCGAGGCCATCGAAGTGTGACTTTTCAGCGAATCCACCTCCGCCTTCAACTCAGAAATTTACCTTTGCAAGGATTCAACAGTTGCGAATGGAGTGGACATGGCAGGTTGTTGCTGTCGTGGAATCAAGGTGGGTAGGTCACTCTGCTGAGGCGCTCGGGTACTCAAAGCATCCAAATCGAATAATGGATGACCCGAATGTGCAATGGTGTCTGAAGGCAATGTAAGCACTCCAACCTGCTCCAAAAGTTGGGTAAGGAACAACCCATAGGGTAACTTGCCAAACGAATAGCGTGCTTCCATCATAACAGTCAGCATCATAGTAGGCAGATCAATCGTATACCCTTTACCGATAATGTACAGCCAAAAACACCTATAGTGATCTACTACAACACCCGAATCCACCTCGGGGAGAATATTTAAGAAAAGAATCAAATTCAATAACTGGTACTCCCTTTTTAAAGACGACACAGGTATGATGGAATGATGACCCATTAATGGTATTTTCTGTAGTTCAGCACAAAGCACATCAATGGGAGGTGAATTTCTTTCAAATAACTTAAAATCCGGCCTTGGAACCCGTGGCAAGGTTAGAAGTTCACAAATATCATTCGCTACAATAGTGATCACGTGCCCTCTTACTTTGGATTGAATGGAGAGTTCGGGCGTCTCAGACATGCTCGAATAGGCATAAAATTCTCGTACCATGTCAATGTTCACCTGGCCTTCTCTCCTTAACATCGGAAGCTAACCCCTCTGTATGAATGTAGATTTCAAAAACCTTTCAGCAAAATCTGAAAGTTGCACTCGACGTTCAATCAACACTTGCCGCCCCTGAAACGAATTTAGGTACATATCCCTCTCCCGAGAGTTAGCGAACTGTTTGGTTCCCTGTAGTGATTTATTCTTACTCCTTGTGAGTGACATGGTTATCAATATTGCTTTATTTGTCCTGTTCTTAAAAAAAACTTATAAAAATGAATAAACAGAATAAAGTAAATAGAAGGAACAACATAACATAAATTAAGATAAACAGAACTCCATTAACATAAATAAAAAATAAATAAACATAAATAGTTCTAACTAACATAGAGTTTTAGACCGCCACAACGTGATGCACAATCTAAACTTATAAACATAAACATGACATCCAAACAGAAAAGACATAAGAGTTTTAGATCAGTTATACAATAATCCAGAATACTCATGATCTAAACTCAAGTAAACACTATCCACTACATATCAATGGACGGATCCCACACCGAGTGGGATATCTCTCTCTGTAGCTCCTCAATAGCCTGGCTATGCCGCTTCTGCTCCTTGTCAATTCGATCAAACCGGCCATAGACCTCCATCTGAAAAGTCCCAAAGGCATTGGCTTGAGCCTCCAAAAGCTGGGTGTGGTGTTGCTATGTAAGTGCCTGCAACTCCAACATCTCTACTACCTTATCCAATGAAGACTGCCTAGCACGGCCACTTCCCTCAGCCGATGGTCCTCCTTCTCCCTCTTCATTATCATCCTCGGTCCTCTTCTTTTTGTGACTCCTATATTATGCTTCAGACTTGTGAATAGAAGTCATATTGATGGCACGCATGGAAGTTTTTCGTGAAAAAAATGAAGGTGGGTAGACTCCAGACTCAAGGATCAGGGAGGTAAGCATACACACAAATGGAATGCTGTCCCCTCGGGTGATATTGGTGGCGTCATGATAAAGCTGGAGGAACATATACCTCGGCAAGTCTATGGTCTTTTGGGTTCCAATGGCCCACATTAGCTAGGCTCGGGCTAGGCTGACCTGAGCATAACGGGCCTGGGGTAACAAACTATGGCATGAGAAAAGAAAAAGTGGAAGGTACCTTAGTTTTAAAAACTTTATTTCACATTGGGTCTTCCCCTCAACCCAGGAATGATCTTCTTCTAGAATTTCCTGTGCCATCTCAGTGAGGCTCGGGGTCCCAACCCTATGGCAAAACTCGGCGTTAGGCTCACGCCTAAGCCCATAATGACGACAAAAGGTGGCCGGGGTAATTACTATGTCTCTCCCTCTCACCCAAGTCACTACCCTCTCTTGACCCTCATTTTTATCTGCTTCTTGGATATTAGTCATAAGTTTCACACAAAGGGTCAAAATGTATTCCCCCCCTATAGTCAGCTAGGTCCTTCAAACCCCGTCTCTCAAATTCGGCTTCTAAAGCAAACCCACCCCTAAAATTTCACAGTTCTATGTTCCGTTCTACGGTTGCAGCTTTACTCGCCCAAGTTTTCCTAAAGTCCAAAAAGGCTTGACGACCGATGAAACTTTCTAGGTCATAGTCTGAAGAATAATCGGGTTCAAAGGGTTCTATGGCCAAAGATTTTTTCGAAGATTTTTTGCTTCCTTTCGGTGCCATCAACACAACTTCACAAAATAAATCGCAACAAACACCACTATACAATCATAATTATAGCAAAAATCTAACTTCTAACTAAGCATAAATATCAAAGAAAAAAATTTGAAAATGGATAGGAGAGGTTGCGTAGTTACCTTGGAAGACGAAAAGGCGCGAAATCGAAGGGTCATGACTCTTCAAACTGGCAAGACTTTGTCGCCTCGTCCGGACTCTCTCTCTCTCTCTAAAACAGGAATTTTGTGGTATGCGAATGAGACAAAACGGAGAAATCCAGAGATTTTATAAAAACGCAAGGGGGTCCGGACGGCCCCTCAGAGGGCATCCGGATGGGAGTCCAAAACGGTGCCGTTCGACTTAAATAGGGGCGTCTGGACGGGAAAATAAGAGTGTCCGGACGAGAATCATGCATCCAGACGGTCTACCAGGGGCGTCCGAACGGCTAGTGAGCTTGTCACAACCGACGTAAAAAATTTTCCAAGGTACGAAGGGCGTCCGGACGGGGTGTCCAGACTGCCAGTAGCCTTGCAACTCGAACTCAAAATTTCTTCTAAGTGTTGGGAGGCGTCCGAATGGCCCGTCCGAATGGCCAGTGGCATTGCACAAACCTGTTCGAAAATTTTTCTAAGGCACGAAAGCCGTCCAAACGGTCCCTCAGGGGTGTCCGGATGAGACAGGCGTCCGGAAGGCCAGTGCCTATGTTCTCCGACTACAAAAAAAAAAACTTGTGAAAATGAGTCTGGACGGGCTCTAAGGGTGTCCGGACGGCCAGTATTTTCAATATATATATATTTTTTTAAAGAAAAATAGTGTGCAATTCATCACGAGAATGATTTCTCCCCCTAACTTAGTTTGCACATTGCCCTCAATGGATGCAAGAGGAAAGAGAAGGACACAAACTTAGTGTTGAAAGACACACTAACCATTAGAAAGACAAAACTAAATAAAACAACACTACTATACATAATTACCCCTATGGATATTACTCTAATGGAAAGGATCTTCGAGACGTAATGTCTCTATTTCTGCCACAAAATTCTCAATATAATGTTTTAAACGATGACCATTGACTGTGAATTGATTATCATTTGTGGGGTTTCGAATTTCAATGGCCCCATTCTCGTGGACAGCCTTCACTATATAAGGTCCCGACCATTTACTACATAACTTTTCGAGAAACAAATATAACCGGGTGTTGTACAGAAGGACTTTTTGACCAATGTCAAAAGATTTTCAATAAATGTGTTGGTTGTGAAGAACTTTCATCTTTGCCTTAGAAATTCGTGCATTTTCATACGCTTCATTACGTATTTCGTCCAACTCTAAGAGTTGAAATTTTCGATGATGTCCAACGTCGTCGGGGTTTTCATTCATTTGCCTAATGGCCCAGTAAGCTTTGTGTTGAACCTCAACAGGTAAATGACAAGCTTTGCCATAAACGAGCCGATAGGGTGACATGCCTAACTATGTTTTGTATGTAGTTTGGTACGCCCAAAGTGCATCCACCAACCTTAAGGACCAATCCTTGCGGTTGGGGTTCACAGTTTTTTCTAAAATATGTTTTATTTCCCTATTGGCAAGTTCGACTTGGCCACTGGTTTGTGGGTGGTAGGGCGTTCCGACTTTGTGGAGCACTCCATATCTGCGCATAAGAACCCCAACGGGTCTATTACAAAAGTGAGTTCCACCATCACTTATAATAACACGCGGCATCCCAAATCTTGAAAAGATGTTTTCTTTTAGAAATTTAATCACCACTGAGTGATTATTTGTACAGAATGCTACTGCCTCTACCCACTTAGATACATAATCAGTACCTACCAAAATGTATAAATGTCCAAAAGAACTAGGAAACGGCCCCATAAAGTCGATACCCTAACAATCAAATATTTCTATGACAGTTATGGGATTCAAGGGCATCATATTTCTTCTAGTAAGAGTACCTAGTCTTTGACATCTATCACAAGTAGTAAAAAAAGTATGGACATCTTTAAATATAGTGGGCTAATAAAATCCACATTGGAGGATTTTGGCAATTGTTTTCTTGGTGGAGAAGTGCCCACCACAAGCATATGAGTGGCAAAAACTAATTATGGATTGGAATTCATTATCAGGTACACAAAGTCGAATCACCTGATCAGAGCAATACTTATACAGGTATGGGTCATCCCACATGAAAACTCTAACATTTTGAAAAAAAAATTTTTTATCATTGGATGACCATTGAGATGGAATCTTACCTGAAGCCAAGTAATTAGCTGTATCCGCAAACCAAGGGGTACTAGTATGAGTAACAAACTGGATGGAGAAAAGTTGTTCATCAGGAAAGGGTTCCGAAATGGGAGATTTGTCATGGTCTCGGCCATCAACAGGAAGGCGAGACAAGTGATCAGCTACCACGTTTTCGACCCCCTTTTTGTCTCAAATTTCTATATGAAACTCCTGAAGGAGTAGAATCCACCGAATTAGTTGTGGCTTAGCGTCTGGCTTAGTGAGCAAGTACTTAAATGTGGCATGATCATTATAAACTATGACGAGTGAGCTGACTAAGTAAGATATAAACTTATCAAGTGCAAAGACCACAGCAAGAAGCTCTTTCTCGGTGGTAGTGTAGTTCATTTGTGCATCATTTAAAGTTTTACTAGCATAATAGATGGCATATGGTTTCTTGTCCTTTCTCTGACCCAGTACCGCCGCTATAGCGAAGTCGCTCGCATCACACATGAGTTCGAAAGGTAGAGACCAATCGGGGGCTTGCATGATGGGTGCACTGGTCAAGAGCCCTTTTAGCTTGTCAAAAGCTTGTTGGTGAGGGGATGTCCATTTGAATGGAACATCTATGGATAACAAATGACACATAGGACGAGAAATAGCACTAAAACCTAGAATGAATCGCCAATAAAACCTGGCGTGCCCTAAAAATGAACGGACATCTTTAACATTTGTAAGGGGTGGAAGATTATGAATAAGTTCAATCTTAGCTTTGTCAACTTCTATCCCCTTATTTGAAATTATGTGTCCTAATACTATCCCTTGTGTCACCATAAAATGACACTTCTCCCAATTAAAGACCAAATTGATTTCCTTACATCTTTTCAAAACTTTTTCCAAATTTTCTAGGCATTAGTCACAGGTGTTCCCATAAACAGAAAAATCGTCCATAAAGACTTCCAAGATTCTTTCTACCATATCACTAAATAAGCTCATCATGCATCTTTAGAAAGTGGTCGGTGCATTGCACAGACCGAAAGGCATTCTTCTATAAGCATAAGTGCCAAATGGACAAGTAAAGGTAGTTTTATCTCGATCTTCTGGGGCTATTTCAATTTGATTATAGCCCAAGTACCCATCCAAAAAACAATAATAACCTCTACCCGACACCCGCTCTATGACTTGATCCAGGAATGGTAATGGAAAGTGGTCTTTGGTGGTGACGACATTGAGACGCCTATAGTCGATGCACATGCGCCATCCTGTCTGGATCCTAGTTGGTACTAATTCATCTTTGTCATTTTTTACCACTGTTACTCCAGACTTTTTAGGGCCCACTTGGGTAGGGCTCACCCACCTAGAGTCTGCTATTGGGTAAATAATACCCACATTGAGAAGTTTCAAAACTTCTCCTCTAACTACTTCTTTCATATTCAGGTTCAATCGGCTTTGTATTTGGCTAACAGGTTTAGCCTCTTCCTCTAAGTATATGCGATGTGTGCAAACTAATGGGCTAATACCATATAAATCAGCAATTGACCACCCTATGGCTTTACGGTGCTTTAAAAGCACTTTCTTCAATTGATCCTCTTAGCCTTCAGATAGGCTAGAAGATATCACTATTGGGTAAGATTCACTATCGCCTAAAAATATATATTTAAGAGTAGATGGCAATGGCTTTCGCTCCGGAATAAGAGCTTTCACTTCTAATGGTTTAGGTTTACAAGTACTAAGCACTAATGACTCAACTCATTGGGTCCAATGACTCACAGACATAGCAGGAACGCACTCTACTACTTCCTCATTTATCACTGTTTCTTCTAAACACTCTATTTGCTCGTTCTGAATTAAGGCTCTCTCAAGTGGATCTGTCAAGAATTGTCTATTAAAATGTTCTTGTAGTACAATATCTATCATGCTAATCTCCATGATGTCTTCACACTCTCCTAGTTTCTTACCCGCATGGAAGATGTTCATATCTACCGTCATGTTTCCAAAAGATAAGTTTAACTCCTCACCCCTACAACGAATAATAGCATTGGATGTTGCTAGGAAGGGACGACCTAAAATGACTGAGATAGGAGAATGATCATTTGAGTTTCTTACGGTGTCTAACACTACAAAATCAACCGGGAAGTAGAATTTATCCACTTGGATAAGCACATCTTCCACCATGCCTCTAGGGATCTTAATCAAATGATCGGCTAATTGAAGGGTGATTCTATTAGGTATCAACTCTCCTAACCCTAACTGTTGATAAATAGAAAAAGGCAGCAAGTTCACACTAGATCCTAGATCTAGCAAGGCATTATCAACCCTATGATCTCAATTATGCATGGAATGGCCGGACTCCCCAAGTCCTTGTATTTTTGTGGAAAATTTACTTGTAGAACCTTTCTAGCTTCTTGGTTCAGAAAAGAGGCTTCTCTCACCGTGAGCCGTCTCTTAATGGTGCACAAGTCCTTTAAGAACTTTGCATATGAAGGGATCTGCTTAATAGCATCTAGGAATGGAATATTGATTTTCACTTGCTTGAATACCTCATAAATTTCAGAATTTATTAGTTCTTGCTTTGATTTGGCTAATCTATGAGGAAATGGAACACTTGACAAATCCTCTTTGTCGATGTCTGCAGATTTATCCCTAGACTCCTCTTCCCTAAGCTTCTTTCCTAACTCCTCCACTACCTCTTTAGGATTGTCTTTATCCTTTTGTGATGTTTTTTTTCTACCCTCTCGCTAGTGTCCTCCCTAGGTGCGGACTCTTTACTTGGAATAGTTTTATCTATGGATTTTCCGCTCCTTAAGGTGGTTACTACTTGAACTTGCTCATGATTTGGCAGGTTTGGATTTATCTCTACACCATGAGCTTCCCTATTAGGGTTAGGTAGTGGTTGAGCAGGGAATGTGACTTTCTCTTTGGTTAGTGATTGAGCAAACAGAGTCTTTAACTCTTCGATAGATTTATCAAGTCTAGCATTAGTTGCTTGCTGTACCTGTATGAATTGGGTCAAAGGATCCTCTACAGGTTTTAGAGGAGGTGGTCTATACACGTTTGTTGCTGGTGTTGAAATTGTTGACCATGTGCTTAGTATTGATTAGGGGGGCCATTAAATTGTTGTGGGTGTTGAAAATGTTGGGGTGCTGAGTTACCATCATTCCTCCAACTGAAGTTGGGATGGTTCCTCCACCGTGGGTTATATGTAGGTGCATATGGGTTTCCTTGTCCTTGTGAGGCCTGTGGTGGTTTACTATAAGGGGCAATAGCGTTTACTTGACCATGCAACACTTCCCTAAAGGCAGGGATTGTGGGACAAAGATTTGTCCTATGCTCATTACTATCGCACACACTACAATTAACCTAGATTTCACTCTCAACTGTTGCAATTTTTTTCATTTCTAGGGCCTCTAATCGCTTAGTCAATGTGGCTATCTTTGAATTATCCTCATCTAAATGCCTTAATGGATATATGGTGCCTGTCCTTAAGTTGTTTCTAATCTCAGGATTTTAGTCCCTGCGGTGTCCCAATCTCTCGTGTTATCAGCTAGAAAGTCAAAAAAGTCATGAGCTTCTTCTGGAGATTTATCATAGAAAGAACCATTGCACATTGTCTCCACAAACCTTTTGAGTTCGGGAGTCAAGGCAGAAAAGAAAGTACTAACCAACCTACATGGGTCTTGTCCATGATGAGGACATGAATTTAAGAGTTCTTTATATCTCTCCCAACTATGGTAAAATGTTTCATTTTCAAAGGGAGTAAACCGTGAAATTTGGCGACGAATCGCCTCTTTGCGGTGCTTAGGAAAGAACTTTTTTAGGAACTCGGCCTGAAGGACATCCCATGATGGAATAGACCTCGGCCTTAAAGAATTTAACCAAATTTTAGCTTTATCCTTCAGTGAGAATGGAAACAATTTGAGACGGATGGTCTCGACAAAGCACGTATTATCAAAACACATATTACAGACCTTTTCAAATGCTTTAAGATGGGTATATGGATTTTCAGAATCCATCCCGTGAAAATGTGTAATTAATTGCATGATACCTGACTTAAGATGGAATGCATTTTGGTCAGGAGGTAATATAATGCAAGAGTTTGGAGTCTGTCTTTGTGGATTTAGATAATCTCTCATAGTTCTCTGTGGTAGTGCAGGTACTTGGGGTTATGGGGGTTGCATGTTATTACCCCCATCTATATTCCCATCATCCCCCAATAAGTGGGCCATGTCAAAGTTTATAGGTATTGGTGTAGTATCGGGAAGAGCTCTAGATCTAGTGGCGTAAATAGGTGAGGTTGCTATCAAAAGTCTACCTGAACTATCCCTCTGCCAAACTGACATGCAATGCAATGCACATAAATGCACCAATCTACCACAACAGTGAAATACAGTTAAAAAAAATTTTAATTTAAATTTCCAACCGAACCAGCAATCTCCACATAAAATATCCACCAATTAGCAATTAAACCCTAAACCTCCACTAAAAAATATATATAATTTATCTAAAAGAAACTAGTAAAATAAAGAAAAGAAAATCTAATATGCTCACAGATAGTAGGGATGGAACGAGGTTACCCAATTGAGCGATTGAATTTCCTCATTGTTGTAGTTTGATGGTGAAGCTTTTTCTGCAAGAATCAATTCCTCTCAAGTTCGTTTGCTTTGTTTTTGTTCTTGAATATTTTTATTTTTGCCCTGTTTGTTTTTCTTACCTTAGCTTATTTGCTTTGTAATCTTCCCCGGCAACGGTGCCAAAGACTATTCACTCTTGAATAGTGCAATTTATATCCGCTAGTGTGCGGTTGTGATGCAGTAATAATATCTCGGTAAGTTCGAGGTCAATCCACAGGGAACACAAGAAATAAACTTTATGAATAAAGTCTGCAATCAGGACAAAATAATAATGAACTCAGAATCAATTAAGATTGCAGGAAAGCTTCCAAAAAGAAAATAAAAATCAATGGTTGGAGATGATTGATCTAAATTATCAGACAATAAAATTAAACTAACTTTGAAGGATATATTCAAATATTATAAAAAGGTCTTGGCAGGGTTTGATCTATTAATAGGCCTACAGGTAGGTTCCCAAGATAGTTTTGATTAACAGATTTCAAGATTCGATCACCCTTTTCGAGTCAATATTCAGTTATTTACTAGTGTTCATACTAGGGTCCCATTCATACTTGTCCCAGTTTATAAACCTGTCTACAAAGTTTCTTTGAAGCTTAATCAAGAACAGTAGATTTCTAAAGTACTCTTAATAGGAATATATATGCAATTGTAATCAATATCCTTATCAGAAATTTTAAGTGTATACGTACCCCTGCTTACAAATCAGTCTATACATACATACTAGATATGATCAAGAATATTGTTTTCAAAGTTATTTATAGGCAAGAAAATGAATCTTGATCCAATATCTTGAAACCTTGGAAAATAATTAACTATCTTGAATCTCTATCTGTAACATAGTTACATTTTCAACCCATACCAAGAACGAATTTAGTTACTGAAAAACATGATAAAGAGTGCAAGAATGGAAATAATAATTAAAGAAATAAAATGCTGCATTACATAAATATAATCTGAAATTCACAATAAAAATAAGAAAGAAAACTAAGATTAAGAACTAAAGATTAAGATGCTCCCCTGAAAGATGAAAAGATTCGTAGTCTCCAAAGGATTGGATGATTCCTCCTTCCAAAACCTAGAAAAACCCTAGAATTCTTCTCCTCCTTCAGAACATAGAACTCCTAAACCTGTTCTACTACCTACTAATCTATATCTAACTAAAAAATGAATAAATCTATATATCCCGTTGTCAGTCGTACGGACAACTTCTAAAGAGTGCTCAGATGGGCTGGGTCACTGACAAAAGTTGTAGGTCTCAAAAAGTTATATGAAATCGACATATTATGGGCCTGAATAGCCTTTCTGGTTCACGAAATATGGGCCTCCAAAGTTCCAGCTCTGTATGCTTCAACAGCTTATACCACAGATTCAACAGCTTGTACCTTGATAGCAACCTCTTGAAACCTATGATCATTTTGCATTCGAAATCATTCCATTTAAGCTCAAAACCTACATAAAGCATTATAAACTCAATTAATATCAAAACATAACTAAAAAGACATATATATTCATAAACTAATACTACCAACGTACTAATTAAGGCATTATAATTGCACTTTTGAAGCACAATCATCACACACACACACTTGCTAGCAACATTAGTAAAACATACACTTCTCACGCATGAAGCACACACCTAGGTGTCTTAGGGTTAAACCCCCACCTAGCACCTCCTTGCTTCCTTAATCCACCTCTTATCCACATGATTAACATAATTAATCACACTTATGATAATTCGTCATGATTAACATAAGCTAAGCATAAAGATTAATTAAACTAATTAATCATGAATTAAGCTCACTAATCATGCTTAAAACATGATAATCCCCCAAATGCAAGCCCTCATTAAACCATGCTAAACAAGCACCTTGATTAAGGATAATTATGTACCATAAACGTGTTATTAAGTTAAGCATGATGCTAACCAAGTTAGGGTTTTACAGTGTAACTAAAAATGTAAGAAACTTTCCAGAGCTTACTCCAAAGACACACTTAGAGGCATTTAGCCTCATTTTATAGCTTTTGAGGATATTAAGCACTTCCTTTATATCGGCCAAGTGCTGATTGCAAACCTTGCTTTTGACTATTATGTCATCAATGTGCACCTCAACAATGCTACTGATGTGTTGCTTGAATATTTTGGTGACCAATATTTGATAGTTGGTGCCTACATTCTTTAGACAAAAGGGCATTACTTTGTAACAGAAGACACTTCTTGGGGTCATGAAGGCAGGTTTTTCTTAATCTTCTCCATAAAGCGAGATCTGGTGGTACCCGCGATAGGCGTCTAGTAAACTCATCCTCTCAAATCCAACTGTTGCATCCACGGGCTGGTCAATCTTTAGAAGAGGGAAAGGGTCCTTAGGGCATGCCTTATTTAAATCGGTGAAGTCTACACAAACCTTCCACTTGCCATTCTTCTCCTTCACCAGCACTGTGTTTGAGAGCCATCATAGGTAGTAGACTTCCCTTATTGCCCCTATTTCAAGGAGCTTGTCCACTTCTTTGATCACAACATCAACATGCTGAGTAGCCGCCCTCCTCCCCTTCTGGACCATAGGTCGGCACTATGGGTCCATGTTAAGCTTATGGCAGGCTACATCTGGGTCAATTCCTGGCATATCATAAGGTGTCCAGGTGAACACTTCAATATACTCTGTCAATAAATTAATCAACAATTTCTCCTCAGGTTTAGATAGAGAGGTGCCGAGAACGAAGTATTTTTCTTCATCTTGCCAATCTATGTAAATCTTCTCTAGATCCTCAACGGCCTTATTTTTTGGTAACAATCTAGCATTATCAATCGTGGGTGTGTCTTCGTGAAGTTCCATCATCTGTGCCTTACCCATTTTTTCCTTCGTAGCGCATGCCGTCAAGAAGTACTGCTTAGCTATTACTTAGTCTCCTCTTATCTCTCTTACTCCTCCGGGAATCGAAAAACAAATTAACTAATGATAGGAAAAAGGTATAGCTTTCATGAGGTGCAACCATGTCCAACCATGATTGCATTGTAAGGGGAAAGCACATCAACCACTAGAAACTCTATTTGAATCGTGATTCCTCCTTCGATAACTAGGAGAATTACTTTTCCCAACAGCCAAACCAAGTCTGAGTTGAATCCGACCAAGGAGTTCAAAGATGGTTGGAGGTCGACGTCCTTTAGTCCCATCTTCTTGAAGAGGCCCTAGAATATGACTTTGAATGAGCTTCCTTAATCAATCAGCAGCCTTTTTAAATCATAGTCCCCCAATCGCAATGTTACCACCAACGCGTCATTGTGTGGCAGTTGCATCCCTACCAAGTCATCATCGGTGAAGGTTATGGCCTCAGCACTGTTGCCAACCTTTGCCTTTTTGTTTGGGGCTTCCAATTGCATTACCTCCCTGAGGTGTGTTGCTTTTTGGATCTCCAATCAGTATCTGTGTGGGTCTATAATTGCTAATTTTGCCGATCCATGGAGGACATTAATTACTCGGATAGGTTCAATTCTGACTTCCTTCTGGGAAGCGGCTTCTTACTTCGTCTACTCTGCCTCCTGCTTTATCTTTTCTCGATCAATGTATTAGTTAAGGTGTTCTGCCTTTGCCAATTCTTCTAAGTGATTCTTTAGATTTCAGCAATTCTTGGTCTGATGCCCCTTTTCCCTGTGATAAGAATAGAACTTCCTCTGATCTCGAGCAGCATGGTCTCCTCCCAACTTCAAGGGCCACTTGAAGAAGGACTTGTCTCATATTTAAGGCAAAATATTGTAAATTGGGTCATTGAAGATTGTGTTGACCCTTCCTGTAGATTTCTTACCTCAAATGTTGTTGTTATTCTCCTCACATCTGGGCTTTTTGCTTTCACACCTATCCTTTTCCTCGGTCTTCTCGCCGACTTTTTCCTACGTCAGCTGCGCCACATCTTTTTCCATCCGTGCATTATGTTCAATCCTTAGCATCAAGTCTTGTATACGGGTGACTGGTTTCTTCATGAGGGATTGCCTCAAACGGTGTTATCTGGGAAGGTTGATTTTGAACTGTGCAATAGCCAATTACTCATTACAGTCCTCTATTTCATTATAAGCCTCCCAGTATCTCTTTGAATACGCGCGTAATCCCTTGTCATCTTTCTTCTATAAGGTCAGCAAGTAGTTTACCTTCTTCGACTACTTGCTATTGGCTATGAACCAGTTAGTGAATAGTTTGGCGAGTTGTCTCTAGCTTGATACTGATTTGGATTGTAACTTATTGAACCATCGTAAAGCTATCTCTCCTACGCTTGAAGGGAAAACTTAGCACATTAGTGAATTTTCATAGCTTCATAGTGCCATCATCTGCTTGCAATGCCGAATATGGGTAATGGGATCCGACTTCCCATCATAAGTGGTAAACTTTGATGGGGCAAATTTCCTGGGAGGTCGGCATATCTCAATCTCTTCTGTGAATGGGGTGAAATCAATTTGGTCCAGGGCTTTTCTAGCTATATCATGGGCTGTTCGCCCCTTTTGGTGCTTATCCCAATTGTTGAGCCGGTCTTCTAGCCACTTATCCCAATCTTGCTACTCTGGCTAGACCCTTGCCAGGTGTCTTGTTGGTGTCTGATTCCTTCAAGGCTGCTGATCTTCCCATTGTTCTATATAGTGCAATGTGTAAGCACTCCATTTTTGTCAGCTCGACAAACTCTAGCCCGACTGGACTCACTTTCACACATCACATGCATATTCAAACTCTAACCCTACTTTTAAACTCTAATTTAGTCCACCGGTTGCTTCTCAGGCCCGTAGGGCCCACTTGAAACTAAATGACTATTTTGCCCCTATGCATCCGAAAGCTCCAGGAACCACACCGGCTCTGGGTATCAAACCAGTAACCTCCTAGAACATTCTAGCTAATGTTTCCAAGATTCCAGTCTTCTTCCAGAATATTCCAAGTCCATCCCAGCGGCTTTTCGGCTCGATTAACCGTTTTGCCCCTAATCGCCTGGTCAACCCCTCTGACACATCTTGACATCATTCTTCAAGTCTATTACCCCCGAGACACTATTCTAAGGGTTTCTATCCCTTTCTGGCCCTTTGGGTCATTCCCGAACCTTTTGGAGTCACTTCTAGTGAAATCAGGCTAAAAATCGTATGGTAGTCACTAGTACAGGCGCCCAAATCTTCTGAAGATACGTTGCTTGCCGACCTTAAAACTTTCCTAAGTGGCTGGCGCTACTATCAGTGGTGCTAGAAGGAAATTTTGTCTGGCGCCATTGCAACAGGTGTCAGGTCAATCCTGTGTCTATAAATACAGAGCCTCCTCCAGTGTGAAAAGGGTCTGTAAGCTCAGTCCAAAAACTCTCCTCTTCGATATACAAAGCTCGAAGTCCTTCCAAACCTTAATTCCCTTTAGGTTCTTCAAACCCTAGCCTCTATATACAAACCTTAGCCTCTATACACTTAACCCTAGCTCACATACACTCATATACTAGCCTCCAAAACCTCTATTGAAGACTTGAAGTGTTCCAATTGCGAAGCTCTCAAAGATCAAAGTAAGCTCTCGAAGACAAATGCAAAGCGAAGCAAAGATCAAAGTAAAGAAAGCAAGCATAACAAAGCAAATAAAGGAAGATGCAAGGTGGGTTTCCTATTTACGTTTATGCAATTTTTCCCTCTCTTCTCTCTCCGAACCCACTTGGGTTTTCTTCTATTTTAATCCCCCATCTTCAACTCCCCCCCCCCCTTTTTCTTGCATGCTTGAGATAAGGGACTCCCCGATTCATGTGTAGGACTAGGCTATTGAATGTCAGCATGTCGGGGGCTTTCTCTTAGTCTAACCGGAGACCACGTGGGTTCGGGCCCCTTGATTATGTGACGAAACCTTTAACTTTGTATGTTCACGACCCCAATTTGCATTGTGCATATCATGATCATGCATCTCTCCAAATTTTGTTTTCAAACTTGTTTTCAAAACTTTCATCAAGACCATTTTCAAAACTGGCATTAAAATTTTCTTCTTCAAAACTTATTTTCAAAATCACAATCTTAAGGTAATTCTAGCCTTTCTATGGCTAGGATTGCTATAGGAAAGTGTTACATTTAAAGTGACCGATATGGTCCATATTTTTAAATCATTATTATTTTCAAAACCACAATCCTAGAATGGTTCTAATCTTCTTATAGTTAGAATCATTTTAAGAAAGTGGGATATTTTTAGAGGCTTGAGAAAGTCCATATTCAAATCCCTTTTCAAATTGCTTTTCAAACTTATTTTCCAAAACCTCTTTTCGAATCCTCTAAAAATCTCTTTTCAAATCTACTTTCTAAAATCTCTTTGCCAATATACTTTCTAAAAACTCTCTCCAATCTCCTTTCTAAAATTTCTTTCTAAAAATTCCCTTCACAAAACTCACTTTCCTAAAAGCTCTTTTTTTCAAATTGTTTCTAAAAAGCTCTCTTCAAAATTCACGTTTTAAAAACACTCCGTAAGTTTCCTTCCTAAAAAAACTCTTTCCAAAAATCCCTTTCCAAAAACTCTCTTTTCAAGTTTACTTTCTAAAAACTCCTTTCCAAGATCTCATTCCAAAAATCTTTTTTTCCAAAAGTTCTACTTTCTAAAAATCTCTTTTATTAGAATCCAAGTTGAGTCCTAGAGCCATGGTTAGAGAACCCTAATTTTCTTTCCAAAAATATAACTTCCAATTTTCTATTTTGGTTTCAAACTATAGGTTTCCCAAATCCTATTTTTCTACATCAAAATCATATATTTCGAAACCCTATTTTCTACCCCAAAATCTATGATTTTCAAAACTTCATTTTTCCAATTTCATGTCAAATCATACCCTCTGTTTTAGGAAACCAAATCCAATCTCGCATTTAGGAAATTAGATCCTATCCTCCATTTTTTGGAAACAAAATCAAATAATTTCTTTTTAGAAACAAAATCCAATCTTTTGTTTTAGGAAATAAAAATCCAAAGCCTTCCTAATCTCATACCTTCCTAAACCTTAAGTTTCTAAAACTTAAACTTTCAAATCCTTCCTTAAACGTTAAGTTTTTTAATCTTCCTAATTCTAACATTTCCTAATTCCATACCTTTTCAAATTTTAACTTTCCAAATCTAAATTTTCAAATATTTCTTAAACTCAAACCTTTTCTAATTTCAAGTATTTCTAAAACTAAAACTTCAAAACTTTCTAAATTCAAAACTTTTTCAATTTCAAAACCTTTCCTACTTTAAACTTCCCTAATTCAAAACTTTCCTAATTTGAAATCTTTCCTAAAATGAAACTTTCCTAATATTTTGAAACTTTCCTAATTCGAAATCTTTCCTAAAATGAAACTTTCCTAATATTTTGAAAATTTCCTAATTTGAACCTTTCCTAAATCCAATCTTTCCCTAATCTTCCAAGTTCAATATTCGAGTCAAATCTTTCTTAATCTCAAGTCCTTCCTAAATCCTATCTTTTTTAAGTCTAGGTTTCCTAAATCTCAATATTTCCAAAACAAGTCCAAATCTTTCTTCCAAGTTCTATCTTTCCAAAACAAGTCCAAACCCTCCTTCCAAGTTCTATCTTTCCAAATCAAAGTCCAATCTTTTCAATTCCAAATTCTAATTTCTAATCTTCTATTCTAAGTTCAAATCAAACCCTTTTTTCAAATCAAAATTTCTTTTTCAAATCAAACATTTTATTTTCTATCAGACTCTTATTCGAACTACGATTGACCTGATTCCTCAAAAGGGATACGTACGCAACCCTCACGGGTGCGGTCATAATTTTTTTTTCAAATCTCCAACTTCATAACTTTTCTTAAACTTCCAAATCTAGAAATCTATTTTCAAATTTTTATTTCCAAATCTTTCCTTCAAAATCAAATAAAGTTCTTTTCAAATCTATTTTCAAAAATCAAAGTCTTATTCTTGCGCTTGTATATCATGTCAATTTCCTTCTAAAATTCTTTTCTAAAGTAGATAGTTTTGGACATGTATTAGTTAAAGACTCTAATGGGTGACTTTAGAGTGAATAGACATGTAGGTACTGCAAGGGCGGGGTAGGGTGATGACTTAGTGCGTGTTCCCTACACGTAACCAACCTCCGAACCTAGAATCACTGTTTTCAAAGACCAAAATGGAGTTATTTTCAAAAAGGGCTTAAAATTTTTCAGAGGTTGCCAACAACCTCTTTTCTTAAAAAACCCTCTCCTGAGAAAGTTTTCAAAATTATTTTTTTTCAAAAACCCTAAGTATAATCTTCGGATTGTGCTTAGTTTTAGGTGACCTAACTCACCTTAATAGAGTTAAGTGGTAATTTGAAATGTTTTCCAAAAGCCCTTTATTCAAATCAATTTTTAATTCAAACTTAGTCGCACTCGTCCTTCTAGGAGGATGAGTTCTAACAAGAGAGTACACTTGTGTGTGTATTCCTCGAGTGCAAAAAATCTGGGCACGAAACCATGTACTAGATGTATGGCTCCCTATTTCACATGCGGCTGAGGGGCTCATATTTCTTGAATTCGACCTCCTTCTGTGTTGCCTATCTGGTGATCTTTCAGGTACTCATCCATTTCGTCTAGCAATCGCTTTCGTCATCACTTCAATTGTCGACCTGAGGTGGGCAATCTCTTTATCTCGCTATCAGATCTCCCGTTCAGTTGTTTGGAACGACAAATTGCTGGGAACTCAGTCATTGGATGGTGATGGATTCAAGTTCCTTCGATAATTTCTTCGGTGATTTGGATTTCGAGCATACTGTGGAGCCCGTGCTAGACTCTCCTATCCTTCCGACCGGTTGCCTCGAGGGAATCATATCTCTAATCTAATAAAGTGTCTTCTGAGAGTCCGCACTGGATCATCATTATGCCAATTTGACTGGTGTATGCCGTCGTGACTACGGACGTCATGACTGTCATCAAGTTCCCTGTTGGTGGGATCAACTCCTTCTCCATGATAGCTGGTACTCATTGATGTGTAGACCTTCCCAGAGATTGTGCCAATTATTTATTGGATTTTTAGGAAGGCTCGGTTGAACTCTCAAAACCGAATTGATGAGCACGAACTATCTGCAAGAGAAAAAGACAATGAGAATGTCTCGACCCTCTTTGGGCTAAAGGTACTCCGATGATTAAGTTGGCAAGCTTAACCACAATGAATCGAATAAAATATTGAAAAGCTAAAACTCAAGTGAACATACCTTACACCTTTAATGCATGGGGGTATTTACAGTCTTCGGAATGCCATGTTCTATTTGGAAATTGGAGTCATTTTTCTCCTAGGAATCTTTGTTGATAAAGTCAGTTTAATGCTTTGGACTTATCTTTTATTTGTCCTAATTCACTTAGGAATAGGATTCTTATTATGGATTTAATTAGCCCAAGTACTTTTTAGATTAGGATCCCTAGGCCAGCTCCTTTGGGTCCCTACATTTGATTGGCATGGGCATTGTCTGGCAGGTTGGCACTCATGGGCCGACCTCATTAGGCTGGCCCTCCTGGTCTTGGGCTTGGCTCCTATTGGGCTCATTATATCGTTAAGCTATCTTTGATCGAGGATAATCTGCAACTTTCTTGAAAATGTTGGATCACAGATCTTAACCAAATGCACTCTCGACTTACTTCATGAATTGTAATGATCTCAGAATAATTTGAAGAAGTTGCAGTTAGTGTCTGCTTCACAGATTGCCAAGATATAGCAGTGTTACCATAGGTAAATACATGCCCGATTTGTGACCGTGCTTTATGTGGAATAGAGAGGTAATCAGCTTCTGTATAGCCAACTAACTCCGATTCTGGTCCCTTTGAATAGAACAAACCCAGATCTATTATTCCTTGGAGGTAATAGAATATGTGTTTCACCTATTTCCAATGCCTCTGAGTTGGTGCAGAACTATATCTTGCCAGTAAATTTACAAAAAAATGCAATATCAGATCTTGTACAATTTGCAAGATGCATAAGAGCCCCAATAGCACTAAGGTATAGTACTTCAGGACTAAGGAGTTCTTCACTGTCTTCTTGAAGGCGAAAAGGATTTTTTTGTATATCTAGTGAGTGGACAATCATGGAAGAACTCAATGGATGAGCTTTATCCATATAAAATCGATTCAGAATATTTTTTGTATATATGGACAGATAGATGAGAATTCCATTTTCTAAGTGCTCAATTTGTAGTCCAAAACAAAATTTTATTTTTCCAAAATCATTCATGTCAAACTCCTTCTTTAAATAATTAGCAATTGTTGTAAGCTCTTCAAGAGTTTTAACAAGATTCAAATCATTAATATAGATTGCAATAACAAGAAATTCAAATTTTGATTTCTTAATAAAAACGCATGGACAAATTGTATTATTCACATATCCATTTTTTAATAGATATTCACTGAGACGATTGTACCACATGAGTCCAGATTGTTTTAACTCATATAAAGATCTTTGAAGCTTGATAGTTTATAAGTTTCGAGATTTTGAAATGTCTGCTTTATGCATTTTAAATCCTTCAGGAATTTATATATATATATATATATATAATTATCTAATTTACCATATAAGTATGTTGTCACTACGTTCATCAGATGCATATCCGGTCCTTCTGAGACTAATAAACTAATCAAGAATCTAAATGTAATTGCATCTATTATAGGAGAGTATGTCTCATTATAATCAATACCAGGTCTTGCAAGAAACCTTATGCTACTAGTCGCGCTTTATATCGCACAATTTCATTTTTCTCATTGCATTTTCGCACAAATACCCATTTATATCTAACTGGTTTTACCTAATCTAGCATTTGGACTATAGGTCCAAATACTTTACGTTGTGCTAATAAGTTTAATTCTGTCTCAATAGCTTCTTTTGGTTTTGGCCAATCATTTTTAAATCGACATTCATGGTTCCATCTCCTCATTACTTCTTGCAATTTTGAGAGCCACTTGAAATGAAAATATTTTGTCAACAACAATTTTATTTCTGTTTCATCTTTCTCCTATATTCACATAGTTTATTAAGATCTCATTATTTTCGTGTACCATTTTTTCTGTAGGAGATATCACTTCAAGAGGCTTCTCTTATGAGAATTTTCTTATAGGAATTCCTTCTTCAAGAGGTTTTGATATTCTGATTTCTTCTAAAATACTAACTTGCTTATGTAAGTGAGCCTTCCTCCTTTTAAGAATTGTGTCTTTTGCACCGACAGGTCTCCCACGTTTCAGACAAACTTTAGACTTATTTGCTTCTATATTAGCAGATTGTCGTATAGGGACATCAATACGTGCTGGGGTATTAGTAGCTGATATATATGATTTGGTTATCTTCTTTCTGTCAGTAAACACATCAAGTAATTGATTTGCAATCGTCTATAAATAAATAATCCTGTAAACTTTTGATTCACATTGAGTTGTTCGGGGATCAAAATGAGATACTATGAAAGCATTCCAAGTGATCTCATGTTGTTTTTCTAGTTGCGCCTTATCTCTCCCTAATTGTGGAAAAAGTGTCTCATCAAAATGACAATCCGCAAAACATGCCATGAATACATTTCCGGTTAAAGGTTAAAGGCATCTAATGATAGTTGGATAATCAAAACCAATACAAATCCCTAGTCGACGTTAGAGACCCATCTTAGTACGTTGTGGTGGTGCAATTAGTACATATACAGCATAACCAAAAACCCTTAAATGTGAAATATTTGGTTGTTGATAAAAAAAAAAAATTGTAATGGTGAATATTCATGTTAAGCAGTAGGTCGGACACGGACCAATGATGTATCATATATTATGGCATGTCTCTAAGTAGAGACATCTAATTTTGTTCTTATAAGTAAAGGTCGAGCTATCAACTGAAAACGTTTGACAAAAGATTCAGTTAGACCATTTTGTGTGTGTATATGTGCAATAAAATGTTCAACATCAATCCCTATAGACATGCAATAATCATCAAAAGCTAGAGATGTAAATTCACCAGCATTACCCTGTAGTATTAACTTAATCGAGTAATCTAGAAATTGTGCTCATAATCTGATGATTTGAGCAAGAAGCCTACCAAATGCAACATTACGAGTAGAAAGTAAACAAATATGTGACTATCATGTGACTATCATGTGGATGCATCTATTAAAATCATAAAATAACAAAATGGTCCACATGGTGGATGTATCGGCTCACATATATCCTTATGAATTATTTGTAAAAATGTTGGGGATTTAACTACTACTTTTGAAGGAGACGATCTCACAATTAATTTCTCTTATGAACAAGCGGGATATGTATAATCACTTGATAAAAGAATCTTTTAACTCTTTAATGGATGTCCATGTGAGTTTTCAATTATTCGACACATCATTGTTAATTTTGGATGACCAAGACGATCATGTCAAAGTATAAAACTTTTTGAGTTGAAACACTTCTGGTGCATCACTTCAAGTGATCCCATAATTTTTATACTTGTATAATATAATCCAGAAAAAAAAGTAGCGAGTTTTTCTAATATATGCTTTTGACACAAAATAACAGACGTAATGTAAATATATTCTTTATTATATTTATTTGTTATCTCTATATGATACCCATTACTACGCATATCTTTAAAATTGAGCAAATTATTTGTAACTCTAGTTGAATACATAGCATCATCAATATAGAGTTTTGTTACTTTTGGCAATAATATATTGACTCTTCCGAAACCTTCAATTAATTTTATAGTGCCAAATATTGTCTTAACATTATTTTCAGCTAATGTTAAGTTTATAAAATATTTTTTTCTTTCAAAGAATTTTATAAGTTGTTACATTGTCTACTAGACATATATCTCCATCATTCATCTTTGAAGTAATTAATTTATTGGTACGTTTCATGCTTCTACACCCAAAATATAAAAATTGCTTACAAAAATGAAACATATTTGAAAAACATTACTTCATTAAAAGGAAACATACTAAAAAACATTACACTAGAAAGATAACGAACTATAAAGAATAAGAAAATAAAACTAGTTGGTGCGGATATTTCCATTACTAATTAAGTTATCTATTTTTTCATTAGGATTTGTAAATAAATCTGAAACATCAAGGTGAGTGACTTCTATGAAGTCATCAAAGTTTGTGAAATTTATTTCAATTTTTTTTTCTTTTCTTTTGTTGATGCTCGGTAAAGATCTAATAATGGTTTGAGCGTACGATAGGTACGTGACCAATATCCTTTCATACCACACCTGTGACAAACATCTTCATAATTTTTAGAAGACTTATTTTGTAAACCTTTTTTCTTTTCTTCTTTTGTTTCAGATTAATTTCACAGCTGATAATATGGTGTGATATTCTTAATTCGAGTACTTGAAGCATGATAACTATTACCTCCATAGTAACCCCCACGATGACGAAAATTATTTCTACCACGACTACATCTGTGGCCATGTCCATGACCACGTCCATAAAATGAGACCACATTCACTTCAGGAAATGGTGTAGAACCGGTGGGGCGAGACTGATGATTTTTCATCAAAAGCTCATTATTTTGTTCAGCTAAAAGAAGACATGATATCAATTCTGAATATTTCTTAAAACCCCGCTCTCGATATTGTTGTTGCAGGAGCACATTCGAGGCATAAAATATGGAGTATGTTTTTTCTAACATATTTTCATCAATAATATTTTGCCCACATAATTTCAATTGTGAGCTGATTTTAAATAATGCAGAATTGTACTCACTAACAGTTATAAAATCTTGCAACCTCAGGTGCAGCCAATCATAGTGAGCTTTGGGAAAAAACATAGTCTTTTGGTACTCATATCTCTCTTTTAAATTTTGTCATAGTGTCAGTGGGTGTTTTACCGTAAAGTATTTAATTTTTAATTCTTCGTGAATATGATGGCGAAGAAAAATCATTACTTTTGCACAATCCTGCTGAGATTCTTCATTTTCTTCTTTTATAGTATTTCTAAGAGCTTTTGCACACAAATGAATCTCAGCATCAACTACTCATGATAAATAATTTTTGCTCGAAATGTCAAGAGCGGTAAATTCTAGTTTTGCGAGATTTGACATTTCCAGAATGCTATACCCACATGATAACAAAGTTTTAAAATCTAAATCACGATAACACAAAAATAATATAAAAAAGACATACTATAGAATTTTAGTTAAATAATATTCTCATACAGGAGATATATCAAGAACAAATTTAAATAAATTATAGATACGTCTTTTGGAAATATATGGAGAGCATATATATAATCTTACATAAATAGAAGTATTATTTTTACTAATCACTTGATAAAGGAAATTGGCAATAAAGACTTTATATTCTGAAATGTACTTAGACAGTAGGCTTAGATTTGTTTGGCTGCTAGGATAGAAAGTTGGATGGCTAAGTTGTGCAGCTGCCATCCCACGTGGATGGCTTAGTTACAGTACTATTCAATAACAAATCTAGAAGACAAATGCAACTGTTACTCAACACATAAATATCAACATTGGATAAGGCTTTGGTAATTAGCCATGAAAGGATCCCCACTGTGTATGCTTTTGAAAGTGATAGCGAGTGCTCCATCCCATGTGGGTTTAAAACAGTTAGCTTGGTATTTCTTAAATTTGCACTATCTCTCACTAAATTTGTACTATGTTCTTTATACTTACGCAAAAATGCTATTGAAAGACTACCAAGAACTTTGAGTTCTGAAAATTATAATAGAGAGAGAGAGAGAGAGAGAGGTATGGTAGATTAATATGAGAATGTAAAGAAATGACATGTGGTGTTTATTTACTGTAGTGAAACGTGAGCTTGTTATAAATCTATATTACGACTTCAGAATATATATATATATATATTTTTACAAATCCAATCATCAACTCCTAATTTTCTTTCATCTAAGTTTTGTTTCTTAATACATATTTCTTAAAATTCAGGAATCGTGCTCGTTGACATCCATCCAAGAACAAGGTTGTAATCAAAATAAAGCACAGCCAATAAGAAAATAATGACAATAAAACACTCACTACAAAAGTCATGTTTCAAGTTTTCAAAGAATTTTTACCATAAGTATTTAAAATTTCGTGCTGATAACGTGTTATAATTTTAAAAAAATATAAAACAAGTAAAATAACCGGTCATAATATATAATAAATTTAGTTCTTCTAGAACTATCAAATAATAGTTAGATAATTCTTGTAGAACTATTAGGGATAACTCTTCTTGATTATTTAAGATTTTATTTATATCATAGACAAAGTATACAACTTGAACTTGAATATTTTACCTATCTTTTTTACTTTCTTCTCTCTTCTTTCTTTTATCTTCTTCTTTCTCTCCTCTTCTTATATCTTTTGCCCATAGCCAAACTCTTTTATTTATAGAAAAGAGTTCATGCAGGCTAAATGATAGAATCCACCACCCAACATGGTCACATGTAGTGGACATCCACTATTTATCTGTTGCAATCATAACAATACCAAGGGGTCAAACTCATTCTTTACACATTAAGTGCAAATGTTTAGGAGGAGCAATCCAATTTTGAGTAAAGACCAATTCCCACAAACACAAGCAACCAGTTGCAAATCATAGACAACAAAATGTATAGTCAATTTCTTCACCAACTGTGGTATTAGCATGGATAAAATTATAAAGGCTGGAGAAGGAATCTTTTGTCTATATGCTTGGCTATCTCATGAAAAATTATTCAGTGGAGCTCAGCGTTACCCTTCATTATTTTCTTATAATAAAGTAAGCCCTTATTAGATGGATCCTGAACACACGTTTATGAGCGAAGGCGTAAACAATGATTCCATTGTCCCCAAATGGAGCGTCAAATTCCACCCTCAAATGGTGCACGAGATCGCTCATTTTTTGGGCGTTATCAAAAGGGGCCCCCCGTCTCTGACGAGCAAGATGTACACCAAGAATCTCCAAAGCACAAGTATGAACCAAGGCACGAACGGTGAAAAATGCAAGACGGCCGCGTGATGACCCAAAAGTACCATACAATTTCTCTTATGCTATGCACTAACCCTTTTGTTTTGTTGACGCCCATGCATGTTGCATGACTTTGGGACCAATTTGTCACTAATGCCAGCGGCTGTTATATTATAAGTCTGCTAGCTACCAACTGCAAACTGTTAGCCTCCTTATTACGGAAGTAATCAAAAGGTGTGTTTCAGCACAAACTGCCTTAAATTTTTTGTTGTTTAATAATGTATTTCTGAACATTAATCTCACGTATTTGTGGGCTAACACGGGAAGAGTCATTGATAGAGATTTTGGAGCACAAACAGCAAAACATTAATGTTGTATTTGAAATTCAAATTTATCAAGAAAAAAATAATGAAAAAAAAAAGACCAGAGAAAAAGGGAGTAAGAATTTTATTTCATTTTGCTCTCTTTTTTCTAGCTAAATTCTTGATCCAAACAGAGTAAGTTGCCAACGAAGGTAGGTGATTCAGCTAATTAAGGTAGTAGTCCACGGTCCAACGTCTTCTTCAAACTTCAAACTAGTGCATGTGACCTATAAATGATTGCATATTCTTGCCCGTAGGGGCGCACAAAAAAAACCAAAAAAATCAAAAATTGAACTAATTCAGCTTTTTTGGTTTAGTTTGGTTCAAGTCTGTGAGGGGTTCGATTTGGTTCTGAGTCTAAAAATTAACAAATCGATAGATTTGGTTTGATTCTTGGTTCCATATTTTCTGGACCTTATCCGAATGGAGAATTGACCATTGTTATTAGATCATTGTTATTTGTACTTAAATATTTAAGGTTAATTATTTATACATTTCTTGAATTATAACTCAGTATCATTATATCCTCTTAAACTCTAAAACATACGAAGTTGACCCCTTAAACTTCTAATTTGTATCAATCGACCCTTCCTATTAGCTATTCGTTAGGAAAATAGATAAAAAAATAATTATTTAAGTTGTGCATGTTAACAAAAATATAAGTTTATACCTAAATTAATATTTTTTTGTTGTAATGATTGTCTAATGACTAAAATGTTTCTTGAATTAACGTGTAAAGATAAGAGCAAGTTAAAGAATATTTAAGTCATTAGACAACTATTATAAAAAAAGGAATGTAATTTAGATATAAAATAAATTTTTGTGAATATGTACAAGTTAAATAATAAATTTTCATCTACTTCCCTAACTAATTGCTATTGTATTGCTTACAGAAGGAGTTGATTGATACAAATATGTAGTTTAGGGGATCAATTTATTACGTTTTAGAGTTTAATGAGACATAGTAATACTGAGTCATAATTTAGAGGGTGTGCTTATAATTAACCCTAATATTTATTGATTTGTATTTGTATGTATTTTTTATGTTTTTGAAAAATTAATGATGCAAAATCAATCTTATTATTTTATTTTTTTAAATAAATAAGTTAAATAATATACATAAAAGTAGATCTAAACAGCCCGAGTTAGACACGTCCCAAACCGAGGTATGAAACTGATTCAAATCAACTCTAACCGAGTTAGGTTAGTTCGGTTTGGTTCTATTGAATGATCTATTCAATTTTGGATGTAAAAATTCAAAACTCATCCAGTTCAAATCGGCTGAGTCTAGACAAAAATTATTCTAACCCGACCCGAACACACCCCTACAGTCACTCGAGCCGGTAACTTTTATGAATATATTCAACTCAAAGTATCACTACATGTGACGGTAAACATAAAAACTTTGAGAATTATGATTTTCAAAATGATAAAGCTGTTTGATCAGGTTACGTTGCTACCAAGGGTCTATGCAATTTGATCAGGCTGCTACCAAGGGTCTATGCAACTCTCTCCCTCTCACACACAAACATATAATTGTATATATACACATAACTACAAACATATGCATAGAGCAGACTAGAAACTAGAAAGGAACGATGTGAGAGAGACAATTTGCCTCACCATTCTTCACCTGCGAAAAACGTGATGGTCAAGGCCAACAGGAGGGAGTCACAAACTTGCTTTAGAGGAAGCAATCTATGGTGAAGTTAACAATAATGCTGTAATAATTTAATAATTATATAAAGACAAAAGACAAGAACTTAAATTGAAACAAATATTCTGTCATTCTTTAACTTTGCATGCTGTGGTGACCGAAGAAAAAATATCTACTACCATATACTTCACAATTCTTCTACAAAAGAAATCTATCTAAAGAATCATGATAATTGTCAATAATTACAAAGACTAAAAGTAAAATAAAAAAAAAAGAAAAAGAAAATGTGAAACACCCAAATTTGTGTTTTTCATGTAATATTTGAAAATGGTAGTTACACTTTATCCCTTATAATTTAAATCAAAATTAGATAACTTCTATAATTTAAAAGTGAACATATGACTTCTGTGATTTGGACTTATCTGTAAAATAGATAAAAAAATTGTTAAATTTAACAAAAATTCTATCATATTGGTATTTTTGTCATTTTTTCTCTCCAAATTAGAACATTAAAAAGACGATTTGGTAAAAAAAAAAAAATTGATAGACAAGCCTTTATTTTGGCATAAAAGGGCCAAATCACGTTTTTTTATGTTATAGTTTGGATAGATAAAATGATAAAAAGACCCCTGTAACATAATTTATGTTAAATCTAATGATTTTCATCTATTTTGTAAATAAGTTCAAATCACATAAGGTTTATGTGTTCATTTTTAAACCATAATAAGGTCATCTGATTTTGACTCAAACCACAATGAGGTAAAATGTTATTACTTCTATTTTCAAATGCAAAAACCAAAAAAGAATTAACCATATATAAATAAAAGAAGTTATGATATAGCATATAAAAGTTGTATAACTAGTTAGGAAAGTTATGATATAGCATATAAAAGTTGTATAACTAGTTAGGAACTCAAAACATTTGGATTCTAATACACTGTAAAAATTCGTTGATCCTTTTCTGGTCTTTTATTATGTTGTTAGTTTTCCCGTCATTTTACCATTTTTCCCCCCCAAAAAATATATATAGTGAAAAAGATTGTTTTGAATTTTAAACCTCAAGGTTTATATTTTTATGGCAGTTTCTTGATTTATTACCAAATTTGTTGAAAGATAGAAATACACAATAATTTTACCTGATGAAAACAATCTATAAAAAAGAAAAGAAAATTATCCCATGAGAGACTTGCATAAAACTGCCGCGAACTATTCAAAAATTGCAGAGTTGAAAAAGTGAAAGAGGTATGAGAAAACTTTTTATGGTCAAACTCTATTATTCTTTCTGTTACATAATTACAACTAATATGTATGAATAAATACAAGCTATACGCGTAACCACTGAAATTCTGCATCAGAGTCAGAATAGATAGAGATTGATTGCAATTTTATGATGGAATGCTACAAAGAAAAATGCCAACATGTCTTTGTCTTTGCAACTACTGGCATTCATATGGGCAGCTCCAGGCAATTAGCAAGACCAATCCTATATTGCACAGCAGTTAAAAAGCTCGCTCAGAACACACAGCATTTATGAAGTATGCAAGGTCATTTTGAAGCCAATATCTTTAACTTCAAATAATAATAAATAAAAAAAGCTTGCCATTTGATCCTGGAAACACCACATACGTTTTTGCTCACAACTCTTTGATTTTAGGATTTGATGATGTTGTTAGTGCTTTTGTTGGTTCTTAATGATTTCTTTGGTTTATCGTCCGTCCTATAGATCTAGCTAATTATTGTTCTCTTTTCAAGAGTACAATTTGTGTATAAAGTAACATATAGCTTGAGATTTGCAAAGTCACATGTGAGTTAAATGGAAGAAAGCAGATGTTGCTTCAGTGCACCTTCTACATCCAAATGTGTTGATATATCATAAGATAGAGACCATCGAATGGAATGAAGTTCAATACAACTTAGTGTGACCCCTCGCAAAAAAACGCCAAAAACAAAACAAGGGTATAACAATAAAGCAGAATCAGTAGAATAGGACATTGACAACTATAACTGTGTTGGGAGAAACTATTTGGTCCTTCTCGACAGTCTTCTCAGGTTCTAAATCAAATAAATTCTAAGGTAGTTAGTGTTTTGATTAGAATCATATTGAAACAAGTCCTACTCTTTTTGTGATCCTAATGTTTGGAATACCCTTTATTTATTTATTTTTTCAAGTTATACGTTGATAAATAGAATATAATCATTTAAAATTCACAATTTCACTTAATGTTAATCCAGACTAAAATAACGAGATAATAAATTTAAATGAGATAGCAACATAAACTGTTAGATTTATTTCATCAACATGTGTGATATAATAGAAAAATGAGTTTAAAGGATTCTAAAAATTTATAAGGTCTGGCACAGAATCTCTTACCCTTTGGACGAACATTTCTCCTAATTAACCCCTTTGTAACTGCTCTTCCATTATTTCGCAGTTGGTTGTCTTCATAACTAAAACAAAATATATTAAAAAAAAAAAAAATTGAGCTCAACCGTCATATGCGTGGGTTCTACGTACGACGTCCGGTATCACGTATAATTTTATAACTTAAATGAACCACTTTTAATAGGGTTGAAATCAGAACGGCTATTAAGCACCAAAAAAAAAAAATGGCAACGGCCATTGTAGAGCGGCCGTACTACAATTTATTCCTGTATCACACATTCGTTTGTAGGCCCTTGTCAAACATGTAAGAATGTGCCGTGTAGCGATGTGTCACTTTTTAATTGGTTCTACACAATATGAAAATTTTGGGGGTAAGCAATTAGCTTTATGATTGAATTCAAAATGATGAAATCCATGTAATGTTAACTTGGAAGGCTTTCTCTTGTTTACTTTCCCCTAACTTCGAAGGTCTTTAAATGTCAACATTATATACATACACAGTTGTTTTCTGCTTTTCGATACAAAAAGTTAGGTCGGTATCTAACCCACCGTTTTCCAGCAACCTCAATTAACAATTTAATATGCTTCGGCATTGTGTTATAAAGGCTGCACTTTTTAGTACATTGATAATTGATTGCTCATGGATGTGTATACCAATAAAATTGAGCTACAGTAGTAAACATGTTATTAACTGGCCCACATTCTTTCACGCCCACATGCAAAAGAGAGAGAGAGAGAGAGAGAGAGAGAGAGAGAGAGAGAGAGAGAGAGGGTGGCGGGAAAAGAGCTTCAACTTGTCCTTGCAAGATCTAAAAGTAAAAACAGCTAGGACTTGAGTGCATATATATATACATAGCATGTCAAGTTTTGGTTGCTATCATGAATGGGGGGCCTGGAGTGTTCTCATCTTGACCTCTGGACTAACACGCACCCATTTATTGACTTCAAAATTGGAATTTTTTTGAGGTGCCCCCTGCAAATTTGGAAAGCCAAAATCAGCATAATAGCTATGAAATCATAAAGACAATATTTCCTAAGTCCATATATGAGTAATGACTGCATTTAGAGGCACTTTTAATGTGGAAATGACTTCTAAATTTTAATATTATGCAGAAATCAAATTGGGTATATATTTTCTTTCAAGAAAAATACTATTTTTAATCTATTTTTCAATTTTTTTTCTTTCCTCTTAAACACAAGTGAATAAATTCCACACAAATTTATATATTAACATGGATCTTCAATTTTGTGTTTAGGAGTGAGAAAAAAAATTAAAAAAATTTTTTTTTTATAAAATTACTCTTCTTTTGAATATGATACAGAGCTTGAAAATAATTTTGAGTTAGTCTGGCAGGTAGCTAAGAGTTTCAGCTTTGTACAGCCCAATTATTCTCTTAGTAGTGGGTCCAGTACATCTTTTTCAATTGTGTCTTTGTCCAAGCAACTGGAGCAAGAGGGCTGTCAATTTCAGCTGTGTCAACCAAGAACAAGAGAGAGAAGTTCATTTTCTAATTTAGGGATAACTTTAAAGTTTCCAACATTCTTTTCTTCATTTTTCCAAAGAAAAGACAAACCATATATGCACAAATGTCTCCTAGTGATGTGGACCATATAAAAAAAAGATTGTAAGCACTTCAAGGGAGTGCTTCACCATAATACCTCTTTTTTCTTTCTTTTACCATTTCATTTTTCCATCATTTTGTTTCATTGCATGGCATGGAATCACTTGGATCATTTAAAGTTCTATTTAGTACTTTGATCATGGAATCCAAAGAACCCTGTTTATTGTCAACCGTAGTTGTCAAAATGCTCAAGTTTTTTACCCAGGTGACAGCCCTTGCCTGCTAGTAATACTGCAGTTGTAGACATTGACTTGAACATTTTAGAAATATAATGCATTTAAACAAATTGTGGATGAGCTTCATTTATATTCAACACCCAATGTAATAAAGTCACTAATCACCAAATTTTATCATCTCAGTTGCATTGAATCTAATACAAGAGAGCCCATCACTTTGATCATTTAAAAGTTCTATTTAGAGACATTCGTTTTAACCAAAAAAGTTGCCAATTTCATTTTTAAAAAGAAGAAAGGCAAGTTCTCATTATCTCAAAAGTAGATGAAATTTGTATAAGAATGATGTGTGACGAAAATGAAACTTGTTATTTTAAAATAAAGCATCCACTAAGATTTTAACAACAAAAATGCTACTGTTGAATCATTTCAATGGAGGATTCTGTATGTATATTTTGTAAAAAGAAAAAATTTCCTAACTGATGCATTAGACAGTCTTGGCAACAACATGGCACATCACCCATGTTGATTATTATCACTTGGCGGTCTTCTTCTTTTTTTAAATTTTTTTTTGCCTCACAGGATATATGGGCTAGCTTATGCTCCACTTGATTAATTTTTAGGCTTGTGCAGTCCTCTTGTTCCATACAAACCGCGTAATTATTGGGCTAAAAATCCTAGAGATGACTCTAAATAGTTAATAGCACTTAAGAAGTTTCGAACATAAAATTTTAAAAGGAACAGACCTCTAAACCTCAAGTTTTAACAACTAAGCTAACCCTTAGAATTTGTCACTTAGGGTTCTTTTATTACGAGACTACGGGCCTTGTTTGAGTGCTGTAGTACATTGTTGTGCCTTTAATTTGCTCGCTGTTGGAAGTTAGGGGTCCAAGCCCAAAGTTTTGGGCTACTCAATCCACTTTTAAAATTTTATTTGGGTTTTCTATTGAACTTGGACCAGGTGTTAGAGCCTATTTGGATCTGTAGACAGTGGTATGAGATTAAACTAATTGCGCAGAGAGTCAGGATTTAGGAGTGAGTCAATGTTTTGAAACTCGATCGCTGAGTGGATTAGAAAACGAATCGGGTTATCGGTCACGGCTGCAATTATCAAGTCAACTGTCATTAAACCAGAATTAAAATCGTCATGTCATAAATATATACAAAAATATGTCATAAATATATGCATGTCGTCCTTATCTTCTGTTGACTCTCTCTCTCTCTCTCTCTTTTGGTTCTTCTTTCATATGCCTTTTGGTTTTCTTTCATCTTTCTATATCTCTTTTGCCGATGTTCCTCTAACCATCCCGCCATAAACTTCCTCTCTGTCTCTCTTACTTTTTCTTTTCTCTTCTTGCATAAGATTTTTGGTTTTCTTCTTTCGATGATCTCTCTGTTGCTTTTTGTCTTCTCCTTCCTAAGTTTTCGTTCTCGTAGTTCTTTGCTTCTCTCGTTGCAGCTCTCTGTTTCGCCTCTGTCTTTAATTCGACGATGAATGGGTAATCGAAGCTCCAACAGACTAAAGGATTTAAAATTCAGTAAGGTTTTCTGTTTCTATATATTGATGTATTTTTACATACGTCTATACCGATATGTTTATCTAATATCAAAAGTTGTTCTGCTTCGTTTCTGTTGTTGTTCCTTCTCTTTTTCCATTCTCATGCAACGAAAATCTTCGTAGGTAGTTCGGATGCCGCGATTTTCGGTGTGCTTTTCGTTTGTGAAATGAATAATCGGTTCTGAAATCTTCTGGCTGCATTTATCTCCATTGCATGTAAGCTGTTTGCTGATATTTCAGAACCAGAAGCTAGCTTGACTAAGTGGAAAGCAGATTTGAGTCACAGTCCATGGGGTCCGCTTTTGGATGTAGAGGTAATATTATCGGCTCATTTCCACTTCATTATTGAGTTTGGTCCATATCATGCATGAATCAGCTCTGTTTAAGGTATTTGTCTGAACTTGCAAGCTCCAATATCATTTTCCAAGTTCCAAAAGTTATGTAACTACGGTATTTTTACATTAAATGCAGCTTACTCTATTGTGAATTTTTTTTATTTCATCTGCTAATTGAACGACATAGTTACCTCAAATCTTTCAATGCTTAATTTCAAATTTGTTTTTCCTGATTATTTTCCACTGTCTTGCCTTTCTTATTGTTTTTTAAAAATCAATTTACGTGTTATTTGCTTTGCTATCATTATATTTTTCCTTTTTTGGGTTCATTGTGTTGTGCTATAAATAAAAGGCAAATGCTAACATGTGCCATGCTTTGTCTGGTTATATGTAGTGTTGGTAATTGTGTTTTCAGTATTGAAAATTGTGAAAACACAAATTCTAACACTTTGTATAACCAGACATAGTATGCTTAAATTGTGCCCTAAGGGCACATGTTAGCAAGACCCTAAATAAAAAACAAACCCTAGGCTATGTTGTGTTTTTATTTTATTTTATTTTTCTTGCATTTAAGAAATTAATTCAATGAAATGTTTGAAGTGACTAACTGATTTCTAAGTGGTTGAAGTAGCTGATAGTGGCCAATAATGGCTATTGAACCACCAGCCACTCCCCTTACTAATCTGTTCCCTTCTAGACGAGCATTCTGTGGCAGGCTTGTCATTAGAATTTTTTCCATGGCTCATATTCCACGGGTCATTTTCCGCAACATTAAGGCAGAACTGAGGTCAGTTCTCATGTAAGTAGCCACTTCGACTGCAGTTTCGGGTGGTGTGGATCATTTTTGTTTTGCAATGACTTTGGTAGGTTTATTTGTTTTTAAAAACCTTGATCTTTTATTAAAAAAATATCTACAGCCTTGGGAAGTTTTTAAGCCTAATTGGGTAAGATGCCTTGCTATACTTTACTATTTGAATTTGGTGTTTGGAGACTTCATGTTGGAAATGTACTTGCCAAATTTGCTTGGTATCATTGAATATGATGCTGATCTGTATAAATAGCATTTCCAAAGTCCTTACCAAGGTCTGATAACTTATCTTGATTTTTATCTTGTTTCTTGCAACTCTTTGGCATTATTTCCTTACTATCACTGATATTTATGAGAAATATGGATTACTAACAACTTATTAGTTTCAATGTTCAAAGCATTAATTACTTTCAATCATGCTTTGTGGCTCAAACTGTCCCAAGATAGCCCTTTTGTATCTTGATAAACTTTTCAATGATTTTGGATTGGTTTGAAAATTAAATTAATCCTTCAAAGTGGCAAAAATTTTTAGATAACCTTGTAATCTGACATCAATTGCTTTAAGATATACTAAAATTCACGTGAACACAGAAAGTTGCCTCCCAAGTGTTATAGCTGATCAGATATCTATGGGTATAATAACTGCTTTGATTTGACCATATTGCCGTCAATGAAACTTTATTATTCCATTCGGCATTTGAACGCCTAAGAGATCTTTAAATAGGTGAACTGCTATAGTTAGGCTACAAAACACAGAGAAAATTAGGCTAAACAATATTGTCTACGGTAAGTTATTTGAAGGTTTTTATATATTTGAAGGCCATTAAAAATATCAAGTTGCATTATAAATCCTTCTTCCTGGATTTCTTATAGGGATATCTATTTCACTTTTCCTATCCTGATTTTAAGCCTTTTTGGTGCTTCTAAGTTTTTACTCTTGAATAACCTTATTTGTACTTGTGATTTTAAGGTTCCTTGAAAACTTCTTGTCAAAAATAAATCTTTCTTTTTTATTCTTTGCTAAACTGACTCTGAACATTTTTTCAATGGTTTATTAAACTTATACTTAAAAAAAAGGAACATAGCTATGTTTATTAGTTGGTGCTATGAGTATCAAATATAAAGAAAATTGGAAGTATTTTTTAGGTTGCTAGACCTCCATCAACTACTTTCACGTAGCCTTTAAAGAGTTATCTTGTAGCAGAATCCCTTAATATTGGTAAGAAATTGCTGTTTGGATTGTTCTGATCTTATCTTACTATATAAACCACCAATGCATTCTATAGTGATTTTCCGTCCTTCATGAAATTTCCATTTGGCCCTTTATTTGCTCTCTCTGGTTTGTTATCTGAAGAAGAATGTTCTTTTTTGGTTATTTTTTATACTATGTTTGTGTTTAGTTGCTTAGAAAATGCAGGACAATAAACCACATTAATGTTTTCATTTTAGATTTGAGTTGTTACAAGCACATGATAGGTTTTTTATTTTACAGTTAATGACTCATATTTAATCATATCATTATGTTGAACGATTCTGTATGAATTGTCTCACACAAAATTTAAGAGATAAAAGGGAATGCTTGGGCAATACTATACAACTAGAAAATCTATACATAATTTATTATCAGAATAACGTAGTTGAATAAGCGGCATTCCCTCTAAACATAATACCGATTATGAGAACTATTAGTCATTAAAATTTCCTTGATGCTTCAACTAGTGTAGGCTAAAGGACTTCGAAGATTATCATAGTAAAAGTAAATCGACCAGCTAACTTACTTTTTCAGGCTTAGTAAATTAGTATTATTTCCGATCCTAAATTTAACCGGATCAACATATTTAAGGATCACTTTGCAACACTAGTGTAGTTAGTGACTCTTTCTTTGGTAATGGAGACTTTAGAAAATTTAAGTCTGCCGGGGAATGCTTCTTGAGATGTTTTTAGTGTGACCTATAAGTTGCAAGAATAATTTCCTTTAATTTTGGTGGAGGCCTGATTAGATTTGTCTTTTCAATTATATTCCTTCTGTAATAAAAGTACACATAATGGGTAATAGACGCTACTCTCTGTTTCTCTCTCTCTCTCTCTCAGTTTTACCTACTTGAGCAAATAACTGTCTCATTACTTAATTTCAATGGTTAACTACAAAAATATTTATTTTGATATTATAAACTGCTCATAAGTTCATCTATTGTGATTATTTTGTTAACTATTATAATTGTTGTGTTATAATGCAGATTCTATATTAGACAATTGAATATTTTTGGAGATGTATGGACAACTACGTTAATGTTTAGACTGACAAATATACATTATGATGCTTTAGATGCTCCAAAAAGTGGGAAAAGGTTTGTTCCAGATTCATATAATTCCTGTTTATATGATATTATAAGTAGTGTAGCTTCTCATGCATGTGTTAACCATTCGAATGTGCTGATTTATTTCTTCCAACTTTGCAAGGCTTAGTTATGATGTTTATTTGGTATTTTCGTTTATCTATTCTACAAAAGGCATAGACGTAACTCTTCCAATGTGGCTGTTAATAATAGTACACAATGATTCTCTTAACAAATTAATATCATTATTACAATAAAATCTTAGATTCTTGTCATATTTAGCCTTAATTTTGTTTTCATTATTTAGAAAATGCAAAAAAATAAAAAATAAAAATAAAAACGTTGACCTAATTTAAGTACTTCGGTTAGTTGAGTGTAGAAGTTTTGTTTCCCTAAAAAAAAAAAGCCCATTTTCTTTGTTTAGGTGATGGGATCAAAAGAAGAAAATTATTATTCTTCCAACATTAACTGGTGAATTTGGAAATACATTATCACAATGATACGGTCTCTTTTTTCCACCTAATCAAGTATTCAAATATGTTTGCATAGATATAAAAGTTTAGTCTGTTTCATAGAAAAATCTTAATAAGTTTGCTTCGACAGCATTTAATCAAGACTGTAGTATGCCTATAATGGAAGCCTTTTTATTGCGCCTGCTCTTCGATTTGTTAGACAGATACTTAAGTATAGCTATATATTATGCTGTAGAAGCTTCAAAAAATGAAAAGAGGTTAGCTTTTGAATTCACGTAATCAAACAATATGATATAATATATAGTGTAGCTTCTTATACATGCTTCCATCAATTGAATCTACAGTTTTAGCTCTTTAAATTTTGATATGCCTGCATATAACTATTCAAATGTATCTCTTGATAATGTATATTTATCAGTTGATTATTCCTGTATAATCAGCTTAGTGAAAGAGTAAATGATTAATTGCAGGTTTTATATTGTTTTGCGATGGCTTGGCATATTTCTTAGTAGATTGTATAGAGGCTCACTAATACTATTCTGCTCAAATGTGCTTTTTCAATTTTGCATACATAGCATACTTTAATCTCTTGATATCTAATATAGAAGATATACTGAATTTCCATTTGAACACATCGGTTACCCGCCAAGCAATAGGCCTGCGTACAAGCGGTTAGTAAAAATTTATGCTCTTTTATGGCATTTTTTACTTCTGAATTCTTTTACTTTGTGCATTTTGGCCTAGATAGATGATGACACAGTGTTGAGGCAAAACATTCTAGACATTTTGACATCTTAAGAACTCATCTCTATAATTGATCATTCATTAAGAAAAAAAAATGCTTTTCTCATTTGACTAACCTTTACTAAATTGTTAGTAAATTTTAAAAGATCATTCAAATTCTAAAAACAAATTAATATCACAATTTGAAAACTGTTCATTAGGAGTAAAACTAATATTAAATAAACTAATGCTCAACTTCTTTAAACAAATATAAAATTAAAAGTTAATACTTATAATTTTTGAAGCATCTAAAGCATCATTATTTACATTCACTAATTCATGTATCGTTTTGCTTTTAAATATAACATCTAACATTGTATATTGCCGCTATATTTTTTGAACCATCTAAAGCATCATCATTTACATCCACTAATTCATGTATCGTTTTGCTTTTAAATATAACATCTAACATTGTATATTGCTGCTAAAAACATATACTTATAGACGTAAATGATTCTACAAATAAAATGTGTTAACTAATAGATGCAATATAGTTGTGCTTTATATGCTCTAAAAAATATAAATTCCAAACATTTTTAATAATGAACAAACCCTTTCTATCTTTTTCTCTTTTAATTGTTTATACACTTTTGAATTGTTGAAATATGATATAATGTAACTAATCGCTGTGGATTCTTAATGCTTAAAGTAGATTCTTTTCATCTGTCTTTAACATATAGATGTACTTGCACAATTTTGTGATGATTAGAATGAGTTTTAATTTGACCTTAATGAAAGATGCAAAAAATTTTGACTGCTTTTTCTCCCAGCTTTTTAACTTCCTTTTCTCAATTTTCTTGTAAACTACAATTCATTCAGCTTTAATTTGAACTTATAAAATTCATTTTAGAACTCGGTCAATCAAGATAAATTCTATAAACATTATGCACACATGATGCATTACATGCACTTTTCGGTGCCGTATCAAATTTTAGTTAGAAATCTGTGAACAGTCTTTATGAATTTGTAAAAAGGAGCTTTATTGGGGTAACTTGGATGCAAGTTATCATTGTCTTGTGAGCATGTACAACAAACTTGTTCCTCTACTTCTAGATTATACTTATGGGATTCTTTCTGAATATTAAGAAAACTGATTGTATTGCTAAACAATGACAAAACATTGTTTGTTTGACAAATAAAGCTTCCTTTTCATCTTAATATTTGCAAGATTAATCTCAACACTTACATAGTGAAAGTCTAACGATATTATGAATTAGTCATAACGTTGCTTGTCAGTGTTTGTCTACTGAAGAATAAGTGCTATTTTATGATGCAGTTGGTAGTTGGGTAATGTGACGCTTTAGATGCTCTGAAGATGTAAAAAAGGTTAGCTTTTGAGCTTGCACAATCTTTTCAATGCCATAGAACAACAATCAAATTACAGGATTGTCTTTTTGACATCTTTACTGATCTATTTATAAATGTTTTTAAGTTGTTCTTTGTAGATATTGTATAATCATGTGTACTACTGTTGAAAGAATGGTGAATGTTATGTAGGTTTCTTAATTTGCTGCAAAGAAAATGGTGCTGTAATGAATAATCATTTGTGCACTAACCAACAAGCAACATTCAAGACCTTGATGTGCATAAATTTCAGTATTTTAAATTACTTAGATGCAGTAAGTATGTATTAAATTTATATGATATTTTTGCTTCGTTAGTATTGCATCACTTTGAAATTACATAAGTTCAATGTTTATGTTGTGTACAGCTTGTGTCGATTGGCTGAATATCATACCTTAGTTATAGTCCTACACACACTAGCTCTGATTCCAAATTTGGGCAAGACATTTTATATTCATACGATATTCTTTTTCCTTTTTCGTCATTTTAGTACTTTATATTTTTCATTGTGCTTCCTAACAGGAGAATAAGAATTCACAAGTCTTAACTGCTACCTTATTACATCTTTATTTTAACCAATTCATTGATTTCTTGCTTTATATTGTTATGCCTTGATAAATGAGAAAGTAGAAATTTGAGAACCTACATGCTCTAATTGTTCGCTCCTTACATTGCATGGTATATTTTCGTTGGATTATGAGTGCTCGCTCATGTAACTACTTAATCATTCCTTAATAAGAATTAAATATATCTACCACGATGATGCCTTTATGTATTTATTTTCAATACAATCAAATAATACAACTGAAGCTTATAAGAAAAAAGTACATAAATTTGCTTTTGATTTTCATTTCAAGGCTTGTTTCTTTCCTATTCCATAACCATTTTGCTACATATGTGAAAATTCTGTTTCATTTGTTGGAAAACTAAGAATTAAGCCATGCAAGAAGGAAATGTCACCCTATGTTCACACCTCTATCCACGCACAGCCCACAACTTCCATTATCAAATTGTCTATTGAAATCGGTTTGCAAGCTGTTTTGTGCGTGTGCCTAGGTTGACAGAAAATGTCCACCACTTACCACAATTTCCCCGAATTAGAACACATGACGCAGCCAACATATGTCCTCTCTAGGTATGCTACATTAAAGAGTAGTCTTTCATAAGCCTTTACAATTTGTACAATTAAGTCCATATTTGTAAGGGAGGAAAACTTTAGTATGATGATTAATTCAACTAATTTGACTAACGCACTGCATGTGCCCAATCAAAACAGCTCTATTAACAGTCTTCTTAGAACCAAAATTCAGGTCAATCTTACATATGACTGCCATTAGGGACTCAAACAATAATATTAAATGCATTAGAAACGGTAGTTGTACTTGAAAGACATATGATTGCAGTCTTAGAATTTTGTCACCCTCCTTTTATACCAGCATTTCAATATACATAATATGTGTTTCTTTCATCACGTGTTATTACTATGCTTTATACTAAATTGACTGTAATATGTTCAAATTTATTGGTAGTGAATACCGCCAGCTTTCGTGGCCAATTTCAGAGTTAAATTTCCTATAACTGCTCATGTGATTAAACTTAAGACTGCGAAACCGTGGGCTATGGATGTAGAAGTAATCAGTAAGAATCACTGCTTCATTAATAATGAGCGGCAGTTTTGTATCTATGCAGGGAATGTATCTACAGCCTTGTACAGGGAATTAACATTTTTGACTAATAATTATGTTACTTTTTGAAATATGTATCAATATCCTATAGTTGAGTAGAAAGACTTTTATTGTTTTGAGCTTAGTTACTTGTTATTTCTTTAAAGAAAATTCACTCCTTTATTTTTTAAATGCCGCATCGTTTTCTATTTTGCAATGACAATAATGGCTGTGATATTTATGTTTTCTGTTAATTTTTTCTTTCTTTTTATTTCCTTCATTTTCTATTACATTTTTAAATTTTCCTCTTTATTTGTGTATATGCATGGGAGCACACTGGTGGTTCTATGATTATAGCATGTAATTGTTATATATGGGCAATCCTACAATTCTGGTGTTTAATCGATGGTTATCATTTGTCATCAGTTGATGCTTTCAATTTACATCTTTATTTTTCAGTCCATTGCTTCAAATTCACTGAGTCACTACTATTGTTGTGTCCTGATGTTGGTAATTTATACCGACTTAGCTAAAATACAAAATATAAAGATTTTTTTCTATACAAAGCACGCCGCCCAAACGCAATGAGTAACTTTGAAAACATGAAGCCTGATGAAGTCATACTCACAAGTACGTCAATAGTATCATATCATCTCTCCTTTGCACAACAAAAGAACTTTGAAAATTTTAGTTTTTGTCTATGTTTTGTCTAGGGAATTAAGCTCTACAAGATTGGTTCAAAATATTATGGCAATGAACAATATTGAACTTATCAAGACACAGATAAGAACAAACCATTCAATTAGGAATATATTAGCCTTTTACCATGAAGAATCTTAAATGGGATAAAAATCACGTGTTTTTTTTTATCGGATAAAGATTATGCATTATCATTTGTAGTTTAGACAGTTAAAAGATTATTTACAATTAAAATCTATCAACTCCTTGATCTAATGATTGTCTTGATCTTACTTGTATTCACGATTCATCGTTTATGTGCTTGACCACTGTTTAAATCCCTTAAGAACGGATTTCATGCCTTGAATTCCTTCAATACTCTTGATTTCTTCAATTAGGTTGAGGAAGATTATTATTAAGATTTGTTTATGAGCTTCTTAGAGGGTGAAAAATACTTCTCTTACGGTATTTTTAATATAGGCGGCTCAGAAAGGGTTTGGAGAAGTGTGTTGGGCTTTAAATAGGTGCAAAATCCTAGTAGCGCGATTCTTGAAAATTCAGAATTTACGCAGTTCGATCTCACGAGATCCCGCGAGGATTTCACGAGGTGCATATCGATCTCGCAAGCTCACACCCAGATTTTCGCATGCTTATTGTTTTTTTCCTCGACAGCTCGTAAGGATCTTGCGAGATCTTGCGAGGATCCTACGAGATCTTATCAAATCTGCATGTTCACTATTTTTGCCATCGAGATCCTGCGACATTCCTTGAAGATCTCACAAGATCTTTATATGTAGTCAGCACACTGTTTTTGGTCTCGAAATCCCTTGAAATTTATCGACATCTTTTGAAGACCCTTTCAACAACCAATATGTATCATACATGACTCTCTTAACACAAGCTTGTATGAATAACCTTGAAATCCTTACCAAATGCTTGTGATTGATAAATTAAATTTTCAAATTACATCAAACATGACTTGTCACAAAATTTAGTCAATTACATAATCTTACAATCTCCCCCTTTGGCAATTTTGTAACCAAAACTCTATGCTACACGACACAACCATTACAGGGAAAGAAAGAAAGAAAAAAAAATAAAAAATATAATGATACCCTAATCACAAGCACATGGAATCATCCTTGCACATACTGCAAGCAACCAACCAACTCAATCAAGGACAAACTAGATATAAGAGAATATCACGAGAAAAACAGTAGCATAAATGTAAAACAATTTGTATAACTGTAGCTGAAGCATATAGATCTCTCCTTTTTAGGAAAGAAATTAACAAATGAAGCAGAAGAAACCAACCAACAAGGCGTATCCAACCCCACTTAAAAAAGTAGGTATAGATACACGTCTCAGAAAACTGATCGAGGATAATACCCTGAGAGATAAAAACATATCAAGAGACAAAAGATCGATTAAATCGAGACTCAGTCTCAGAGGCTGATCTAAACTGAGACACGAGAGGGGACAAAGACACTCTCCCTCGACGAGAAGACGAGGCACTAGATGTGTCAGAGCAAAGACGCTTGCCAGGGGAAGAAGAAGAGGCTCGTTTGCTCGGGAAATTAGGAGAACGGCAAGAAGAAGGGGTTTGTGGCCACTTCCTTTTCCTTGGAGTAGGAATCATGACGCTAGTACCAAGAAACCACACAAAAAAAAAAAAAAAAAAAACACCCCAAAACCAACGCACCAGTCCAGTAGTGACTGGTCCAAACAACTCAATCGACTAACAGAAGAAACTCCTAAAAAATAGATGCATCAACAGCACAATACACACCCACAGAACAAATTGAGGGTAAAAACACCCTTCAACAGATATGAAACACCCTATAGAGGAGAACTCACCGATCAATCGACCCAAATAACCACCAAGAAAGAAAATTCCAAAACAAACGTAACCCTAGGAGACGAAAGCACACGAAAAAGTTGGATGAAGGAACAAGGAGAAGGAAGAATAAATACCTCAAGAACGACCCAGATTACTCGCCCACAGATGGAGAGGAGAAGCTCGTTGGATTGAGAAGATCGCTAGACACCGCGGGAGCGAAGGGGGAAGAAAGCGACGCACGAAAAGAGGAAGCATAGTTACAGGCGCTGGGGTTAAAAAAGACTCCTAATAAGTGGACTGCGCAAGCTTGAGAACTAGCGAGAACCCGCAAACTCACCTGAACCTAAAAAAAAGCACTCCAAGACACACAAAAAAATGACATGCACAAGAACTTAAGTATTAACCTGTCCAAAATACAACCAATGAAGGTAAAGATGTCATAAATATGTGTAAATTAACATCAAAACAGATCAAGGATGGCGAGAAGGCAAGTCATGACATCCAAAAATGATAAGAGCTATACTGCCAATCATGAAAATGAGATGCAGGTCCGTCAAATAGATCAACAGAAATATGGACCCTAGAACAGAATCAATGTAGTTGTCATCATAGAAGCCTTCTCTTGGACAATGGAACATTAAAAGTCAAATCCCCATGTCATTCCAATCACAATATAACAAGCATTTTTTTGTTTTTGCTTTATTCTTGAAACATAAACTCTTCCGAACAAACTTGAGGTTCCAACTCTATCTCTATACTATAGTAATACAAATAGCCGCAAGGATGGTGGCTTTCACACATATGAGCAGGTAGCTATCTTCTCTTATCACATAACAAGGGTAACTTCTTACACACTCACTGGTAGCTCTTTCCACCCAACTCAATTAACTTTATTTTTTTTTGGTAAAATAGGGTATATATCAAAACCAAGGTCAATCTAGATATTCCTAAACAGGAGAAGACAATCATGATAAGGTTTACAAAATGATCATAAAAGGTCGAACTCTATATTCTAAGAGATCACATAAGGTAAGCATTGAATGAACATGAACAAAAAGCTTGGCTAAAATCATCAATGGTTCATGAATAACTAATCCACAATTAAAGATGCACAAGATGCAATTTATACATAGCTCATACTTTTGGCAATTCATGGGTAGTGCTTTAAATAGGAGACTAAACAATTCAAGAACAAGACAACCCAATGACACACACTCTAAACACTAAATAAAAGAAACAACACACACGAAGAAAGGCTTGAGATAAGATAAAACAAGAACAAAACTTAAGTCTGAACCCCAGCAAGATAGACTACTCGAGAAAGCATACTCTTGGGGATTTTCGCAGAAACTCAAACCTAACAGTGTTCAGGGGTTTAGTGAAGAGATCAGCAAGTTGATTATCAGTAAAAATATGCTATAGAAAGATGACTTTCTCTTCAACTAATTCACGGATAAAGTGATAGCGAATGTCAATGTGTTTGGTGCGAGAATGTTGGACAAGATTCTTAGAAATACTAATCGCACTCATGTTTTCACTAAATAAGGTCATGACACTCAGTTTTAAGCCATAATCACACGTCTGTTTCATCCACAAAAGCTGAGCACAACAGCTTCCAACAACTATGTATTCTGCCTCAACCGTGAATAAAGAGATGACATTTTGTTTTTTATTATGCCATGCAACAAGGTTATTGTTTACATAAAAATACCAACCAGAGGTGCTCTTAAGATCATCAGCAGACCCTGCCAAATTCACATCAATATATCCTGTAATATCTGCATTAGTGTTCAAGGTAAATCAAATATCATGCCCAATGGTACCATTGACATATTTAATAATTCTTTTAACTACAAACAAATGATTCTTTGGGACAAGCTTGGAAACGAGCACAACCACCAACACTAAATGTGATGTCAAGTCTACTAGCAGTTAAGTAAAGTAGACTATCAATCATGCTCCTATACAATATTTGATTAACATCTTTGCTTGAAGCATCCTTACTAAACTTAGACTAGTACTCATGAGAGTCCTAGCATGCTTAGTGTTTTTCATGTCAAATTTCTTTACTAGATCTCTAGCATATTTGGATTGAGAGATAAAAATTTCGTGTTCCGTCTATTTAACTTGCAAACGTAGGAAGTAATTTAGTTTACCCATCATGCTCATTTCAAATTAATTTTTCATATGTTCAAAAAAATTATGAGCGAGCCTTTAAAAGGTAGAGCCAAACACAATGTCATCCACATAAATTTGAGCAGTTTGAATGTGTTTTGATTCTTTCTTTGTGAACAGAGTTTTATCGACTCCCCCTCGAGAGAAACTAGATTTTAGCAAAAAAATAGTCAATCTCTCATATCAAGCTCGAGGAGCTTATTTCAACCTATACAAGGCTTTTTTTAAGCTTGTACACATAATCTGGATGCTTAGGGTCCTCAAATCCTTTGGGTTGTTCAACATAGGTTTCTTTTTGAAGAATGCCATTTAGAAAACCACTCTTCACATCCATTTGATGAAGTCTAAAGCTTAGATAACAGGCAATGGCAAATAAGATGCGAACAGACTCCAATCTTGTAACAGGGACAAAGATCTTATTAAAGTTTATTCTTTCAATTTGACTGTATCCTTGTATTACAAGTTTTGCCTTATTTCTCGTGATAGTGTCATACTCATCAGATTTAATTTTAAATATCCATTTGGTACCTATCACATTCATATTATGTGGTCTAAGTATAAGGGTCAAGACATTATTACGCACAAATTGACTCAACTCTTTATGCATAGCAGTAACTTAATGCTCATCAGTCAAAACTTCTTTCACATTTTTAGGTTCAAATGAAAAGGTATAGCATAAGTAGTTTACCTCATTTCTTATCTGACGCTGTGTCTTCATTGGTTTAATGACATTTCCAATTACTTAATCCAAAGGATAGTTCAGTTTTACTCTAGATGATGGTTCTAGGATACTGTCATATCTATCTTTGGAGTTGTGAACTACAACATCATCAATAACTACATTTATCGATTCTATAATAGCAAGAGTACGCAAATTGTAAACACGATAAACTCTACTATTCATGGAGTATCCAAGAAATGTACCTTCATCACTTTCAGTGTCAAACTTACCCAGATACTCTCTATCCCTCAAGATGTAGCATTTGCTCCTAAATACTCCGAAAATGTATAATATTGGGCTTCTTACCTTTCCATAATTCATATGGCGTCTGTTTGGTACCAACTCTCAAATAGACTCAGTTTGCAATATAGCATGCTGTATTTACCGCCTCAACTCAAAATTTTTGTGAAACTTTCTTACCATCCAACATTACTCGGGGCATTTCCTGGATCACTCTATTCTTTCTCTCCACCACACCATTTTGTTGTGATGTCTTTGGAGTAGATAACTCATGTTTTATGCCTTACTCATTATAGAAATTAGCAAACTCAGAATTTTCAAATTTCTTACCATGGTCGGTACGAATTTTGCAAATGCATTCGATTTTTGTGCCCTTCTCTACCTACATTTTCAAACATAAAGCTCTAAATACAGAGGTGTCAGATTTTTCTCGAATAAAATCAATCCATGTAAATCTAGAAAAATCATCTACAATTACAAAAATATATTTATTTCCTCCAATACTCTCTATTTGAGTAGGACCCATAAGATCCATATGGACAAGTTTCAGCGGTCTAGATGTTGCAATCTACTTAACTTTCTTATGTATGGACTTAATTTGCTTCCCCAATTGGCACAGTCCACGAACACAGTTTGTGTTTTTTTCAAGTTTTGGAATTTCACAGATGAGTTCAGAATTAGATGGTCTAGAGAGATCATTAAAGTTCACATGAACAAGTCTTTGATGCCACAACTCAGTTTCATCCAATTTAGCAAAATTGTAAGTAATACCACTCTCTGAGGTGATCTTATAACAATTGTCAGGAGCACGCACCCCTTTTATAACACAATTACCCTTTTTATCGAAAATAGAACATTCAGTTTTTGAAAATTGTTCTTGATGTTGTGTGTCACACAACTGACTGATGCTTATAATATTAGTCTTTAAGCCCTTAACTAGCAGTACATCATCGAGGTTTGGTAATTCTTGAGATTTTATATTACCTTTTTTTTACAACTCTAGAGGTGCTGTCATCTCCAAATGTTACTAGACCTCCATCACATTTAGTCACAGTGTCAAAATAAGCTTTATTGCCACACATATGCCTTGAACAGCCACTATCTAGATACCATACATTAGAACTGTGAGCATTTAGGGCAATGTGGACAACAAATCCTCTCAGGTCATTTTTCCTTATCCATGTAGTCTTAGGATTAGTACTTGGATGCTTTGGAAAAGGCTGTCGGTTAGGTTATTGACATTTCCTTGAGGTATATTTAATCGTAGATCTTGCCATATAATTTCCATAGTATTGAGGCTTAGCATGTCTTTGAAAGTTCTGATTAGTAAAATTTCTTTGCTCAGCAGACACATTGAATCTATTAGACATTTGACCATTGTATGATCTAACTGAGTTTTGAAAGTTATGAGTTTGAACATAATCCACAGATAATCCATTCAATTTATGACATTGTGGCTTAATATGACTTCTTATACCACAGTGGTGATAGATAGGTACAAAATAAGAAGAATTACTTTGATTTTGACGAGTATCGTACCTTTCTTCAGGAATAAATTTGATAGGCTTACTGTATTGGTGTTACTGACTTGGATGGTTTAGTTTCATACCCAATACCACGTGTATCCTAAGAATGTTTCTGGTTCAAGCACATTTTCTCTATCGTAGATGCACTTGCCTTGTACTTCTTATAGGTCAAATTAGACTTAGCAAGATCAGCTTCGAGTTTCAAAATTTTTTCTTCAAGAGCCTTCTTAAAACCATCTCTTTCAAATGCATCATTCTCAAGAAATTTCACTTTGTCAGTTAGGGTTGTCCGATGCTTCTTCAACTGACTTATTTCGGCTTAAGCATCGACATTCATCCTTTTTAAGGAGTCAACTTCTTCCAGAGCCTTTTTCAACTTCTTACCTAATTTGACATTCATATTGGTAAGCTTGTAGGACTGCTTGTGGAGTTGATCATATGCTCGCTGCAATTCACTTTTATCTTCATCATCTGATTCATCTTCATCTTCCTTGAGAGATCCAACTGTACCATTTGATTCATCTGATTTTTTCGTTTCAAGGACCTTAGATGTAGCCTCGATTAACTTAGATGCAGATGCCATGATTTCCGTAAAGTTCTTAGATTCTTTGTCACTTTTCGATTCCTCTTTCTTCTCTGAATCACTCCATCTGACTGTCAAAACTCTACTTCTTTTATTTTTCTTTTTTTTTGGGCAATCTGTAGCAATATACCTAATGCCATGACATTCGAAGCATTGTTTTTTATCAGACTTATCAAAGAACTTCCTTACAAACTTCATTTTATCAAAAGGTTTTCCTTTAACTTTATTTAATGATGAAGATTAGTCTTGTTGTCATTTATTGAAATTTTTTTTGAACTTTTTGACAAACAAGGTCATCTCCTCGATACCCATATAAGAATCACTATCATCTGACTCATTAGATCTTTCCTTAATGGAGTTTAAGGCAATGCCTCTATTCTTCCTAGATTGACGAAAATTTGCTTCAAAAGCTTGTAAGGATCCTACTAAGTCCTCAACTCTTAGGGCATCAAAATCCTTACAAACCTCTATGGCTGTAACCTTAGTTTGAAATCTCTCAGGTAAAGATATCAGGATTTTTTGAACAATTTTTGAAGAGAAGATTTGTTCACCAAGGTTGAAACTTGAGTTGATGATGTCACTTAGTTTAAAATAAAATTGATAAAATGTTTCATCGTTTTCCATTCTTAAGGTTTCAAACGCAGTTATCAATCACTAAAGCTTAGCAACTTTTACAATGGTAGCACCCTCATGGGTGATCTGTAAAATGTCCTAAGCCTCTTTAGCAGGTTCACAGTGTGAGATTCTACGAAACTCTTCAGTTGTGACCCCGTTAAAGATAGCATTAATAGCTTTACTATTCCATCCACAGCTCTTATAATCAATCTTATCCCAAGCTATAATAGCTTTTGAGATAGTCACATCACTGGTAGTGACTGTGGGTGGAGTCTAGTCATTAACAATTACCTGTTATACACGTTCATCTATAGACTTAAAGAAAGCTCTCATTTTGGCTTTTCAATAAGGATAGTTGGTCCCATCAAGTATAAGAGGTTGAGAGGTGGAATTACCTTCCTTTGGCCAATCCATAGACATAGGCAATCAGGATCTCACTATTTAGAAAATCAAAAAATGATTTTGAGTTCGCTCTAATACCAATTAAAAAAGTTAGCCTTTGTCTATGTTTTGTCAAAAGGACTAAACCCTATAAGATTGGTTCAAAATGTTATAGCAATGAACAATATTGAACTTACTAAGACATAGAAAAGAATAAACCATTCAATCAAGAACACATCAGTTTTTTACCGTGAAAATCTTTAAATAGGGGAAAAATCACGTGCCCCTTCTGCCGAACAAATATCATGCACTATCACTTATAGTTCAGATGGTTACACGACTCTTTACAATCAAAACCTATCAACTCCTTGATCTAATGATTGTCTTGATCTTGCTCATATTCACGATTCACTGACTCTGTGTTTGACCAACCGTCAGATTTCCTTAGAACTGTTTTTATACATTAAACTCTTTCAAGACTCTTGATTTTTTCAATTAGGTTTCAAAAGATTGTTGCTAAAATGTGTTTTTGAGCTTCTTAGAGGGTGAAGAATACGTCTCTCATGGTATTTTTGATATAGGCGGCTCAGATAGGGTTTGAAAAAGTGTGTTGGGCTTCAAATAAGTGCAAAATCCTAGCGGTGCGATTTTTGAAAATCCAGAATCTGCGTAACTCGATCTCGCAAGATCCCTTGAGGTGCATCTCGATCCTGCGAGCTCACACGCAGATTTTGACATGCTCACTATTTTTACCCGCGACATTCCACGAGTATCTCGCGAGGTCTTGTCAAATCTGAATGCTCACTGTTTTTGCCCTCGAGATCTCGCGACATCCCTCTAAGATCTTGTGGGGTCTTTATATGTAGTCAACACATTGTTTTTGACCTTGAGATCTTTCGAAATCTATCGATATCCCTTGAAGACTCCTTCAACAACCAATATGTATCATAAAAGACTCTCTTAGCACGAGCTTGCATGAATAATATTGAAATTCCTTTCAAATGCTTGTGATTGATTACTCAAATTCTTAAATTATATCAAACATAACTTGTCATAAAATTTAGTTAATTACATAATTTTACAAACTTCATTATCACTTGACAATTGCATACAATTATTGCTACTTTTGCAAGATAAACAAGTTTAGCTTATATTGTATTAGACACTAAGTAGTGTGCAAGGTTGCACGTTTGAGTCGCTAGGGCTATAAAAATTGGGCATGGATATATATGATAACTACAAAAATACATATATTCAAATTCATGTGGGCTAGCTTAGTTGGTCAAAATTTATAGATTGCCAAAGTGAGATTAGGAGTTCAACTTTTGCATGCGCAAGAATTCTTTCAAGGCTAAAAGCTTGGTAATTACCATAGTTATAAAATCGAACTGCACCGACTAGTCAAACCGGTTCAATTGAGAATCGGATCATGAATTGGTACGGTTTAATTAATTTTAAAAAATACATATAAATCGGGTTGAACCGAATGAACCAACTGGTATTTTGAAAAACCAGTGAACTGGCCGGTATTTTGTAAATCGGCCAATTTTTTAAAAAAATCAAAATATCAAAAATTTCACAAGATTTAAAACCATTTATTTTTTAAAAAACATGTCTTTAATGGCCTTTTGACGAAATATCGAATAAAAAAGTGAAATATAGAATAAAAATGTAAAAACATTAAATGAAAGTCAAAAGAAGAAAAAAAAAAAGAAAAGAAAAGAAAGAGGGGGATAAAAAAATAACTAGGTAAATAAGGTACATTTCTCTCTTTCTTACATTGGGTTATCTTATATTTAGATATTTTTTATATTATAATTAAATATATCAAGATATGTATTATCAAAAAATAATTTAAATGTAAAAACTATAAACTAAAATAAAAAAATATAAAGATGAAGAAAAAGGAGGGTATAGGAAGTAAAAAATAATAATAATAATAATAAAGGCCATGCAAATAATGCACATTATTATCTTAATAATACATATTATTATTAAATTTTATGATACTTCTTTTAAATACAAAAATACCAATAAGCAATAGTTTAAAAATATTAAATTAAAAAATAAAAGAAATCTTTTTAAATATTTTTATAATTATTTATTTTTATACTTTTTTTAAATATTTATTATTTATACTTATGTTGAGTTATTGTATAAAAAATTTTTTTTAATTAATTTATAATTTTTTAATAATTAATTTTATTTAAATATATTTTTATTATTATTTTATTATATAACTGGTTGAACTAATTAAATCACAATTAAACTAGTAAATTATTAAATCGATAACTTGACCAATTCATTTAGCGATACGATTATGATAACTATAGTAATTATTGAGTGTGGGACCGAGAGACACCGCATACTCTTAATTTAGTTTTGGTTTTGGCCGGACACTGCGGGCCTGCATTTATTGGCGAAAGATGCCTGGTTTTCGTTTTCGTACACTTCGCGCGCAACCTAATGTCCCCAAAACTATTTTATGTTCTAATCCCCAAGCCACGCAGACCGCGAACGTTTTAGGTTTCCCGTACACGAACAAATTTTAAAATCTCTCTCTCTCTCTCTCTCTCTCTCTCTCTCTGACACACTTTGACTACTTGGCCTTTTCAGAATTGGATAACAAATTTCAAACTGAAAGTAACATGAAATGAGTCCCTCCCTCCCTGCATGTGGAATTTGAACACCAAAAACTGCAAAACTTAGAGAGAGGAGCAAAAAAAAAACTTCGGATCATCCCTCCAAAACAAACCCGTTTACCCACCCTTACATATAGCTCATTCCATGCCCAGCTCACCATCTCTCTCTCTCTCTCTCTCTCTCTCTCTCTCTCTCTCTCTCTCTCTCTCTGTGTAGCATTAGAAATGGAGGTTACCTCTTTTTGTCAACACAACAACAAAGAGAACATCCTACCATTCGTTCAAAAACAACCCAACCCAGTTCCTCCAAGTGTTCAATCTTCCACAAGCAATGCCAAGAGAAGGTTCAGGAAGCCTCTAAGGGACATAACCCACCTCTTCAACCCTCCGATCCTATCAGCTTCAGCTCCAGGCATTGATTTTCAGCTTCCTTATCCTGTTCCAGCTGACGCATTGAATCTTCGAAAGCGAAAGGCAGTTGAAGACATCGATTAAGTGCAGCACACCAATTCCAACTCATTCAGGATGAATTTCAGATAGCTCCACCTTATTTATATTTATATATACACATATATGTAATCTTACTTCGCTCAATAATTGTTCATGATATGGGAATGAGAGTGCTTTTCCATCTGGTCATTGGGATTTGAAGGGTGAAAAGGCTGTGAACCATAAATCAGGCTATAGAAAAAATACACATCGTATTTGATTAATCCTCATTTGATGTCTCTGGCTTGTCTATTTACTTGTAAGATATCTCTGTTTCTTGTAATATGCTCAAAATATTACAAGAGGCTTTTTCTTTTTATTACTGAATTGGGCAGATTTCCCAAATTCATCAGAGTATTCTTGACATGTGGCTGTATTTTCTTTCTTCTCTGATTTTCTCAATTGAAATTTGAGTGTTCAATTGGAATTGAATTTCACTGAATTTATGCAAATTTGGAGAATTTTAAAACGATAGACACCATGACTAAAAGCTATGTTTTCTGTTTCCTGAATACAAAATGTCAATTTTTATTTCTTTAATTTTTTTTTTTATCATGCCCATTTCTGGGCAAGAGAGGATCAGCAACGAATTGATGTAATCAACAAATTCACTACACAAAGCAAGTCTATCCAATAATGAGGAATTGAATCGCTCTTAAAGATGATGTAAAATTGAGCTTTTCTTCAAGGGTATGGGTGTCTCGATTGAAGTATAAGTCAAAAGAGTTCGGTATCGTTTTTTCAAAGGATCAAACTCAATATAGGCAACAAATAAGAGCAAAACGACCAACTAATTGATTCGAATTAGAACGTCACTTAACAATTTGAAATTAATTACAAATAAGATAAAAAATGTTTGAATGGTGAGAGAATGTTGACTACTAAATTATACTAATTAGACTAAGGGTTAAGAGCAATTATAACTAGATTTGAAAACAATTAATGAAAGGCTTGAATGCAATTGCTTCAATCTATCAATTTTTTATAAGGTTTTCAATGGAGATTTGTTTAACTCAAGTCAAGGTTCACTCCATGAATCATTGACCCGGAAGATTTCGACCATAAAAGCTTGAATTCAAATTCAATTGAGTGTAAATTGTTGTTTCATTGTAGGAATCTTAGAGACAAACCATCAATTCTGCAATTCATATACCAATTAGAAGATTGTGCATAGCAATTACTAACCTAGATTATGAATCTAAGTATTCTATGGATCTACAACTCAGTTGAGATGAAATTAAAAAAAACATAAGATAAATCATTGAAATTCATATACCTCCATTGAAGTCCTTTGAGATCCTTGGTAAATCTTAACAATTGCATCTAAGAATTTATTTAGCTACTTGATTCCATGAAGTAAAATGTGAAGAATTGTAAATTTCTCATTAATTGAAGAAAAGATTGGTGTTTTCTTACAAAGAAAGTATAGGAAAATAAAGGAAAATATAATATAAACTCACTTTCTCTCTACAATTCATACTAATTGAAAATCTAATCTCAAATGGTGATAGATACCAGAAATCTCGTCCTTTCTCGGAGATATAGCAGCAAAATTCGGATAGGAGACGCCGGTACCGTACGTACGGTATTGTTCACCGTACATACTGTTAGCCTTACGCTAATCCATGCTCTTTGAAGTTTGGAAATCCGTTGCAAGCATACGTACGATAGAACTACGGTGAGACCACCGTATATACGGTGCTCCAATCGTACGTACGGTCGAGCACTTTTTAGCTTCTTTTACTCTAAATTCACCCTTTCTTCATTCCAAACTTGCAAAATTCCCACAAACACTTATTAAAACAATTATTATACTAACATGAGGCATATATACTACCTAGTTGGACTAACAATAGCTATTTCGGGATTTTAGATTACACTTTTGGAGTGTAATCACCACCCTCACTTAGCTTTTGGTAGTCCCTAGCAAAATGAGAAAAGTAAAACAAATATTTATAGAAAGACAATCTCTACTTTCGTGGGAGTCCCAGATGCATTTAACGTATACATTAAGCCTTTGAATCCCTAGGTTACTCTTAGTAGGCGAGTGGTATCTCGCGAGGGCTTGCAGTGATGACACTTACAAACATCGTCTTATAATCAACAATCCTAGATGTATAACGATACAGGAGAAAGGCATGAGGGTATATTACAATACTCAAAACAATGTATCTATACTTTTAATACAAACAAGATGAGTTTATGACGACATTATGACAAGATTCATGAGTGTGTGTGTGCTAGGATCATATATGGTAGTTTACAATGCTTCACTTTACACCAACAACCTTAAAGTCTCGATCCAATCACTTTCCGGACATACACTTAATGAGTAATCGAACATACAGTTTATTCCACTTGGCTGCTCTTGATAAATGAGTAAGTGTGCAAGTCATGCAAAAGAGCAAACTAAACTAAGAGAGACGATATAATGTAAGTGTATCAACTTGGCAGGACTTCATGAAGAATTGCTTTATGGCATAGATATCAATTAAGCATGATGTGTAAACAATGTCTTACATTCCATCAAGGCCTCAATTGAAAATCATGCTTTGAATCATCAAGGACTTTGTAAGAGAAGGTCAAGTGGTATCAAGGTATAGTAAGAAGGAAAGAAAAGGTGTGAAGTTGCAACACGTGTGATTCAAGGCATGTAATATTCATCAAAAGCCATTATCCTTTTCCAACTTTCGAATCTTCCAATATCAACCTCAACTTTTTTTTTCGAAGAATTGAAAAGAATGGGGATGCTTTTCACTTACCACTAATGATTTTTTTTTTCTTTTTTTTTTCTTCTTCTTTTTTTTTTTTTTTTTTTCATTTCTTTTCCCATGAGATTTAGAATTGCACTACAAAGGGTGTGAAGATGTGGTGACAAAGAGAAACAAAATATCAATAAAACTCGGTGGCTCAAAATAAACAAAGAAGGGCTAAAATCATTTCCAAAGCAAGTATTGTGTATATAGATCTTGATGGAATGCAAGTGCTAATTAATGCAAATCAATATCAAATCAACAAGCCAAACACAAGTATAATGAAGTCATTTGTCAATGTGAGAGATCAATAAGAATTCATTTGAGTAAGTGTAAAAATCTCTCCAATGAAGCAATAGGCTCTACTCTCACCGGGTAATGATCTCTACTCAATTAGGTCGTAGATGCAAAGGTTAACAATGTACACTACTTAATTTGATCCGTGCTTGTAAATGTAATCGTCTCATCATAATCTAATTAAAACCATATCACGTTCGTATTGAAATCAAAGAATAACAACACTCATCATATTATGATTATGTCACATGCTAACCCCTAATCATTCCTTAATCTAGAATTGAATCTCATAAGATATGCTATGGTACCTCATGCGAAGTATCAACACATTCACTATGAATAAGAAAGGTCAACCGATAGATCATTAATGGATGCTAATAATGGGAAGTACATAGTGAGAGAAATCATACAAAACCGTCAACCTCTTGCCATCATGCGATAGATAAAGATAAAATATCCACTAACTCATAAATGAAAAAGAACCTGTGTATACAAGAGGTCGACAAACACTGAACTAAATATATCATATAAACTCAAAACAAGTATGTAACCACATGGAACTGAAATGGGCTACATCAAAAATGCCGTAGAGTTTTAGATACATCTATGAATGAAATGTATATATGGGATGTACATAAGATGCAATACATGAGATACTATCTAAACTCTGCCTCGCCCAAGTCCAAAATCATCATCATTCTAAAAATCACGCCCTCCTAAAGATGTAAGGTTTGTAGTATCAACAGCTAAGTCAAGAAAATTGGGCTTCTCATCCTCTCGAAGTCTAGCCAAAATGTCAGTCAACATCTGGCTCTGACTTGTCTACTCCTATCGAATCTCATCTTGAAACCTAGTCTGAGAGGTCGAAGCATTGTAATATGAGTGCCCAAGACTATCTGTAAAGTAGTGATCTGTGCTGCATGGGCTGTCTCTAGAGTCGCACACCTCTGACCAAGCTCGGTATAGACTGTCTGAAGACCTATAATAGTCTGCTGCATCAACTGAATGGCTGCGGTCTGCCTCTCGATGTGTGCACTCTACTGATCTAACAGCTGAGCGAATGCTTGTAACACTGGAGTAGCCTAGGCTGGCTATGGCTCACCCTCGGCCTGCGGCTGCTGTTGCTCTACTGGAACCTGCTGCTGCTGCTGGGCCAGTTGCTAAGCCTGGACAAGAGCCTCAGCCCATTTCTAAATGTTTGCCAATTGACCTGCGACTCTGTTCTGAGTGGACAGGGCGATCGGTGCAAGTACCGGGGCTAAAGGAGTGTCATCTGGAACTGCTACTCCGTCACGTGCAATCAACTCAGTTATCATACCCGCAAAAGGTAATGCCCCTTGCGGCTTCGTCGAAGCCGCCGACTCATAGAAAGCTCTAAACATGTAACGGGGAAGGTCAATGGTCCTACTCGCCCCCAAGGCATAAAGTAACTAGCCTCTACGCCTACTCACATCTCCTTGACGCCCTAACGGATAGATCGAACCGTAAGTGAAAACAAACATCGGGCATACCTATGAGCAAGGAGCTTTTTCTCAATCTGAGAAGAAATCCACTGGGTATCAGGTTGGCAAATCTCGGCGACCATCACCTTGTGATCAACCTCACCTTGTTGGGGCCAACTCAAAGCTAGGTCATAAACCCGAGGGAGGCTAAAGAACTTTGCAAAAGTGGCTGGGGTGATGCTAATGGTCTTACCCCTAACTGTGAAAACTATGCGCTCATCCCCCCCAACATTCGAAAGTGCTCGAATGTTGGCCATCAGCTCAACAACCAGTCTATTCCTAAGTTGGCCACTGTATCGTTCCAACCCAAGCCAACCACGATCCTGCAACATCTTTCTTCAGAAATATGGCTCACCCTCAAAGTGCTCGAGAGTCATCCCTCTCTCCTGCACTGGGCCTCTCCGACTAAAAATCTGGTCATAACTCTGCTGGGCCTTCCCGTCAACAAACCGGGAGGCATCAAAAGCCACGGGGATCCTGTAGACCTTTTTGGTCTGCGGAGCCATCTATACTAATGAACTAGCTAAGCTACTAAACTAAAAAGAAACTAAAAAGAAAGACAAGTAAATGAAAAAGAAAGGCTCAAGGAATACCTAAAGGTGAATGAAGACGGGCACGGACAAGAACGACTATGGCTGGAATCCGGCAGGGCTTCGTTGCACTCTCAAAACACTCCCTCACTAAGTTAGCTCTGAGTCGACTCAGTTTAAAAACGAATCACAATTTAAAATGAGGGGTTTATATAGGAAATTCGGGGGCACCGTACGTACGGTGGATAAGTGTGTATGTATGGTGTTGAAGTGCTAGCGTACGAGCGCTCAAGCAACCGACACCGTACGTACGCACTAGGTCACTGTACGTATGGTCTAGAGAAACTAAACCATCAGCCACTAAACAAATGCCACGTCAACATACGCATGGCAGCTGAACCGTATGTATGCTTCTACCACCGTGTGTACAGTAAGATAACTGTACGTATGCTAAAGAAGAAAAACACAACTGCTATAATTGATCTACTCTGCACAAAAAAAGACAAAAACTAGGTCTAAAATAGCAAGAATAGAGGAGAATACACTGCAATCGACCCTCACCCCCCACCTAGAACAATGCATTGTCCTCAATATAAAACAAGAAGCCACAAAAGGAAGAAATAGGGCAACACCAAGTGATTAAGTAACCCACCATTTCATTAAACAAGGAAATTGAACAATATAAGGCCAAAGATGGCTTGAACAACAAGGAAATGAGAAATAAAGGACCCTTCCAAAAGGAGTCCAGAAGAAGCCAACGTACGTTACTAACTACCACCCGATGGGTCACTCGAGTGTATCTCTTAAAAGTGTTGGAACCGGAAGACGTGGCAACATCCTTCTTACTTGAGCCGAAAGATGATGGAGACGACTCGACAAGGAGACGAGAAGTCACCAAGCAAGCTACAGTGATGACGTCATCCGCGGGAAGCCGGGACAAGGAAGTGCAAGTGTAGGTCCTCAAGAATGCGGTATAGTTCAAATCCTCCAACTCATCGGAACTCGGGGCTCGGGAAACACTCTCGTTTGCCTTAGAAGGCTACTTGGATGCCATGGAAGGGAAGGAATGCAACAAGGAAGACCAATGCAATAATGTGGCAATGTAGGGAGAGAAGTGAAGGCAAGAAAATTATGGTCAGGAGTCCCCTCTTAAAAGCCTAAGGCATCACATGCAAGAGAATCACTTGTGTGATATGAAAGCACTATGTGGTTGGGATTCCCTGCGCACAATCAAGGGCATGTGACTCTCCCCAAGAAATAATTGGTTGGGCCCACCAAAACAAACTAGCTACTCCTAACTAAACCCAAGAATGGAAAAGAGACTAACTACAAGAGCCCTCACTCAAAAGCTAAATTAAAATACTCAAAACAACAAAACCCTATTCTTAGCTAAATGAAAACAACCAAAACTAAGAAAAACGAAGAAAGACAAAACAAAATCAACCAAACACTAAGAAAAACTAAGAAAAAAAGAAGAAAGCTAATCTAAACTATTCCTACTCCTAAACGACTAGAGAGCATAGGCCATCATCAATCAAAAGTGGGTGGATCAATGAGATCCACATAATCTAAGTCGCCCTGAAAAGTCTCAAAATAAGGCTTCAACCTTTAGCTATTTACTTTGCAAGCCGACTCATTAGTGAGGTTCTTCACTTTTATAGCACCATAGGGAAAAATACCGGGAACAAGGTAAGAACCCACCAACTTACTTCGTAACTTGCTCGAAAACAAATGAAAACGCGAATCATAAAGAAGAACCTTTTGACCAATCTTAAAGGATTTGCGAAGAATGTGTTGGTCATAGAATTTCTTCAAGCAGGCCTTAGCAATTTAGCATTTTTGAAGGCATCATTACGGAATTCATTAAGTTCATTCAATTGAAGCTTTCGGTGGGCTCCCGCAGCATCAAAGTCCTCATTACATTACTGGATGGCCCAATATGCTTTATGTTCAATTTCCACAAGGAGGTGGCAAGCCTTTCTATAAACAAGTCTATATGGTGATACACCAAGCACGGTCTTGTAACCCATGCGGTAAGCCCACAATGCCTCGGTTAACCTAACAGACCAATCCTTCCTATTAGGGTTGACAGTTTTTTCAAGGATTCTCTTGATCTCCCTATTAGCTAACTTGGCTTGCCTTTGGGTTTGAGGATGGTAAGGTAGACCAACCTTATGAACCACACCGTGCTTCTTCAATAGAAATGCAAAGGGTTTATTACAAAAGTGTGAGTCACCATCACTAATGATGGCTTGGGGCATGTCATATCTTGAAAAAATGTTCTCCTTCAAAAAGTGAACCACCACTTGGTGGTCATTGTTCCGGGAGGCAATGGCCTCCACCCATTTTGAAACATAGTCCACTGCCACTAAGATGTAAAGGTACCCAAAAGAGTTAATAAAGAGTCCCATGAAGTCAATTCCCTGATAATCAAATATTTCTAAGATGATAATCATGAAGCAAGTTCTCATGATTGGGCACACAACGCTGGATAATTTGATCTAGGCAACACTTAAAGAGGTGAGGATCATCCTATGAAAAATAATGCACATTTCGAAAGAACTTTCGTTTATCAATGGACGACCAATGGGATGGAACCTCACTGGTCACAAGATGGTTTGCAATATCGACAAACTAAGGGAAAGGAACTTTTTCCAAAGCATGCACATGCAAGATTTGCTCATCCGAGAAATGTTTATTGATAGGGGTGGAGTCGGTGGCTCTTCCATCAAAAGGAAGCCGGAACAAATGATCCGCTACTACATTTTCTACCCATTTTTTATCTCGTATTTCAATGTGAAATTCTTGAAGCAATAAGATCCACCGAATGAAGCGGGGTTTTGCATCGGGTTGGGTGATAAGATACTTAAGGGCTGCATGGTTAGTGTAAATGATAACTAGTGACCCTATCAAGTAAGAACGAAATTTATCCAATGCAAAAATTACTGCAGGAAGTTCCTTTTCAGTTGTGGTGTAATTGATTTGGGCATTATTGAGGGTTTTAGAGGCATATAATATGACATGAGGCTTCTTGTCAATTCTTGTCCCAAAACCGCCCCCATGTCGTAGTCACTAGCGTTGCACATGAGCTCAAAGGGACAAGATCAATTGGGTGCATGCAAGATTGAGGTGGATGTCAAGGACCCTTTTAAAATGTCAAAGGCTTGTTGACATGTTGGGGTCCACTCAAATGGCACGTTAAGAGACAAGAGTTGACACATTGGCCTAGCAATTGCACTAAATCCCTCAATAGAATGCCGGTAGAAATCGGCATGCTCAATAAATGATAGCACATCTTTCACACAAGTGGGGGGAGGTAGTTTTTGGATTAATTCAATTTTAGCCTTGTCAACCTCTATCCTCTTAGAAGACACAATGTGACCTAACACAATTCCACTAGTTACCTTGAAATGGCATTACTCCCAATTAAGGATGAGATTACTCTCCTCACATCACTCTAACACCTTTCCTAAATTCTCAAGACATCCGTCAAAGGTGTCTCCATACACCGAGAAATCATCCATGAACACTTCTACAACATGCTCCACCATGTCACTAAAGATGCTCATCATACACCTTTGAAATGTGGCTAGTGTATTACACAAGCCAAAGGGCATGCGGCGGTATTCATAAGTGCCAAATGGACATGTAAAGGTAGTCATGGATTGATCTTCTAATGTAATCTCAATTTGGTTGTAACTGGAATAGCCATTAAGAAAGCAATAGAAAGCTTTTTCAGATACTCTATTTAGAACTTGGTCAAGAAATGGCAAGGGAAAGTGGTCCTTTCGAGTCACGGCATTGAGACGACGGTAATCGATACACATTTGCCATCCGGTTTGGATGCGAGTGGGCACCAGCTCATTCTTATCAATTCTAACTACCGTGACACCCGATTTCTTAGGTACCACTTGGGTAGGACTTATCCACTTAGTGTCAAAAATAGGGTAGATAATACTCGCATCAAGCAATTTCAGCACCTCACCCTTTACCACTTCCTTCATATTAGGATTCAATCTCCGTTGCATTTGACATACGGATTTAGCCCTTTTTTCTAGAAAAATGCGATGTGTGCACAAAAGAGGACTAATACCATGGAGATCGGCGATGGTCCACCCTATAGCTTTCCTATGGTGTTTAAGCAAGGCTATCAAACTTTCCTTTTGGCTTAAAGATATGGTGAAAGAAATAACAACGGGAAAGGACTCACTATTACCCAAAAATGCATACTTCAAAGTAGTTGGTAATGGTTTCCTCTCGGGAATGGGAGACTTTACCTCCGATGGAATTGGCTTAATATCACTAGGTTGGAGGGGTTCAAAAGAAAGGATCTATTGACCCACATGCATACATTAGGCACTCTCACGACCTAAGGAAGACACTTCTGCTAAAGCCTTACCATGACAATCTAAAGCTTCATGAGGCTCGCTCCTCAACAAAGCTTTTTTCAAAGAGTCCTCAAAGAACTCATTCTCAAAGTGGTCTTGCGCTATTGTATTAATGATGTCGACTTCCCGGATATCCTCACACTCACTCAGTTGTTTGGCAACCGAAAAGATATTCAATTCAAAAGTAGTGTTACCAAATGAAAACTTCACCAATCCATTCCTATAATAGATGATAGCATTGGAAGTAGATAGGAAAGGTCGCCCTAGAATAACGGGGATTTGGCTGTGAGCTATACAATTCTCCACGAGTTGAGTGTCCAATACTATAAAATCAACGAAAAAATAGAAATTATCAATTTGGATGAGCACGTCCTCAATGATACCCCTAGGAACCTTGATAGATCAATCCGCTAGTTGTAAAGTCACACGGGTAGGTTGCAATTCTCCTAAACTAAATTTCTTATATACCGAAAATGAGAGAATATTAACATTAGACCCTAAATCCAATAAGGCTCGATCTATCATAGTGTTCCCAATAGTGCAAGAGATGGTAGGACATCCGAGATCCTTAAATTTTGGAATGGTTTTGTATTGCAAGATTGTACTTTGATTCTCATTCATCATAGCCATCTCATTGACATTTAACTTTCTCTTGAAAGTACATAAGTTCGTTAAAAACTTGGCATATAATGGAATTTGCTTAATGGCATCAAGAATAGGGATGTTGACCTTAACTTGCTTGAGTACTTCATAAATTTCAGCATTCAAGAGTTCATTTTTTTACTTGGTCAACCTTTGAGGAAAAAGTGCATGCTTTAAGCTATCCTTCCTCTTATCCCTAGTGGTCCCACTCAAAGTCTCATAAGGAGTAATAACGGACTCCTTTTTCGTTTGAAGCTTATCACTCTCTCGCTACTCTCTCGATTCTTTCTCTTTCTTAACCTCCTTTTCTTTTCCTTTTCTCTCTTGATTAACACATAGTTTAGAAGTTACATCCTTTGAAGAAATGATTTTATTAATAACTTGACCGCTTCTAAGAGTAGTGATGGCCTGTACTTATTTATGACTCGTTTGAGGGTCCATACCACCTTCAGTGATGTGTACTTACTGTCGCGTCCAGATTTTTCGCACTCGAGGAATACTCACACAAGTGGGAAAAACACTGTACTCTCTCGTTAGAACTCACTCTCCTAAAAGAATGAGTGCAACTAGGTTTGAATTAAAAAAATTGATTTGAAATAAAGGGCTTTTGAAAAAGATTCGGAGTCGCCACCTAACTTGATTAAGGTGAGTTAGGTCACCTAAAAACTAAGCACAATCCGAAGACCACACTTAGGGTTTTTGAAAAACGATTTTGAAAATATCTCCTCAAGAGAGGGTGTTTAAGAAAAACAGGTTGTTTGGCAACCTTTGAAAAACATTTAGCCCTTTTTGAAAAATAACTCCGTTTTGGGTCTTTGAAATCAGTGATCCTAGGTTCGGAGGTTGGTTACGTGTAAGGAAGACGCACTAAGCTATCACCCTACCCCGCCCTTTCGGTACCTGCATGTCAATCTACCCTAGATTCATCTATGAGAGTCTTCAATTAACTATTGGTCAATCCTATCCACTTTGAAAAACAATGTTTGAAAATAAACTAACATGATGCATGATATGCAAGTGCAATAGAAGAGAATTGAAAAATAGATTTGGAAAGAGGTTGATTTGATTCGGAAATAGATTTGAAGAGATGGAATTGAAATTGAAAAGTTTGAAAATTGAAAGTAGAAATTTTGGAATTTAGAACTTTGAAAGTAGATTGGAATTCGGGATTTGGAAAGATTTTGGAAACCACACCCATGAGGGTGGAATTGAAAGTTTGAAAAGTATTATGACTGCACCTATGAAGGTTGCTTACGTATCCCTTTGGGGGAATCAGGTCAGTCATAGTTCAGACCGGAATCCGATTGAAAAGAGATTGATTTGAAAAGAGAAATTGGATTAGAAGAAAGAGATTGAATTGAAAACTGGATTTAATTTTAGATTAGAAGAGGAGATTGGAATTTGAGGAGATTGGACTTGCTTTGGAAAGATTGATTTTGGAAAGACTTGGTTTTAGGAAACCTAGACTTAGGAAAGAGAAGAGACTTAGAAAACATTTGACTTGACTTGGAAGGTTTAGAAAATTAGGGAAGATTGGATTTAGGAAATGTTTGAATTAGGAAAGGTTCAATTTAGGAAGGCTTTAGAATTAGGAAAGTTTCAACTTAGGAAAGCTTTAAATTTGGATAGTTTCGAATTAGGAAAGTTTTCAAATTAGGAAATTTTTTGAAATAGGAAAGTTTTGAAAATTGGAAAGTTTTGAGTTTAGGAAGTTTTCGAAAAAGGAAAGGTTTCAAGATTAGGAAAGTTCCCAAATTAAGAAAGTTTTAAAAATCGAAAAGTTTTGAATTTAGAAATGTTTTGAATTAGGAAAAGTTTAGTTTAAGAAAGGCTTAGAATTTGGAAAGTTTCAAGTTAAGAAAGTTTTGAATTTTGTAATGTTTTGAAAAATGGAAGTTTTGAATTTGGAAAGCTTTGAAAACAAGAAAGTTTTGAAAATAAGAAAGTTTCGTTTTAGGAAAGGTTTGAAAAAGGAAAGTTTTCAGTTCAGGAAATGTTTGAATTAAGAAAGTTTTGAGTTTAGAAAAGCCTTAGATTTAGAAAGATTTTGAAGTTTTGGAAAGTTTAGAATTTAGAAGGTTTGGAAGTTTAGAAAGATTTAACTTGAGAAAGCTTCAAATTTAGAAAGTTTTGATTTTAGAAAGATTTGAAATTTAGAAAGTTTAAGATTTAGAAAGTTTTAGAGTTTGAATTTTAGAAAATCTTGAAATTAGGAAAGGTTTGAGTTTATGAAAAGTTTGAAAACTTAGGTTTGAAAAGTTAAGATTTGAAAAGAAGGTAGAATTAGGAAAGGGTTGAATTAGGAAATATTTTTATGTTCAAGTTTTTGGAAACTTAAGGTTTAGGAAAGTGGAAGTTTAGGAAGGATTTGAATTAGGAAAGATTTGGATTTGGAAGGGATTGGTTTTGGTCTCTAAAAGAAAAGGTTTGATTTTGTTTCCAAAAACGGAGGACGGGATCTAATTTCCTAAATGGGTAAATTAGATTTAGTTTCCTAAAGGGAAGATTCGATTTGGCAAGGATTTAGAAAGGGAGATTCTAGAAACCCTAGTTTTGAAAAATTATAGTTTTGACGTAGAAAATAGGTTTTGGAAACATGTATAGTTTTGATGTAAAAAACGATAGATTTTGGAAACCTAAGATTAGGGCAAAGTTTGAAAACCATGTTTTTGGGAAAAAAAAATTTAGGATTTCCTAATTGTGGGTTCTAAGGCTTGACTTGGGCTCTAAGGAAAGAGTTTTTTGGAAAGTGCGTTTTCTAGAAGGGAATCCTAGGGAGGAGTCTCTAGAGGGAAGAGTTTCGGAAAGAGAGTTTTTAGAAAGATTTTTAGGGAGCGTTTTTAGAAAGTGATTTGTTAGGAAAGGGAGTTTTTGGAAAGGAGTTGAAAAAGGAAGCTTTGAAAAATAGATTTTGGAGGGAGTTTTTGAAAACAACTTTAGAGAGGAAAGTTTTAGGAAAGTATGTTGAAAAAAAGATTTTTAGGAAGAGGGATTTTTGAAAAGAGAGTTTTTAGAAGGTATAAAAATCTCTCACTTTCCTAAAGCAATTCTAACTATAAGAGGGCTAGAACCACTTTAGGAAAGCGGTTTTGGAAAATAATAAGATTTGAAAATATGGATCATATTGGTCACTTTTAATGTAACACTTTCCTAAAGCAACCCTAGCCATGGAAGGGCTAGAATCACCCTAAAATTGTGATTTTGAAAACAAGTTTTTGAAAAAGAGATTTTGATGCAATTTTGGAAACAAGTTTGAAAATGGTTTTGAAAACGAGTTTGAAAACAAATTTTGGAAGATGCAAGACTATGATATGTACAATGCAATTTGAGGTCGTGAACATACAAGACTAAGGCTTCACCACATAATCAAGGGGGCCGGACCCACGTGGTTTTTGGTTAGACTAGAAGAAAGTCCCCGACACGGTGACTCTCCAATAGCCCAATCCTACACATGGACCGGGAATCCCCTTGTTTCAAGCATGCAAAGAAAGGGGGGGGGAAAGAGATGGGGGATTAAAATAGAGAAAACCCAAGTGGGTTAGGAGAGAGAAGAGAGAGGGGGAAAGTGCAGAAATTTAAATAGAAAACCTACCGTATGTCTTCTTTATTTTGCGCACCTTGCTTGTCTTCAATCTTCGGTCTTTGTCTTGATCTTCTTCTTCAACCTTCAAGGATTGTCTTCAAGCTTTAGATGGCAGCTCTTCAAGTCTTCAAAGGATGGTTGAAGGCTAGTGTATAAGTGTATGGGGGAGTGTATAAGTGTATAGGGGGCTAGGGTTTGTGTAGAGTGGCTAGGGTTTGGAAAACCTAAGGAAACTAGGGTTTTGGAGGTGCTCGAGCTCTGTATATCGAGTTGTGTGATTTCTAGGTTAAGTTTGCATACCCCTTTCACGTTGAATGAGGCTCTGTATTTATAGAAGTTGGACAAACCTGGCGCCTGTTGCAGTGGCACCAAGGCAAAATTGCTCTTGGCGCCACTAGGAGTGGCGCCAGCCAGTTAGGAAACTTTATAAGTCGGCAACCAACGTATCTTTGACTAGATTTGGGCGCCTGTACTAGAGACTACCATGCAATTTTTAGCCTGATTTCACTAGGAGTGACTCCGGAAAGTCCGGGAATGATTTGAAGAGCCGGGAATGACCCGGAAGGCAGGAAAGGAGCAGGAACACGTAAGATAGTGTCCTGGAGGTATTTGACTTGAAAAGTGAGGATAAGATGTGTCGGAAAGGTTGACCGGGTCCTTAGGGGCAAAACGGTCAATCGGACTAGGAAGTTGCCGGGGCGAACTCGGATTGTCCCGGAAGAAGGCTTGGGATCTGAAAACATTATTCAGAATGTTCCCGGAGGTTGTCGGTTTGATTCTCAGAGCCGGCGTGGTCGGAAAAGGAGACCGGCCCTCCAGGGGCAAAACAGTCATTTTGTACCGGGTTTGCCGGAACTGACTCGGAATGATCCGGAAAGGTAAAGGAAGGTTGAGAACACTATAAAAAGTATTCTCGGGACATTACCGGTTTGATACCCAGAGTTGGTGTGGTTCCCGGGGCATTCGGATGCCTAGGGGCAAAATGGTCATCTTGACTGAAAAGTCTCAAAAAAGGTCCAAATGATAGTTTGGTCATTTTTCACCAAAGTGGGCTAACAGACACTGGTGTTGACCTGAGTTTTGAGTGTTTCCGCCACTCTAACGGCGGTCGTCGTGACATAGGGGTTTGTTGCCAATTCCCTATATCGACCTATTTGTGAGTATTTCCGTTACTCTAACGGTTTCGTGAGTAGTTTCGTTACTCGGACCGTCTCGAGGAATAAACTGTCTCGAGAGAGGGATTGGAAAGGGGTCTTACCGTCTCCAAAGAGACGTGCCTGGATTGGAACCGTCTCGAGGAATAAACTGTCTCGAGAGTGGAATTGGAAAGGGGTCTTATCGTCTCTGAAGAGACATGCCTGGATTGGAACCGTCTCGAGGAATAAACTGTCTCGAGAGAGGGATTGGAAAGGTGTCTTACCGTCTCCGAGAAGACGTGCCTGAATTGGAACTGTCTCGAGGAATAAACTCTCTCGAGAGTTGGATTGGAAAGGGGACTTATCGTCTCCGAAGAGACGTGCCTGGATTGGAACCGTCTCGAGGAATAAGCTGTCTCGAGAGTGGGATTGAAAAGATTTTGGAAAGACAATGCCCTTAAGGGAATTTTGTCATTTTGCCTCTATTTGGGCCCGACAGGCCTGCGAAGCGATGGAGTGAAGGAATTTGGACCTAAAGAATTGGTTTCGATTGGAATATGCCCACAATGACTTGAAAATAAGTCTGGACGGAGTGTAGACTGTCGAGCGATCAAAAATGGGGTGCTTACACTTACCTAACCACTAGATTGGGTTGAGATTGAGCTGGAAATCTCCCTAGGACATTTTGAGTCAAAGCTTGTGTAATGTAGACATTTGCTTTTGTATGTCCTCAAGCATTCAAGTATGTTGGTCCAATACCTTATCTTTCTTATCTACCCTTGCGTTAACCCCTCTCATGTCATTGGATAATTGATAAAAGTTATCTTCCATAGACTTCCTATGAGGAGGTTGATATGTTTTGGGTTGTTTTAGAAGTTGTGCCATGGGTTGTGATTGGTAAGCTTGAGGTTGAGGCACTTGGAATGGAGGAAGAGGTGTGGAATAGTGTTGAGGGTTTTGATATGCTCCTTGGTAAGGTTAGGAGTTTGAACTCCCCTCATTCCTCGACCCAAAATTAGGGTGATCTCGCCATCCCGGATTGTAGGTGTTAGAGTAAGGGTTGCCCCCTCCTCTTTGGAGTTGGCCAATTGCATTAACTTGGTCATGTAAAGCTTCTTTCACCCCTGGAATGATTGGACATGAAGATGTGTCATGGTCGGTAGTGTCACACACTATGCAACAAGTCTCTTTTCTCACCTCACTCTTGACCGCTAACACTTTTTTTTTCTTCTAAAGCCTCTAGTTTCTTGGTTAAAGTGGCGACTCTTGCAGTAACATCATCAACCTCTTTTAGTTGGTATCGCCCTACCACTTATTGAACGGAACCACCCTCGAGATTTTGAGTCCTAGTAAGTGCCTAATCCCTAGGCTTGTTTGTTAAGGTGTCAAAGTATTCATAGGTTTCATGGGGTTGTTTGTCAAGGAACGTCCTAGCACACATTGACTCAATCGAGTACTTAAGTTGAGGGGTTAGAGATGAGTAACAGGTGTTGATAATGTGCCAATCGGCGAAACCATGATGACGGAAACTATTCAAGAGGTCCTTAAACCTCTCCCAACATTGAAAAAACGTTTCCCCCATCATAGGAAAAAATTAAGAAATTTGCCTTCGGATGCTTTCGGTTCGATTATTGGGAAAGAACTTCTTTAAAAACTCTCCTTGGAGTACGGCCCATGAATGAATAGACATAGGCCTTAACGAATTGAACCAAAGTTTGGCCTTGTCTTTCAAACAAAAAGGAAAAACTTTTAACATGAAAACCTCTCTCAGGCAAGAATTATCCATGATGAGTGAGCATGCATCCTCAAACTTCTTAATGAAATTATATGGTTGTTCGGAGTCTATTCCATGAAATTGAGGAAGCATGTTGAATGTTAAGCGAAGTGTAATGTGACAGGAATACTATGCATGAAGTTGATGCTTGCTGTGGAGGATTCAAATAGTCCCGTAAGGTTCTTTGATAGGGGGCCACCATGTTGCCATGGTGGCTCCCTCTTTCCATACCATCACCGCCCCCTACATTAGGATCTACCCCCGATGAAATGGTTGAAGATTAGGGTGGAGTTATGGATTAGGTGCATTCGGTGTGATGTTAAGATTTGGAGGGAAGACGTTAGGTAAACCTTGATCATTCATGTTTGCCTTTGGAAGAAATCCTAAATCCACAACTAATGGAAGTTCCGGTACGAGTGATAATGAACTACTCGCACTCTCAAGCCTCACAAGTCAGTTATGAATGTCCCTAGTGAACTGTGGTATACGATGATGAATGCAACAAATAATAGACCGTCTAGGTCATATAACACATCATACACAAACACGCATTGCTGGACAACGACTTTTTCTCTTGTTCTCCAACCGATCCTCTAATCTCCTTATGCAAAGCAATACCATCAATTTGTAAGTTAAGCACACTATCCTACCTCTGTTAAATATCCTCTCACAAGGAGTCCTAGCACAATGCAATGCAATGCAACTAAACCTAAGTCAAACAAAACAAACTAAATAAAGAAAAACCAAAAATCTAAGTACGTTAAGGGAGAAAGAGATTACCAAGGCCTGAAGCCGTAGATACTTCCGTCGAGGGTGAGTGATCAAATCTCACCCGTTTGTAATTTTACTGTTCTGTTTAGTTTTCTTTTTCTCCTTATTTGCTATTTTTTTTTACTTTTTTATATGCAATTCGCTAAGTGCTTCTCCAATCCGTAGCTTGTTGGTGTTCACCTTATGCTTTTGATCCTTGCCAATAGCGCCAAAACTTGAATCATTCTCAAAGATGTTGTAAAATTGAGCTTCCCTGCAAGGGTACGAGTGTCGTGATTGAAGTATAAACCGATAGCGTCCGGTACCGTTCTCCCGAAGGATCAAACCCAATATAAGCAACACACAAGAGCAAAACAAATCAACCAATTGAATCAAATTAGAACGTCACTTAACAATTTGAAATTAACTACAAATAAGATAAAAAATGTTTGAATGGTGAGAGAATGTTGACAATCAAATTACACTAATTAGACTAAAGGTTAAGAGCAATTATAACTATATTTGACAATAATTAATGAAAGGCTTGAATGCAATTGCTTCAATCTACCAATTCTCTATAAGGTCTTCAATGGAGATTTGTTTAACTCAAGTCAAGGTTCACTCCATGGATCCTTGACTCGGAGGATTTCGACCATAAAAGCTTGAATTCAAGTTCAATTGAGTGTAGATTGTTGTTTTATTGTAGGAATCTTAGAGACAAACCATCAATTGTGCAATTCATATACCAATTAGAAGATTGTGCATAGCAATTACCAATCTAGATTATGAATCTAAGTGTTCTATGGATCTACAACTCAATTGAGATGAAATTGAAGAAAACATAAGATAAATCATTGAAATTCATATACCTCAATTGAAGCCCTTGGGGATCCTTGATAGATATTTATAATTGCATCCAAGGATTTGTTTAGCTACTTGATTTCATGAAGTAGAATGTGAAGAATTGCAAATTTCTCATTAATTGAAGAAGAGATTGGTGTTTTTTTACAAAGAAAGTATAGGACAATGAAAGAAAATACAATATAAACTCACTTTCTCTCTCTACAATTTGTACTAACTGAAAATCTAATCTAAAATGGTGATAAATACCAGAAATCTCATCCTTTCCCGGAGATATAGCAACAAAATTCGCACAGGAGACGCCGGTACCGTACATATAGTTAGCTTTACGCTAATCTATGCTTTTTGAAGTTTTGAAATCCGCTACAGGCGTATGCATAATAGAACTTACCGTACATACGGTGAGACCACCGTACGTATAATGACTCTAACCGTATGTACAGTCGAGCACTTTTCAGCTCTTTTTGCTCTAAATTCACCCTTTCTTCAATCCAAACATGCAAAATACCAACAAACACTTATTAGAATAATTATTATACTAACATGAGACATATATACAACCTAATTGGACTAACAATAGCTATTTAGAGATTTTAGATTACACTTTTGGAGTGTAATCAGGAATGCTAAGCACGACTGATTTGTCAGTTGTCATTCTACAGGCAACATGACAGCTTGCCAAGTGTTTAGTCTCTTCTAAAGTGTAATTGACAACCGAGAGGGATAGAGCATTCCTAACTCAAAGTCTTCAAATCTATTTTTATTTTGACATCTTCTTCAAGTTTAAAGTTTATGCGTCTCACTTTTTCATATTGTTACTCCAATTCATCAATTTTTATTTTCACTATTTATTTTTCAAATCACTATTCTTTTATGTAAAAAAGTCAATAATTACATATTGTATTCTTATTTTTTTTTTAAAATGTAATTATTTATTATCATATTTTAATTTAAATTGTAATTATTTACCAAATATTTAATTCAAATTATATTATGTAATATTTTTTAAAACTAAATGTTCTATCCATGAAATTGCAAATTAAATTACATTAAAAATTAAAAAAAAAACAAAAATCACATTACAAACCAATGAAATATATTTAACAAAAACTAAAGTACAATAAGAAACTAATTATAATACATAAAATGAGATTTGAAAAATTAAAATTACAAGTACTAATAAGGTAGTAAGTCTGTTCCTTCATACCCACTTTCATGGTAGCTAAAGTTACTAAAATTATTATAACTAAAACTAGTAGATGAGCTACCTATTTGGGAATCATGAATCCTTTTTCAATAAATAAATAATAATTTCAAGATAAATAAAAAAGTAAAATATAAATTATTTATTTATTCCACATATAAAAAAATCTCAAATTAAATAAATATTTAACAAAGTAAAAAAATAATGAATTAATTAAAATTTTAAATTAAATATTTATTAAAATAGGATTTAAATAGTAAAAAATGTATTAATAATATACTATTAGGCTTAAAACAATCATTAGGACAAGTGTCTCATATAATTAGTGCTTTGGTCCGACATGAATAGTAAAATGAAGAGACCTCAAAATTTTTGGAAGACCTTCAACTTTGAATGTGGCAAATGAAAGTCACTTTCGTTTCTTCAAATTTTTTAAGAAATGAAGGTGGGTTGGGACACTTGTACTAATCATGGTTTTAAGCCTAAATAATACATTATTAATGCATTATTAAATATTTAAATATTATTTTAACAAATATTTAATTTAAAATTTAAATAATTCATAATGTGTTTTTTTACTTTATTGATATTTATTTAATTTGAAATTTTTTATATGTGGAATAAATAAATTATATATATTTTAATTGCTTTTATTTATCTTGAAATTATTATTTGTATATAAAAGTAATAATTATTTTTATTTTACTATTTTTTTATTTGTAGTAAAATTATTTTAATTTATGAAATTTGTGGGTCTCATAAGAGCCAAGTCCAAGACCAAGAGAAGACCAGCCTAGTGAGGTTGGCCCATGGATGTTGACCTGTCAAACTAGGTCCATGCCGATCAGAGGCTAGAACCCAAAGGGGCTGACTTAGGGATTCTAATCCAAAAGATATTAGGACTAATAAAGTTTATAATATGAATCTTATTCTTAAATAAATTAGGACAAATAAAGGATAACTCCAATGTATTAAACCGACTCAAACAAGAAAGATTTCTAGGAGGAAAGTGACTCTAATTCTCAAAAGGAACATGACATTCGGCAACCTTTAAATACCCCAATGCACTAAAAGTGTAAGATATGTTCATTTAAGTTCTAGCTCTCTATATTTTATTCGATTCACTATAATTAAGCTTACTAATTTAATCATCGGAGTGCCTTCGGCTAAAAAAAGGTCGAGTCATTCTCATCTTTTTCTCTTGCAGATTGTTCGTGCTCGTCGATTTGGTTTCAGAGTTCAACCAGGCATTCCTAAAAATCTCAGTTATAATTGGTGTCGTCTGTGGGAAGGCCTACACAATGACAAGTACTAGCTATCTCGGAGGAGGAGTCGATCCCACTAATAGGGAGCTAGAAGACAGCCATGATGTACGTAATCATGACGACACTTACCATTCAAGTCGTCATGATGATGATTTAATGCGAACTTCGAGTAGACGTTTTATCAGATCGGATATACTATTCCCTAGAGGCAACTAGCAAGAAAGATAGGAGGGTCTAAGACGGGTTCTACAGTATGTTCGAAAATCAAACCACCAAAGGAACTATAATAGGAACTTAAATACATTACCATCCAGTGGTCGCATACCCAGTAATTTATCACTTCGACTAATTGAGCGGGAGCTCTGGCAACGCAACAAAGAGATTGTCCATCTCAGGTCATCGATTAAAGCCATAAGAGAAGCAATTGCTAGACGAGATGGACAAGTACCTGACATATCCCTAGATCGGCAGCGGAGAAGAATGACGAATTCAAAAAACATGAGCCCCCCAGCTGCAAGCATAACAAGGAGCTATACTTCCAGTACAGGGCACTACATGGATTGGCGGGAAGATCGGCAGCCTCGAAGAAATCGGACACAAGTAAGAGATCCGGTAAGGGTAGAGCCAGAGCAGTAGGATTGGGACAAGTGGTTGAACGATCGACTAGACAATCGGGATAAGCACCATAAGGGACGAACAACCTATGATATAGCCAAAAGAGCCGTCGACCAAATTGCTTTCACCCTCTTCACAAAAGAGATTGAGATGCACTGAGCTGCTAAGAAATTTACCCCACCAAAATTTACTCTATATGATGGGAAGACGGATCTCATTACCCGCGTTTGGCATTATAAACAGATGATGACACTATAGAACGAGGACAATTTACTTATGTGCCGAGTTTTTCCTTCTAGCCTAGGAGAGGTGGCTCTACGATGGTTAAAAAAGCTGCAATTCAGATCAATATCAAGCTAGAGACAACTTGCTAAGCTATTTATTAACCAATTCATAGCAAACAGCAAGCAACCGAAGAAGGTGGACTACTTGCTAGCTTTACAGAAGAAAGATGACAAGGGGTTATGGGCATAAGCAAGGAGATACTGAGAGGCTTATAATGAAATAGAGGACTGCAATGAGCAACTGGCTGTTGTGCAATTCAAGATCGACCTTCCCAAGGAACACCCGTTGAGGCAATCTGTCATGAAGAAATCAGTCACCCGGATACAAAGACCTGATGCTAAAGATTGAACAGTATGCACGAATGGAAGAAGATGTAGCATAATCGATATAGAAGAAGATCGGTGAGAAAACTGAGAAAAAAGATAGGTGTGAAAACAAGAAGCCTAAACGTGAGGCGAACAATAACAATTAGGGGAAAAATGTGATAGAAGGGGTCAACACAGTCTTCAAGGACCCAATTTATAAGATTTTGCCTCAAATATGAGACAATCCCTTCTTTAAGTGGCCCTCAAAGTTAGGAGAAGACCTCACTGCTCGAGACTAGAGGAAGTTCTATTCTTACCACAGCGAAATCTTAAGAACCACTTGGAAGAATTGGCAAAGACAGGACACCTTGACCAATACATCGACTGGGAGAAGACAAAGCGAAAGGCAGAGCAGATAAAGCAAGAAGCCATTCTGCAAAAGGAAGTCAGAACAGAACATGCCCGGGTGATCAATGTCCTCCATAGATTAACAGAATCTGCAACAGTAGACCCTCACAGATACTAGATGGAAATAAAAAAAGTAGCACACCTCAGGGAGGTAATGCAGCTGGAAACTCTGAACAAAAAGGCAAAGGTTGGTAGCAGTGCTGAGGCCATAACCTTCACTGATGATGACTTGGCAGGGTGTAACTGCTACACAATGACATGTTGGTGGTAACGCTACGATTGGAAAATTGTGATGTGAAACCGCTGCTGGTTGATCAGGGAATCTTTTCCAAAGTCATGTACTATGAGTTCTTCAAAAAGTTAAGACTGAAGGATTTCGATCTCCAACCATCTTTGAACCCCCTAATCGGATTCAGCTCGGACCAGGTCTGGTCACTGGGAAAAGTAACTATTTCGGTTATTGCGAGAGAGATCACTATTCAGACAGAGTTCTTGGTGGTTAATGTGTTTTTCCCTTACAACGCAATCATAGGTCAAACATGGTTACACCTTATGAAAGCCATACCTTTGTCCTATCACCAGTTGATCCATTTCATAACTTCCAGAGGAATAGGTGAGATAAGAAGGGACCAAGTAGTAGTTAAGCAGTGCTTCTTGATGGCATACGCCATGAAGGAAAAGTCGAGTAAAGTTCAAATGATGAAACTCCACGAGAACACGCCCATGATTGATGATATCAGGTTGTTACCAGAAAACAAGACCGTTGAGGACCTAAAAAAGGTTTATATAGATCGGCATGACGAGGAAAAATACTTCGTTCTTGACACCTCGCTGCCCAAATCTGAGAAAAAATCATTGATTAATCTATTGACAGAGTACATTGAAATCTGTGCCTAAACACTATACGAGATGTTGGGAATTGACCCAGATGTTGCTTGTCACTGACTTAGTAGGGATTCACAGTGCTGACCTGTGATCCAAATGAGAAGAATGGCAACTACTTAACATGTGGATGCATTGATCAAAGAAGTTGACAAGCTCCTTGAAGCGGGGCAATAAGAGAAGTCTACTACCCACATGGGCTCTCCAACATAGTAGTGGTAAAGAAGAAGAACGGCAAGTGAAGGGTTTGTATTGACTTCACCGACTTGAATAAAGCATGCCCCAATGACCCTTTTCCTCTTCCAAAGATCAATCAACTCGTAGATGCAACAGTTGGATTTGAAAGGATGAGCTTCCTAGATGCCTATCGCAGGTATCATTAGATCCCAGTCCATTAAGAGGACCAAGAAAAAACTACCTTCATCATCCCAATTGACATTTTTTGTTACAAAGTCATACCCTTTGGTTTGAAGAACGTAGGTGCCACTTATCAGCGATTGGTCTCTAAAATTCAAATAACACATCGGCAGCACCGTCGAAGTATACATTAATGACTTGGTGGTTGAAAGCAAAATCAGTAAGCTACACTTAGGCATTCTAAAGGAAGTGTTTGACATCTTCAAAAAATATAAGATGAGGCTGAATGCCTCTAAATACGTCTTTAGGGTAAGCTATAAATGAGTTTTTCATTAAAAGACCCTGTGTGTTTATGTTCAAAGTTTAGTAGATGCCTTGTGAGACTTGGATCGGAGCATAAATGACATAATTGTACGAGTTACGAGACATTAAAGTCATATGTCATTGGTAATACACTTCAATGTATTTTATGTCTTCAATACTTTATGCCTTTACCTTGTGATGATTCATAATCTAGATAGATTGAGACGTGACTTAAATGAGGTTAATACATGTTTCGTGTTTTTTTGATATCATATTGACATTACATGGATAGATGTTTGTGGGTATTCATCACTGCAAACCCTCACGAGACATCACTCGTCCACTAGGGGTAGCCTAGGAGTTTAAAGCCTTGGTGCATACGTTAAATGCACTTAGGACTCTTGTGAAAGGAGATGTTATGTTTTGTTTTGATAGTTTTGCTAGGGACTAGCAAAAGGTTAGTTGGGAGGTGTCATTGTACCTTAAAAGTACAATCATTAGTCTCTGATGTGCTTTTGTTAGGCTTATAGTAGGTGTAATTGTATTACATTGTTTGTATATTGTGAATAAACTCGAGTTGGTTATCTTCTTAGGTTATTAATGCTAAAGAGATGGAATTCGAGTTTTAATGATGATCCGGAGCTTGCGGCATGTAAAACGAGAATATCTTTGTTGACTTAAAGTTGACCCTTGTTGACTCAAGGTTAATTCCCATGTTGATTTTGATGATAATTAAATCTTGTGTTATTTTACTAATGAATCTACTTAGTGTGGAGATTAACAAAATTCATAACTTAGACTTAAAAGTTGAATCTTAAGTCTAATACATGTCAAGATGAATGCACAATAAATTCAAGATCAAACAATGAATTCCAAGAGCTATGCAATGAACCAAACAGAGGATTGACGCCTATCTCTACTTCAAACAAATGTTCTACATTCGAAGAGATGGAAGGTGTTCAAATAAAGCTTCTATCAAGTATGCATAGTTTCAATGAAGATTGATTAGCACTTAAGATACACTAAAGATTTCATCAGAATATGCAAAGATTAGTTGAAGAAGTACAAAGATCAGTTGAAGAGGAATTGATTGTTGAAGAGATTGAAAATGCTCAAGAGATAATTTCATCTAGTATGCAAAGATCAATTCAAGACAATGTGATTGAAGTTGTTGAGAAGATGGCTCACAATAATTATCTAATCTCTACATGGAATCCAAGTTAAGAAATCTTCTACAATGAAAAGAATCAATAAAGACTAGATATATGAAAAGATTTAATCAAGTCTGCAAATGTCTCATTGAAGTGATCTGTAAAGAAGAAAGAAGAATTGCTATTAAAGAGAAGAACTTGGCAATGAAGCATTGTGAAGCTCTACGTAATTGAGGAAGCTTGGCATTGAAGAAGATGTTCTGCAATGAAAAAGAAAGCTTTGCAAATGAAGAAGAAATGATGTACATTAACCAAATGAAGCTTTAACAGTTTAAGATTCAAGAAAAGATCAATATTCAATGATTGATTCAATCTAAATTGAATAGAAGTTAACTCTGATGAGTTAAGAATATTTGATTGATCATCATACCCCAAATAAATACTCCTTGAAGATCTTATACCTATGCTAAGATGATCTGAATTATTGGAAGATAAAATACAGATATCTAGGCAATGAGCGGACTCATTGAAATGAGGAGTCGCCTCATGGTTACAGAGGAAAAAGGCCTAAAGATGAAATGATAAATGAGCGGACTCATGTACAATGAAGAGTCGCCTCTTGATCACAGAAGCAAAAAGTCTAGAGACCAAATAGACAAAGAGTGGACTCATTGAAATAAAGAGTCGCCTCATGGAGACAGACGTAAAGGCTTGAACATGAAATGATCAATGAGCGGACACATGAGGACAAAGAGTCGCCCATGACAACAGAAGTAAAAGGCTAAAGAATCGAATGAACAAAGAGCGGACTCCTGATAATAAAGTGTCGCCTCATGACAGTAGAAGCCAAAGAAGTAAAGACGGATGAACAAGGAGTCGCCTCATTAATATGAAGAGCGGACTCATGAAGTCAGTGAACTACATCTGGTAAATGCAGAAGCAGAAAGTGTCGACTCCACAAACTTGGAGGCAACTCCTTGGATATAACGGCTAGTTTTTCTAACGTTATAACAGACTGGACGTGCATTAATGAAGCCCAACTACCTCTAACGGATGGAATCAATGCAAGGGTTTATATACTAGCCTCCAACTGCATTTATAACCAAGAATCAAGAGGGAAAAACAACTAGAGACAAGAATCACTGATCAACCTGATATTCCTAAACATTTCTTCCTGTTTTATTCTTATGAGCTCAGATTGTAAAATCAACTCTTGCTAGAGAGTGTGTTTGTTTCTTGTATACTTTTTGTACACTTGTAATTGAGAGTTTGAGAGTTTGAGAGTTCTTTTGTGAAAGCAAAACTCTTGTAAGTTTGAGTGGAGTTTGGACAAAACCACTTGGAGATTAAAGAGCTCGGTGAGGAGTTCTTGTATAGTGAGCTGAGCATTTTGTCAATCAGCAGCCCATTTTGTAATAGGTGATTACATAGTGAAAAAAGACTTCAAAGAGGTCTTGAGGTGAGAACGTAGACCACGGTTTATGGTTAAACCTCGGTAAATCTGTGTCTCCCTTCTTTTGCTTTGTTTTCTTTATTTCCACTTATTACATTGCATCACATATTGTTTGACCACTATTACTTTGCTTAGATTAATTTTAATTAATTTTAACTAGTATCAATCTTCGAAAAATCCAATTTACCCCCCCTCTTGAGTTGCCTTTTGGACCAACAATCTTGTTAGACAAAATCTTGCGAAAAGGGGTCATATTTTGCTAAAGATGTCCGATTGAGCTGATTCTTATATTGTTGGAAAGATTTCATCAAGTTACAAATATTTGCGTCTAACGTGCATTAGCCAATTTTGCTCTAAAGGGCCTCAAAATCAAGAAAAAGTGAAAATTGGGTGAAATTAGCATTTGAACACTCAAACTTGGCATTCGAACGACCCCAGAGCTATCAATTCAAATTTTAGCCTGGCGTTCGAACTCCTGTTTTCCCGTTCGAACGCCAAGGCAAATTTCAAGATTTTGAAGTCCAACCTGTCTTGGTATTTTGGCGATAATATTTTAATCTAATGTTCGATTAAGTTAATTGTTGCGTCGTTGGAAAGAAGACTTCAGGGTCTACAACTCTTTCTCTAATGTGAATTAGTTGAATTGACCTCTAAAATAGACAAAAATCGAGTTGCAACAAATGGGTAAAACAGGGGGCGGAGAGTTGGTATCTGTCACTAGAGAAGCTGGCCCTAGCGTTAGTAATGTCGTCACGCAAGTCAGTGCATTACTTCAAGGCTCATACCATTAATGTTCTTATTAACCATCAACTTAAGCCACTCCTCAGAAGTGAAGATTTCTTGGGAAGACTAGTAAAATGGGCAGTTGAGCTGGGAGAGTTCAACATTAAATTTCAACCCAGATCAGTAGTAAAAGGTCAGGTACTTACTGATTTATTGCTGAATTTTTCCTTGAACTACTCCAAGAAGCCAATCAGACCCTTGATGTTGATCAAACCAATGATAACCCCCCCTAGGATTATAGGATATTGATGATCATTGGAAGCTTTTCGTCGATAAAGCATTCAACGACAAGGGGGCAGAATTGGATATAGTCTTAATCATGCCAGATAACATGGCATTGGAGCAGACTATAAAGTTGAAGTTTACTGCATTGAATAACGAGTCAGAATATGAGTCTCTGCTCGCCGATCTGTGCCAAGTTATAGAGCTCAAGATTACCGAGATAGTAATCTACTCAGATTCCTAACTAGTGGTTAACAAGATCATGGGTGAATACACGGCAAAGAATGACAGGATGGTGTCGTACCTCATAAACGCAAGAGAGTTGCTCAGCAAATTTAGCAGATACAAGCTCCATCAAATTAGCTGCGATAACAACGCTCATGCCGATGCCTTGACAACACTAGTGGTGGCTCTAAAGTTAGGATCGAAGAGAATAATTCACGTGGAGACACTGTCTAGCCTAAGCACATTTTAAGAAAAAGTACAAACTCTGGTTATCTAACAATTAGAGCCATCCTAGATGGACCTGATCATCTCCTACCCCGACAGGGACGAGTTGCCGGAAGATAAGAATGAGGCCAGAAGAATTAAGCATAAGTCCTTAAAGTACTGGCTATCACCCTACTAGGAACGGCATAGAAAATCATTCACTGGTCCCTATCTGCATTGTGTCCACCTGGACAAAGTGCAGGGCATCTTGTTTGAAATTCATGAAGGTATTTGTGGGAGTCACATTGGCAAAAGGTCTATGGCCCACCGAGCTATTTTACAGGGCTATTAGTGGCTCTATATGCAGAAAGACGCCGCCTAGTACATTCTGAAATGTGAAAAATACCATAAGTTTTCATTGATAATTCACCAACATGTCGAGGACCTCACAACTATCATAAAGCCTTGGCCGTTTGCACATTAAGGGTTGGACATAGTCGGACCACTACCCTGAGCCCCAAGGAATAAGAGGTTTCTTATATTAGCAACGGATTACTTTACCAAGTGGGTGAAAGCAGAGCCTTTATTGACTATTAGAGAAGTTGACACTAAGAAGTTTACATGGAGGAGCATTATCACAAGGTTCAGGATACCCCGTGACCTGGTTTCAAACAGCGGTACTGTAAGCACCCCATTTTTGACCGCTCGGCAGTCTACACTCCGTCCAGACTTGTTTTCAAGTCATTTTGGGCATATTCCTATCGAATCCAATTCTCTAGTTTCAAATTCCATCTTTCCATCGCTTCGTGGGCTTGTCAGGCCCAAATAGAGGCAAAATGACCAAAATGCCCTTAAGGGCATTATCCTTTCTTATTCCGATTTTAATCCCTCTCTTGAGACAGTTTATTCCTCGAGACGGTCCGAGTAGCAAAACTACTCACAAAACCGTCAGAGTGGCGGAAACACTCACAAAACCGTTAGGGTGGTGGAAACACTCACAAAACCGTCACAGTGGCGGAAACACTCAAAACCTAGGCACGTCTCTTCGGAGTCGGTAAGACCCCTTTTCAATCCCTCTCTCGAGACAGTTTATTCCTCGAGACGGTTCCAATCTAGGCACGTCTCTTCGGAGTTGGTAAGACCCCTTTCCAATCCCTCTCTCGAGACAGTTTATTCCTCGAGACGGTCCGAGTAGCAAAACTACTCACAGAACCGTTAGAGTAGCGGAAATACTCATACAACCGTTAGAGTAGCGGAAATACTCACAGAACCGTTAGAGTAGCGGAAATACTCAACCGTTAGAGTAGCGGAAATACTCCCAAATCATCAATCCCGTCTGAGTAGCGGAAAAACTCAATCCTGTCTGAGTAGCGGAAATACTCAACCCCGTCCGAGTAGCGGAAATACTCACAAATCTTCAACCCCGTCCGAGTAGCGGAAATACTCACAAATCTTCAACCCCGTCCGAGTAGCGGAAATACTCACACCGTTAGAGTGGCGGAAACACTCAAAACCCAGGTCAACACCAGTGTCTGTTAGCTCACTTCGGTGAAAAGGACCAGACTACCCTTAGGACCTTTTCCGAGACTTTTCGGTCAAGATGACCATTTTGCCCCTAGGCATCCGAACGCCTCGGGAACCACACCGGCTCTGGGTATCAAACCGGTAACCTTCTGAGAATACTTTTATAGTATTCTCAACCTTCCCTTCTCTTTCCGGATCATTCCGAGTTAGTTCCGGCCAACCCGGTACAAAATGACCGTTTTGCCCTTGGAGGGCCGGTCTCCTTCTTCGACCACACCAGCTTTGGGTATCGAACCGGTAACATCCCGAGAATACTTTTTATAGTGTTCTCGACCTTCCTTTACCTTTCCGGACCATTCCGAGTTAGTTCCGGCAAACCCGGTACAAAATGACCGTTTTGCCCCTAGAGGGCCGATCTCCATTTCCGACCACGCCGGCCCTGGGAATCAAACCGGCAACCCCTGGGAACGTTCTAAATAATGTTTCCAGAACCCAAGTCTTCTTCCGGGATAGTTTGAGTCTGTCCCGGTAGTTTTCTGGTCCGATTGACCGTTTTGCCCCTAAAGGCTCAGTCAACCTTTCCGACACATCCAATCCTCACTTTTCAAGTCAAATACCTCCAGAATACCATTTTAAGTGTTTCTGCTCCTTTCCGGCCTTCCGGGTCACTCTCGGCTCCTTCAAATCATTCCCGAACTTTCCGGAGTCACTCCTAGTGAAGCCAGGCTAAAATTTACATGGTAGTCACTAGTATAGGCGCCCAAATCTAGTCAAAGATACGTTGCTTGCCGACCTTAATTGTTTCCTAAATGGCTGGCGCCACTAGCAATGGCGTCAAGCCAAAAAATGGCCTGGCGCCACTAGTAGTGGCGCCAGTATAAATTTTGCCCTGGCGCCACTGCAACAGGCGCCGGGCTTGTCTTCCCTCTATAAATACAGAGCCTCGATCAACGTGAAAAGGGTTTGCAAACTTAACCTAAGAATCCTATATTTCGATATACGGAGCTCGAGCATCTCCAAAACCCTAGCCTCCTTAGGTTTTCTAAACCCTAGTCACTATACACAAACCCTAGCCTCCTATACACTCATACACTCCCTCATACACTCATACCCTAACCTTCAACCATCCTTGGAAGACTTGAAGAGCTGCCATCTAAAGCTTGAAGACAATCCTTGAAGGTTGAAGAAGAAGTTCAAGACCGAAGACCGAAGACTGCACGGCGCGCAAAATAAACAAGAAACAAGGTAGGCTTTCTCTTTAATTTTCTGCACTTCCCCCCTCTCTCTTCTCTCTCCAACTCACTTGGGTTTTCTCTATTTTAATCCCCCATCTCTTTCCCCCCCTTTCTTTGCATGCTTGAAACAAGGGGATTCCCGGTCCATGTGTAGGATTGGACTATGAGAGAGTCACCGTGTCGGGGGCTTTCTTCTAGTCTAACCAAAGACCACGTGGGTCCGGCCCTCTTGATTATGTGGTGAAACCTTAACCTTGTATGTTCACGACCCCAAATTGCATTGTGCATATCATAATCTTGCATCTTCCAAAATTTGTTTTCAAAATCGTTTTTAAACTTGTTTTCAAAATTGCATCAAAAGCTCTTTTTCAAAAACATGTTCTCAAAACCACAATTCTAGGGTGATTCTAGCCTTTCCATGGCTAGGGTTGCTTTAGGAAAGTGTTGTATTAAAAGTGGCCTTTTGGGTCTATATTTCCAAACTTTGTTTTCAAAACCGCTTTCCTAAAGTGGTTCTAGCCCTCTTATGGTTAGAATCGCTTTAAGAAAGTGAGACGTTTTCATACTTTCCAAAAACTCTCTCTTCAAAAATATCTTCCTAAAAATCTCTTTTTCAACATACTTACCTAAAACTCCCCTCCTCAAAATTGATTTCAAAAAACTCCCTTCCAAAATTTATTTTTCAAAACTTCCTTTTTCAACTCCTTTCCAAAATCCTCTCCCCAAAATCCACTTTCTAAAAACTCTCTCCAAAAAATCTTTCCAAAAACTTTCTTTCCAAAATCTTCCTTCTAGAAATTCCCCTATAGGATTTTCTTTCTAAACTCTACGTTTCCAAAAACATGCTTTCCAAAAAAACTCCTCCCTAGGATTCCCTTTTAGAAAACCTTCGTTTCCAAAAACGCGTTTTCCAAAAAAAAAAAAAAACTCTTTCCTTAGAGCCCAAACCAAACCCTAGAACCCACAATTAGGAGACCCTAGTTTTCTTTCCAAAAACACAATTTTCAACCTTTGCCCTAAACCTAGGTTTCCAAAACCTCTAGTTTTCACATCCAAACTATACATGTTTCCAAAACCTCTTTTTTACGTCAAAACAATAATTTTACAAATATAGGGTTTCTAGAATCTCCCTTTCCAAATCCTTGTCAAATCAAATCTTCCCTTTAAGAAACCAAATCCAATCTCCCCGTTTAGGAAACTAGATCCTATCCTCCGTTTTTGGAAATAAATCAAACCTTTCTCTTTTAGAAACCAAATCCAATCCCTTCCTAATCCAAACCTTCCTAATTCCCTACCTTCCTAAACCATATGTTTCCTAAACCTAAACTTCAAATCTTTTCTTAAGTTTCAAAATCCAACTCTTTCCTAATTCGAATTCTTCCTAAACTTCCACTTTCTTAAACCTTAAGTTTCTAAAAACTTGAACATATAAATCTTTCCTAAACTTTAAAACTCAACCTTCAAATCTTTCCTAATTCAACCCTTTCCTAATTCTACCCTCTTTTCAAATCTTAACTTTTCAAATATAAGCTTTCAAACCTTTCCTAAATTCAAACCTTTCCTAATTTCAAGACTTTCTAAAATTCAAACTCTAAAACTTTCTAAATCCTAAACTTTCTAAATTTCAAATCTTTCTAAAATTCTAAGCTTCCTAAATTCAAAACTTTTCGATTTTCAAAACTTTCCTAATTTGGGAATTTTCCTAATCTGAAAACCTTTCCTTTTTCAAAAACTTTCCTGAACCTAAAACTTTCCTAATTTCAAAACTTTCCAAAAATGTCACTTTCCTAATTCGAACCTTCCCTAAATCCAAACTTTCTTAAACTCTTGAGTCTTTCCTAGGTCTCCTATCTTTCCTAAGTCTAGGTTTCCTAATCCTCCATCTCTCCAAAATCAAGTCTTTCCAAAATCAATCTTTTCAAATCAAAGTCCAATCTTCTCAACTTCAATTTTCAATCTCCTCTTCTAATTTCAAATCAAATTCAATTCCCAATTCAAATCTTTTTCTTCCAATCCAACCTTCTATTTTCAATCGGACTCCGGTCCGAACTACGACTGACCTGATTCCCCCAAAGGGATACGTAGGCAACCTTCATAGGTGCGGTCACAATATTTTTCAAACTTTCAATTCCACCCTCATGGGTGTGGTTTCAAAATACTTTCCAAATCTCAAATTCCAATCTATTTTCAAAATTCCAATTTCAAAATTTCTATTTTCAAATTCCTATCTCCAAATTTTTAACTTTTTTTCAAATTCAATTTCATCTCTTCAAATCTATTTTCAAATCAAAGCAATTTCTTTTTTAAATCTATTTTTCAATTCTTTTCTATTGCTTGCATATCATGCCTCGTGCATCATATTTATTTCAAACATTGTTTTTCAAAGTGAATAGGGTTGAACCATAGTTAGTTAAAGACTCTCATAGGTGAATTTAGGGTAAATTGACATGTAGGTATCGAAAGGGCGGGGTAGGGTGATAACTTAGTGCGTCTTCCCTACACGTAACCAACCTCCGAACCTAGAATCACTGATTTCAAAGACCAAAAGGAGTTATTTTTCTAAAAAAGGGCTAAATATTTTCTAAAGGTTGCCAAACAACCTGTTTTCTTAAAAACCCTCTCTGGAGGTGATATTTTCAAAATCGTTTTTTTCAAAAACCCTAAGTGTAGTCTTCGGATTATTCTTAGTTTTAGGTGACCTAACTCACCTTAATCAAGTTAGGTGGCGACTCCGAATCTTTTTCAAATGCCCTTTATTCAAACATGTTTTCAATTCAAACCTAGTCGCACTCATTCTTCTAGGAGGGTGAGTTCTAACGAGAGAGTACAGTGTTTTTCCCGCTTGGGTGAGTATTCCTCGAGTGCGAAAAATCTGGGCGCGACAGGTACCCAGTTCAATGGCAACATGTTTAAAGAGTTTTGCAATAATCTTGGGATCTGAAACTATTATTTGATGTCGGCTTATCTGCAGTGCAACGAGTAAGCCAAAATATTAAACATGACCATATTGAACTGGATCAAAAAGAGGCTGAAAAAGGCCAAGGAAAGATGGGTTGAAGAGCTACCCAATGTCTTTTGGTCTTATAGAACCACTCCAAAGAGATCTACTAGAGAAACCCTTTTCTCAATGGTATACAGAGTGGAGGCAATAATACCCTTGGAGGTCGGACTTCCAACTATTAGATCGGTAGCATACGACAGCGGCCTTAACAACCACACTTTGGCAAAGCACCTCGACCTTATTGAAGAAAAGAGAGAAGCTGCTGTGCTCAAACTTACTGGGTATCATCAACAGCTTAGCCAAGCCTACAAAAAATAAGTCCAGCCAAGAGTCTTTATTCTTAGTGACTTAGTGTTGAGGAAGCTCGGCCAAGGTCGACTTAGGGGCAACCAAGAATCCAGCAGTTGAAAAGCTCAGCTCAAACTAGGAAGGTCCTCGTAGAGTTGGGTCCTAGGTCGGCGTGGGGGCATACCGGCTGGAAACTATTCAAGAAAGGCAATAACTACCCTGACCTTAGAACGCCAACAATCTCAGGAAGTTTTACCAGTAGGAATCTTCTTATTCCCAAAGGATGTAATCACTTACAACAATAGTTTATTTATTTATTTTATCAAAAGGTGCACATAAACAATAAAACTGGGTGTTATTCAGCAAATCTATGGACATGCGTAAAAAGGGAATAAACATAAAAAACTAAGTGTAAAAACTTAGTCCTGTCCAATTTATTGGCCGGTTGACTAATGAAGGCTACAACAAACTAAGTGTAAAAACTTGGTGTTGTCCAACTTGTTGGCAGGTCGGCTAATGAAGATCATAAAAAACCAAATGTAAAAATTTAGTCTTGTCCAACTTGTTAGCAGATCAGCCAATGAAGGCCATAAAAAATCAAGCGTAAAAATTTGGTCCTGTCTAACTTGTTGGCAGGTCGGCCAATGAAAGATATAAAAAATCAAATGTAAAAACTTAATCTTGTCTAACTTATTGGCAGGTTAGCCAATAAAGGCCATAAAAAATCAAATATAAAAACTTGGTCTTGTCCAAAAAATTGGGCAGGTCAACCGATGAAGGCTTTGGTAAATGAAAGCAAGACAAAATAAAATTCAAAGTTAAAATTGTGTGGTTTTACTTAATTAGAGGAAGTAAGAAAAATCAATTCCATAATCAATTAAAACAGCGAAATACGGATTCATCCAAAGCAAAATCAGTGTTACAGGGTTTCGCAAGAAGATACAACTATTTTAACTGTAAGAAAATACAAAACAATAAGGCACAACGTTTTCAGTAGGTTTCACAATAGGATTGGCCATATCAATAACATTAGGTTTAGCGTTAGCCGTCTTTGAGATATCGGCCTAAGCTTTCTTGGAGATATTTACCTCAGCCGTCTTGGATACACTTGTAGCAGGAATCAACGGAGTGACTGTACCCTCAGTCATCCTGAAGGTATCCTTAGTGCTACCCCCCAAAGTAATCTCGAAGTAATTCAAAATATTTCTCTAGAAATTGGAAGAGCTTTCGACTTTCATTTCTTTTAGAGCCCATTGTCAGCCTTCAACGAAAATCAACTATGACAGATCAATCATCTAAAGGGCAAAATCATCAACAGTAGTTGTTGTGCCTTGTTTATACCTCTTTTTAGCCTTGGCCTTAGCCTTTGTAAGGTTGGTTTTAAGTCCCTTTGGAGTAGAAGCTTGACATAACCTTGGATTGAAAATTTTTGAAATTTAATTTGAAATGAACGTTTAAATTAGAAACTATTTTGATTCGAAACTTGGAAAAAAAAGTATAGAAAATTCATTTTGACTTGAAATTGACTTTTTTTTAAGGCAAAATGTGTAGAAAATTCTTTTTGACTCGAAATTGAAAATCTTTTGAAAGCAAGATGTATAGAAAATTCATTTTCACTTGAAATTAGAAATCTTTTGTATAGAAAATTCATTTTGACTTGAAACTTGACTTTTAAAATAAAAATGTGTAGAAAATTCATTTTGACTAAAAATTTGAAATCTTTTTCACTTTTTTTTTTCCTTTTTATCTCTCTTATTTGTTTGAGCTATACTTATCATATGTCGACATTCTTACCTTAACTTTTAAGATGGCTGACGTGGGCGATAATGGTTCAGAAAGGATGCACCGATTTAGAAAGGGTGCCTGCCTGAATTCTGTTACTAGTTCCAGCCATTCCAGGGGTAGTTGTAGATTTGCGGGCCGAGCATCATCTAGCCAGAGCGGGATGGGGAGTATGCCTCCAGTCGACCCTTTCCCTCTAGTCGAGTAGGCCTTTGAAGGAGATATGGATGCAGAAGAGAAGATACAAGGCCTTAGCGACTGGGTGACTAGTTATAGGAGGGCCTCCTCTAGACAAAGGCAAACAGATGTTGATCTTGGTGACTTGGAGATAGGAGATACCAGATATTCCTCTCCTGGGAGACTTAACTTATCATACTAGCGTCTATTCTCGATAGCACTTGCTTCCTCCTCGGGTACGTTCATCGTTCAAAGGGGTTGTTCATCTTGTTTTTAGTACTATGCAGTGTGCAGCTCCATCTTACCAGGCCTTCTTGGTGGAGATTGGGTTTGGAGTCTTTATGGGATTACAAGCTAACCACCTGAACACACATCTAGTGCTGGCCCTTATTAAGAGGTGGTTTGGCAAGACGGGTACTTTCCATTTGGTGGGCTTCGAGCTGGGTCTTACTCCATTGGATTGGGCCATCATTACATGGCTTTTTTTCGTCGGTCGACAAATCACCCTACAGTCAGTCAACTGAGCCGATGCATGTGCTTTGTTAGACCTGCCTCCTCCTGAGTGTTCCGCTTTTCTAGTTTCTTGGCTTAGTCGGGACTTACTTGCAGTCAATTCATTTTGTTTTTGTCTATTCAATCTAATCCACTTCAATGCTTTGTCTCCACTCATTTACTTACAAGTAATTTATTTTGTTTGCTTTCGGTCACCTTCACGCACACACACACATATCTATCTATATATATATATAGATATAATATAATATACACTCACTAACACACACACACACACATATAATATATACTATATCAAATTAACATTGCAATAAATGTGTGTGTGCACGCCGACTTCATTTTGCTAGGTTTTATGTTTAAATTTGTACAAGACACAAAAACATAAAAGAAAACTAATACTTTATTAAAATAATAACTAATATGTACGTAATTATTAACAATAGATTATAATTAGGGACTCCAATTTGTACTTTTTAGAGTACAATCAAATATCTCTCTAGGGCTTGGATCTCCATATTAGTCAACGGTTCTCTAACAAAGGAATTCAAGATGCAGAAAGGGCTGAGACAAGGAGGCTCCTTGTCACCTTTCCTCTCCATTATGGTCTTAGAGATTAGATTTTATTTCCAAAAAGAGATGATTTAATTTTGGTTTCTAAAATTGGAATATTTGATCTAGTTTCCTAAACGGGAAGATTGGATTTGACATGGAATTGGAAAGATTGAATTTTGAAAATTTAGGATTTATAAAGCTATGATTTGGTGTAGAAAAAGAGTTTTTGGATATCTAGCATTTGATATAGAGGATAGTTTTGGAAACTTATGATTTGAAGTAAAAGAGGAAGTTATGTTTTAGGAAAGAGAATTAGGGTTTCCTAACCATGGAATTTAGAGCTTGACTTGGACTCTAAGAAAAATAGATTTTTGAAAAGTATATATTTTGAAGAGAGTTTGTAAGAAGGAAACTTGAAAAGAGTTTTTAGAAAGTGAATTTTTGAAGAGAGCTTTTTGAAAAGGAGTTTGAAAAGAGTTTTTGAAAAATAGATTTTTGAAGGGAGCTTTTTAGAAAGAAGTTTGAAAGTAATTGGAGAATGACTTGAATATGGACTTTTAAAATCTTTTGAATGTCTCACTTTCCTAAAAAGATTCTAACCATGAAGAGATTAGAACCATTCTAAGTTGGTGGTTTTGAAAACAATATGGATTTGAAATATTGACCAATATGATCCCATTAAATATCACACTTTTCTAAAATAACCCTAACCATGGAATGGCTAGAATCATCTTAAGATTGTGGTTTTGAAAAAGAGATTTTGAATGTAAGTTTAATAGATGATTTTGATGCAAGTTTTGAAAACCACTTTGAAAACAAATTTTGAAGGGATGTATGAGTATGACATGCATAATATAAGTAAGGTTGTGAACATACAAGGTTGGCTTCACCACATAATCAAGAGGGCCGAATCCACATGGTCTAAAGTTGAACTAGAAGAAAGCCCTTGACACAGTGACTTTCAACAATCCTTCCTACATATAAATCGAAAAATCCTTTGTTTCAAACATGCAAGAAAGAGGGGTAGAAGATGGGGGATTAAAATAGAAGAAAATCTAAGTGGGTTAGAAGAAAGAAGAGAGAGGGGGGAAATACATAAACATAAAGAAAAAGTCTACATTGTCTTGCTTTGCTTTACTTGATCCTTGAGAGTTTCCAAGTTGCAGCACTTTATGTCTTTAATAGAGGCTTTGGAGGCTTGTGTTTAAGTGTATAGAGTGTGTATAAGTGTTAGGGTCAAGTATATGGAGGCTAGGGTTTGAAGAGACAAAAGAGAGCTGGGGTTTAGAGAGACTTCAAGCTCTGTAATTCAAAAAGCAGAGTTTTTGGACTGAGTTTATGGACCTTTTTCACCCAAGGGGAGGCTCTGTATTTATAAACACAAGACTAGCCTGGCGCCTGTTGCAATGGTGTCAGGGCAAAGTTTCCATTGGCGCCACTAGGAGTAGCGCCATGCCAATTTTTAGCTTGATGCCACTACTAATGGTGCCAGTCACTTAGGAAAGCTTTAAGGGCGGCAAGAAATATATCTGTCGACCCTTGATACCCAAGGCAAAAGATTTGGGCACCTATATTAGTGACTACCATGTAATTTTTCGCTTGGCTTCACTAGGAGTGACTCCGGAAAGTCTTGGAATGTTCTAAGAGGCCGGGAATGGTCCGAAAGGCCGAAAATGGGTAGAAACTCTTGAAATAGTGCCTCGAATGCAACGAACTTGCAAACAATGTCGGGATTGTTGAACCGGTCAGTCGAGTCATTTGGGACAAAACGGTCAACTAGACCGAAAAACCACCGGAATGGACTTAAATTGTCTCATGAGAGGACTTGAATGTTGGAAACACTAATTAGAATACTTCGGAAAGTTACCGGTTTGATACCCAGAGCCAGTGTGATTGGATAGGGCGAACAGCCCACTAAGGGCAAAACGACCATTTTGCACCGAATTTGCTGGAATAGACTCAGAATAATCCAGAAAGGTGCCAGAAGGTTGGAAATACTATTAAAAGCATCCCTGAGAGGTAACCAGTTTGATACCTAGAGCCAGTGTAGTCCTCAGAGGCACTCGGATGCCTAGAGGCAAAATGGTCATTTTGAGGACTTAGGAACTTTTTCAAGAAGCGTGCTGAAAAGACCCAAGGGGCAGTTTAGTTATTTTTAACCGGAGTGGGCTAGCAGGCACTAGTGTTGACCCGCGTTTTGAGTGTTTCCGTCACTCTGACAGTCTGTGATGAATTGGTTTCCAAAGGTATCTTGTCCTTTGGTAAATGTGTCACAACCAAGAGGCTAGTTCGGTCTCGTCACATAGGAGTTTTGTTGACAATTCCCAATATCGACCTGTTTGCGAATGTTTTCACCACTCTGATGGTTACAATGTTTACGTGTTTTCGTCACTCTGACAGTGTGCGTTCATTCTAGAGACTGCCTGATCTCAGGAAGCTAGTAGGTGAACTTATCGTTTGAGGATTCAACTTTCTCAAAAGACGTGCTAAATAACAGACATTCTTTATTGGCGGGCTACCAGGAACCAAAGGTGGACCATTTTACCATCCTAGGAACTTGGGTTCCGTCTGGATCGACAAGTTTGAAGGGACTTACTATTTTGAAGAGTTTCTCGAAAAACATGCCGGATTCAATAGTCTTGTCGCTTGAGGGATCAACTTTCTCGAAAGGTATACCGAATTTGGTCTAGATTAGAATTGGATTTGAAATTGAATTTGAGATTGAAATGGGGACTTACCGTCTCTAGGAAGATGTGCCAACTAAAATAGGACCGAGCACTGCCACAAGGATATTTTGGTCATTTTTTCTCTATTGGGGCCGCTAAGCGATTGATTGATTGATTGGATTGAGTCTAAAAAGTTGATTTAGAGTTGAATGTGTTTGTTTTGGTTTGAATATGAGTCCAGACGGACCGGAGATTGCCGAGCGGGTAAAAATAGAGTGCTTACAGCTGCCCCTCTTTTTCTGCCTTTATTTGACGAAGGCAAAAAATGATAAAGTAAAAGTCTCATGTTGATCGTGAGGCGATCGGAGGGACGGAATTTGGGAATTTTTAAAGACTAGAACTTGAAAATGGATATCCGGCCCAAGGGGCCGTTTGGAATTGGGTTTGGAGGGAAAAAGGGCAAAACTGTCCAAAATTTGACCTTGGCACCACTACTAGTGGCGCTTGGCTTAAAATTACCTTAGTGCCACTACTAGTGGGCCAGGTTTAGGAATAAAATCAGAAACATTTCTAATTCGAAGATTCATAGGTTATGTAAGATTTTGAGAGAGTTTGTGAGGGATTTTGAGTATTGAGTCGTGTGTATTGAAGGAGTGACTTTGGGGATCCCCGGAGAAGTGCCGGAAGTGGTCACCGTCACCGGAATAGTCTCCAAAAAAGAAGATTTCGCCGGAGAACTCCAAGAAGTGAGTTTTTTATTTTGTGTTGATTTTGATGTATAAAACTCCATTTAAGTTGTGTAAATAGTGAAAACTGATGCTTTGATGTGTTTTGAACACTCTGGTAGAGTTATTTTTACGTTTTGATGCTTATTTGATTAAATTTGGGTAGTTTTACATGTTTATATAAAAGAAATTTTTACAAGAATTGGGGTTTTTTCCTACAGCCTTGGGTATTGAGCTTTTCGGCTAAATTTTTATATTATGTGCCCCACAAAAATTCGTTTAACGGCCGTATGTGATTTTGTCATTTTTTTGAAAACTTTGTGAATTTGTAATTTTTTGAAAAATAGAGAAATAGGTTAAAAAATAAGAAAAATTAAAAAATAATGGAAATATCTAACTTTAACCTCTAAAAAAATGTGAGAATATTTTAGAAAACATTTGAAGTGGTTTTAAAAATTTTTTTGATAATTTTGAAAACTCTTGAATTTTTGAAAATTAGAATGTCATTGGAATTTTGAAAATTTTAGAAATGTGTACAGATTCTTTTGGGTGTATTGGTATTATGTGACTGTGATATTGTGAAGTGCATTGTTTGTGTTTTGTAGGAACCATTATTAAACGAAACTCTGCCGAAATTTTTTAAAATTTAGGAAAGAGTTAGTGAATTGTTTTGAAATGAAATATTTTTTAAGAAAAAAGGTATAAAACCTTTGAGGGAGGGGTCTTTTTGGCATAGAAGGCCCCGAAAACTCGAGGAGGCCTAAAACTATTGGAAAAAAAATTTAGGAAGAATTTTGAAAGTGAAATTTTGAATAAAAAATTTTAAGGGAAATATTTTGGAAGATTTGAAAATAGATTTTGAATTTGGAAAACTCAAGAATTGATAAAAATTTTGGAAGATTGAAAACTTGAGAATTTTTAGGAATTGATTTTTAAGAAAACTTTTTGGAGGAAAAAGTTTTAGGAAACCTTGAAACTTTATTGGAATATAAATCCTTCGGAGTAGAAGCTTGACATAACCTTGGATTGAAAATTTTTGAAATTTAATTTGAAATGAACGTTTAATTAGAAACTATTTTGATTCGAAACTTGGGAAAAAAAGTATAGAAAATTCATTTTGACTTGAAATTGACTTTTTTTAAGGCAAAATGTGTAGAAAATTCTTTTTGACTCGAACTTGAAAATCTTTTGAAAGCAAGATGTATAGAAAATTCATTTTGAATTGAAACTAGAAATATTTTGTATAGAAAATTCATTTTGACTTGAAACTTGACTTTTAAAATAAAAATGTGTAGAAAATTCATTTTGACTTAAAATTTGAAATCTTTTTCACTTTTTTTTTTTCCTTTTTATCTCTCTTATTTGTTTGAGCTATACTTATCATATGTCAACATTCTTACCTTAACTTTCAAGATGGCTGACGCGGGCGATAATGGTTCAGAAAGGATGCACCGATTTAGAAAGGGTGCCTGCCCGAATTCTGTTACTAGTTCCAGCCATTCCAGAGGTAGTTGTAGATTTGCGGGCCGAGCATCATCTAGCCAGAGCGGGATGGGGAGTATGCCTCCAGTCGACCCTTTCCCTCTAGTCGAGTAGGCCTTTGAAGGAGATACGGATGCAGAAGAGAAGGTACTAGGCCTTAGCGACTAGGTGACTAGTTATAGGAGGGCCTCCGCTAGACATAGGCAAACAGATGTTGATCTTGGTGACTTGGAGATAGGAGATACCAAATATTCCTCTCCTGGGAGACTTAACTTATCATACTAGCGTCTATTCTCGATAGCACTTGCCTCCTCCCCGGGTACGTTCATCGTTCAAAGGGGTTGTTCATCTTGTTTTTAGTACTATGCAGTATACAGCTCTATCTTACCAGGCCTTCTTGGCGGAGATTGGGTTTGGAGTCTTTATGGGATTACAAGCTAACCACCTGAACACACATCTAGTGCTGGCCCTTATTAAGAGGTGGCTTGGCAAGACGGGTACTTTCCACTTGGTGGGCTTCGAGCTGGGTCTTACTCCATTGGATTGGGCCATCATTACATGGCTTTCTTTCGTTGGTCGACAAATCACCCTACAGTCAGTCAGCAGAGCCGATGCGTGTGCTTTGTTGGACCTGCCTCCCCCTGAGTGTTCCGCTTTTCTAGTTTCTTGGCTTAGTCGGGACTTACTTGCAGTCAATTCATTTTGTTTTTGTCTATTCAATCTAATTCACTTCAATGCTTTGTCTCCACTCATTCACTTACAAGTAATTTATTTTGTTTGCTTTCGGTCACCTTCACGCACTCACACACATATCTATATATATATATATAGATATAATATAATATACACTCACTAACACACACACACATATAATATATACTATATCAAATTAACACTGCAATAAATGTGTGTGTGCGCTCCGACTTCATTTTGCTAGGTTTTATGTTTAAATTTACACAAGACACAAAAACATGAAAGAAAACTAATACTTTATTAAAATAATAACTAATATGTACGTAATTATTAACAATAGATTATAATTAGAGACTCCAATTTGTACTTTTTAGAGTACAATCAAATATCTCTCTAGGCCTTGGATCTCCATATTAGTCAACGGTTCTCTAACAAAGGAATTCAAGATGCAGAAAGGGCTGAGACAAGGAGGCTCCTTGTCACCTTTCCTCTCCATTATGGTCAAAAGAGCTTCTGCACTCAATCTCATTTAGGGTAGCCTAGTAGGCTCAGAAAGTATGTCTCTCACTCATCTCAGCTTTGCTGATGATACTCTTCTATTTTGTGCAGTAGGTCTGAGTGAAGTTGCTAATCTAAAAAAATTATTGAGATGCTTTGAGCTCCTCTCTGGGATTAAAATTAATTTCCATAAATCAGCAGTAAGTGTGGTGGGCGTGGATGGAAATTTTATTTCAAAAGTTCAATTATTTTTCAAGTGTAATAATTAGTCACTTCCAATCAAATATCTTGGCCTCTCTTTAGGGGCAAATCCTAGGAATTATTCTTGCTGGGAAGGGGTGGTGTCCAATATTAAGTTCAGGCTCTCCTCTTTAAAAAAAAAAAGCCTTCTATCCATTGGAGGTAGATTAACCCTCATTAAATCCACTCTTGCCCATCTACCATCCTATTATTTATCAATGTTCAGAGCCCCTATAAAAGTATGCAAGGAAATAGACAGACTACAAATAAAATTTCTATGGGGAGATCAGAATGGCAGAAAAGGAATTCATTGTGTAAAATGGAGCAAGATCACAGCCAGTAAAAAAAGAGGTGGCCTTGGCCTAATGCCAATTAGAGTTATGGATATGGCACTCCTAGCCAAATGGTGGTGAAAATATGCTTTGGACATAAATGCATTATGGAGAAAAGTGGTGTGCCACAAATACATGTGGCAGGAATCTAGATGGCTCCTTCTAGAACAAGAAGGGAAGGATTTGTCTACAACGATAAAGGATATAATGTTTCAAAAGATCAGCAGGCATACAAAAAGGTTCTTTTATCAAATCTTAAGTTTTCTATAGGGAATGGTAGCTCTACTTCCTTCTGGCATGAACCTTGGGCAGGTATTACCTTGCTACAATCCACTTTTCCTGTACCCTACTCATTATTTGTTCAAAAAGAACCCAGAATATCTGACCTCAGAGATGATTCAAGGAATTGTTGTTTCAAATTCAGAAGAAAGCTATTCTCCAGGGAGGAATATATTATGGAGGATCTAAAGAATCAAGTCAACAGAATTACTATCAAGGGGAATGGAAATGATGGTCTAACTTGGAATGCTTGTTCTTCAGGGATTTACTCTATCAGGTCTTATTGTCAAGAGGTGGAAAAGGAGAATCCTCAGAATAATTTGCATTTATGTGGATTTGGAAATCCTGGGACCCTCTCAAAACTCAAATTTTCCGTTGGCTAGCTCTCCAAAATAGAATCAAATCAAAAAAATTTCTAATGCAAAGGAAAATACTCATGCCAGTTGAAAGTCCTTTGTGTGTTTTTTGCAAAATGGAGGAGGAGGATTCTGACCACCTTCTTTTAAAATGCATAATTTCTTGGATGGTTTGGAGTAATATAATATCAGGGTAGGGGCTACAGTGGGTGAGTCCAGACTCTAAAACTCTTTGTTTCTGGTGGCAATCTCATAAGCAGAAAAAGCTAGGAAAGAAAATTTGAGATGCTCTGTTCATGGCTTGTCTATGGCATATATGGTCTATCAGAAATGATGCAGTTTTCAGAAACAAAAATGTTTGATGGGAGGAAATAGTAGAAGCAATCAAGCTTCAGGTCTGGTTCTGGATGCAAGCAAATTCAAAATGGGGAGTCTGTAGTTGGTTCAACTTTTTCTATTCTATTTCTGATTTAAAATCTATGGTCTCTGTTAGTTGCCAAGTTTCTGTTTTTGGCAGGGGTTGGTCAGGTTGTTATCTTTTCAACCTCTGTTTGTTTGCTCTGCTTTGTAAAGTCTATGGCTTGAAAAGCTCAACCTTCACTATCCCTTCAATACAATTTCTTTGTTGTTCAGAAAAAAAAGAGAAAAACTACATTTTGTTAGTAGTTTACATCTCTAATTGGCTCCTTGCCAATCAGGTTGCTGGTCCTCTTTAGTTGTAAGTCTTCGACTGTATGTTTTTGGATTGGGTTCTTAGATTTCTTCCCTGTCAAGCCCCTGTTTGCTTGATCAATTTTGAAATCTTCCCCTCTTTTCTATTATAATTCTATTTCATTCTCAATGAAATTTTGCTTTCCAAAAATTTAGGCTCTTAAAAAATTGGAGCAATCCTCAACCAATGAACGCAAGAAAGTATGATTTTCTGAAGTAGTGTGTTCCAGCAATGAATTGTCACAAGTGTATGCAGAATGTAGTGAAATGCCAATTTTCATCCTGAAAAGAAAATTTGTATGGTGAACCAAAGTTCGTTTTTCTGGTGCAAGAAAGTGCCATTCCAGGGCCTGTTTGTCTGGCTAAGTGTTCAAATTAAAAGGAAAGAAAAGGGTATGCCTTTAATATTGTCCATGTCTAAACCTTTTTAGTATATTATATATGCATAAGAAAGCATGCGATTAGATTTTTTTTGTCTGCTTACAATTATATGACAGCCATATCTCCGTGATTGTCTCGCTTTAATCCACGGTCTTAATTTATCCCTTCGATGTTGTTTGGGTGTGTGAAGTTGCGAAAAGATTTAATGTCACCTAGCTACAATAACCACTTACCAAGATTCTAACCGGGGAGGTTTGACCTCGTCTAAAGCTTCTGGTGGACAACATCCTAGGTTGACCGGCAAGCCGATCGAGAAAGTGATTTGACAAAAAGAAGAAGCTGAAGACAATAAAGGATAGGCAGTTTGTCTTATGGTGGTGTATTAACAAATCCTTAACCTATTATTCTGCAGAGACTTAGCTCTGCTAGTGATTTACAACAAATGACATGACGAAAAGCTATCTATCATTGCTCAGACAGGTAGCTTAGCTCACTAGAGTTTATAAGCTTTGGCAGCTAAGCAATGATGGGAGATATTTATGAAGTCCAGTAAAAAGAAATCATCAAAAACAGTCAGCATCATCAAAGCGGTCAGCATCCTGTTACTCACAGGCACAGCATCTCTTGACCTGTCGAGAGGTCTTTCGATCTGGGATCAAGCCGTTATGCAAGATTCACTGGCTTTTTCGGGGCTTCTTTTGAATTGAAGAGATCATGAATTGCAACAAGAATAATCGGAAAGTAGTCCGTGGCCGTTTCGGGAATTTTTATAGATGGTGTTATGTAAAATCTTAAACAATAATTTTAAAAATATAAGTAAAAATAAATCTTAATACGTTGATACTATAATTTTGGCAAAAAAAAAAAAAAAAATGCAACTACATGTATTTTTACATTTGTCCACATGAAATCGACGCTTAAGAAACTCATTATCGAAGACTAACAAATAAGTGTTTCTCAAGATAAAAACAATTTCATTACTTATCCAAAACTATATCACAAATGTACGATTGTGCAAGTATATCACTAATTTAATAAATTCTAGAAATTTATCACACTAATTCAAGAATATTACAAAGTAACAATAATTAGATTTAAAAACCTAATTCTTTTTTTAATAAGCAAGATATCTTAATATACTTATTCCTCATTGGATTGGATAAAGATTCAAGAATATATTATCCTTAAAGGACAACTTAGTTGTAAAAATCATCATTAAATTTCACAGCTCATTATAAATAAAAAATTTGTAATAAATAACAGAAAAATGGCAGAAATAGGTAGCATAAGATGGCAGTAACAACTAAATTAACAAGAAAACAAAAAGTTATAAAAAATTCACAATTCAAAAGAAATAAAAATACTATAAGGTAATACAACATACAATATGGTAGTACAATATTCTCGTTTATTTTTTTTTCCTTCTTTTAGACTTTTAGTTTTAATTTTTTATTTTTTGATCTAGTAAGCAAAAATTATAATAAAAATGTGGATACTAAAGTTTTGAAGGAGTCACTTGAGAAACGGTGGGGTCAATTATTTAGAGGATGAGGTCAATTATATATTTTTAATGAATGCCTAGTATTGAAAAAAAAGATCCCATTCATTTTTAAAAACTTGGTGGGTCAAGTGACGCCATCAAGATGTATGTGGCACCGCCTATGAAAGTAGCGTACTAACAATCTAAGGAATAAATAATGCATATTAGTTCTGATTCAGAATTTTTTTTTTTTTTTTTTTTTTAACAACAGGGACTTTGTATATATAGAACATTCAATACACAGACTTTCATAAGTGTAAACTACTCCTACCCCTACAATGTCCAAAACTGTGGGAGTATTGTTTGATGTCTGATGATGTTGGGATCCCTTTTCTGACAGGTCCCTCTGAATTTATGCATGTCATTCGAATCACCTACTAGTAGTTTTTTCCAGTTCCACTTTTCAATTTTACAACTGCTCTCTTTTTCTCATTATAACCTCTTCTAACTGATTAGATAGTCTTGTGATTCCTTTCAAATTTAAGCTGCCACATGTTTTAACTTTATCAATCTGGAGAAATTATACCAGATAACTGTCGAATGGAGTGACTTAGACCACGATTTTAGCATTCATGGTAGCTCACACTTAAGTTTTATAAATACTCAAATTATGGTGCAAGTCACCTGCAAGTGATCGTCATTTTGGATAATTTTCTCTAAATCTGGACTCAGTGGAGTACCTAACAAACACATCTACTATCATGCGACCGGTTCATGGTTGCAACATCATTAGTTTGTCTCATGTTGTATATCAAGCGAAAGCTCCATCACCTTTTTAAGATGATGACCATAACAATAGGATTACATGTACTCCAAAAGGCTTTATTCAATTGTTAGGGGTTGGCTTGGCTAGCTCCGCATATCACTTTCTTATCATTCTGCTCTTTCTTAGTAGATTTTGATTTCTTTGACCACTTAACTACGTTTCTTAGGTGTATATTTCAAAATGGTTCTTCTAGTAAAGAGGTTTTGAACAAGAAATCCCACAAAACAAAAAAAGAAAAAGAAAGAGAAAAAGATTTGGATCTTTGATACTAGTTACGGAAGTGGTCATCAAGCATGCATGGTAACACCGCCAGGTTTGTTTCATTATTTCTCACATAGGTTATTTTCATTTAATTGTGAAGCAGGTTGCTGCAACCACGTGAATTCGCCATGGACATTAGAAAAGAATAGAAACTCTATACAGGAGGATTGCATCTGTTTGGATGCAAAATGGAACCAAATGGGAAAGACAAACTGTACATTCACAATTGTTTAACTCTTCTTGGTGTAAATGTAAACGACAAGAAGAAAATGATCTATATATATATATATATATGAGCTTGCCACTGAACTCTGAATCACTACGCTACTAGTTTCAGGGTGTAAGAAGATGATGGCCAGCTCTAAGTTCTTGGTATGCCCTAGTTTGGTCCTGTCTATGCTAGGGAGGTCAGAAACTCGGCCTCTTGAACCCTTTCCTCAGGGGAAGAACGTAACTGAATCTTTCCGAGCATGGTTTGAGGGAAGGATAGTACTTGAGGTAGGGTTGGGTGGAGTTTATAAGACTGGAAGGCCATATGAGCCTACGCGGTTTAGTCCCGAGGGACCTGATCCACAACATCACTACTAGGATGCCATCCAAGTGTAGTTAGGGCAGGTGTTTCATTTGTAATGTTTGAGTTTGGATTTCTTTAACTTTTGGTTAAGTTATCTTTCGTGTGTAATGTACGAGTTTAGACTTCTTTAATTATTGGCATACACGTATAGTTTGTCTAGTGGAGCACCGCTTGTCCTTCCTCTTGAAGCATTGAATATTGTTTGTATTGGTGAAGTTATGGCAGGCTGATAGTACTATGGTGAGTCACGGACTAGTTGACAACTCGATGTAATGTCAATGAAATTCTATGATAGTACTGAGGCAATAATAGAGTTAGGGAGCCAGTTTATCACAACTCGTGATACATGCTTGTAATGTCGATTATTTTCCTATGATTGTGCATGTATTCATACACACACCCATATATATATATATATATACATATATACTTTACCTTACATGGTGCTCTTGCATGGTTTTTCAAGTGTCTTTTAAGCGATAATGGGGAGCAAAAAATTTAAATAATCTCTGAAATCTCCCTTTTAGAACTTCTTTATAACGAAAAATATATGCAGACTTAGAACACGAAACAGAGCACATGAGAACAGTTTTATAAATTGCAATAGTTGCAAAAATGTGTTTCCAGAAAAATCATATATGTTAATTTAGATTGAACAGTTATGACTGTTAAATTTAAACTTTGTTAGTTATGACTGTTGGAATATTTAGTATCTATAAGTATAAATTGAACCGTTATGACTGTTAAATTTAAAGTTTGGTAGTTATGACTGTTAAAATATTTAAATTCTGAAATTCAAAAAAAAAAAAAAAAAACAAATACAGTAGTATGATTTAATCACACACGCATGTGCCAAGTTCGCTAGCCGACTCGCTTGCAAGACGTGTGCACGTGTGTGTGAGATGCAAATAACAATATTACCAACCAAAACACCTCAACTTCAAGTTACTTAGTGGAGTGTATAAAGTGTTATAAAGATAAGAAAAGTCTTATAAACTTTTTATGTGAGACAAGCTCCTACACACAAAACCCACAAATAAATTGAAAATTGCAAGCTATATCAATGGAAAGTGTATGACAGCGCCTTCTCAACGGATTAGGATCCTCTCAATTCCATGTTTGGAAGAGATGTTTTTATTCTATTGATTAAGGTGTTGACACATTAATTAAAATAAAAATGAAGAGTTCGAATGAGTTGACTTAAAATTTATTTAAAAATAAATGATTTTGTGATAATATATATAAGGAAATAAATTTTAAAATAAAACACCATAGTTTTTTTAAGATCTTTGCTAAAGTTTCATTTAGTCTATTAATTGATAGAATAGAAATTTCTATTTCAACCATGAAATAGAAAGAATCCAAATCCTAGTTTCGATAGAATCAGTTGTAACAGCTCCTATCCTTCAACTGTTCTATAGAAGTGATGAATTTGTACCTTGAATAATGCAAGGATGTAACTGACTATCCGAAAACTAATAGCCTATTTGAAACTTGGGGGAGGCAAGAGGCCGGGAAGGAAAAGGAAGGGAACAAGAAAATGAAGGAAAAAAGAAGGGAAAAATGAGAGAAAATTTTAAATCAATCTATCTCTTTCTCTATCTTCTTTTCTTCTATTTTTGTTTTTTTGGTTTTGGCAAAACTAAACATGGAAAGGATAGAAACAATAATTTTTCCTTCCCTTTCCTTTCCTTTCCCAAGTTCCATAGACGCTGTAAGTTTATAACATTTTCTTGAGAAATGTTTTATCAAATCTAATTTCTTGTACACAAAGAGTGAGAAATGATATCATATATAACTTCACTTCATCTTACTTGACCGTTTCTTTTCATCACAGTTATATATAATCAAATTATTTGTTTACTTTTCTAGACTCCCGAAGTTGAGGATACTTTCTATAGGCCTTCCCAAGCTGGGAAGTGATTTAGTAGCTCAAGTGCAAGCCGTGATAAGTAGTGTGGAAGCACACAGATGTCAATGGCAATAAATTGCTCCATGTTCACGACTAACCTTATTTTGTGCATGAAATCATCACATACCTAGGTCTAGTATAGAAAACGGCGTTCCTTCTCAGGTAATTAAAACCATAAATTTAAGAACTCATTTCTTCTAAGCTCACCTAAGGCATTCAAAAAGCAAGGTCATACTCAGACCATATAAGTCTGTATATTGTTTGTATATATCTTTTTAGATGGGGATAGGATATTGTTATATTATTAAGTAAAGATTATTTTGGTTTTGTCTACCTTGTCTTCATTTAAGTATATATTATAAACACGTAGCATGGTGCATGCGGCATGCCCCGTGGAGTGTGCCTTGGACATCAGTCAGAATTTTTCTCGAGGACCCTTACTATAATATTTTATTAATATTTTTTTAAGCGTGTTACTTATATACATCTAAAATTTTTTTGGATCCATTAAATGTCTAATTTTTTTTCTTTACTCTTCCTGTTAGGCTATTGTCGTAATTTAAGACAAATATGCCACCGCTACGACACTAAGCCACTAAGCCACCGCTATCATTGCCCTTCTCTTGTCAAATCATTGATGGGTTGCCATCATTATAGTTGTTAATTTCGTACTGTTTAGCATAGTATTTTTGTTACTGGAATGGTACAAATCTGAATAAGTGTGTTTAGAGTACTGTTTCGAATTCACCGCTATAATTATTGTATACGGCCTAATTATACATTTACACACAATCTGTCTGTATAATGTTAGTCAAATACTTGTTGCCATTACAAAAATATAAAAAAGAAGCCATATTGCTACAAAATATCGTGCAATTGAATTTTTAATAATTATATGAAAAAAGTTTTGATCTTAATAGAGTAGAGAGGGAAAATGTCTCTCTATCCAACTAATTTGGTAATAAAAGGATATGCTTTTTTTTTTTTCTTTTACAGATTTCCAAAGAAACATAAAGGAAATAATGAAAGATAAATTGTTGAAGTAACATTTGCTTCTACATTTTCAATTTTTTAAAATAAAAAGAGGGACTTCATTGATATTTTACAATAGAAGACATGATCAAAATAACATTAGAAAAGTAATGACTCAAAAGTTGAACCCGGCTCTTATTTGATTGTTGAGTACAACAACTCAAAACCCACTTTTTGAAATTCTCCAGAAACATTATTTGTCTGGAAAGGTGTGAAGCTTTTGTTACCCATACATATTGATAGAGGTATATGTATGTGTAACATGTTGGTATAATATCTGTGTTGTATAACGTTTTTCATATAATCTGTTGTCACAATAAAGTGAAATGAAACATAGTAATATTATTGTCATGTAATCATCATAAGGTGAAATCAGCAACAATAAATAACGTGTATGAAATAACATAATATGATAGATTCAACAAGTCTCATATAATGAAATAATAAAATATGCAATGCAAGAGAGATCAAGTCGAGTGTTTCCCACTCTTAACTTAAGATAGATTCGTCTCCCACACAGGTACTCATGAGATGAACGGACGTCTATCTCCAGGATAAAATGATCACAATTTTGAATAAGTAGCACTACAATAATCAAGATTCAGCGAATCAACCTTTTGATTTTACTCTCTCAATGTATGGAATGTATGCATCATGTATAATATAAAACAAAGAGAAATTTCTGTCTAATTCTACACAGAATTATGACATTTAATTCCATACAGAAACCTACGACGTTTCTGATAAAATCAATATGATATGAAAATGAATACACTGCATTTTCTACACAGAAAATCAGCAATAATTCTATAGAATTTCAACCTTGAAATTGACTACAGAAACACAGAAGAAAGTGATATAATTTTCATAGAAATTAATCACACCGAATATAAAATTAACCGAATAAAACCTGGACAGAAATTCGTGTACGGAATTTCTAAGACAATCGCCGGAATTCTGGATTAAATGAAGCGTCAGAATCTGTCTTGAACAATCGTCAGAATTCTAGATAGTACTTCGCCGGAGATTCACTACTGAATGTCGCCGGAAGCCGAGAGAGAGAGAGAGAGAGAGAGAGAGAGAGAGAGACAGAAAATTGCGTATCAAATTCTATTAAGTTCTATTTTGTTCGGAGGGGGATTCTAACACGCCCTTAGGAAGGGACGCAACTGTTGGAATTCAAATTCTGAACCGGTTCGGTTCAACTCGGTTCACTCTGGTATGGTTTAACCCGTGTCCAAAAATATTAAACCAGCCCAAACCATTTTAATATTAATTTAATTGCACCCGCACCTGAACCGAGCCGGCCGGACGGGCTGGCGGCGGCGCGCGCGTGTGGTTTATTGGGTCAACCCATGGGTTCCATATGTCCTCCCCCTTCCACAAAAGTGGGGTGCCCCTTGGGGCCCAAACCCATCTTTAAACTTAGCCGTTATATATCCATTACTTTTTCCATAGAAAATCAATGTGGGACAAGCCTTTATTTCCATCCATAAACCATACTCATGGTACCTACTTTGGACACCATTATCCCATTCAAACCTCCATGGATTTGAACAAGTAAATGCTTGTTCTTCATCTCCTCATGGAGGAGAACACAAAGCATCTTGGACCCACTCAAAAGGACATGTGGGTCCCACCTTAACAATGGCTCAAAGTTTGGTGTTTACACCAAATATTCCAACATAACATTCATTTGCAGAAGAAGATAGCACTTTGTTGCTTTACTGCTGCTACATTGACGCAATATTTCCGAATGACTTAGGCGTCGATGCATCCATGCCCATTGAATCAGGCTAAACCTTCTCTCTCATCTTTATCTTCATCCCAAAGACCTCTCTCTCTCATTGTTTTATTCATCCCAATTTTTGATTAGCTGTTAAAATTTGAGAAGTGAGAAAGGGGCAATTATGTTCGTTGAGTGTGCACAGGACGGAGCGGTATAAGACTGAAATGGCCTAAACACGCCAATATGACTGGAAACTGCCGGAACTGTCCAGTAAGTTGGCTGGAATGAAACCGATTGTTGAGTGTCTTGTTTTCTTGTCGATACGGTACATCTCAAACCGTATTGATTGGTATGGTATGGAATTAACAATGGTCATCATAAGTGATGGTGACAAGGTGGATGAAGCCTAGAGAGATTTGGGATTGAGGCACAAATGATGGGGTTATAGCTCTCTCTCTCTCTCTCTCTCTCTCTCTCTCGGATGTAGTAGCCGATGTGGCATTAGACTACATGAAGTACTTGACCCTATCTAATGACAAATTAGGCAGTCGTCGGTGGTATCTCGGAATTACATGAAATTTGACGCGTTGACGAGAAATGCAATTCTAAGAATAAATCATCGTTTGAGGCCTTAAATAAATAATTTTGCTGTTTATGGTAATTTTTAGATCTTTAATACTTTTTTTTTTGTAGATATCAAAATTTGACCCCATCGCTTCTGACATGATTGTGGTGTACTAAATCTGCAGTTTTCAGTTTTAGCTTGATTTTGTAGTTTTTGGTAATTTTTGCACAATTAGAGTCCAATTAGTGTTTCTAGTCTTTTTCTATATAAACAAATGTATAGGCTTCATCCCAAGACAACTTTTGATGAATAAAAATTGAGATATTTCTCTTATTTTTTTATTTTTGGGTATTCTTTATGAATCAACTAGTAATTGAAGCATTTTTTTGGTATTTTGCAGAATTAATAAATTAGAGAAGAATTTAGTATTCGGTGTTCCTTGCGAGAATTAACGAACCCTAATATGTTTATCATTATTTTTACGCACTTCCCTGCATCACACACACACTCTCTCTATCTCTCTCTTTCTCTCTCAGAGGCACCACCATCATTCGTTACCATCGTTGCATCATGGCTCATTTAGAAAATTTAAAAAAATATGAAGAAAGATTTAATCCCAAAATTTTATAGGAAGGATTAATAGTTATTTCTAAACGTTATCCAACACAAATCAAATAAACAGCGCCTAGAGCTTGGTACGTAAATTTGACGTAAGTGATGATTCTCGTTTATGGTTGGTGAATCAACTAATTTGGGTTTTGCTTTGGCCGTGAAAAAGGATGGTGGTGGTATTGATGGCTGATACAGATTAAGAGTATAATTAATTGGAGGAGAGACGTAGGGAAGAAAGGAGAATAGATCGAGGATGACAAGTGGCAAGATCACAGGGATGGGTCATTTTGTAATTTAGTTTTTTTGTAATATATGATGTCACCAAATACTGTTAGCCCTTCTAATGGTTAGGTAACGGTAGGGGGAACTTTGCTATAAGTTAGCAGAGAAAATGTTTGGGGAGGTTCTTCTCCGGGATGTTGTGTCATGGAATACAATCATTGGAGCATTGGCAAAGAGTGATAGGCCGGGCAAAGTATTAGAACTCTCCTTGAAAATGTAGGTCGATGGAGTCTGGCCTAAGCAGAGAACATTTGTTAGTGTTATTAACTCCTGTTCCAGCTTGCAGATTCTGATGTATGGAAAATTCATCCATGCCAAAACAGTCAAATTCATGCTTGAATCAAATGTATTCGTCGGTAGTGCATTGGTCGATTTATACGCCAAACATGATGAGTTGGAAGATGCACACCATTGTTTTGATGATATAGAAGAGAAGAATGTGGTTTCTTGGAATGCTTTGATTTTGGGTTACTCGAAAAAATGTTGTTTATCCTCTGTTTCACTGCTACGTGATATGATACAACCGGGTTATTGGCCAAATGAGTTTTCATTTTCTGTTCTACTTAAATCATCCTTCATCTAAGAGTTGCAGTAGCTTCACTCTTTGATAATAAGAATGGGTTACCAGCAAAATGAATATGTCTCATGCTCTCTCATTACCTCATATTCCAAAAATGATTTGATATCTGATGCCCAGATCTTAGTTCCTGCTACTAACACACCACTTCCTGTTGTGCCCTATAATGTACTTGTTGGAATTTATAATAGGACAGGCCAGCATTATAAACACAGGAGTTATTTTCTCTACTTGAAGAACCCGACATTGTATCTTGGAATTGTTAGATTATTCTTTATTGAGTCCACATTATTTGTGGGTGTTTTCTAAACACGGGTTGGACCTAAGTTTGGATGAGACAAACATGGTAAGCCCACTAAGATTGTGATCTATTATACATGGGCTAGTGTGCACCTATTATCAATGTGGGTTGACAGTAATTAGTGTGGGCCTATTAAGCCAATTGAGCATTTTATGGAAAGGCCCAATGTGGCTAGGATTTTCCTGTATATAGAGGCTAGGTCCCCTCTCTTCCCACAATCAGATAGTTTTTCATAAAATTCCATCATACAGTAGTGGGTACACAGAGGAAGACCAGCCTTCAAGAGACATTGTTCGAGTTTAATCGCCGGTCCAAAGAGATTCGTGAAACCATGGAGCAAACAGGTAAGTTTCCGCATTTAATTTTATTTCTTGTTAAAGTTCCTATATTCACATATAATCTAGGTCAATTTTTATGATCTGTTTTGAAGTTTACATGTGGTATCAGAGCCTAATATATGTGGATTAGTGACTTATTGTGTGATTTAAACTCGTTAAACTTGATTATGAGTTGTTAAGTCCGAATCTTGCATGATTTAATCCGAATAATAGATGACTTCTTTTCAGAAAATTAATAAGGGGCTTTTGTTCCTCTCTGAACAACGAACTTTTTGATATAAAGATTGTAACCTAACTCTATTCGTAGAGAAAGTTATGATTTTTTTAAGTTTCGGGTGAAAAACTTGAAATTTCTTGTAAAATTCTTGAATGTGATGTTTTTCATGCATATCCTTGCATTATATTACATGTTCTTGTTACTGAATAACATACGAATCTGTTAGTACAAGTTTTATGCAAGAAAAATCAAGTTTTGAAACCCTAGCAGCCATGGCCGAATCTAGGGTTCTTGAAAACCCTGCAATCATGTGTTTTTTCCCCTTAAAATTATCATAAACATGTTTATTGATGTTTAGAGACCTTGTATGTGTAGTAAAATAGTAAAAATCTTGCTCATAATGTCAAATTTAGGGTGAAAATTGGGCTGAAAATTGAATTACAGCTACAGGTGAACCGGGTCGGATCGGGTTGGGTCGGGTCGACCCGTTGAAGGTCAGGGATGACAAACTGCGATTTTCATCGCCCACTCGCAGCCCTAGGAGAGTGTGGGCGCGTGAGACATATTTTGGGGTCGGTCAAAAAATGAAAAATGTTCCTCTTGGATTGAAGATTCTAAATATTATTTTTTTTAAATAATTTTTAGGGACTGTTTGGTATTTTTTTAGGCTAAAAAAGTGCATTTTTTGCATTTTCTCAAAAACAATGGGCAATTTTTTGAAGATTTTTTATAGGTAATATGTTTTCAACTCTTCAAACATCATGAAATATTGTACTCTCTTTGGTTTGATACATAAAATAATAATTGCTATTTAGAGTTCGTTTTTTGCTCATTTTAGGGGGTTTTTTTTGCGTTTTCTTAAAAATCGTGTGTACATCTTGGGTAATTTTCTATAGATAACTTGTTTTCAACCTTGTGAACCTAATGGTGATGAGTACTCTTCATGGGTACTCTTGTGTACATTATACTCTCTCCCATAAGTCCTTTTAGGAGCTTGGAATTGTCATTTTATGTTGAAAATTACAAAATATGATTTTATTACATGGCTCAGGCAATACATATATGATCACTGGGTAATTTTGGCTATGTGCCCATAAAGATGTGATTGCAGGCATTTTGATATGCTTGGATGTAATACATGGCACTTTTACATCAAGGATTGTCATGACAAGAATTTTGGATTGAAATGGGTGCTACTGCCCAAAGGGGTACACTCATTAAATCTGATTTTCTTGCATATGGTATATGACTGTGTCCGTTGTGTTATTGTGTACAATCACCTGCCCAAAGGCGATTATTGTGTGCTTTAATGACAGGGATATGATACAGCAGCCGATCTGAGACTGCCTAACTTTTGAAAGACATGTCTATGTCTGCCTAAAGGGGACTATTTTTCAAGTGCTTGGGCAATCTCATATGGTGGCTGGCTGGGAGAGACCTCATAGCATGTTGCACTCTCTGCCCAAAGGATAGACGACAATGATGCACCGGGGCATCCCTATTATTTATACTTGATATAATTACTGCCCTCATTCTACTGATATGTTGCCTCTTTTATTGCCATGACAGTTTTCTTTGCAATTAACAACAATAACACTACCGTTGTGCTGTTGAATGGTTCAAACTTTAAGAATTGGAAGTAGGATATGGAGTTTGCCTTGGGTATTGTTGATCTGGATTTGGCCTTGAGGGAACCTGAACTTGCTGCAATCACTGATACTAATTCTGTTTCCGAGAAGGAGTTATATGTAAAATGGGACAGATCAAATCGACTCAGTCTCATAGCAATTAAGAGATCCATTCCTGAGCACCTATTGACTGGCTTGCCTGAGACTAACAATGCCAAAGTACTGTTTGAGGCTATAGGACAGCGATATCAAGTATGCAGCAAGGCTGAGACTGGAGCCCTGATGAATGAACTCACGAGTTTGAGGTATGACAGCCAGAGTGGGATAAGGGAATATGTCTTGAAACTTATTTTTCTCCAATCCAAACTTAGAGGTCTGAATGTTACCCTCCTTGATGATTTCATTGTCCATCATGTTCTTAATAGCCCTCCACCAGAGTTCAGCCAGATAAAGACTGCCTACAACACCCAGAGTGAGTCTTGGACAGTGAATGACCTCATTACCAAATGTGTCTTAGAGGAGGACAAGCTTAAGAGAGAGAAAACTGAGTCTGCCTTGCTTGTTTCTCATTCCAAAGTCACTCTTGGGCAGAGTCATGGGAACCGAAAGAACCATAAGAAACCTAGTGCCAATACCCCTCATAAAGGTCAGGGTAATAAAGGGCATAGTAAAGGTCACGGTCAGACCCACAATCCTTTAGGTCCTAATGCTACAATTAAGAAGGCCATCAAGTGTTTTTTCTGTAGGAAAGAAGGCCACATAAAGAAAGATTGTCATAGGCACAAGTCCTGGTTAGAAAAGAAGAAGAAACAAGAAGGAGGTAACTCATTTGCCTTAACTTGCTTTGAATCTAATTTCGTTAGTGTCTCATCAAATTCTTGGTGGTTTGACAGTGGTGCAACTGTTCATGTTGCCATGTCTTTGTAGGGATTCAGAAGCAAGTGGAGGCCAAGTGAGAGCGAGGTCAAGCTTAGAGTTGGAGATGATAGCATAGTTAGGGTCGAGTTCATAGGAGATGCCATTTTAAATTTAGAAACTGGTTTTCAACTTATTTTGGAAAACACTACTTATGTGCCGTCTTTTAGACGGAATTTGATTTCTATTTCTTCTTTGGACAAACTTGGATATGGTTTTCAATTTCGAAATGGCTTGGTTGATTTATTTGACAACTCCAAAATTGTTGGCTATGGTTTGTTATCTGATGGATTATACAGGGTGAAATTAAAACAGGATAATGAGTATGCCTCCTTCCATATTGAAAATAGTGTATCCAAGAGACCTAGAATTAACGACCAGTCTTCCATGTTGTGGCATAAGCGTCTAGGTCACATTTCTAAAGAAAGAATTCAAAGGCTAATTAAAGATAAAATCCTTATGTCACTTGATTTTGGAGACCTAGACACTTGTGTTGACTGTATTCGGGGAAAATTGACCAAGACTAGGAAGAAAAGTGCAACACGGAGTGGTGGCCTTTTAGAAGTCATACACATTGATATTAGTGGACCTTGTTCCTTTACCTTTTGTGGAAATAAATACTTTTTGACCTTTATTGATGATTTCTCTCGTTATGGTTATATTTACCTAATTAAAGAGAAATCTGATGTACTTGAAAAGTTTAAAATTTTTAAACTAGAAGTGGAGAATCAATTGACCAAAAGGATTAAGGTTGTTAGGTCTGACCGTGGGGGTGAGTATTATGGCAGACATGATGTCACTGGACAACATATGGGACCGTTTGCCAAATACTTGCAAGAATATGAGATTGTTGCCTAATATACCATGCCTGGTAGTTCTGAACAGAATGGTGTAGCCGAAAGGCATAATCGCACCCTTAAAGACATGATGAGGAGTATGATGAGTAGGTGTAACTTGCTTATATATCTCTGGGGTGATGCCATTAAGTCTGCCTTGTACATTCTCAATAGATTTCCCAGCAAGTCTATTCCTAAAACACCTTTTGAATTGTGGACTGGTAGAAAACCTAGCCTTAACCATCTTCGTGTCTGGGGTTGCCCGACAGAGGTTAGGATATATAACCCTTTTGAGAGAAAAACCGACCCTAGAACCACTCGTTGTTTCTTCATTGGGTATCCAGATCATTCTAAGGGATACAGGTTCTACTGTCTTACGCTTGGGCTAGGATTGTTGAGTCTCAGACAGCTAAGTTCTTAGAGCATGATACAGCTGATTTGGAGACCCCATAGCAGCTTGATGTTGATAGGCAAAGCGAGGTGGTGCCTATCCCCTTGCCTAATGTTCAGACTTTTGTTTTGCCTACACCTGTGGATGGAATTGATCAGGAGCAGCTGGGGATTAATGCACCCATTGCTGCTAATGCTCCTGATCCTGTTGATCCTGTTGAGCCTGTTCCAGAGGTACCTGTGAGGAGATCAGTGAGACAGCGAAGACCTATCATATCTGATGAGTTTATTGTCTATCTTGGTGAGAGTGACTATGATGTAGGTCTTGTGATTGATCCAGTGACTTATGATGGTGCAATTTTGAGTCCCCAGTCTAGCATAGGGGTGGATGCTATGATGGATGAGATGCGTTCTATGACGCATAACGGAGTATGGGAGCTCGTTAATCTTCCAGTTGGCCATAAGGCTATTGGTTGCAAGTGGGTGTTTAAGACCAAGAAAGACTTTAAAGGGCAGGTTGAGCATTTCAAAGCTAGATTGGTTGTAAAGGGGTTTACTCAGAGAGAAGGCATTGATTATAATGATACATTCTCTCCAGTTTCATCTAAGGATTCATTCAGAATTGTCGTGGCTTTGGTGGCTCATTATAATTTAGAGCTTCATCAGATGGATGTCAAGACTGCTTTTCTGAATGGTAGCCTAAGTGAGGAGATTTATATGGTGCAACTTGAAGGTTTCAAGGAAGAAGGCACGAAGCACATGGTATGTAAGTTGAAGAAATCTATTTATGGTTTAAAGCAAGCCTCGCGTCAATGGTATTTGAAGTTTGATGAGATTGTCACTTCCTTGGGTTTTGTGGAAAATAAGGTTGATTAGTGTATATATCCCAAGGTCAGTGGGAGGAAATTTATTTTTCTTATTCTTTATGTTGATGATATTCTACTTGCCAGCAGTGACTTAAGTCTTTTGGATGAGACTAAGATGTCGTTGTCTAATTCATTTGATATGAAAGATCTTGGAGAGGCCTCATTTGTTTTGGGTATTGAAATTATTCGTGATAGATCTTGTGGTATGCTGGAGCTTTCTCAGAAGGGGTACATCAGTCGAGTACTTGAGACGTTTAGTATGCAGAACTGTAGACCTGGTGATGTTCCTGTTACCAAAGGTGACAAGTTTAGTAAGAGTCAATGTCCCAAGAATGATTTGGAAGTAAAAGCTATGCAGAACATTCCTTATGCTAGTGCAGTTGGCAATCTTATGTATGCTCAGGTTTGTACTAGGCCAGATATTACTTTTGCTGTGGGAGTTCTTGATAGATATCTTTCTAACCCTAGCTTGGACCATTGGGTGGCTGCAAAGAAAGTAATGAGGTATTTGCAGAGAACGAAAGATTATATGCTTGTATATAGAAAAGTAGACAATCTTGAGGTTGTTGGTTATTCAGATTCAGATTTTCCTGAATGTGTGGATGACATGAAATCTACCTCTGGATATATTTTTATACTAGCTGGAGGAGTTATTTCATGGAAGAGTGTTAAGCAGACTCTTATAGCTTCTTCCATTATGCATGCTAAGTTTGTGGGTCGTTTTGGAGCTGCAACCCAAGCTGTTTGACTACGAAATTTTATTACAGAACTTAAGGTGATTGATTCTATTGCTAGATCACTGAAGATCTTTTGTGATAATAGTGCAGCTATATTCTTTTCTAAGAATAATAAGACTTCTAGTGGGTCTAAGCATATTGAGATTAAGTATCTGTCTGTCAGAGATTTGGTAAGGAAAGGTGACATCATCATTGAGCACGTCGATACAGAACAGATGATGGCAGACCCTTTGACCAAGGGACTTAGACCTATTATCTTTGGTAGACATGTTTCCAAAATGGGAGTAATTGGGTCATTTGATGTGCTTGGTTAGTGGGAGTTGTTTTCTTTATATTATTTGACAGATCTTATGTATTGAGACCTTTTTTGGTTGTTTGATGGTTATCTTTATGGTTGTGTTTGATGCCATTTATGCATGAATATATTTCTCATACTTGCATATCATATGGATTAATGTATTCATGATTCAGTTTGTTAATAGTCTTAAGTTTGGTGTGACTTAAGCAATTCAGGATATGTCTTGTGTTTGCGCCATAAAGTTATCTCGAGATAGTTGTGCAAGACATATGGGTTTCATTAGAAACCATTGGAATTCTCTTGCTTATTGAATGAGCATACAGTTAAAGAAAATTTGAGGACTGATTGAGGATTAACACTATTATCGGATCACATACGGAGTGCTTTTTCCCACCACACTATCACATTTGATCCATGTCGATGGAGTTATTAGTGTTTGTAATCATGAGTGGTCTTGCATGGACTAGTGATGCAATGACTGCCTTGGTTTGATATTGATAGCTTTGTTAAACCGGATTGTTTTAGGTGTTGTTTCTCATCCTACTTGGTTTTTTAAAATTGTGGCCACGTACATTTATTTTCATGTTCTAACCCGAAAGTCATTTTTCAAATTTTGTTTCTACAATTAATGTTGGCTCAAGTGGGAGAATGTTAGATTATTCTTTATTGAGCCCACATTATTTGTGGGTGTTTTCTAAACACGGGTTGGACCCAAGTCTGGATGAGACAAACATGGTAAGCCCAATAAGGTTGTGATCTATTATACATGAGCTAGTGTGCACCTATTATCAATGTGGGTTGACGGTAATTAGTGTGGGCCTATTAAGCCAATTGAGCTTTTTATGGAAGAGCCCAATGTGGCTAGGGTTTTCCTCTATATAGAGATTAGGTCCCCTCTCTTCCCACAATCAGACAATTTTTCATAAAATTCCATCATACAGTAATGGTTACACAGAGGAAGACTAGCCTCCAAGAAGCTTTGTTCGAGTTTAATCGCCGATCCAAAGAGATTCGTGAAACCATGGAGCAAATTGGTAAGTTTCTGCATTCAGTTTTGTTTCCTGTTAAAGTTCCTATATTCACATATAATCTAGGTCAATTTTTATGATCTGTTTTGAAGTTTACAGGAACATCTTAATTGCAGCTTGTTCTCGCAATGGTGATTACGAGGAGTTTTTTGAACTTTTCGGACACATGCAGGTGGCTCACATCCACCCTGACAATTATACGTATGTTAGCCTGCTGCGTGTTTGCACTAAACTTTGCAACCTTGCTTTGGGAAGTTCACTTGATGGCGTTATCATAAAGACTGATTTCAAACGTCGTGACACATTTGTCTACAATGTAATGATAGACGTGTATGGAAAATGTGGGAGTCTCGAGAGTTCATTGAAGATGTTCAACGAAATGACAGATTAGAACCTTATGTCATGGACTGCTCTAATTTCAGCACTTGGACTGCATGGTCATGCAGACGAGGCATTACGAAGGTTCAGCGAAATGGAGGTGGTTGGCTTTTAGCTAGATGGACTTGCTTTCATTGCAATGCTTTCAGCATGCAGAAATGGCGGATTTGTGAATGAAGGAAAGGAACTTTTTGGGGAAATGAAAACAAATCATGGGATTGAACCAGACATGGATTATTATCTTCTCATGGTGGACTTATTGACTAGATATGGACATCTCAAGGAAGCAGAGCAATTAATTGCCAGCATGCCTTCCCGCCAAATGCCCTGATATGGCGTAGTTTTCTTGAAGGCTGTAAGAGACAACGTAGTGCAGAGAATCCAGCTATGGAACATGTAAACCTGGAATCTGGTGGATGAACTTCTATGTTGTTGTCTTAGGAATATTGACAATATTCTATAAGGCCGATAGCATTCTTTGATCTTCTGATTTTTGACTTCCCTTCGTTGCGTAACTGTCTGAGACCAAAAATAAAAATAAGTTGAGAATTTTGTAAGCTAGTTTTTATTTTGATTCCTGGAGTATTTCTTTTCTTTATTATTTTTTTTTTTCTGATAAAACTTGTACATGGATTAGTTACCTAATAACTTAAGAGTCACAACTTCTTCTTTTTTTTTTTGTAATTTTGAAGCTCATGGACATTTGAGAATGTTATCATCTAATATATTGAAAACATATATTCATAGATTTAGGGAGTGTTTTGACATGTCTTATTTTTTTTAGCTTATGCCTTAAGCTTATAGCTTATAACTTATTTTTGAAATGTTGTTTGGCTCATCCTAAAAAAAGTCACTTAAAACAGCTGTTTATCAAACCTACCCTTAAAAAAGCCGCTTATATATTTTAAACATTTTTATAAAAAATCACTTAAAAAAGTTGCTTTTGAAAATAGCTTATAGTTTTTAAGTTGCCGCTCTAAACACCCCTTTATTCTCGCCAAATATATGAAGTAAAATAAGGTCCTGAGTCTCCTGACCCGGTTAAGCCAAACTACTTAAAATTTTAGTTGTTTCCTGGAAATAAAGTTAAATAGCTTGTTGCAGATCTATGAAATTCAGAAAATCCCTGTAACAAGTGAGTGAATTCATCCTTAAACAACTAAATATCCAAAGTGATTTGGTTTGAACCGCCTCATTTTGCACCCAAGTTTGAACAAAAATAACCCATAGATGAAAACAATGAATACAGATTTATGTAATCCTATATTTTGGATACCTTGTTGAACTACTACATGTAATATCTTCCGGATTCATATAATCTCCACTTCCACCAAATCTGCTCTTACTTGCATTTAATCCCATTATAGGAATCCTAGATGCAAAGTAAGCTACTTCCATCAATTGTTCCCTTGATTCATGTAATCTCCACTTGCACCACCATCTCTACCTTGCATATAGTCCTATATATACGAGTACTGTGTTACAAAATAAGCTATACACTTTGTGTGGTAAAAACACATGGCCCAATTTATCTGGTTAGACCCAATCAAAATGACATTGAAACTGGGCTGCTAGGCGGCCCAAATCGAGCACTAAAGAGCGGTCCGGCCCAAGGTGCTGACTTGGTGCCGACCTTGGCCTAAACCGCAAAAGGTGAGCCTAAACCGCTAGCGGTCTCAGAGCATCAAATGCAGAGTTAACCCGTATTAAATGCGCTAGCGGCTCCCCACGCGATGTTGACCTACACGTCTGATCAACCGGATTCTTCAGTGACGGTAAGGCATGCCCTGTATGCGGTCAGTCGGCGGCAAATGATGATGCCTACCCAACAGGCCATAATGACCTGCTAGTAGGCTAGGAGCAAAACACTCTATCGATCACACTATAAATACCAAAGACCTCAAGAGCCAGGTATGGACAATTAACTCCAAGTATACGCTACTTTTATCTATTCAACTTTTGATTAAGCTTGCTAACTTAATCAGCGGAGTGTGATCGGCCCACCAAGGGTCGACCCATTCTAACTTCTCTTTCTTGCAATGAGTTTGGACTCATCGACATTGGCCTAAGTGATCGGCCCGGCCTTCCCAAAAAATCTCACCTACAATTGACGCCGTTTGTGGGAAGGCTTAGATAACCATGAGTTTGAACGATCAAAGGGGAAGAGGGGAGAACCACGATGAATGAGGTAACAGAGCCTCCTCTAGCAAAGATCAAACCAATTCGGCGTACTGCTAATCTACCCTAGTAGATCAACACCAAGGTAGAATACTGAGGTCGAAAATACAAACCCCTGCTGAAAGCCACCAGAAAGCACCAGATAGGCTGCGAAGGAACCCGGACTATGTCAGGGAGCAAAACTTTCGTAGAAACCACCATCGGGACCTTGCCCCCTCGCCCTCCAGTGGACGGGTCTCAAGTGAATATACGCTCCGTTCGGCTGAAAGAGAGATTCGGCAATGCGGCAAAGAGATTGCCTACCTCACCTCCCAAGTTTGGATCATGATAGAGGCAATCTCCGAAAGAGACAGGCGTGGGAGAGAAAGGTCCCCGAATCGTGAAAGAATTGCTAGAAGCAGGGATGTTCCGGCGCTGCAAGTAAGAGGAAGCTACACCTTTAGCACCGAGCACTGTGACAATGGACGAGCAGATCGGTGAAAACGGAGGAGCGAGACTCCGCCGAACGATAAAGGTGCGGAAGACGGTCGGCAGTGAAAGGACTGGGAAAAATGGTACAACAAAAAGCTGGAGGACAAGAAGCAGCAAACTAAGGAACGCACAGCTTATGACCTGGTCAAGAAGGCCTTAGACCAAATTGCATCCACACTATTCACAGAGGAGATTGGGTCTCACCCAATTCCTTGAAAGTTCACCCCACCAAAGTTCATTTTATACAACGGAAAGGCCGACTCAGTTAACCATATTTGGCATTACAAGCAGCCGATGGTGATATGATGCGGTGACCAGACATTGATGTGCCGAATCTTCCCCTCCAGTCTGGGGGACGTAGCCTTACGATGGTTTGACAAGTTACCATCTAGATCCATGTCCAACTGGAGACAATTTGTCGAGCTGTTCACCACTCGTTTCATAGCTAATAGCCTGCGGCCCAAAGAAGTCGATTTCTTACTAACCTTGTAGAAAGAAGAAGGGGAAGGACTATAGGCATACGAACGACGCTACTGGGAGGCTTACAACGAAATTGACGAATGTAGCGAATAACTGGCCGTGACTCAATTCAAAATCGGCCTCCCCAGGGAGCATTGCTTGCGGCAGTCCTTGATGAAGAAGCCGTCCCTCACCATACAGGAACTGATGTTAAGAATCAAGCATTACGTAAGACTAGATGAAGATGTGCCTTAGCCAAGTTTGGAAAAGGTCGGCATTGTCACCGAGAAGACAAACAAAAAGGAGGCCAAGAAACCCCGATAAAAAGACAACAATCGGGGAAGAAAGGTGAATGAGGGGGTCTACATAGTTTTTAAGGACCCCATCTATAATTCCTTCTATCTCTTTTGACCCAAGTCATTTTGATGTATGGGATCTTCCCCTAATGTTAATATAGGAGGGTCAATCACTTGTCATTTTTGTAGATGGTTTTTTACATTTTACTTGGATATATCTTTTTCAAAATCGATCTTAATTGCCCTGATTATTATGATTTTAGATGCCCACACCTCAATTTTTTTGCGTTATCAGAAATTTCAAACCTAATACTGCCATGGAATACCGCAACACTTCATTTCTTAACTTTCCTCACCAACAAGATATTGTACCCCGTCGTTATTGTCTTGGCACATCTCAACAAAATTGTCGTATCAAACATAAGCATCGACATATTGTTGACGCTTTCTATGTGCTTCTTATTTCTCCTCTTGTATTGAGTGTTTTTGGGGTGAAGCTGCTCTCATTGCACTCCACATGTGGTTTTTCTACCGTTCTTGGTAATCAGTCTCCTTAGGAGTAGTTGTAGAGTACTTCTACTAACTATAGTCTTCTCTGAGTCTTTGACTGAGCTCGTTTTCCATTACTTTAGCCTTATGATCGTACTAAGTTTAGAATCTTGAGCATATTTTTGTTGCCTCTTGGAGGCTATTGCTATTGGGATCCCTCTTCCTAGTGACTTCGTGTCTCTCATCATATCATCTTTTGGGAACATAAAATCTTCTCTTTGTCTCATTTTCACCTACCATCCCCTTCTCCATCATCATTTTTCATTGATTATTTTATAAACTTGTTTCTCGAAGATATAGGTATAGACTTACTATGGTCTCTCCCGAGGTATTTGTTGGCTTCTCTCTTAGTGAATATTGCTGGGAGGCATGTAGAAAAAAATATGAACAAGGATAAATAATTCAAATTTATTGATTTGTGCACGAATACTTGAAAACCTACTCTTCTTCAATATGTTGATTTTGTAGAATAATAGAAAAAAAGGCATCAACTATAATTGAAAGAATACTTAAATTTGGAAGAAATAAGAGAAACCTCTCAATATTATCACTCAAAAAGCTATTTTGGGGTAGAACTAGGGGTGGCCACAAGCTCGATAGCCTACTTGGTTTGTTCAAGCCCGACTATCATGTATAGAATTTGGAATTTTTTTAGACCTGATTTGAATCACAGCCTGGTCAGAAATAAATATAAAATAATATATTTTTATATTTTAATATATCTATGTGAAGTGGGGAATTGTAACATGTTACTATTTTTAAGGAAATAGGAGATAAAAGGCCCAAAGAGATTCAATGGAGATCATATTGATCTAAGATAAGCATAATCAAAGATCAAGCACAACAATTAGATAAGCATGGGAAAACCAAAAGCAAATGGGACTCTTGGCCTATAAATAAGCTCAAAATTCTCCTTATGAAAGTATGCAATCACTGTTTTGAATAGAGCAATGGATTAAAAATCAAAGAGAGACTGACTTAAGCATCAGAGAGTGCTTGGCCTGTAAGTTAGGCCACACTCACCTTGTTTGATTTCATAGGTAAAGGAGATTACAGGTGCTAGTCATTTTAGCCTACATCAACATCATATGGATTTTTCATCGTAAACTATTTATGTAGATTTTATATTATTTAAGATTATTTTTGTTGCAACAATTTGAATGGAGACTTTGAGGCACATCTAAAGACACTATCTTTAGAACGTAATTTTCCACTACTACTCCGAGTCTGCTGATGGGTTACAGGCAAGATTGTTCCCAGAATAATAGAAAGCCACTTTAATCTGAAGTCCTGTAGTCAATAACACTGAAAGACTCTCAATTTAAATCCTTATGTTATCGTACAACATCTGTAAGAGAGACTCCTAATATATATAGACAAACATATCTAATTAGAATAGACAAAACCTTACCAACAGATATATTAACTACCAATATCTATTTAGTTTGAATACGCACCTGTTCATTGAATTATTTTGGACCTGTTTAGGTGATTCAAAAGTAAGAGACCAATCAATGATATTAGATGAACCGCGCATGTGCATGTAAAGTGCATGTTAAATGCCATCTCAAAATATCACGCAATGTACATAATGTGCATTTATATTGCACCAGAAGTGTCCATTGTGCTTGTAGCTTATCTAAGTCCACAAGGTGAGTTGATTAAAAAATATCCAACTAAATGTTGGTACCTTTCCAATGTGGGACAATGAATACAATCAAGCAAGAGAGAAAGTCTCAACAATCCCCTACTTTGATTGGATTATAAATAATAATAAAAAAATTTGACTCAGAATAGTAGTAGCATCATTATGAATACAAGAAGGTGTAATGCAACTTAAACATTTAATTAGTACAAATACATCAAAGTTGTGTCAGAGCCAATGGTGGTAGTAGCCTTAAACCAAGTACTCTTAATGTAACAAACCAGATATAGCATACACATAACAATGTTTTGTTTACAAGGATTTCAAAATAAAACTGTTTTCACACTTGTAAGCACTCTATTTTTGTCCGCTCGGCAATCTCTAGCCACACTAGATGCACATTCAAACTAACACGGACACATTCAAACCCAAACTAGCTTTCCAGACTCAATCAAGTCAATCAATTGCTTTGCAGGCCTGCCAGGCCCAATAGAGGCAAAATGACCAAAATACCCTTAGGGTATTACTCGGTCAAATTCCAGTTGGCACATCTTCCTAAAGACGGTAAGTCCGTGTTTCAATCTCAATTCCAGTTCCAATTCCAATCCAGACCAGTCAAACTCAAGTTGGCATGTCTTTTGAGAAAGTTGATCCCTTAGGCGGTAAGTCTATCCAGTACTACACGTTTATTGAAAAAAATCTTCAGAACGATAAGTTCCTTCAAACCTGTCGACTGGGACGGAACCCATGTCCCTGAGATGGTAGAGTGGTTCACTTCTGGTGCCTGTTAGCCCGCCAATGTAGAATGTCCACCATTCGGCACGTCGATTGTGAGAGTACCTAAGGCCCCGAGATGATAAGACCATTCAGCAACTTTCTAAGATCAGGTAGTCTCCGAAATAATGCACACCGTTAGAGTGACGAAAACACTCACAAACATCGCAAACGTTAGAGTGGCGGAAACACTCGCAAATAGGTCAACATGGGAAATTGCCAATAAAACCCCTATGTCACAGGACCAAACACACCTCTTAGTCGTGACACTTTTAATGAAGGACGTGATACCTTTGGAAATTAACTCGTCACACCTCATCAGAGTGACAGAAACACTCAAAACCTAGGTCAACACCAGTGCCTGTTTGCCCACTACTGTGAAAAATGGCCAAATTACCTCTTGAGCCCTACAGACACGCTTTTTAAAAAAGTACCTAAGTTCTCAGAGCGATAAGTCCACCTTTTAAGATTGTCCCAAAGATAATCTAGCACGTTCTAGTTCCTTCTAGTCGTTTCTGGATCAATTTGGAGAGCATCCGATCAAAATAATCATTTTACCCCTAGGTATTCAATCGCCTTCGGGAACCATATTAGCTTTGGGTATAAAATCAGTTACCCTCTGAGGATGCTTTTAATAGTATTCTCAACCTTCTAATACCTTTTTGGACCGTTCTGAGTATATTCCGCTAAGCCCGGTGCAAAATGGCCGCCTTTTCCAATCACACCGGCGCTGGATATCAAACCGGCAATCCCTCGAAACACTCTTGATAATGTTTCCAATCTTTAAGCCTTCTTACTGGTCTATTCCGAAGTTTTCTTGATTTAAATGACCATTTTACCCTTGGTGGGCCAGTCAACCTTTTAAACTATTTTGGTATTGCTTCTCAAGCCAGTTACTTTTGAGACACTCTTTCAAGGGTTCCTGTCCATTCCCGGTTGAGTCTTGTTACTTGGAACCTTCCGGATCATTCTCGGACTTTCTGGAGTCACTCGTAGTGGAGTCAGGCTAAAAATTACAAGTTAGTCACTAGGATAGGCAGCCAAATCTTCCGCCTTGCATCACAAAGGTCAAAGATTTGTTTCTTGTTGCCTCAAAAGTTTCCCAAAGGGGCTGGGCGCCAAACCAAAAAATGGCTTGGAGTGACGGTAAGGTTAAAAACACACTAGCGCCACTACAACAGGCGCCAGTTCCTGTTCTGTTTGCCTATAAATACGGACCCTCCCTCTATGTATTTTGGGTCTGCAAAATTACTCCAGAAACTCTGCCTCTCTGAAAATAGAGGTCGAGATCCCTCAAAACCCTAATTCTCTCAAGCCCACACATAGCCTAACCTCTATATACTTCGTACACTCAAATACAAGCCTCCAAACATCCATTAAAGATCAAACACTGCGTATTCAAAGCTTTCAAGGTGAAACAAAGCAATCAAAGCAAAATAAAAAGACAAGGTAGGTTTTCGATTAAGTTTATGCAATTTTTCCTTTCTCTTCTCTCTCCTAATCCACTTAGTTTTTCTTCTATTTTAATCTCCATCATCTACATCCTCTTCTTGCATGCTTGAAATAAGGGACTTTCCAGTTCATGCCTACGAAAAATTATTGAAAGTCATTGTGTTGAGGGCTTTTTTCAAGTTTAACCTAAAACGGTGTGGGTTCGGCCCCTTTGATTATGTGGTGAAGCCTAACCTTGTATGTTCACAACCCTATTGCATTGTAGTTGTCATGTTCATACATTGCATTCAAAATTGTGTTAAAGTTGTTTTCAAACTTGCATCAAAATTCTCTTTCAAAACTTGCATTCAAAATCTCCATTCTTCAAACTTGTTTTCAAAATCACACTCCTATGATAATTCTGGCCATTCCATGGTTAGGGTTGTTTTAGAAAAGTGTCATATTCAATGTGACAATGAAGATCCAAATTTAAGTTCAAGTCTTAAATTGTTTTTTAAGAAATCACAATTCTATAGTGATTCTAGCCATTCCATGATTAGGGTTGCTTTAGAAAAATGTTACATTCAGTAGGATCCTCAAGGTTCAAAACTTGTTTTCAAACCCTATTTGTTTTCAAAATCACAACCGTAGAATGGTTCTACTCTTCATGGTTAGAATCCTTTTAGAAAAGTGAGATATTTAAGATACTTGCAAAAGTCTATATTCAAATCCCTTTCTAAAATTATTTTGCAAATCTAATTCCTAAAAACTCTTTTCAAATATCTATCTTCCAAATATTCCTTGTCTTGGGAGTCCAAGTCAAAACCCTAAAACCTATGATTAGGAAACTCTAATTCTCTTCTCAAAATCATGACTTTCTAGTTGTTTCAAATCATAGATTTTCAACGCTTTTTTTTCTACCAAATCATAGATTTCCAAAACTCAAACTTTCTAATTCCATGTCAAATCAAATCTTTTCCAAAGAGGAAGCCAAATCAAATCATCTATTTTTTAAAATAAAATCTAATCTTTAACTTTAGGAAATAGGAATCAAATCTTTCCTAATTTCAAATCCTTCCAAATTTCAACTTTTCAAATCTTTCTAAAATTCAAGCTTTTCTATATTGAAACTTTTTTAATCCAAAACTTTCCTAATTCAAATTTTTCTAAAATCAAATATTTCCTTAGTTGAAACTTTTCAAATTCAAATCTTTCCTAATTTGGAACTTCCCTAATTCAAAACTTTCCTAAAATGAAACTTTACTAATTTAGAATTTTCCTAACTTGAAACTCTTCTAAAATCAAAAATTTTTAAAATCAAACCTTTCTATTTCAAGTGCATGTTTCAACCCTAGGTTGCATAAATCCTACGAGGCCAAAACCCTAGTTCAACCCTAACCCTAGGTTAGGAGACTTCAACTCTTTTTCAAAACTCAAGTCTAAACTAAGATGGTTTTCAAACTTCAATTCAAGTTAAGATTTCAAAGTTCAATCAAACTTTCCAAAACAAGTCCAAAGTCTTTTTCAAAACTCAACTTCAAGTTCAAGTTTTATTGAAAAGTCAACTTCAAGTTTAATTTTAAATCAAAGTTCAATTCAAACTTTTCAAAGACCCCAAAGTGTCTATTTTCAATTGGATCCCAAGTTCGAACTACGACTGGCCTGATTCCCAACAAAGGGATACGTATGCAACTCTCATGGGTACGATCACAACCTTTTTAAGTTTTTAATTTTCACAATTTTTTTCAAACTTCAAATCCCTTTTCAAATTTGTCTTCAAAAACCAAATTCTTTTTGTGCACTTGCATATCATGCATCATATCATCCCTAAAGTGATGATACAAACTTCTTTCTTAATTTCTCAAAATAGATATAATTGGATATTGGGTATGGTCTCAACCAACGGTAAGGTATCTGCATACAGGGGCAGACCCCCTATCTCTACAAAATGAACCAAATGCATCATGTTTAGGCTCATTCTCAAGAAGGAACGCCCCTAAGACATGCATCATATAAAGCTTTCTAAATACCAAATACTAACTCGTGACTTGTGTACTTATTTGTCTTTTTCTTTCGCAAAAATTACATCATAAAGAGACACTATTGCTCCTAAGAAGGATTCGCAACCAACTAGGGACTCGATCATTACCCGACAAAGAGCTTTATTAATGGCGGCCAACCTTGATGAGACCTCCCCGGTCTTATGAGAAGAAGTCAACGAGATAAGAACTAAGATCAACGAAATGTTCAAGCTCGTCCAAGCCATGGCAATAAAAGATGCTTCTTTAGCCCATCATCATCCACAGCCTTCCTTAAAGACTCTAAAATTGCCAATCCAAGAACTGTACTTCAATCTGACACAATAAAAAAAAGCAAAAAGGACTCTAAGGGGGCCAATATCGAAAAAGAAGAAACTATATTGCTCTCGCCTGCTGTGAAAAGGGCTCCTTTAGACCCTCTTAGTTTGAAGATCCAAGTGTTGGAAGACTCATTACGAAGCCTCCATAGCCATGCCACTTTTGGGCTTACCTCCTATGACGAGTTGTGCTTCTTCTTGAATCATCCAAGACCGGCCAATTTTAAAATGCTTGGTCTTCAAAATTACAATGGCACCAGCAACCCTATAACCCACCTTCGCCTTTATACTAGGGCATTAAGTAGTCATGGGAATAATCCAAAGCTCCTCATGCAACTTTTCTAACATAGTCTCATTGGGTCCGTTCAGTGGTTCGCTCGACTCGATCTAAGGAAGGTCACGACTTGGATCAAACTAGTTAATGCATTCAAGGCCCAATATCGTCACAACATAGATCTCACTTTTAACATATGGTCCTTGATAACAATGAGTAAGGAAGAGAAAGAAAGCTTCAAGAGTTATGTCCTTAGATGGACGGAAACAATAGCATAAGTCAATCCCTTCTAGAAGAAAATGAGTATGTTTAACTGTTCGTGCATACTTTCCCAGGCATATATTATGAAAAGCTATGCACAAGTGTGGGGAAAAGCTTCTCCGAGCTTATCATGCAAGGGAGATGATAGATAACGGTCTCAAGATGGGAAGGATCATGAATTCCTACGCAAAAACCAGAGAAAGTTCCGCCAACATAGCCAAAAAGGTGGCTACTACAAGGAGGTAATCAAGAAGGAGGGTGAAGTGTTTACCATCTTGCCCATTCAACCACCACAATACTGTCCACCACTCTAGTCACAGCCAATATTACCCATACCCACTTTAATAATGCCCGCTCAAGCACCTAACTTTGGCCCCGCTGGGGCACGACCTAACTTTAACAAGCCGGTCCGACACATCTGTACCTTTGATACCTTAGCCTACACCCAGACAAAAGCCTACCGTAAACTCTTAAAGAAAAATATACTGAAACTTATACTGACCCATCCATTGTCAAGCCCTTTACCTCTGACCTTCAATGGCGCCCTCACTTGCAAATACCATTCAAGCAGCCAAGGGCATGACGCGGAAAGTTGCTTCTCTCTCAAGCACAAGATTCAAGACCTAATAGACAACAAGACCATTGATAGACAACAGGTGAACCTACTCTTACCCCCACCCCCAATGTAACCACAAACCCTCTTCCAGGCCACACTGTCAACTTGGTACTAGAGGATATAAAAGAGAGGGATGAATTGGAAGAGATCTTGGTCGAGGATTATTTCGAGGAGAATTGGGAAACCGATGAAGAAAGCGACTGAGAGAAGGAATCCCCGCCATGCCCAATCTATCTCTACAATCCAAAGAAAGTACATGATCTCTTTGATTGGCCAATCAAAGAGTCCATACTTGTAGAGGAAGTCCCTACCAAAGACATGGTTGCTGACGGTTAGGGTGATGAATTCTTGTACCCTGAGTATGCTGCATCTGAGTGCCACCTATCAGAGAACCCTTGCCCTGTGACTGAATTCAACTATGAAGACAATAGTTGGAGCCTTAAGAAGCCAAAAGTACCGACAGAGTCGTTTGAGTTAGAAGGTGGTGAGCTAGCCCACTTGTTTATAGGAGAAGCTGAGGAGGTAATGAAGGAAAGCAAGGGAGTTAATGAAGCTGATAACTACACTATCATTATCAAATCACCCAAAACCCTGAAAGAAGCACCCGTTTGCCTCACCTAGTCCAAGGATCTAAATGACGGATGGAGTGTCAAGGATGTGGGCATCATTCCAAAACCCAACTAAGAGGGTTCTCTTCAAAGTGTACAAGAGAGGGGTGTTCTCACCCACTTTCTTTTTATCCCTTTTACTTTTTGCCTTTGAATTTATGTCTGCATTTTCATTCCTATCCCATGCTTTTCATTGAAATAATAAAGAGATAGTTCTTTATTCAAATACTGTTATCTTATATTCTTGTGAATGGTGAATGTTTTAAAAAAAGGGGTGTGTTCTGTCTTGCGAAAGATTTAACTTGAAGGTTGTGATAACATGGGTTAACTACTCACCGAATGGTTAACTTTTTGAAAGGAGGGAAGATAAGAGTAAGTAAGGAAACCACTCAAAAGTAGCACTTACAAGACATCAAAGCTAAGCAATGTGTAGCCAGACTATCAAAAGGAAGAGAAGCCATATTTTATTTTTCTAAAAAAAAAAATGTATATTTCCTTTGCTCAACCCATTATTGCCTCACGGAAAGTAAAAGATTTCTTGTCAACCCTGTTCCAAAACCATACCCCCACACTAAGGCATACAGATAACTCAAGATTTAGCGAAGAATGTCATTTATATTCCATCAAGTTAAAGTGACGTGAAGGCTCTATGGATCAAGTAATCTGGTTCAAAATGAAGAGAGGCCTTCATTCTGTTCCCTATACAATAAAAAAATACTCATTATCAAACCTATTGAGCAGGTCATGTTCCTTCCAAGAAAATCCCAACCTAGGGATCACCGCCCACAATAGGTTAGGTTGAAACACTAAGAGAAAGGAGTTGTAGAAGTATCCACCTCTTAAAAAAAAAAGAATAAGCAAGCCACAAGAAAGGATGACTTACTTCATGTTGTCTTGAAGAACATGTAATACAAGGCAAGAAGGGAAATCTAAAGGTAATCCTAGGTAATAAAGAAGCCCAATAAAAGTAGTAGGTTCGAGTCTTTACCTTTTCTTGCAAAAACCTAGAACCGTGGCGTATATTACAACCTTAATAAAGTCCCCTCCGATTGAAAAGCTGTAAGCATCCCATTTTTGCTCGCTCAGCAATCTCCGGCCTGACTGAATCCAGTTTCAAACATCACAACACATGCGAGCCCAAGCCGGCTTTTTCAAACTCTAATCCAATCAACTGGTGGCTTCCCAAGCCCATAAGGCCCAGTTAAAGCTAAAAAGACCATATTCCCCTCAGGCACTCCAGGTAACTTTTTGAGACTTGGTGATCTCGGGGACCAACACCTTATCAAATTCCAAACAGTTCACTTCTAGCGCGTGGTAGCCCGTTAATGTAGAATGTCCATCATCCGGTAGCTCTTCTAGACTAGACCATCTCAGAAACCAACACCACCCTATAGGTAGCTCTCTGAGACCAGGCGGCCAATGTAGAATGTTTTTCATCCGGTAGCTTTTCGAAAGTATTTCCAGAGCACTTTCAATTGGCACAGTCCGATCAGAGAGATTGCTTCCTGAAGGCCCCGATCATGTGGCCTAAAAACTGCTACTTTTGAACATCCACAAAGCGTATCACAGACGCTTCACAAAAGTATGTTTCCATACATGCTTCCTGAGATGATATCTTACTTTTTCAAACACCTTTCAAGCTCCCCGAAAATTCTAGGTTCTTGAAAAACACTAGGAGACCATCATGGACGTGATTGATTTTTTCAAATCCTTTCTAGATTGCACAATTATTAAGACAAAGTTTAAACGAAAACTCCCGACAGCGGAGCATATGCTATATATGCCCAGATTTTAATCAGATCAATCAAAACTTCGCTTGCTCTCTAAGTTGAGTTAGTATAGAGTGTGTCACGTGGTATTCAAATAGTGGAACAGTACTGGCGCTTGTACAGGCCTCCTCCTCTGCATATTTTAGAATCGAAAACAACACCGAAGCTCTGTAAAAATAGCCTCTGAACTCTAAAATTCCATATACACCTCACCCTCTAAGCACCTAAGTTAAATTCAACCTCTCTCTAGCCCATACACTCCACCTACACAGCTTTTAATGCCTTAGAAGAACCATTTCAAGCCCCTTCAAGCCTCTTTAAGGCCATTTAAGTTCAAGGCAAGTCATCCATGGAGGCTTGAAAGTGCTTTAAAGATAAAGGTAGTGTTCACTTTTACATTTTTCCATTCTCACTCTTTTTTTCTCCCTCCTAGCCTACTTAGGCTACTCTCTATTTTAAACCCCCATTTACCCCCTTTTCTTGCATGCTTGAAACAAAAGAGCTCTTAGTTCATACCTAGAGGAAAGCTTGTGAGAGCCACTGTGTAGGGGGGTCTCTCACTAGCCTACTTTAAGATGACATGACCTTGGAACACCTTACAATTTGGTGTGGCCTATAGCCTTGTATGATTTTATGACCCCCTTTGCATATGGTTACCTTATTCATGTATTGCAGGCTTGGCTTTATTTTTATGTTCATCATCATTTTGCCAAAAACTTTCACTATCATATTTCTATGCCTTTTCAAATTCCACATTCAAGTGTTTTCTTAAAAATGGTTCTAAAAGTTGGTTCCTTGAAGCGTAGGTCAATCTTCATATCCTAGAGAACCCTCTTTTTAGTCACTAGACTTCATTTGCATCATCTCATTTCACAATCTTCAAGTTGCATTAAAATGGTTTTCAAACATTGTATTCAATATTGATTTTCTCAAGTTTTGCTCTCTTGAGGTTTGTGGTTGAAATGGTCCTAATGGAACCCTCCCTTGAGTGGTATCCTCATTTATTGACCATAGGAACTCTAGCTTAGTAGAGTAGTTTTCTATACCCAAAAAATAGTTTTCTCTTCAAGAAGGGTCCTGAAAAATTCATTCACTTTAATTTGCATAAAAATGGTTTTCCAAAACTACCAATTTTATATTAATTTTTAAAAATTTTGCTCTCTTGAATATTGTAGTTGGAATGGTCCCATGGAGTCTTTTTTGGAGTGATTTCCTTCAAATCAACCATATGAACCATTATTCTTTAAAGTGGTTTCCAAAATCTTAAAAGTGGTTTTCCAAAATCTCCTTTCCAAAAACAATTTTTAAAGGTTCATTCTCTTTAATTTCCCAATCAAAGAAGTCTTCAAAACCATTAATTCAATATCAATTTTCACAAGTTTTACACTCTTGAGTTAGTGGTTGAAATGGTTCCAAGGCAACCCTCTCTTGAGTGGTTTCCAAATACCAACCATATGAACCCAACACTCACTTAAGTAGTTTTCATAAATTGGTTTTCAAAATACACTTTCAAGTTTCATGCATAAAATCACTTTTCTAAAACAACTAGGCCCAAACCTTAGTTCAAAACCATCGTTTCCAAAACTACTAGGTCTAAACCCTAGTTCAAAACCACCTTTCCGAAACCACTAGGTCCAAACCTTAGTTCATAATCACCTTTCCAACACCACCAAGTCCATACCCTAGTCCAAAATCACCTTCCAACCCTAGGTTAACTTGACCCTAGTTGTCCAACCCCAAGTTAACCTAACTTTAGTTAGTTAAACTTAGGACAATCCAACCCTTATCCAGCCTAACCTTAGTTATCCAACTCTAGGTCAACCCAACCAAGGTTAGAAAGGTTTAAGGTTCCAATTCAAAGACCCCTTTTCAAATAACCTTTCAATTCAAAAAACATTGTCATAGCATATTTTAAAAAACATCATACTCTCTTGAGATTTTCAAATTCAAATCCAAAAATCTTTTCAAACACTTCCATACTTTATTTTCAAAATGCTTCTAAGAAGTTCCCTCATGCTTGTCTCAACTAAAAATGGCTAGACACTTAACACTTTCCAAAAACTAGTTTTCAAAAATGTTTTCAAGGACTCACAACCCTAATGTGTCCCTACCCTTTTATGGTTAGGGATTCTAAAGGAAGGTGATACATTGAAATACAACAGTCAAGGTTGTCCATATTAGGATTCCAAAATCCTAAGTGTTTTTAAAAGCTCTTTTCAAAAATGATTTTCAAACATCACATGCTTGAAACAACCTTCGTCCTTCTATTTTAGGATTGTTCAAGTATAAGTGAGATATTCAAGAAGAGTTCTATAACCCTAAAGTTTTAAAGACCAAAGAGAAGTTTCTAGCCCATTTCCAAACATATTTTCAAAACTCATAACCCTAAAGGAGTTTAGTTCTTCAATGACTAACCTCTTAAGGTGATGAAACATTAAACATGCCTTTCATAAAGTATTCAAAGAATTACTTTCAAAAGCTTTTCGAAGACAAGTTCATAAGAACATTTCTAATACAAACACTACCTCCGAAATTTTCAAAACAAGACTTCAAAATATTCAAAACTCCCTTGAGTTGTTTCAACGCATTTTCAAAATTCCCTTGAGTTAATTCCAAAAACGTTTAAAATCATCTTCAAACTCGATTTCAAAAACACTCCAAACATCTCAAGCCCTATTTCAAAAGCATTTTTTAGAATTCTCAAGTTCTCTTTTTCCAAAGACCTTAAAACATCCTCAAATCTTTCTAAGGACCTCAATGTGTCTTTAAAGCATTCCAAAGGCCCCAATGCGTCTCTTTTCTATCGAGCCCTTGCCCGACTACGAATGACCTGATTCTCGCTAAATGAGATACGTAGGCAACCTAAAATGATGCGGTCATAACTTTTATTTCAACTCAAGTTTCCCGTTCTCCAAAGTTTCTATCAATTCAAAATTCCTATCTCAAACTACTTTAAAACTTTCTATTTTCAAAAATATTTTCAAAAACATGCGTCATGCATCATTCATCCAAAAATTGAGACCAAACCCATCATTCAAAATTCTAAAGTGGATATTATGTGGATAATAGTAACTGGTTATTCGAGTGAGTGAGTTAAGGGTGATTAGACATGTAGGTACCGAAAGGGCGAGGTAAGGTGATAACCTTAGGATATCTTCCTGCACGTAACCAACCCCCAAACCATAGATTTCTATTTTGAACACCAAAATCGAAGTCACGTTTTTAAAAAGGGCTTTCAAAAGGTTATTAAGACCTCTTTTTCAAAAAAAAAAAAAACCTTCTTAAAAAGGATATTTTCAAAACCTTTTCAAAAAACCTAAGTTTAGTCTTCGGATTACACTTAGTTTTAGGTGACCTAACACATCTTTAACTATGTTAGGTGGCGACTCCTATTCTTTCCAAAAAGCCTTTAAATCAAATCAAGTTTTCAAGTTCAAACCCCGTCGCACTTATCCTTTTAGGAAGATGTGTTCTAACGAGAGAGCACCGTGCCTTTTTCTCGAGCCAAGAGGGCTTTTGGGGTCCAAAAATTAGGGCACCACAAAAGGGATTGCTTGATCCAAATGACCTAGACATGTTGCCAAGGCTAAGGAATGATACTAGGGGACAGAACCCTGCTAGAAGACCAACTAAAGATGGTTTGGATCTAAACCTTACTGAAAGCAACATTAAATTTGAGCCAGCATATCCTGTTGATTCTCAAAAGCCCATAACTTGGCCTATATTACAGTCCTAAAACAAAGCCTCTTTAGATTGAAAGACTGGCTGGTTACCACTTTGCTGAAGTTCATGTTAGCTATTGCCTAAGCCTAGAGGGTTGAGAGTTCAAACCAAATGATCCGAGACATTAACCTAAGTCGAGAGTCGGAGTCAATCAGAAGGATGAGAACAGTACGAAATGCTATCATCATTTGATCAAAGTGAGGTTAAGCCCAAAGGAGAGGCCAAACCCCTGAAAAAGAATGAATTTCCATTTCGAGAATGCAAAGCTCGACAACAACCCATCTATTTTATTAGCTAATGTATCTCTCCTCACATGTGCATGCATCTTATAAAAATTTCGACATGAGCTTCGTATACATAAGACATAGCTCCCTGTAGAAACAGAAATTCCCAATGCAGTTTAATATTGTATCTAAAACATGTAATAAACAAACATCATTAACATCATCATAGTCCTAATTGTATCCCTGTTCATGCATCTGTCCATATTTCTAGCTATCTGGATCATAAACATCCATCCGGTTTAAAGATTACAAATAAAATGGACTAACAGAAAAACTCAAATACATATTCAGGACATGGTGTAGAAAAGAAGCTAGGCCTACGACAAGGGATACTCGTCAAAAGTTAAAGTCAATGTCTGGATCAAAATCTCCAAAAGCCAACTTAGGGGGAGGCAGTTGACTACTGGAAGCACCAACATCCTATAAGGAAGAAGAGCGCAAATCAGCAAAGTAAATGAATAACTAAACAACACCAAACTAAAAGAGAGAGAGAGAGGGGATAACATATCCCGCCACCTCCCATCTAAGCCAACCTTGCGGTCAAAGCGGCTACCTCAGCCTGGTACTGGCCCCTCTCGGTCTGGTACCAGTCTCTCTGATCCTTTATGGTAGCAAACTCAGCCTGAGGCACAGATCCCCCAGCCCAATGCTATAAGTCTACTACCTCCTGGCACACGGCGTAACCTCCGACCACCACCTCGAACTGGGTGAAGGCACTTATAGAGTGAGCCCTAAAATGTGCGGTGTAGTTAGCCTTTGGCGAAAGCAAAAAACCAGCACCCAACTGACATTTTTGGTACAGAATAAGGACCCCTTCGACCAAAGCTCCAAACATATACTTAGGTGGATCCCTAGCTGATTGGAACTCCTAGTGGAACTGGTGCCAATGCTGGTCTCCTAGATAGAACTCCCAAGACTCATCACTGAGAAAGGAAATCCTCGACAAAGAGATCGGGACTAGATACCTGACTGCTTCATAATGAACTGATCTAACAAAAAGTCACTAAGTCACATCTCTCACCTTTATCAACTCCAGGTTTGCCCGTATCGTCACAAAGTCAGTAATCTCAGATCGGAGGGCTACCTGATCACGAGCCCATCTCAAAGCCCGGGGATAAAAGTCAGCCTCTACAACCTCTAGATGGCGAACCGGCAAATACTCATAACTCCACCAGACTAGAAAAGGCCAAAACCTGGTCACACTACCCTAACGGGAGGAAATCTGGATCCGCATAGATCTAAGGAAGCAACTAAAGGAGAAAGACCCCAATCCAGCTCTAACAAGGCTCCCAAGTTGGCTACCACACTCACCAATTTGAAAGGGACGATTGACTTATTATTGTTGCAAACACAGCTAAAAACAATATACAGAACCAATCATCATGTCATAATGTGTCACCGCTCAGGTGGTGGCTCAAAAGAGAAGGTACTCTCATCTCAACTAAGCCAGGACACAGGAAAAGCATAATGGTCAGGGGGCGGCAAGTCCAACAAAGCACAAGCCTTAGCCCTACTAACTAGCTGCAAGGTAATCTGACAGCCAACAAAGGAAAGCCCAGTGATAATAGCCCAATCTAACGGAGTAGGATCTAGCTCGAAGTCCACAAAGTGGAATGTCCCTGTCTTGCCAAACTATCTTTTAATCAATGCCAATACTAAATGAGGGTTCAGGTGATTTGCCTATAATCTCATGAATGCCTTGAACCCAATCTCTACCAGAAAGGTGCAGTAGGATGGAACGGCCCGCTACATGGCACTAAAAGCCTAGTGGACGGCCCTTCTAAAGGATGTATGTACTCTGGGAGGGGGCAAGTGCTACCGAGAATATACACTGGGATGATGGACTAGATCTCCCAATTGAGGAATGTCTGGTACCTCTAAATCTCCCAAATCCATATATGTCTGCCTCCACCTAATAGAGGCCCTCTCGTAACCAGTCACACAATCTCATAGGCCTAAAGCCTCATCCTTGGCATCTATCTATCCCTCAAAAGCCTGCTCGACTGGAGGAAAAGGGTTAACCGGAGGCATACTCCTTGTCCTATTCTGAGTAGAAGAAGTCCTACCAACTAATATATGACTGCCTCTAAAATGATTAGAACTGCCAACGGAATCCGTGCGAGCCCCCTTCTCGGACCAATGTCTCCGTTTAGAACCGATATCACTAGTGTTTGCCATCCTAAAAGATAAATCAAGGAACAAGCATCAAATACAATATATACAATTCAAGAGAAAGAATTACAGAAAAAGAAAACAAAGAAAAGAAAGAATGACACAAGTCTTGTTCCCTTACCCCCTGCAGAGTCTATTCTAACCAATTCAAAGGTTTCCTAAACTTTCTCCTTCAAAAATTTATTTTCAGAATCAAAATCTTAGAAGTTTTATTCAAATTCCATTTTCAAGATTTCCTTTCCTTCAAAAGGCTTCTATTTGAAACAAGTTTCAAGGTTTTTCAAGCATTTCTTCCAAAGTCAAAATCAATTCTCAAGGGTTTTAAAACTTTTTCCTTCAAAAAGTCTTATTCAAAATCAATTTTCAAAGGTTTTCTAAACTTTTTCCTTCAAAATTTTATTTTCAAAATCCACCCTCAAGGTTTTATATCTTTTTCCTTCAGAAAGATTTTATCTAAAAAAATTTCTAACTTTTCCCTCATTTTGAAAAATTTTGACAAAATCTCATCTATAAATGATCGCTACAGCGCCCAAGACTTGATAACGGAACACAAGTTGTGCACCCCATGGTATCATAAGCACATGTCATGGACAAACATAAAACAACCCGTGCACATTTTCAAGGTTTTCAAATTTTTAAACGCATGTTCTATTTTTCAAAAATCCAAGGGTTTTCAAAATTATCACAAAATCCTTCAAAACTATTTCAAATATTTTCTAAAAAATTTTCATATTTTTTTAAACCCCCTAACTCAAACAATTCCATCAATTTCTTAATTTTCTCTATTTTCAAAGTTTTTCCCCATTTTTTGAAAAATTAGAATTCCAAAAATTTTTTAGAAAATTACAAAACTTCATGCGGTTGTTCAACACATTTTTTTAAGCACATGGTGCAAAAAACTAGCCCAAAAATCCAATATCCAAAGCTGTAGGAGCAAATATTCAATTTTTACAGAAACCCTCTTCACATAAACATGCAAAACTACTCAAACTCAATCAAACAAGCATCGAAACATAGAAAAAATACCACCAGAGTGTTCAAACCACATCAAAACATTAGTTTTTACTATTTACACAACTCAAACAGAGTTCTACAGATTAAAATCAACACAAAACAAAAAAACTCACCTCTTGGAGTTCTTCGGCGAAATCTTCTTTTTCGGCAACAATTCCGATGACGGTAACTACTTTTGGCAATTCTCTGATGTCCCGTAAACTCACTCTTTCATTGCTTAAGACTCCTTCCTTGCAAAACACTTAAAAAAGGCTCTCAAAACCTAAAAACTCGAACAAACCCATAAGCCTCGAATAAGAGTGGCGCCACTACAAGGCTATTTCAAACCGAGTGGCACCATAGGCCAATTCTGTTTAGTTTGGCCTTTTCACCCACCAAAATCCAATTTTAAATGCCCCCTAGGGCCAATCTGCCAATTTTAAGCTCCAGTTTTCAAAAATTTGCAAATTCCATCCCTCCAATCACCTCGCGGTCAAAATGAGACCCTTATTTTATCTTTTTCTGCCTTTGACAATCAAAGATAGAAAAAGATGGGCAGTTATAAGCACTCCATTTTTGCCTGCTCGGCAATCTCCGGCCCGATAAGATGCACATTCAAAGCAACACGGACACATTTAAGCCCAAACTGGCTTTCCAGACTCAATTCAGTTAATCAATCACTTCGTACACCTGCCAGGCCTAATAGAGGCAAAATAACCAAAATACCCTTAGAATGTTACTCGGTCCAATTCCAGTTGGCACGTCTTTCTAAAGATAGTAAGTCCATGTTTCAACTTCAATTCCAGTTTCAATTCTAATCTAGACCAGTCAAACTCAAGCTAGCATGTCTTTTGAGAAAGTTAATTCCTCAAACGATAAGTCCATCCAACATGACTCCTTTACCAAGAAAACTCTTTGGAATAATAAGTCCCTTCAAACCTATCGACTAGGACAAAACCCAAGTCCCTGAGATGGTAAAGTGGTTCAGTTCTAGTGCCTGCTAGCCCGCCAATGTATAATGTTCGCTATTCAACACGACAATCGAAAAGTACGTGAGGCCTTGAGACGATAAGACCATTCAACGACTTCCTGAGATTAGGAAATCTCCAGAATGAATGCACACTGTCAGAGTGATGGAAATATTCACAAACATCGCAACTGTTAGAGTGGCAAAAACCATATCGGCTCTAGTTATTAAACTGGTTACCCTCCAAGGATGCTTCTAATAGTATTCTTAGCCTTCTAATACCTTTCCACATCGTTCCGAGTTCATTTCAGTAAACCTGGTACAAAATGACCGCCTTTTCCAACCACACCTACTCTGCATATCAAATTGACAATCCCTCGAAACACTCTCAATAGTGTTTCTAACCTTCAAGCCTTCTCACGGGTCCATTTCAATGTATTTCTTGTTCAAATGATTGTTTTGCCCCTAGTGGGGCAGTCAACCTTCTCAATTATTTTGGCATTGTTTCTCAAGCTAGCTACCTCTGGGACACTCTTTCAAGGGTTCTTGTCCATTCCCGACTGAGTCTGGTTCCTTGGAACCTTCCGGATCATTCCCAAACTTTCTAGAGTCACTTTTAGTGGAGCCAAGCTAAAAATTGTATGGTAGTCACTAGGACAAGCGCCCAAATCTTCTATTTTGCATCACAAGGGTAAAAGATTTGTTTCTTGCCGCCTCAAAAGTTTCCCAAAGTACTAGTGGCACCAAGCCAAAAAATTGGGTTGGTGCTACTCCTAGTGACACTAAGGTTAAAAACACACTGACACCACTGCAACAAGCGCCAGTTCCTATCTTGTTTGCCTATAAATACAGACCCTCCCTCTGCTTATTTTGAGTTCACAAAATCACTCTAAAGACTTTGCCTCTTTGAAAACAGAGGTCGAGTTTCCTCAAAACCCTAGTTCTCTAAAACCCACACAAACCCTAACATCTATATACTCCATAAACTCAAATACAAGCCTCCAAATATCCATTGAAGATCAAGTGCTCCATTTAAAGCTCTTAAGGTGAAGCAAATAAAGCAAGCAAAGCAAAATAAAGAGACAAGGTAGGTTTTTGATTTAGTTTATGCAATTCTCCCTTTCTCTTCTCTCTCCTAACCCACTTGAGTTTTATTCTATTTTAATCCCCATCATCTACCACCTCTTCTTGCATACTTAAAATAAGGAACTTCTCAATTCATGCCTAAGAAGAATTGTTGAAGGTCACCATGTTAAAGGCTTTCTTCAAGTTCAACCTAAGACGTTGTGGGTTCGGCCCCCTTAATTATGTGGTGAAGCCTAACCTCGTCTGTTCACGACCCTATTGCATTGTGGTTGTCATGTTCATACATTGCATTCAAAATTGTGTTTAAAGTTGTTTTTAAACTTGTATCAAAATTCTCTTTCAAAACTTGCATTCAAAACCTCCGTTCTTCAAACTTATTTTCAAAATCACACTCCTATGATTATTCTAGCCATTCCATGTTAGGGTTATTTTAGAAAAGTGTCATATTCAATGCGACAATCAGGGTTCAAATTTTAGTTCAATTTTTAAATTGTTTTTCAAGAAATCACAATTCTATAGTAATTCTAGCCATTCCATGTTTAGGGTTACTTTAGGAAAGTGTTACATTCAATAGAATCCTCAAGGTCCAAACCTCTTTTTCAAATCTTATTTGTTTTCAAAATCATAACCCTCGAACGGTTCTAATCTTTTCATGATTAGAATCGTTTTAGGATATGGAGATATTTAAAAGACTTACAAAAGTCTATATTCAAATCCCTTTCTAAAATTATTTTGCAAATCTATTTCCTAAAAACTCTTTTCAAATATCTACTTTCCAAAAGTTCCTTGTCTTGAGAGTCCAAGTCAAAACTCTAGAACCCATGATTAGGAAACCCTAATTCTTTTTTCAAAATCATGGCTTTCTAGTTGCCTCAAATAATAGGTTTTTAAAATCATTTTTCCACCAAATCATAGATTTTCAAAATTCAAATTTTCCAGTTCCATATCGAATCAAATCTTTTCCAAAGAGGAAGCCAAATCAAATCATCTATTTTTTAAAATAAAATCTAATCTTCAACTTTAGAAAATAGAAATAAAATATTTCCTAATTTCAAATCATTTCTAACTTCAACTTTTCAAATCTTTCTAAATTTCAAACCTTTCTATATTCAAACTTTCTTAATTCAAAACTTTCCTAATTCCAATCTTTCCAAAAGTCAAATATTTTCTAATTTAGAACTTTTATAATTCAAAATTTTCCAAAAATAAAACTTTCCTAATTTGAAACGTTTTTAAAATCAAAACTTTCTAAAATTAAACATTTCTATTTCAAGTGCATGTTTCAACCCCAGGTTACATAAACCCTAGGAGGCCAAAACCCTAGTTCAACCCTAACCCTAAGTTAGGAGACTTTAACTCTTTTTCAAGACTCAAGTCTAAACCAAGATGGTTTTCAAACTCCAATTCAAGTCAAGATTTCAAAGTTCAATCAAACTTTCCAAAACAAGTCCAAAGTCTATTTCAAAACTCAACTTCAAGTTCAAGTTGTATTGAAAAGTCAATTTCAAGCTCAATTTCAAATCAAAGTTCAATTTCCAATCTTCCAATCAAAGTTTTATTCAAACTTTTCAAAGGCCCCAAAGTGTCTTTTCAAATCAAATAAGACCTCAAACAAGTGTCTATTTCAATCGGACCCCCTTTCCAAACTACAACTGACCTGATTCTTAACAAAGAGATACGTAGGCAACCCACATGGGTGTGATCACAATATTTTTTAAGTTTTCAATTTTCACAACTTTTTTCAAACTTAAAATCCCTTTTTCAAATTTATCTTCGAAAACCAAATTCTTTTTGTACATTTGCATATCATGCATCATATCATCCCTAAAGTGATGATACAAACTTCTTTCTAAATTTCTCAAAGTGGATATAATTGGACATTAGATAATCGAATATTCTAAATGAGTGAACCTAGGGTGAAAAGATATATAGGTATTGTAAGGGCGAGATAGGGTGATAGCTTAGTGCATCTTTCCTATACATAACCAAACTTCAAATCTAGAATCACTATTTTTAAAGACCAAAACGAAGTTATTTTTAAAAAAAGGCTTAAATATTTTTACAGGTTGCCAAACAACCTATTTTTTTTAAACACTCGCTCTTGAGGAAGTTTTCCAAAATATTTTCAAAAAATCTAAGTTCAATCTTTATATTGCACTTAGTTTTAGGTGACCTAACTCACCTTAACAAAGTTAGGTGGTGACTCCAAATCTTTTCTAAAAGCCCTTATTCAAATCAATTTTCAATTGAAACCTAGTCGCACTCGTCCTTTTAGGAGGATGAGTTTTAACGAGAGAGTACCGTGCATTTTTCCACTAATCTTGAGTGCAAAAAAATCGACGCGCGACAGCACTATTAAGGCCTTGTGCTATCTCTTGATTTTATGAATGATCTAAAGAGAAAACCAAAACTTTCGTGAGAAGCAGCACCACCTCCAAGTTCACATAGGTGAAGTTTCTTATGTGTCTCCATTACTATGACACTTTAAACTTCATTAAGGATTTAATCCAACACTCTTTGACATAATGGATAATACTAATTAAATTAATACTTCTCAGTCACTAATCAACTACTTTGTTTTCACCCATTAAACCCATGACTACTGATATCCTAGTTCGAGGTTGGGTTACCATTGTTAGTGACCATTGAAAAAGGTTTTAGTCCCATCTCATAGGATGTCACCCTTACCAATTCTCTAGGAAGACTTTTGGTAAGTGGGTTAGCCAAGTTTTTACTTGACTTGACATACATGATAGTGATTACTCTGTCTTGTATTAGTTGTCTCATAAAATCATATCTTAGACTTGTGTGTCTAGACCTGCCATTGTAAGTACTACTATAAGCTCGTGAAAGAGTTCTCTCACTATCACAATGAATAGAAATTGGAGGCATCGATTTAGGCCATAATTGAATATATAATAAAAAATTCCTAATCAAATCAGCTTTTTTGCCAATTGCTGATAAAGCTATGAATTCAGATTCCAAAGTTGAGTGAGATATACAAGTTTGTTTCGTAGATGCCCAAAAAATAGCACCACCTGCAAGGAGAAATACACATGCAAAAGTGAACTTATTATCTCCTTGGGTAGTGATCCAACTAGCATCAGTATATCCTTGAAGCACACCTGGATCCAACTAGCATAGCCCAAGTCCTATGGTTCTTTTAAGATAACCAAAAACTCTACTAAGTGCCTTACAGTGCTCTCCACTGGGATTACTTGTAAAATGACTCAATTTACAAACCGTAAAAGCAATGTCTAGCCTTGTGCAATGCAAAAGATATATTAAACTACCCATGGTACTAGCATACTCAAGCTGTGCAATTGCTCTGCCAACATTCTCGGTTAATTTAATACACTAGTCGAAAGGTCTTCTAAACTCTTTAAAATCGAGATGCTTGAATTTTAAAAGCATTTTTTCAATGTAGTGGTCTTGATATAAAGGATAACCCACACTATGCTTTTTAACTTTAATCCCCAAGATAGTATCAACCTCTCCAAGATCTTTCATTTTCAAGTTTGAAGTCAAATACTTCTTAGTTTCAAGTATGCTTTCCATGCTAGTACTTATGATTAACATGTCACCAACATATAAACAATCAATCACAATATATTCTTTTGTAAACTTGGAATAAATACATTTGTCTACACTATTATGAATAAAACCATCAACTAAAATGTCATAATCAAATTTATGATGCCATTGCTTATGTGCTTGCTTTAAACCATAAAATGATTTAACTAGCTTACATACTTTATGCTCATTTCCAAGTAGGACAAACCCTTATAGTTTATCCATATACACCTCTTCATCTAAACCACTATTCAAAAATGTAGTTTTAATATCCATTTGATGAATCTGTAGATGATAAATGGAAGACAAAGCCATAAGAACCCGAATTTAACTTATTCTGGCTACTGGCACATATGTATCAAAGTAGTCTATACCCTCATTTTGTTTGAATCCTATGGCTACCAATCATGCTTTAAAAGTTTGTATCGAATTATCAGTATTATAATTCCTTCTGATTTAGAACTTGGGGGTAAATCAACCAATTTCCACTTTTCGTTAGACATTAGTGAATCCATCTCATCATTAATGGCTTCTTTCCAAAATGTCGAATCTCTGGAACTAATAGCCTCTAAAAATGTTTTAGGGTTAGCCTCAAGATTGAATACCATCGAAATTTTATTCATCACTGTTTCTCTATCTCCGTTTACTATAAAACTAATGGATTGAGATGAGATAAAATTTGGATGTAAAGCTTTTTCTTTCCTTGGTCTATGACTCCTTCTAGGTTATTCACTAAGAACCAAATGCCTTTTAGCATTTTTCCAAAGTTATAAATCGTCATTAGGATTTGATTCAGAAATTACAGTCTCTACCACTGTAGAATTAGTGTAAAATTTATTTTCAAAAAATTAAACATCACAAGATTCTATAATAGTACCAGACTCTATATCAAGAAGTCTATAAGCTTTACTATGTTTAACATATCCAACAAAAATACTTTTCGTTGCTCTAGGACCCAACTTAGTCCTCTTAGGATTTGGAACCTTATAATATGCCAAGCACCCCCACACTTTAAGGTATGATAAATTAGGCTTTCTTCCCTTCCATAATTCATATGGACCAAAATTGGTCTTCCTAGAAATTATTATGTTATGTAAATGGCATGCAGTAAGTGAAGCCTCACCCCACAAATTTAAAGGTAACCAAGCATGCAAAATCATACAATTTACCATTTCTACAAGAGTACAAGTTTTTCTTTCGGCTAAACCATTTTGTTGTGGTGTGTAAGGTGCTAATTTCTCATGCCATGCATTTCACAAAAGCCATCAAACTCATTTGGAAAATATCCCATTCCTATATCACTTAAAACTTTGATTTTCTTGGATAATTGATTTTCAACTTCATTTTTAAAAATTTGAAACTTACTGAAAGCTTCATCTTTTGATCTCATAAGATAAACATATGTGTATTTAGAAAAATCGTCAATGAAAGTGATAAAGTATCTCTTTCCCCATGAGTAGGCATGTCAATTGGACCGGTCCAACCCGGATCGTGGCCCATCGAGCTCGGGTTGGGCTTTGCAGGCTCCCATCAACTTTAAGGCTGGGCCAAAATTGAGAATGTTAGACCCAAGCCTAGCCCACAACCCTTAGGGCAGGCTCAGGCTCAGGATTAGGTTCGGGCTTCAGGCTTATGCCTTGAGCTTGGGCTTCAGACTTGGGCTTTTGAGCGAGCCTTTGGGCGGGCTTGATCATTTTTTTTTTAATTTTAGTTTTTGAATTAGTAATTAATAAGTAGTAATCACTAGTAGTTAAACTAAATTAGAGAATTAGTCAACTTATAAAAATCATACAAATAAATATAAATGATTAAACGTGTAAAGTATTGATTAATGTAAAATTATATAAATTATTAAATATATACGATATACATTTTTAATTAATAATTGATAATCAATCATGGTTCAACTAAGTTAGAGACTGAGTCAAACTTATAAAGGTTATACAAAAATATATAAATGATTAAACGATTAAACTTATAAAGTATTGATTAATGTAAATATACTATAAATTATTAATTATATAAATATATACTATTACTTATAAATTTATAATTTGGTTGGGCTTTTGGGCAAGCCTAGGGTCAGGCTTTTTGGGCGGGCCTAGCACTGGGCTCGGGCTAAGCTCGAGCTACCAAGGGTAAGGCCCAGGCCCGCCCATAGGGGGTTGCGCTTGGGGCTGGCTAGGCCCATGTTGGGCTTGGGCCTGGCTTTGGCCTGGCGGGCTTGGGCGACCCATGGGCCTCGAGCCAAATTTACATCCTTACCCACCAGTTAAAAGACCATTCAATTCACAAATATCAGAATGTATTAAATCTAAAAGTTCATAATTTCTTTTAAATCTAGGAAAAGGTTTTTTAACCATTTTGAATCTAGCACATATTTCACATTTATAGCAGTCAAAATTATAATAATTAATAAGGCCAAGTTTACTTTTGTTTTTGACAGATCTAAAATTTAAGTGTGCTAATCTAACTTGCCACAAAGAAAAAAGACTCAACAAAAATAAGAAGAAGCACTGTTATTCTCGTTAATACTTAGTTTATATATCCCATTACAACCATGACCCATCCCCACAAACATCTCGTTCTTTGTCAAGATGAGTTTATCGAATTCAAAAACAACCCAAAAACCCCTCTTGCAGACAAGATCAACATAGACTAAATTCTTTCTCATATCAAGAAGATGAAGAACATTTAGAAGAGTCAAAGTCTTTCCAGAACTAAAAGTCAGATCCACGCTGCCTTTACCAACAACCTTGGCACGATCATGGTTTCCCATTTGTACCTCTTGGCCCTCAACTTGTTCATATGTCTTGAACATCATTCTGTCCTTGCACATGAACTGTGGCACCCAAATCAAACCACCAACCAAAAGATGTATCCGTTATATGAATTTTACTGACCATTGCCACAAGTGTTTCTTCTACAAAACTCGTAGATTATTTCTTTTTTTTCTTAAAACGACACTTGTTGGCATGATGCCTTTTTTTCCCACAATTGTATCATTGTAATTGTTTTTATTGTTCTTCTTTCATTGGTTGCCAAGACGGGTGTGGTTAGAACTAGATTCCACATTATGAACATTTTATTTCATTGGGATTTCTCCCTTCTTGTCCTTTTTATGATATTCTTCTTTAATTCGAAGATGTTTCTGAATCTATACTAGGGTGAACTTTTCTGCCTTATGCAGAAGCTTCTTTCTATAATCTTTCCAAGGAGGAGGAAGTTTCGCAATGATGGCCCTAAGTTGGAAGGATTTAAGAAGCACAATATTCAAAGCAAAAATATTGTTAACAATACTCTGTAACTCATGAATCTGATCTAGCATAGGTTTGTCATCTGCCTTATGAAAACCTAAATATTATGCAATTAAATTTTTTTTCGTACCTTCTTCTTGCACTTTATACAGGATTCTAGAGTGTTCCAAATTTCTATAGCCGTTTTTGTTTTTTGTAAAAATTGTAAAGACGATCAAACAGAGCATTCAGAATGTGTCCATGGCATAACAAAGCATCTTCAAATAGCTTTAACCTTTCTTCCTTGCACTTATTAGTATTTGTTGGAGAAGGTTTTGGCATAGGCTCCAGATTTGAGTCCAGAATGTAGAACACCTTCATGCAGTCAGAAGGAAAATATCTTATTTCTCCAATGTGAGAAGTTGCTGCCATCGAACTGATCCAGTTTGACCAAATCTTGATTCATCATCTTTATTGAAGCCCTACTCTTTTCTGTCTCCATTGCACGAAGAAGATTTCATTTTAAAATTGTTGAACAATTTCAACAGAGACTTTGAGATGTATCCAAAGATACTATCTTTAGAACGTAATTTTTTCCCACCACTTTGAATCTGCTGATGGGTTATAAGCAAGATCGTTTCCAGGATATAACAAAACTACTTTGATCTGAAGTCTTGCAGTCAAGAAAATTAAAAGACTCTCAACAAAATCGTTACATTATCATACATCTGAGATAAAGACTCCCAATATATATATTGACAAACATATTTAATCAGAATAGACACAACCCTACCAACAAACATATTAACTACCAGTGTCTATTCAGTTTAAATACACACCTGTTCATCGAATTATTTTGGACATGTTCAAGCAATCGAAAATTAATAGACCAATCAATGATCACGAAATATCACGCGATGTGTGCAATGCACATTTATATTGCACCAGAAGTGCCCATTGGGCTTGTAGCTTATCTATGTCCATTGGGCTTGTAGTTTATCTAAGTCCACAAGATGGGTTGACTAACATATATCCAACTACATGTAAGTACCTTTTCAATGTGGGATAATGAATACAATCAAACAAGAGACAGTCTCTAAGAATTTTTTTTTTTTTTTAGTTTAAATGGGGCAGCTTGGTAATCTAGTTCTTATTTTGAACAGGCTTGGAATTTCGTTTTATGCCTGATAAAAAAAATTTTTAGTGTAGATCCTGGCTTGACCAATGTCCACCCATGAATAGAACCCATACGTTTTTTTATATAGGAAAAGACCAAAAACTCTAATATGACTCTAATTGTACCCAAATTAAGAAATTACAGAAAATTAGAAAAAAGTCAAACTGAAATTGGAAAACACTAATTTAAGAAATCAGAATCATTCTAGAATTGACAAAGTCAAGTTCTGATAAAGTTACAAAAGATCTAAATGTTACTAGAAGCAAAAAAAACCTTTATTGACCTTAAATGAGTCAAAGATTCTGTGTTTCGCCAATCATCGCTATAGTTCCTGCTCAGAATTGTGGTTTTCATTAACATTCCAAATTTTGCGCGATCCGAAGATACTTGTGTTACCAATCCATTTTGGTCTTGGATAGGTCCAATTGCTTCACATAGTTAAATACTGCATCCTTCTCTTTCCCCATGATGGAGAGAGATTCGCCCTTGAAATCGCAAGCACCTTGTTTTAACTGTCACCACAGTATGTAGTAAGGTGTTTGACATTGAACATGTCAAAAGTGCAAAGATGACTGAGAAGCTTCAACTAGTAAGCATTGGGATTGATTTTCTATCTTGACTGGTCCAATTTACAGGCTGACAACTTATTGTAATCACTGTCAGAAAAGCGACCTTTTAGTCAGAATCGCCCAAACATAGTCTTCTACCTCAAATTCATGGATTGCCCTAATTTAAGGACTTGGACTTTATGGTTATGCAGACGAGGCATTACAAAGGTTTAGAGAAATGGAGGTGGTAGGGTTTAAGGCAGATGGAGTTGCTTTCATTGGTCTGCTTTTAGCATGCAGACATGGAGGGATTGTGAATGAAGGAAGGGAACTTTTTGGGCAAATGAAAACAAATTATGGGATTGAACCAGACATGGATCACTATCTATGATGGACTGATTAACTAGATATGGACCTCTCCAGGAAGCAGAGCAATTAATTGCTAGCACGCCTTTCCCGCCAAAAGCCGTGATACGGCATAGTTTTCTTGAAGGTTATAAGAGACAAAGTGCAGAGAATCTAGCGGCGGAACATGTAAACTTCGAATCCCGCGGATCAATTGATATATTATTGTCTTGGGCGTATTGACGATACTCTTTAAGGCTGATAGAATTCCTTGTCCTTCTAATTTTTTACTTCCTTTTTGCGTAACTGTTTGAGAATTTTGTTTGCAGGTTTTTTATTTTGATTCCTGGAGTACTTTTCTTTATTTTTTTGGGACAAATTACTTGTAGATGGATTATGTATTTATTAACCTAAGAATGAAAACTTTTTTTTTTTTTAAATTTTAAAGCTCATGTACATTTGACAATTTTATCTGTAGATTGAAGCCTAATTTACTACTTAAAACTTTAGCTGTATCCTGGAAATAAAGTTAAATAGCTTGTTGCAGATCTATGAAAACTCAGAAAATCCCTGCAACAACTGAATTTCCCAAGTGATTTGGTTTTAATTGCCTCATTTTGCGCCCAAGTTTGAACAAGTGACCCCTAGATGAAAAAAATGAATACAGATTTACGTAATCCTAAATTTAGGATCACTTGTTGAGCTACTACATGTAATATCTTTCGGATTCTTGTAATCTCCAGTTGCACCAAATCTGATCTCACCAACTTGCATTTAATTTCATCGATTGTTCCAACATCTCTTCCTCTTAGTCCTATATATACGACAACTGTGTTAGAAAATAAGCTATATACTTTATTCTCATGCCCTGTAACAAGAATGGCTAATCCCGCTGCAGCAAAAATGTTGGTCTTTTTCTTGGTTGTGCTCTCGACAGTTACCATGAATTCGCAAGCACGTGTTTTCAAGCATATGAGGATGGAGAGCCATGTTCTTTTGCGTGAATTAGGGTTCAATCTCTCAAAACTGGAGCATATCCAAAAGAAGTCGAACTCAGATGCGAAGTCATTGGAAGACAGAACTACACCAACAGGACCAAATCCTCTGCACGGCAGTAATATACCCCCACCCGCATAGTCCGATCTATAACTCATGCATGGGTGCAGATGTATCTGCTAGCATACCATGTTGTCTTGCCCATCAACCAACAATACAATAAGCCTGTTACGTGTCAAGCAAGAGGCTGCAATAAATTAAGACCATAGGGGCATATAAAAAAGAACTTCGTTACTATATAATAAATACAAGACTTCAGAGCTTCAGAAAATTGAACTATTGTTTTCTGCCTCCTTTTCTGCTCATCTCTGTTGTAGTTGGGACTGCATATGTTACCACCGCTCTCTCTCTCTCTCTCTCTCTCTCTCTCTTGTAGTTGGTTTGGCTAGTTCTCTCTTTGTGGGTGGGACTGCATGTGTAGCAGGGGTTCAGATCAGTGGCCCCCCAATTGAATTTTCTATGCCTCTGTTTGGGGCTTGGAAAGAATAAGGAAAAGGAAAACAAAAAAAAAAAACTATAATTAGAGAACACACCCTTCTACGAGATTGATCTATTGTGTAAGTTTCACTCGGCAAAAAAAGAAGAAAGAAAAACACAATCAACAGAAATCGAAGGAAAAAGTATTGATCAATATATGATATGGCTTTGGATGAGGAATCCTGTTGTTAACTCACCTAAGACGGTTATGGTTACACTAGATTGCACTGTGAAATGGAACCATACAATTAATATATTGGTTACTGCTTTTTGTTGAAGCACAAGGAAATTCTGGAATGAAGGTTGATATTTTCTATTTTCTACTAAAAGGAGAAACTAGGGGTATATTATTGCTACAAGGGAGAAACCAATATATGTTCATATCTCGAATCAGGGATCATTAAAAAGACAGCTGCTGTTAGAACATGACAAGTTAAATTGGCAATCTGTCTAGGAGTTTGGAGGCTAGATTAGATGGGTTTTAGAAAGCTAAATCTTCTGGTAGTTTTCTGCCATTTAGTCACTATAGATCCTGTTAAAATTCTTTTAAGCTTTACTTCGAATCCAGATTTTCGGTGGAAAAAAAAAATATGAAGGAAAAGTGTAAAAAGTATTTTTGTTCATTTTTCTTTCACATTTTTCTTTTTCTTTGTTTTTTTTTTAATAAAAAATCTATGTTTCAAATGAAGCGTTAATTTTGCAGGTTCAGAGCCTAGTGTGACCTGTTTGTTACCGGTGATTTTCTGTTCGTTGAAGGTTTGACCATCCTCGAAGGACATGATATCGTTTCATTAAAAAAAAGGTTTACGTAATCATCTAAAAACTCTATAACAGGCTCAGAAATGTGGCAGGTTTCATCAGGAAAGTGTCCTTATTTGGCCTATAACTCTCTCATGAACAACTTCAACTGTAAAATTTAATCTTCACTAAATGTCTTGCGGTCAAAACTTAAAAAGAAGGCAGGAGAACGCTCTTAAACTATGAAGGAACTTTAGAAGACATGAACAAAAGGATAGAACCACTTCCTTGAGCATAGAGTTTCATCTGACGACAGAGTCAAGATTTTTTTGGGCAAATTTTGACTATTCAAAGTTTGATGAATCCAGTCTTGTAATTGTCATTTCCACTAGCATAGCATGACAACCTAAACACATAGTTGTTGCAGAAATAAATTTTTTTGAGATTTTCAACCTCAAACATGGAGCCAAAAGAAGAAGGTTTTCGACAACCAATTTAAAACCAATCTAACAATATTCGTCACCAACTTAGATTATTATATTTTTCCCCGGATCATGTGGGAGGAGTCAAAAGGTTAGATCTGTGATGTATCATCTGGAGTGTCACATTTGTACTGGACAAGGTTTTATCCTTGGGAAAAAAATTTACACTAACTAAAGAGAGGACCACTATATTAAATGACTTTTGTCAATGTAGGGAAGCCATGGCCTCCTCCTAATCCTCCTATTTCATATGGGCATTGTTGGAGGAAGAAATGCAACTACTAAATAGAGCAACTAATTCCTTTCTTTTCTCGTGTTAATTTTTGAAATGGTTTGACACTATGTTAGAATTTGAAGATACTCTCGTGAGAGAGTTTGTAGAATTGATAGTGTGAGTGCAAGAGTGATGAAGAGATGAGGCAGTGTATGGAATTAATGTAGAGAGAGATACTGAGAGAAGAAACCAATAGAGAGAGATTTATGAATTGCATTGGTTCGGTTCTCTTTACTTTACAAGCACAAGAGGTGGGTTCCTCTTTCAAGAAGATCCATGGGTGTACATACACCTTGCATACATGAACTGTAAATCTTTTATTTAACGGCTACCTACTTTTTATCTTCTTCTTTGACAAATAGCCCTCGGTAAAGTCTGATATCCAGACTTTACTATTTGAAATGGATAGCCCAACTTACATTGCAGATCATGCCTCCAAAGGCTATGGTGTAGTATAGTACTGTATGTTTTGGTTTCACACAATCACCATGTTCACATTACAAATTAATATTTTCAACACCCCGCTTAATATACCTCCAAAGGTTGTGTGAAACCAAAACATACAGTACACACATGGATCCTGTGAAACTATGACGATTACAAATTAAGCGGGGTGTTGAAAATATTAATTTGTAATGTGGACGAAATATTTGAATTGCTGCAATTTTTTCTTGTGAGACTGTTTTGCAGTCTCTTTGCTTTTGGTACAACTCACTTCACAATTGTAGAGGGTGCCACTAGTGCACGTGTTGCAAGATATGCTTTTGAAAGCAACAATTTCCATTGCAATTTCTATTGCATGTGGTGGCTTGAATCTTGTCTTTTTGCCTTTCAACTTCTGCAAAGTTTGCGAACGATCTTCATATTTTTTCACTCGTCAATGCTTCTTTACTTTTTCTTTTTGCTCTTTTGTGTGGTTCAAAAAATTGCTTCATGCTCATCCAATCTATGTCAAAGAGCAAGTTTTCCACATGAAAAAAAATATATATGAAATTTTGAAATCTTTGAAGTCTTTAGAAATTGATTCCTTGAGTTTGCCTAGTGTCTGCTGCACTTAATTTGTACCTATACTTTTTGGTGAGGTTTCAATTTGCTCATTCTTTTGGAATTCTTCAAGAACAAGTTCTTCAATTTTTTTCATTTTCTTCATTTGCAAATTCAACTTCAGGAATTTTTCCTCTTTCAAAAAACTTCATGCGCTTCACATGCCTCTTTTATTTTTTCAAGGTTTTTTTTCAACTTCTTTTGCAATTTTTATTTTTTCATTTTCTTTTTCAACACTCTTTTCACCCTCTTTTTTTTTTTCAAAATTTTCTTCTCTCTCATTTTCAAATTTTTTTTCCTTTTATTTTCTTCTCTCCATTTTTCTACTTCTTCTCCTCCTTTTTCATCTACACCAATATTTTTTTTCAACATCTTCTTCAAAAAATTCATCTGCATCCACATTTAATATCCAATATTCTAGGTTCCAAAGTTGCTTCTCATATTTTTGAAAAATAAATTTAAGGATTTGCCATACCCCTTGTGGAGAATTTACCTCTTCCGTGTGCTTCCATACTATTGGATGGATTGACTTCTCCAATATTTTCAATGTAAGTTCATTTTTCTTTTCTTGAATTTTTTTATTGTATGGAAATATGATATTATCCTCCCACCATACACCACATGCTTTCAAGTATAAACCGGTTGAACGACTCCAAAAGAGATAGTTGGAAAATACTAATTTTTTCTCATGGACAGTCTGTTGAAAGAACTGTATTTTTTTTTTTCCAAGGTACTTGATTCTTAAGCACTTTATATTTTATTTTATGGAACAACCTTGTAGCGTTTCAGATGCTGCTATTGCACTTTTTGTTTCACGCCCAATATCTGACCACAGCTTGCTTTGATTATTTTTTTAGCACTTTGATTGGACTTGTAATACCATGTTAATTTTTGAAATGGTTTGACACCATATTAGAATTTGAATATACTCCCATGAGAGAGTTTGTAGAATTGATAAAGTGTGAGTTCAAGTATGATGAGAGATGAGGTGATCTGTGGCATTAATGTAGAAAGAGATATGAGAGAAGAAACCAATAGAGAGAGATTTATGAATTGCATTGGCTCGGTTCTCTCTCTACTTCACAAATACAAGAGATGGGTTCCCTTTTATAGAAGACCCAACCCATTTGTGTACCGTGTACATACACCTTGCATACATGAATTATAAATCTGTCATTTAATGGCTATCTACTTTATATCTTCTTCTTTGACAAATAGCCCTCACTAAAGTCTGCTATCCATTCTTTATTATTTGTATGGGTAGCCCATCTTATATTGCGGATGATGCCTTCAAAGGTTAGTTTACCTTTTGGTTTCACACAATCATCATGTTCACATTACAAATTAATATTTTAAACATCTGGTTTGCCAATGGTGTAAATCGGTCCTGTTCTAATTCAAAATTTCATAAAACTTAGTGGTCTCATTGAAAATATGTTAAAGATTAAGATCCATAGTAAATTATGAATTATGTGGAGATTTTTCAGAATTCTGTCGTTTAGCCTTGGAATTTGCAATTTTTTGGTTTTAGAAAACTTTTGTTTTGGTAATAACTTTGTGTAGAAATTTTCGTTTTCGTTACCATTTGTTTTAGAATGTTTCTTTAACTTTCTAGTATCCAAATTTGGGCTTAACTCAAATTTGCTATTTTTAGTAATTTTTTTATTTTTTTAATTGTAGTCTTAAATTTCAGCAATTAGGTTTAGAGTTTGTATTTATCATATAAATACAATGTAAGAGCTCTACTCAAAGGGAGATATAGCTTTTGATGATTAATAGAATATTTGTTCACAAGAATTGATTTCTCTCTTTGTGTTCTTATGTTTTGTTTCGGGAATATCATACTTGTTCACGCTATCCCTGTGTTAGTTGATATCAGAACTAATCATGGCACCCAAGGCACCTATTGGACGTGGTGGTAGTGTAGCTAATATCGAGAATGTGTATGATCGAGATGATGCTACATGAGATGCACAATTAGACGAGCAAATACAATGGATAGAGCAAAGGGTAGATAAGTTTGAACCTTTGATCTAAAAGATTGCCGTTGTTATTTAATCTCACAACCACCCACTAGTCAAAGCATTGATGGAACAAGTAGCTGCCCTTGTGGCTAGTTATCAATGTGGAAATTGTTTTCTAAATCCACATTTTGTGTGGAGGAGGAGATTATTAAAAAAGAAATAATTAAGAATAATGATATTCTTGATTTGTCTGAAGATAATTCAGAGGATTGGGATTCACCACTAATCTTTGATGAGTACTTTGACGATAGTAAAGTGTTTAAGGATGATTGCTTATTCATTTTGACAATTATTTCAAATTTAGTAGTAAATTGGAGTAAATCATCAATTTTTTATGAAGGTGCTTCATTAATGAAGAACAATTCATTATTAAAGGAACTTTGAAAGAAGCTTGCAATAATTTTTCTAATTAGTTGGATTTAAATTTAATGCAAAATGGAAATCATAAGCGCCGATCTCGGAATCACGCGAGATTTGGCAGGTTGATGGTAAACCCGATTCTAGGAATAACCCACAATATATTTTTATTTATTTGTTTCTATTTTTAAGTCACCTGCTTTGGCAGATTTTCTAGAGTCTTGTTTTGGTAATTAGATTAAACTATTTTTGTATAATTTCCTAGTTCTTGTAATACTAGTAATTTTTCTAAACTGATTACATTACATCCCTAATAGGATTCGAGCATTCGTCACTCAAAAATTAGACTACAAAAAAATTTTCTAAACCGTAGTTAGATAGTATAACCCGGTACGACACCATACACACATATAGTAGTGTCGGGAAACATCTAAGCCATAAACTGACTCTTCCACCATAAATTAAGACTTCATACGTTAGTAAGGGCTCCAAATACAGCATATTTCAATGGATTTGGACATCACATGCTGGATGTTATTTTTTTAAGCCATTACACAAATTCTCATTTATTTTTTAACACACTTTGCTTGATAATCGATATATATACACCTTATGATATAAATTGTATACATATATACATATAAAGTGCACCCCCTTGGCTGCATGCATGGCCAACTTTGGCCTTAATACATACATATATATATAACTAGTGCTCTCATTTGTGACATTAGTGTAATATTAATAACACACACACACCCACCCCACTATGACACACACTCACTACACATTTGCACCCTACACACTAGACACCATATCAGCCAACTAGTAGCTGGTTATATGTTGTATTTATAGAGAGATAGAGAGAGATAGAAAGGGAAAGAAAGAAAGGGTGTGTTTTACAAAGAAACCGAGAGAGGGAAAGAGAGAAAGGGAATTTCCCCCATGAACCCATGGTGCAACCCACATGCAAAGCATGGAATACTCATGGAAGCCACCTAGTGGCCGAATATATATATATATATAGAGAGAGAGAAAGATATAGAGTGAGAGAAATATAGAGAGAGAAAGAGGACCCGTGGGAGAGAGGGAGTGCCCGTGCACCAACCAAAGCCATGCACCACGACATTACCACTTTGGGCCACCCTCATGTGTGTATATATTATGCCCATACCAGCCAAGTTAGCGACAGGTTATATATCAAGAGAAAAAGAGAGAGAGAGACCCGTGGGAGAGGAAAACCTCCCCATGAACCAACCAGCACAACCCTTTGTGCAACACCCATGCTGGATAAAAATAAACCCATATAAGCTACCACATGACTGGCTATACAGAGATAGAGAGGGAGAAAGAAAGAGAAAGAAAGAGAGGCCGTGCGGGGATGCCCCTCATACACCGACCAACCCACCACCCAATGCTACCACTCACTCTATTTATATGTGAGTTGAGACGTCCACCCTCCTCCCCTGATCATTGTTCGAAGATATAAGGAGAGAAGATAGAGAATTGTTAGAGAGAGAGAGAAACTATGGGGAAGAAGAAGAAGTCGAGGAGAGAGAGACAGTGAAGGGGGACCTCTTCCCCTACCCTTCACCATTCTAAACCCACCGAAACCTCACCCCCATCCTTGTCGAAACCACAACAAAAACCAGAGAGAAAATGTGTGTTTCACGGTTGTTTGAGCAAAACTAATCGAGCTAGGGCCTGAGGCCTGTCACAGGGGCATGGGGCTCCTCCTGGACCTCCAAGGAGTCCTAGAGAGGCCTCACACCTCTGTGCATGCACCGGAATGGCCCTAAAAATCATGGCAGTGCCAGAAAAATGCAAAAACACACAACTCCGGCCACTGGCAGCCATTGCCGACGAGGCCGAATGGGTCTTCTTCATCTCGACGTCAGAAACAACTTTCATGAAGAAACCATCACCAAAAATCATGGGAAGAGGCTCAAAAACTCAATTACAAGTCTGGAAGCCTAGGGTTCCGCCATGCAGCCGAGTTTTTTTGGTCATAACAGCCAACTCCAACCACTGTTGGTCGAGCTCTGCGATGTGTGTGTAGCCCAAGTCCTTGTCAATCTCTGGGACACACATGTATGGCTAGGAGGACCACAGATTGATGGCAATCAGCCAGAGAATCCCCTAGCCTCGCAAGGAAGAAGATGAAGGCATTGTCTTCCTTCCCCACATGCAGGTGGTGGCGCGTGTGGGTGCATCCCACACTCTCTCAACTTTAAATTTTTATGGTGTGTTGAAAACACCCAAATAGGTCTTTCCCTATTTTTCTGGAATTTTTTGATATTTATATGATTTTTTGTGAATTAAAAACAGTGCTCTAACATAGAAAATCATATAAAATACAATATTGAAGGGAATAATCTAAAATTTTGCTGAGATACCTCAAAAAATATGAGGAACCTAGAAATGGGAGAGTAGGGGTCACTAGACCTCTCGGTATAAATTCTAAATAATCTCCTTTGGTTCCAATGCTGGACAATTTTGTCCTTGACGGGAGACGAAAAGGATTCTAAAGATTAACCCCACCAAAATACCCACTGTATTGTGATTACTTCATTTACTTAACACTGCTAAAATTGTAAGACTATAACCCTTGAACACCGAGAAAATAGGCAATTGTTGTAAATATCGATAACCGATCAAGAAAGCTAACTACTGGCTTTTGTCCAACAGATAATACGTGAATTAAAGACAACTTGATCCGAAAATATCATCAGTGTAGGAACCTATGCATTATCTAAGATACATGCTCATTTTTGTTCTACTGAATGTTTTGTTATCTGCTTTATCGATATATTCTGCTATAATAATTTCAAAGTTACATTATGAGATTGCTTACATCATTGGGGAGGAATAACCAGACTGTGAAAAGATTCCAGGTTTATATCATAGCTGAAACTTGACTAACTAATAAACAAGGCTGCCATGACTCAGCTTTCATTGGGCTTGATGCGGGCTAGATGATCTTGAATAAGATTTATAATTGATGAAGGAGGAGTATCATGGGTCAACCCATTGGCTTGAATTGGCATGGGCAAGACATACCTACAAGATCTTAGTATTGATAAAAATAAACTATAAGGGACATATGCATGTGATATTATTCTTTTTACTGTATTGTATTTAAACTTATGCATTATGGAAATCATGAGATTCTTACTGGGCTTCATAGCTCACTCCTATCTTATAAGAATGGGTCCCACTGTTATCTTGTCCATTTGAGAGAATATGAGTTAATTAGTCTCTTTGGGCAATTATTGTAATGAGACTTAAAAGCATAGCTTCCATTAGCTTTCTTTTGTATTGTAATAATAACATGACTTTTCGGATTGCGTTAAGATTTATGCTTATGAAACATTGTTATCTTTAATCCCATAACCCCTTAACCCCCTTGTCCCGACCTAAAGAGTGTGAAGTGGGTCGTGACAGTTTTGTGGTTTCTTAATTAACTAATTTTGTTTGGTATTTAGTTTCCTATTTGCTATTACTTGTTCGCCACTACTCTTTGGTCTATATAGGGGCTCACTTTCAAAGAAATATATAGTTGATGAGTTAATGAGATTATAGAAAGAGTTCTCTTATTTTCCAACTTTGGGTATTTGTCGCGCCCCGATTTTTGAGTCCAAGGTCCTTTTGGCTAGGAGACAAAAGCACAGAACTTGGTCACTAGAACTCGTCCTCTTAGAAGGATAAGTGCGACTAGGTTTGAATTGAAGATTGGTTTGATTAAGGGCTTCGTAGAAAAATAGGAGTCGCCACCTAACTTCATTTAGGTGAGTTAGGGTACCTAAAACTAAGTGTTGATCTGAAGATTAAACCTAGGGTCTTTGGAAAAGATTTTTGAGAACTCCCTCAAGAGAGGGTTTTTAAGAAAATAGGTTGTTTGGCAACCTTTGGAAAGATTTAATCCCTTTTGGAAAATAACTCCAATCCGGTCATTTGAAAACAGAAATTTATGGTCTGGGGGTTGGTTACGTGTAGAGAAGATATCCTAAAATTATCACCCTACCCCGCCCTTTTGGTACCTACATGTCTAATCACATTCTTGTTCACTCACTAGAATAATTGATTATCATTGTCCACTTAGTATCTACTTTTAGAGTTTTGAAAATAGGGTTTAGTCATCACTTTTCGGATGAATGATGCATGATTTGAAAGTATTTTTGAAGTTTTATTTTGAAAACCTTGGAGGTATGACTTTAGAATGTATTGATAAATTAGTTTTTGAAAGTGGTTTTTGAAAGTGGTTAGGAATCCTAATATAAACAATCTTGGAGGTTGTTCTTGATATGTCACCTTCCTTTGGGGTCCCTAACCATAAAAAGGCAAGGGATACCTTAGGCTTGTGATCTTTTAAAAACATTTTTGGAAATATCTTGGAGTTTTTGAAATCTCAAGAGGGTTGAAGGTTTTGGAAAAATGGGTAATGAGTATAGTTTAAAATTGAAAGATTATTCAAAAAGGGTTCATGAGTTGGAACCTTGAAGCATATTAACCTATGTTGGGTTAGCTTATGATTAAGGGTGACTTAACTTGGGTTAGGTTAATCTAGGGTTAAAATGGTTTAGGGTTAACTAACTAGAGTAGAGTTAACTAACTAGGGTTAAGTTAACCTATAGTGAGTGAACTAGGGTCTAGTTAGCCTAGGGTTGGATAACTAGTGTCAAGTTAACCTAGGGTTGGACAACTAGGGTCAAGTTAACCTAGGGTTGGATAACTAGGGTCAAGTTAACCTAGGGTTGGACAACTAGGGTCAAGTTAACCAAGGGTTGGACAACTAGGGTCAAGTTAACCTAGGGTTGGATTGGAGGATGATTTTGAAAGGTTATTTGATGCACTTTTGAAGAGAGTTTTGAAAAATAAAACTTATTATGCAATGGACTTTGGTAGGCAATCCTTTTGAAGATCATTTCTATGAAAATTTAACTCTAGTCAAGAGTATGGTTTGTATGGTTGGTGTTTGGAGACCATTCCAAAGAAGGCTCCCTCGTGGCTATTATAACCATTATCTTGGTAAAAGTGCAAGGACTCAAAAATCAATATGATAACAACTTTTTGAAGCACCATTTTTAATGTAAAGATTGAGAGAATGAATTTTTGGAAACCATCTTTGGAAAAGGTTTTTGAAAACCATTTTCTAAGGAGACCATTCCATCAAGAGAGGGTTCCTATGGCCAAACAAAAAGGAGACCACTAAAAAAAAGGCTCCATGGGGTCATTTCAACCACTAAACTTAAAAGAATGGAAACCTTGAAATTTGGAGAGCTTGAAAACAATTCTTATGCAAGTCAAAATGCCATGATGCCAAAAAGAGAGTTAGGGGTTAGTAGGGGATCTTCTAGGGCATGATTCTAAGGTCCCATCCTAAACTTCAAGGAGCCAACTCTTGGAACTATTTTTGAAATAAATATAGAGCTTGGAAATGGTATGGAACTAAGAGTAATGTAAGCATTGTAAAACATGGTAATAAGTGTAAAAATGAAATCAAGCACACAAGACATGGTCAAAATAGTAATATGCAAGGGGTCATGATCATATACAAGGCTTTTAAGCTACACCACATAAATAAGGGGCTCCTAGGCCATACCATCTTAAACTAGTCTAATGAGAGATCCCCCTACACAGTAGCTCTCACTTGCTTTCCTCTAGGCATGATCTAAGCGCCTTCTTGGCTTAAGCATGCAAGAAGGGGGGGTTGAAGATGAGGATTAAAATAGAGAATAGCCTAAGTAGGCTAGGAGGGAGAAGAGAAGAGTAGGGGAAGACAAAAATGTAAAAGAGATACCACCTTTTGCCTTCAACACACTTGTAGTCTTCAATGGATGTCTTGATTGGAGCTTGGATGACTTCAAGAAGGCTTGAAAAGCTGGAAGGGAGTGTTTAATGGTGTATAAGACTAAGTAAGTGAAGTGTATGGCCTTTAGGGAGGTGGAATCTAACCTAAGTGTTGGAGGAGGAGAATATGTATATAGATTCGAGGTTCTGAAGCCGTTTCAGCAGGGCTTCGCATCAATTTCGAAGATGGAATATGCAAAAGGGGGTGTCTGGTATTTATAGGCAACCTGGAACAAGTTTGGCGTATGTGCTACATGCGCTTAGCAAAATTTTACCCTAGCGCATGTAACACGTGCGCAGGTACTGTTCTTTTGCCATAATGACATGTGGCACCCAGTGTACTGGTTAAATCTTGACGATTGATCGAACTTTGGTCGATCTGATCAAAATTTGAGCGCATGTAGCATACACTCCATCACTGGGAAGGTTCGTTTAAACTTTTTCTCGGCAATTGAGCCAACCGAGAAGGTTTCGGGGGAGTCAGCTGCATCCACAATGTTCTCCTAGGGTTTCTCGTGAACTTTCATGTTTTCAAAAAGTTTGAATTATGTTCAAAAGCCCGGGATATTGTCTCAGGAAGCGTGCATAAAAGGACATCCTTGCGAAGCATCTGTGATACGCTCCGAGGGTGTTCGAAAGTAGCTATTTTCATATCGTGTGATTGGGGCCTTCGGGAAGCAATCTTTTCAATCGGATTATACCGATGGAAAGTACTCTAGAAATAATTTCAGAAATTCCCTGATTTATGCATTTCTCAAGTCGTTTGATGGTGCGCTTTAATTAGGGAATTGGAAAAAAGGTCAACCTTGGTGGAGCATCTACGAGATGCTCTAAGGGTTATCGAAAGTTGTAGTGTTTGAGCTATATGATGAAGGGCTTCGGGGAGCGATCTCTTCGATCGAGCCGTATCGATGGAAAGATCTGTGAATGAACTTTTGGGAATTCCCTAGTTTACGCATTTCTCAAGTCATTTGACGGTGCGTTATAACTAGGGAATCGGGGAGAAGGGGCAATTTAGGCGAAGCGTCTGCGAGACGCTTCAGGGAATTTTTATTGAGTCGTGAATGTTTAGCATCATAAGGTCTTCCTTAGGTTAAATGGGGGCTCATGACGAGATCTGTTGTTCAGTAACCAAGGACCAGTGTTGTTTTGGGGTAGCGTTCAGGTTACCAAGGGCAAAATGGTTATTTTGGTTGGTTTAGGCTGGGAATGGTCAGGAATGGATCGGAATGTCATGTTAAGTGTACCGAGTCATTCAAGAATTTTTTTAGGAGAGTCTTTTACTGTTTGGTGGGGTTTGTGCACTACTGAGATGTTCAGGGGCAAAACGGTCATTTTGACCGGAGTTAGCCGGAATGGGATCGGAATTGGACCAAATGGTGTGCGGGGGATGCCTAACAGTTTAGTAACATTTTGGAAGGGTCGACTTATCATTTTGAGGGATTTTGAGCTTTCTCAAAGCGTGCTTGGAGGCCCAAGGGGCAAGTTTGGTCATTTTTCACCGAGTCAAGCTAGCAAGCGTCGGTGTTAACCTAGGTGTGGGTTCTCGAGACCGCCCGGTCTCGAAAAACTACCCGTGTGGTGTTGATCTCTAAGAATGTCTGGTCTTAGAGAGCTACTTGTGGGGTGGTGTTGGTTCCTAAGAACGCCCAGTCTCAGAAAGCTACCTGTGAGGGTGGTGTTGGTCTCCGAGAATGCCAGATCCCGGAGAACTACCGAATGACGGACATTCTTCATTGGCGGGGTAGCAGGCGCTAGAAGTGAACCGTCTGGAATTTTGACAAGGTGTTGGTCCCCGAGATCGCCCAATCTCGGGAAGCTACCTGGATGGCGTTGGTTTCCGAGACCGCCTGGTTCGGAAAGCTACCTAGAATGATAGTGCTTATGGCTCTAGCGGGTCTTTGTGGGCCTGAGAAGCGACCAATTGGCTGGATTGGAGATTGAAGGGTTCGTCTTGAGCTTGCATGTGCTGTGGTATTTGAAATCGAGCCCGGTCAAGCCGAAAATTGCCGAGCGGGCAAAAATGGGGTGCTTACAGTATTCTTGCTCAAATCAATAGACTCAAAATAGTTATATCTTATTCTTTGTTTTCTTACACACTTCCCTGCATCAAAATTTGAGGCAACAAGGTACAGATATGCTTCCAAATTTTTTTTCATGGGTTCAAGACAACTATTACTGTGAAGAACCATTCTATTTCATGGAGTCCAACTACTCTTCTTCATTATTGATTAAGAAGATGATTATAGAATATTTTATTTTGACAGATTGAATGGACAATTGTAACAAACATTGTAAAGTATAAAATGTTGTGCTTTCAAAATTCAAACTCAAGGACGAGTTTTTCCAACATGAGAAGAATGATGCAAATCGGTCTTGCTCTAACTCGAAATTTCATGAAACTTGATGGTCTCTTTGAAAACGTGCTAGAGATCAAGTTCTATAGTAAACTATGAATTATGTTGAGATTTTTCATAATTCTTTTGTTTAGGCCTCGAAATTCATAATTTTTTTGTTTTAGAAAACTTTTGATTTGGTAATAACTTTATCTAAAAATTTCTGTTTTCATTGCCGTTTGTTTTAAATGTTTATTTAGGCCTCTAGTATTCAAATTTGGGCTTAACTAGAATTTGTTATTTTTGGTAATTTTTTTAATTTTCTTAATTGTAGTCTTAAATTTTATCAATTAGATTTAGAGTTTATGTTTATCCTATAAATACAATGTAAGAGCTCGGCCCAAAGGGAGATATAGCTTTTGATGATTAATAAAACATTTGTTCACTAGAATTGATTTATCTCTTTACGTTTTTGTGTTTTGTTTTGAAAATGTTACACTTGTTCAGGCTATCCCTGCGTCAGCCAGTCAGTGGCTACTGATCTGTAACTATGGCATTTGAAAAAGATCTTTGAGAGGAAGAAGCTCCTGTAGTTTTGCCTTGGAAAGGTTTACAGTTCCCATGTGTTAAAGCCTTTGTTTATTTTTTATTTATTTTTCCTTATTTTTCATTTTTTTTGGATAAGTAGTATTTGTTTATGTTCTTTGAAAAAATTATGGGATTTGTCTTGGAGTTTTGCAACAAGTGGTGAACTCAGAAATTTTTTTCAGTGGAGGCGAAAAGTATCCTAAAGCAAAAATTTTAAATGAGACTTTTTACATTTTTAATGCTACTATAAATTTTGACTTAAAATTTGATTTGTTTTAGATGATAAATTATTATTTTTTTTTTCTCTTCTCAATGGAATATTCATTGAATCACAATGAATTTAACCATCCAATAAAAATTATTTTTTGGTGAAGTATTTACCAAATGATTCGATCAACATAATACAAAATTGGTGATTTAACTAACAAAATACATAATTTACTTTTCAATTTTACCGTAACAGCTACTTGTAAACCCACAAACAATAAAATAAATTACACTTTTTTCAAAAAAAAAAAAATCAAACAAACATCGATCTCTATAAAATACAAACATACATTAATAAGCTATTTGATGATGTTATAGTTAGAGTCTTCTCTCATTTATACTAAGGTCATTTTTGTCTTTTCTTATGGCTATTTTCTTATTTAGATTGAGACTTATTTTTTAAAAAAAAAATATGAAATTATACAAAATTTTAACTATAAGTAGGATTTTTAAAACTTACGGGCTTTTAAAAATTAAAAACCTAAAACAATAGTTTTAATTGCTTTATACTTGAAATGAGTATTGAATTTAGTCCGATAAAATTTATTTTTAATTGAGTCAAATAAATTTTATTTTTTTAATTTAGTAAAGGCGGCCGATGTAGCTCGAATAGGCGTTAGTCCGCCTCTACCTGCAACCTGCTTTAAAATGGTGCCCTAAATAGGTAGCTGCGACAAATGCGATATTGCGATACATGTGAAGAAGTTTAAGTTGATTAAACAAATCCTTTTAATGTAACTTATTTCTATTTCTCACCCAGAACAATCCAAAACTTGAAACAGCCACCATCTTGATATATGTGTATACATCCGTGCATAAAAATAAATAAATATATAGGGCAGTGCTGATAGCCGGCGCCGCTGCTAGCATTTTTCAAATATATAGTAAGATTTTTTTGGGTAAGGTGGTGTTCTTTCTAGGAACCTGTTTCACTAACAAGACAGCAACGCAATCGGTCATGCATTCTTTTTTCCAAAATAAGGAGGAAAATTTTTGACCATTTTAATTAGTGTCCAAAACATTATATGTAATAAGAGCACTGATTGTCAAAGTATCACAAGTTGCATTCCACGAACTAGGACACAGCTTGTCAATGGATCGGATTTGATTTGAACCCGATCTGCTAGATCTATTCAGATTCATTAGAATAGATCCGATAACTTGATGGATCCAGACTCGATAAATTCAGTTATTTTCGAATCAAATCTGACAAATCCATCTAGTCCCATTAAAGATTCGATCTGGTTATTGGCTTCTTAAACCTCCAGCTTTGAACGATATTACACTCTTAACCTTCTTCATTTGAATCACTCACCACCTTCTTCAACACCGAAGCCCATCTCTCACTAGGAGGTGGAGTCTACCCTACATACTGTACATCAGTTCCAGATCCTTGTCTCTCTACGCTTTATGTCTGAATCTTTGAGTTTTGGGATCATCTGGTATTTGGGTATGCTTCCAGGGTCTTAGAAAAGAGGTGGATATAGCAGAGCACTAATTTTCCACTTCCTTGAGCTGGATTTTCTTCAATTTCTTTTTGATGCTTCGGAAATTAGGGTTTTTTTCAATTTCTTCAACGGGTTATTCAATAAGGGTTTTATTTTCATTGTTCACGGTGATGAGACAAAGATAAGGTAAGTCAAGAGAGAGAGATTTCAAAAACTAGCGAGAGAGATTTTGAAGTTGGTGATAGATTTTGATTGGACTAGTCAGAACATTACTGTCGATGGGTTAACCGAGGCACCATTTCAAGTTTTCATATGAAAAAAGCATATAGATGCTTATCTTTTCTTTTTAATCAATTTTTTATTATTTCGTCATGTCTAGAAAGCTTTGGACAGAAGTCTTGCAACTGCATGCATTGTCCCTTTATGTTATGAGATAAATGCTTACTAATATTGACAAATGTTTTACTATATACCACTTTCCTATGAACAAGGCTCTAGCTTTTTATTGTCTTTTCTATGTATTCTGAGGGGATGTGTTTTAGAGAGATACAGAGAAAGAGAGGACGAATACGATTGTCCCTTGAGAAGTTTTGGTTGATGGTCAATGATGAGACAAAGCCCCACCCTAAATGCAAGGTGTGGTTAGCACCCCTTCTATTAGATTTTGGAGATTACAGTGAAGAAGATAATTTTTGGGTGATGGTGTTTTTGATGTATGTATTGGATTCGGATGGGTTCTGCCTCTGAAGAGTGAAGACAAAGGTATAGCATGTATTCAATAGATTTTATGCCTTTGTTGATATAAAATGGGCTCTGCCTTTATGAAGCGTTCAACCCTAGTGGTGATATAATTTTTTTTTTTAATTGGTGCAAAGCAAAAACATCTTCATGGGTTGAAAACAAAGGATCCCATAGGCTTTCATGGAAAAAAAACAAATAACAAAAAGACATTTGTCGGGTCGGATTTGATCGGGTTTTCGGATTGGTGCTTGTTTGTTAATGGATCGAGTCTATGACCATTTATCATATCTTAGCTTAATAGGACCGGATCGGATTTAGTACGTAATGGATCTAGATTGAATCCGAGTATGTGGGATCTAAATCAAACCCGGTCCATTTACAAGCTAGTACACATTATATTTCATAAGCACCACCTCCCTTAGGTAATTTGTGTCTATAGGAACATTCCAACATAAACAAATCGTATTTTCTAACCATAAAATTCCTTTGTGTAACCTAGAGTTGGTAAAAATGTAAATTATTTTATGTAGTGTCACAGTAAAAATTTATTCAGCTAGCTCCTGCCTTTTGTGTTACCCTGCTACACACGGGTGGTACCATCTTTCTTGAGTCATTTGTATGCGTGATAAGTTAAGCCACCCTAACAATTTTAAACCTATATGTTATCAATTTGAGATACATTAATCCTCTCTTACAGTTGAAACGAATCAAACATCACAATGTGCCAGGTTATTAACTGTGAGGGGGCAGCCAATAGTCAATGATGAAGACTTTTCAGAGCCAAAAAAATGTAATTCATGATTAATAAACAAAATTGATAGATAGATAATCATTTAAATAAGGCCCTATTTGGGAACACTTTTTGTTTTTATTTTCAAAATTTCTAAAAAAACATGTTTGGTAAAACTTTTGTTTTGTTTTATATTTGTGTTCAAAAAAGTGAAAACAAAAACAAAAACTCCCCTTAAAGTGAAAGCACACTACTAAAAAATTCACTTTTTGCGATGGGGTCTGGCTGTCGCAAAAACCTCAAGAACCATCGCAAAAGGATTTTTGCGATGGCAGGTTTGCCGTCGCAAATAGTGGTGTCACAAAAGGTTTTTGCGACGGCTAGGTTATTTGTGGCGGGAAGTACGCCGTCGCAAAAGGCCAACGCCTTAGGTAGCCTTTTTGCGACTGGTGAGACCATCACGTATATCATCGCAAATATTAGCTTTTGTGACGGGAGGATTAGTATTTGCGACGAGCATAGCTGTCACAAAAGTTAGTTTTCGCGACGACTAAAAAGTATTTGTAACGGAATTTTTTAGCACAAATGCTAGAATTTGCGATGGCAGGATTAGTATTTGCGACGGCTAAAAGTATTTGCGACAGAAATTATTAGCACAAATGCTAGTATTTGTGACGGCTGAAATATTATTTGCGACGGGAGCAGCTGTCACAAATACTCTGTCTATTTTTAAATATATATTTTTTAAAATGAAATTCCTGTAATTCCTGTATACCTGACATAAATCAATAAAAATATCTCATTCACCATATAATTGCATAAATTAGTAAAATATTCATTCACAAAAATGTAATCTATAAAATGAAGTTTAAATGATATATTTAATATAAATCCACATCATCCATACATTCAAAATAAATACATTACGAATCTGTTATCCATACAAACAAGTTTTTTTAATCCAAAATACACAACCTATTGTCCAACATAAATACATCAAAAAATAACACGATCCATTCATTGACTTGCCACTCCATCAATTCCAAAAATGAATAATAACAGCCTACTCCTTTAGAATAACCTAAATGAAAATAAAATAATAACAATACAATTAGTTAAACTATTAATATATATAGGAATGTAATTAACGAAAAAATAAATGAAACAAAGTTATAATTTACATCAATAGATTTCCATGCAACATGTCGCCCAACTGATTCACCCACAGTTGCAATCCCTTTGCGTGGTCTTTCTAAATGAGCATTCGGTTTTCTCGCATTTTCAACAAAAAATTTTTAAAAATTTTGACCCGCAGGTATACCATCCACTTTTGACAGTGGGTCCATACTAATAAGAAGTCCCTCTGCAACCTCGAGTTTTTGCAGCCCAAAACCAAGTAAACTTACTTCTACAAAATCCTACAACCATATATACAATGTTTTAATAAACAATTCAATATAAAACAATGATTAAAAATAAACTTTGTGCTCTAATTCGTAAACCAGGAGACCCATGACCATTTCGTCAGTTTTCACACGTCACCCGTGCCTAAATCGTGCTAAGTACCAAGTTTGGGGTCGTTCGGAGGCCGTTTGGAAATTTTGAGTCGTTAATATCCAAAACTTAACACTTTATAACTTAAGTTGTTCCAAAACGGAAAAAAATTGATAACTCCCAAACCAGGAGTCGCGTGACCATTTCGTCAGTTCCCACATGTCACCTGTGCCTCGACCGTGCTACGTACCAAGTTCGGAGGTCGTTTGGGGATTTTGAGCCGTTAAAACCCAAAACTTAACACTTTATAACTTAAGCTGTTCCAAAATAGAAAAAATTTGATAACTCCCAAACCGAGAGTCGTGTGATCATTTCGTCAGTTCCCATATGTCACTCATGCCTAGACCGAGCTACGTACCAAGTTTGGTGTCATTTGGAGGTCGTTTGGGGATTTTGAGCCATTAATACCCAAAACATAACACTTTATAACTTAAGTTGTTCTAAAACGAAAAAAAATTGACAACCCCCAAACCAGGAGTCGCGTGACCAGTTCGTCGGTTCCCACATGTCACCCGTGCCTCGACCGTGCTACGTACCAAGTTCGGAGGTCGTTTGGGGATTTTGAGCCGTTAAAACCCGAAACTTAACACTTTATAATTTAAGCTGTTCTAAAATAGAAAAAATTTGATAACTCCCAAACCGAGAGTCGCGTGACCATTTCGTCAGTTCCCACACGTCACTCGTGCCTAGACTGAGCTACGTACCAAGTTTGGCATCATTTGGAGGTCATTTGGGGATTTTGAGCCATTAATACCCAAAACTTAACACTTTATAACTTAAGTTGTTCTAAAACAAAAAAAAATTGATAACTCCCAAACCGAGAGTCGCGTCACCATTCCGTCAGTTCCCACACGTTACTCGTGCCTAGACCATGCTACGTACCAAGTTTAGGGCCATTTGGAGGCCGTTTGAAGATTTTGAGCCGTTAATACCCAAAACTTAACACTTTATAACTTAAGTTATTCTAAAACGGAAAAAAAATTGATAACTCTCAAACCGAGAGTCCCGTGACCATTCCGTCAGTTTTCACATGTCACCCGTGCCTAGACCGTGCGACGTACCAACTTTGGGGCCATTCGGAGGTCCTTTGGGGATTTTGAGCCATTAAAACCTGAAACTTAATACTTTATAACTTAAGCTGTTCTAAAACAGAAAAACATTTATGACTCCCAAACCGAGAGTCACCTGACCATTTCGTCGGTTCCCACACGACACCCGTTCCTAAACCGTGGCACATACCAAGTTTGGGACCATTCGGAGGTCGTTTCGAGATTTTGAGCCGTTAAAACCCAAAACTTAACACTTTATAACTTAAGTTGTTCTAAAACAGAAAAAAAAAATTTTTGATAACTCCCAAACCGAGAGTCGCGTCACCATTTCGTTAGTTCCCATATGTCACCTGCGCCTAGATCGTGCTATGTACCAAGTTTGGGGTCATTTGGAGGTCGTTTGGAGATTTTAAGCCGTTAATACCCGAAACTTAACACTTTTATAACTTAAGTTGCTATAAAACAAATAAAAATTGATAACTCCCAAACCGAGAGTCGCGTGACCATTTTGTCAGTTCCCACACATCACCCGTGCCTAGACTGTGCTACGTACCAAGTTTGGGCCCCTTCGGAGGTCGTTTGGGGATTTTGAGCAGTTAAAACCCGAAATTTAACACTTTATAACTTATGTTGTTCTAAAACAGAAAAAAATTGGTAACTCCCAAACCGAGAATTGCATGATCATTTCATCAGTTCCCACACGTCACCCGTGCCTAGGCCATGCTACGTACCAAGTTTGGGGCCGTTCGGAGGTTGTTTGCTGAATTTGAGCCGTTAATACCCGAAACTTAACACTTTATAACTTAAGTTGTTCTAAAACAGAAAAAAATTGATAACTCCCAAACCAAGAGTCGCGTGACCATACCGTTAGTTTCCACACGTCACTCGTGCCTAGAATGTGCTACGTACCAGGTTTGGGGCCGTTCAGAGGTCGTTTGGGAATTTTGAGCCGTTAAAACCCAAAACTTAACACTTTATAACTTAAATGGTTCTAAAATAGAAAAAAATTGATAACTCCTAAACCGAGAATCTCGTGACCATTCTGCCACTTCCCACATGTCACCCGTGCCTAGACCGTGCTATGTAGCAAGTTTAGGGCCGTTCGGACGTCGTTTGGGGATATTGAGCCGTTAAAACCCGAAACTTAACACTTTATAACTTGAGTTGTTCTAAAACGGAAAAAAATTGATAACTCTCAAACCAAGAGTCGCATGACCATTCTGTCAGTTCCCACACGTCACCCGTGCCTAGACCATATTACGTACCGATTTTGGGCCCGTTTGGAGGCCGTTTGGGGATTTTGAGCCGTTAATACCCGAAACTTAACACTTTATAACTTAAGTTGTTATAAAACAGAAAAAAAATGATAACTCCCAAACCAAGAGTCGCATGACCATTCTGTCAATTTCCACACGTCACCCGTGCCTAGACCGTGTTACGTACTAAGCTTGGGCCAGATCAGAGGTCGTTTGGGGATTTTGAGCCGTTAAAACCCGAAACTTAACACTTTATAACTTATGTTGTTCTAAAACAGAAAAAAATTGATAACTCCCAAACCGAGAATTGCATGACCATTTTGTCAGTTCCCACACGTCACCCGTGCCTAGGCCGTGCTACGTACCAAGTTTGGGGCCGTTTGGAGGTCATTTGGGGATTTTGAGCCGTTAATACCCGAAACTTAACACTTTATAACTTAAGTTGTTCTAAAAAGGAAAAAAACTGATAACTCCCAAACCAAGAGTCGCGTGACCATTCTGTCAGTTCCCACACGTCACCCGTGCCTAGACCATGTTACGTACTGAGTTTGGGCCCGTTTGGAGGCCGTTTCGGGATTTTGAGTCATTAATACCTGAAATTTAACACTTTATAACTTAAGTTGTTTTAAAACAGAAAAAAAAAATTTGATAACTCCCAAACCGAAAGTTGCCTGACCATTTCGTTGGTTTCCAGACGTCACCCATTCCTAGATCGTGCTACGTACCAAGTTTGGGACCGTTCAGAGATCGTTTGAAGATTTTGAGCCGTTAAAACCCAAAACTTAACACTTTATAACTTAAGTTGTTCTAAAATAGAAAAAAAAAATTTGATAACTCCCAAACCAAGAGTTGCGTGCCATTTCGTCAGTTCCCATACATTACCTGCGCCTAGACCGTGCTACGTACCAAGTTTGGCGCCGTTTGGAGGTCGTTTGGAGATTTTGAGCCGTTAATACTAGAAACTTAACACCTTATAACATAAGTTGTTATAAAACGGAAAAAAAATGATAACTCCCAAACCGAGAGTCGCGCGACCATTCTGTCAGTTTCCACACTGTCGCGCCCAGATTTTCGCACTCGAAGAATACTCACACAAGTTGGAAAAAATGTTATACTCTCTCGTTAGAACTCACCCTCCTAGAAAAATGAGTGCGACTAGGTTTGAATTGAAAATTGATTTGAATAAAGGGCTTTTGAAAAAAATTTGGAGTCACCACCTAACTTAATTAAGGTGAGTTAGGTCACCTAAAAACTAAGAATAATCCGAAGACTACACTTAGGGATTTTGGAAAATAATTTTGGAAAACACCCTCAAGAGAGAGTTTTTTTAGGAAAACGGGTTGTTTGGCAACTTTTGGAAAACATTTAGCCCTTTTTAGAAAAATAACTCCTTTTAGTCTTTGAAATCAGTGATCCTAGGTTCAGAGGTTGGTTACGTGTAGGGAAGACGCACTAAGCTATCACCCTACCCCGCCCTTTCGGTACCTACATGTCAATATACCCTAGATTTACCTATGAGAGTCTTTAACCAACTGTAGTTCAATCCTATCCATTTTAGAAAAACAATGTTTAAAAAGAAGAAATTAACCTGATGCATGATATGCAAGTGCAAGATAAGAGAATTGAAAAATAGATTTTGAAAAAAAAGATTGATTTGAAATTGATTTGATTTGAAAATAGATTTGAAGAGATGGAATTGAAATTGAAAATTTTGAAAATTGAAAGTAGAAATTTGAAAATAGAAATTTTGAAATTGAAATTTTGAAAATAGATTAGAATTTGAGATTTGGAAAGATTTTGGAAATCGCACCCATGAGGGTGGAATCGAAACTGTGAAAAGTATTGTGACCGCACCTATGAAGGTTGCCTACGTATCCCTTTGGAGGAATCAGGTCAGTCGTAGTTCGGACCGGAGTCTGATTGAAAATAGAAGAGTTGATTTGAAGAAAGAGATTGAATTGGAAATTGGATTGAAAAATTGAGAGATTAAATTTTGATTGGAAGATTTGATTTTGAAAGACTTGGTTTTAGGAAACCTAGACTTAGGAAAGAGAGGACTTAGAAAAGAAGGATGGGATTCAATTTAGAAAGATTTTGGAAAAGAATTGACTTAAGGATTGGATTTGGAAGATTTAGGAAAGGATTGGATTTAGGAAAGGTATGAATTAGGAAAGGTCCGACTTAGGAAAGTTTCGAATTAGAAAAATTTCATTTTTGGAAAGTTTCGAATTAGGAAAGTTTCATTTTTAGAAAGTTTTGAAATGGGAAAGTATTGAATTTAGAAATGTTTTGAATTAAGAAAAGTTTAGTTTGAGAAAGGTTTAGAAGTTGGAAAGTTTCAAATTAAGAAAGTTTTGAATTTTGGAATGTTTGAAAAAAAGGAAGTTTTGAATTTGGAAAGTTTTGAAAGCAAGGAAGCTCTGAAAATAAGAAAGTTTCATTTTGGGAAAAGTTTGAAAAGGGAAATTTTTCAGTTTAGGAAATGTTTAAATTAAGAAAGTTTTGAGTTTAAAAAAAGTTTTAGATTTGAAAAGATTTTGAAGTTTTGAAAAGTTTAGAATTTAGAAGTTTTAGAAAGATTTAACTTAAGAAAGTTTTGAATCTAGGAAGCTTAGAATTTTAGAAAGATTTTAAATTTAGAAAGTTTAGGATTTAGAAAGTTTTAGAGTTTAAATTTTAGAAAGTCTTGAAATTAGGAAAGGCTTGAATTTAGGAAGGGCTTTGAAAACTTGAATTTGGAAAGTTAAGATTTAGAAAGGGGTTAAATCAGGAAAGGGTTGAATTTTAGAATTTTAGGAAAGATTTTTATGTTCAAGTTTTAGAAACTTAAGGTTTAGGAAAGTGGAAGTTTAGGAAGGATTTGATTTAGGAAGGATTTGGATTTGGAAGGGATTGGATTTGGTTTCTAAAAGAAAATATTTGATTTTATTTCCAAAAACGGAGGACGGGATCTAGTTTCCTAAACGGGGAGATTTGATTCGGTTTCCTAAAGGGAAGGTAAGATTTGGCAAGGATTTTGGAAAAGGAGATTCTAGAAACCCTAGTTTTGAAAAATTATAGTTTTGACATAGAAAAAAGGTTTTGGAAGCGTGTATCGTTTGGATATGAAAACAAGAGGTTTTGGAAACCGAGGTTTGGGGCAAAGTTTGAAAACCATGTTTTTGAAAAGAAAATTAGGGTTTCCTAATTGTGGGTTTTAGGGCTTGACTTGGGCTCTAAGGAAAGAGTTTTTGGAAAGTGCATTTTTAGAAACGAAGGTTTTCTAGAAGGGAATCCTAGGGAGGAACTTTTGGAAAGTGAATTTGAAGAGGGAGTTTTTGGAAAGATTTTTGGAAATAGAGAGTTTTTGGAAAGTGTGTTTTTCGAAACATAGATTTTGGGAGGAAAAATCCTAGAGGGGAGTTTCTAGAAGGAAGATTTTTGGAAAGAGAGTTTTTTAGAAAAATTTTTGGAAGGAGATTGTTGGAGAGAGTTTTTTAGGAAAGTGAATTTAGGAAGTGTTTTTAGAAAGTAAATTTTGAAGAGAAAGAGTTTTTGGAAAGGAGTGGAAAAAGGGAGTTTTGAAAAATAGATTTTGGAAGGGAGTTTTTGAAAACCATTTTGGAGAGGAGAGTTTTAGGAAAGTATGTTGAAAAGAGATTTTTAGAAAAAAAGACTTTTTGAAAATAGAGTTTTTAGAAGGTGTAAAAACATCTCACTTTCCTAAAGCAATTCTAACCATAAGAGGGCTAGAACCACTTTAGGAAAGCGGTTTTGAAAACAGCAAGATTTGAAAATATGGACCGAAAAGGTCACTTTTAATATAACACTTTCCTAAAGTAACCCTAGCCATGGAAAGGTTAGAATCACCCTAGAATTGTGGTTTTGAAAACAAGTTTTTGAAAAAGAGATTTTAATGCAATTTTGAAAACAAGTTTGAAAACGATTTTGAAAACGAGTTTGAAAACGAATTTTGGAAGATGCAAGATCATGATATGCACAATGCAATTTTGGGGTCGTGAACATACAAGGCTAAGGCTTCACCACATAATCAAGGGGGGCCGGACCCACGTGGTCTCTGGTTAGACTAGAAGAAAGCCCCCGACACGGTGACTCTCCAATAGCCCAATCCTACACATGGACCGGAAATCCCCTTGTTTCAAGCATGCAAAGAAAGGGGGGGGAAAGAGATGGGGGATTAAACTAGAGAAAACCCAAGTGGGTTAGGAGAGAGAAGAGAGAGAGGGGAAGTGCAAAAATTTAAATAGAAAGCCTACCGTATGTCTTCTTTATTTTGCGCGCCTTGCTTGTCTTCAATCTTCGGTCTTTGGTCTTTGTCTTGATCTTCACCTTCAGTCTTCAAGAGTTGTCTTCAAGCTTTGGATTGCAGCTCTTCAAGTCTTCAAAGGATGGTTGAAGGCTAGTGTATGAGTGTATGGGGGAGTGTATAAGTGTATAGGAGGCTAGGGTTTGTGTAGGGTGGCTAGGGTTTGGAAAACCTAAGGAAACTAGGGTTTTTGAGGTGCTCGAGCTCTGTATATCGAAATATATGATTTTTAGGTTAAGTTTGCAGACCTTTTTCACGTTGAATGAGGCTTTGTATTTAGAGAGGTAGGAATACACTGGCGCTTGTTCCAGTGGCGCCAGGCCAAAGTTTACACTGGCGCCACTAGAAGTGGCGCCAGCCATTTAGTAAATGTTTAAGGTCGGCAAGCAACGTATCTTTGACTAGATTTGGGCGCTTGTACTAGTGATTACCATGCAATTTTTAGCCTGGCTTCACTAGGAGTGACTCCGGAAAGTCCGGGAATGATTTGAAGGAGCCGGGAATGACCCAGAAGGCCGGAAAGGAGCAGGAACACTTAAAATAGTGTCCTGGAGGTATTTGACTTGAAAAGTGAGGATAAAATGTGTCGGAAAGGTTGACCGGGCCTTTAGGGGCAAAATGGTCAGTCGGACCGGGAAGCTGCCGGGGCGAACTCGGACTGTCCCGGAAGAAGACTTGAGATCTGGAAACATTATTTTGAATGTTCCCAGAGGTTTCCGGTTTGATTTCCAGAGCCGGCGTGGTCGGAAAAGGAGACCGGCCCACCAGGGGCAAAATGGTCATTTCGCACTGGGTTGGCCGAAACTGACTCGGAAAGATCCGGAAAGGTAAAAGGAGGTTGAGAACACTATAAAAAGTAGTCTCAGGAGGTTACCGGTTTGATACCCAGAGCCGGTGTGGTCAAAAAAGGAGACCGGCCCACCAGGGGCAAAACGGTCATTTTGTACCAGGTTGGCCGGAACTGACTCGGAATGATCCGGAAAGGTAAAGGAAGGTTGAGAATACTATAAAAAGTATTCTCGGGAAATTACCGATTTGATACCCAGAGCCGATGTGGTTCCTGGGGCGTTCGGATACCTAGGGGCAAAACGGTCATTTAGCTTCAAGTGGGCCCTACGGGCCCGAGAAGCGACTGGTGGACTAAATTCAAGTTAAAAAGGCGGGCTTAGAGTCTAAATATACATGTGATGTGTGAAAGTGAGCTTGGTCAGCTCGGAGATTGCCGAGCGGGCAAAAATGGGGTGCTTACACACACGTCACCCATGCCTATACCGTGCTACATACCAAGTTTGGGCCCGTTCGGAGGTCGTTTGGAGATTTTGAGCCGTTAAAACCCGAAACTTAACACATTATAACTTAAGTTGTTCTAAAACAGAAAAAAATTGATAACTCCCAAACCGAGAATTGCATGACTGTTTCATCAGTTCTCACACGTCACCCGTGCCTAGGTCGTACTACGTACCAAGTTTGGGGCCGTTCGGAGGTCGTTAGGAGATTTTAAGCCGTTAATACCCGAAACTTAACACTTTATAACTTAAGTTGTTCTAAAATGGAAAAAAACTGATAACTCCCAAACCAAGAGTCGCGTGACCATTCTGTCAGTTCCCACACGTCACCCGTGCCTAGACCATGTTACGTACCGAGTAAGGGCCCGTACGGAGGTCGTTTGGAGATTTTGGGCCGTTAAAACCCAAACCTAACACTTTATAATTTAAGTTGTTCTAAAATAGTAAAAAAAAAAATTGATAACTCCCAAACCGAGAGTTGTGTGGCCATTTCGTCAGTTCCCATATGTCACCTGCGCCTAGACCGTGCTACGTACCAAGTTTGGCGTCGTTCGGAGGTCGTTTGGAGATTTTGAGCCGTTAATATCGGAAACTTAACACTTTATAACTTAGGTTGTTATAGAACGAAAAAAAATTGATAACTCCCAAACCGAGAGTCGCGTGACCATTCTGTCAGTTCCCACACGTCACCGGTGCCTAGACCGTGCTACGTACCAAGTTTGGGCCCGTTCGGAGGTCGTTTGGGGATTTTGAGCCGTTAAAACCCGAAACTTAATACTTTATAACATATGTTGTTCTAAAATAGAAAAAAATTGATAACTCCCAAACCGAGAATTGCTTGACCATTTCGTCAATTCCCACACGTCACCTATGCCTAAGCTGTGCTACGTACCAAGTTTGGGGCTGTTCGGAGGTCGTTTGGGGATTTTGAGCCCTTAATACCCGAAACTTAACACTTTATAACTTAAGTTGTTCTAAAACAGAAAAAAAAATTTTGATAACTCCCAAACCGAGAGTCGCCTGACCATTTCGTCGATTTCTACACGTCACCCGTTCTTAGGCCATGCTACGTACCATGTTTGGGACCGTTCGGAGGTTGTTTGGAGATTTTGAGCCGTTAAAACCCAAAACTTAACACTTCATAACTTAAGTTGTTCTAAAATAGAAAAAAAAATTGATAACTCCCAAACTGAGAGTTGCGTGCCATTTCGTCAGTTCCCCTACGTCACCTGCACCTAAACCGTGCTACGTATCAAGTTTGGCGTCGTTCGGAGGTCGTTTGGAGATTTTGAGCCGTTAATACCGGAAACTTAACACTTTATAACTTAAGTTGTTATAAAACGAAAAAAAAATGATAACTCCCAAACCGAGAGTCGCATGACCATTCTGTTAGTTTCCACACGTCACTCGTGCCTAGGCCGTGCTACGTACCAAATTTGGGCCCATTCGGAGGTCGTTTGGGGATTTTGAGCCGTTAAAACCCGAAACTTAATACTTTATAACATATGTTGTTCTAAAATAGAAAAAAATTGATAACTCCCAAACCGAGAATTGCGTGACCATTTCGTCAATTCCCACACGTCACCTATGCCTAAGTCGTGCTACGTACCAAGTTTGGGGTTGTTCGGAGGTCATTTGGGGATTTTGAGCCCTTAATACCCGAAACTTAACACTTTATAACTTAAGTTGTTCTAAAACAGAAAAAATTTTTTTGATAACTCCCAAACCGAGAGTCGCCTGACCATTTCGTCGGTTTCAACACGTCACCCGTTCTTAGGCCATGCTACGTACCATGTTTGGGACCGTTCGGAGGTTGTTTGGAGATTTTGAGCCGTTAAAACCCAAAACTTAACACTTCATAACTTAAGTTGTTCTAAAATAGAAAAAAAAAATTGATAACTCCCAAACTGAGAGTTGCGTGCCATTTCGTCAGTTCCCCTACGTCACCTGCGCCTAAACCGTCCTACGTACCAAGTTTGGCGTCGTTCGGAGGTCGTTTGGAGATTTTGAGCCGTTAATACCGGAAACTTAACACTTTATAACTTAAGTTGTTATAAAATGGAAAAAAAAATGATAACTCCCAAACCAAGAGTCGCGTGACCATTCTGTCAGTTTCCACACGTCACTCGTGCCTAAGCCGTGCTACGTACCAAATTTGGGCCTGTTCGGAGGTCGTTTGGGGATTTTGAGCCGTTAAAACCCGAAACTGAACACTTTATAACTTATGTTGTTCTAAAACAGAAAAAAATTGATAACTCCCAAACCGAGAATTGCGTGACCATTTCGTCAGTTCCCACACGTCACCCGTGCCTAGGCCGTGCTACGTACCAAGTTTGGGGCCGTTCGGAGGTCGTTTGGGATTTTGAGCGGTTAAAACCAAAAACTTAATAGTTTATAACTTAAATTGTTCTAAAATAGAAAAAAATTGAAAACTCCTAAATCGAGAGTCTCGTGACCATTTCGTCACTTCCCACATGTCATCCGTGCCTAGACCATGCTATGTAGCAAGTTTAGGGCCGTTCGGACGTCGTTTGGGGATTTTGAGCCATTAAAACCCGGAACTTAACACTTTATAACTTGAGTTGTTCTAAAATGGAAAAAAATTGATAACTCCCAAACCAATAGTCGTGTGACCATTCTGTCAGTTCCCACACGTCACCCGTGCCTAGACCATGTTACGTACCGAGTTTGGGCCTGTTTGGAGGCCGTTTGGAGATTTTGAGTTGTTAATACCCAAAACTTAACACTTTATAACTTAAGTTGTTCTAAAACAGAAAAAAAATTTTTGATAACTCCCAAACCGAGAGTCGCCTGACCATTTCGTCGGTTCCCACACGTCATCCGTTCCTAGACCGTGCTACGTACTAAGTTTGGGACCGTTCGGAGGTCGTTTGGAGATTTTGAGCCGTTAAAACCCAAAACTTAACACTTTATAACTTAAGTTGTTCTAAAACAGAACAAAATTGATAACTCTCAAACCGAGAAATGCGTGACCATTTTGTCAGTTCCCACACGTCACCCGTGCCTAAGCCGTGCTACGTTCCATGTTTAGGGCCGTTCGGCGGTCGTTTGGAGATTTTGAGCCGTTAATACCCAAAATTTAACACTTTATAACTTAAGTTGTTCTAAAACAGAAAACAAAAAATTGATAACTCCCAAACCGAGAGTCGCGTGACCATTCTGTCAGTTCACACACGTCACCCGTGCCTAGGCCGTGCTACGTACCAAGTTTGGGCCCGTTCGGAGGTCGTTCGGGAATTTTGTGTCGTTAAAATCCGAAACTTAACACTTTATAACTTATGTTGTTCTAAAACAGAACAAAATTGATAACTCTCAAACCGAGAAATGCGTGACCGTTTTGTCAGTTCCCACACGTCACCCGTGCCTAGGCCGTGCTACGTTCCAAGTTTGGGGTTGTTCGGAGGTCGTTTGGGGATTTTGAGCCGTTAATACCCGAAACTTAACACTTTATAACTTAAGTTATTCTAAAACGGAAAACAAATTCATAACTCCCAAACCGAGAGTTGCGTGACCAATCTATTAGTTCTCACATGTCACCCGTGCCTAGACCATGTTACATACCGAGTTTGGGGCCGTTTGGAGGCCTTTTCGGGATTTTAAGTCGTTAATACCCGAAATTTAACACTTTATAACTTAAGTTGTTCTAAAATAGAAAAAAAAAAATTGATAACTCCCAAACTGAGAGTCGCCTGACCATTTCGTCGGTTCCCACACGTCAGTCGTTCCTTGGTTCTGCTACATACCAAGTTTGACCCCGTTCGAAGGTCGTTTGGAGATTTTGAGCCGTTAAAACCCAAACTTAACACTTTATAAATTAAGTCGTTCTAAAATAGAAAAAAAAAATTTACAACTCCCAAACCGAGAGTTGCGTGGCCATTTCGTCAGTTCCCATATGTCACCTCCACCTAGACCGTGCTACGTACCAAGTTTGGCGTCGTTCGAAGGTCGTTTGGAGATTTTGAGCCGTTTATACCGGAAACTTAACACTTTATAACCTAGGTTGTTATAGAACGGAAAAAAATTGATAACTCCCAAACCGAGAGTCGCGTGACCATTCTGTCAGTTCCCACACGTCACCTGTGCCTAGACCGTGCTACGTACCAAGTTTGGGCCCGTTGGGAGGTCATTTGGAGATTTTGAGCCGTAAAAATCCGAAACTTAACACTTTATAACTTATGTTGTTCTAAAATAGAAAAAAATTGATAACCCCCAAACCGAGAATTACGTGACCATTTCGTTAGTTTCCACACGTCACCCGTGCCTAGGCCGTGCTACGTACCAAGTTTGGGGCCGTTCGGAGTTCATTTGGGGATTTTGAGCCGTTAATACCCGAAACTTAACACTTTATAACTTAATTTGTTTTTAAACAGAAAAAAAATTTATAACTCCCAAACCAAGAGTCGCGTGACCATTCCGTTAGTTTCCACTCGTCACTCCTGCCTAGACCGTGCTACGTACCAAGTTTCGGGTCGTTCGGAGGTTATTTGGGGATTTTGAGCCGTTAAACCGGAAACTTAACACTTTATAACTTAAATTATTCTAAAATAGAAAAAAATCGATAACTCCTAAACCGAGAGTGTCGTGACCATTCCATCACTTTCCACATGTCACCCGTGTCTAGACTGTGCTATGTAGCAAGTTTGGGGCAGTTCGAACGTTGTTTGGGGATTTTGAGCTGTTAAAACCCGAAACTTAACACTTTATAACTTGAGTTGTTCTACAACGGAAAAAAAATGATAACTCCCAAAACCAAGAGCCGCGTAACCTTTCTGTCAGTTCTCACACGTCACCCGTGCCTAGACCGTGTTACGTACCGAGTTTGGGCCCGTTTGGGGATTTTGAGCCGTTAATACCCGAAACTTAACACTTTATAACCTAAGTTGTTCTAAAACGAAAAAAAATTGATAACTCCCAAACCGAGAATCGCGTGACTATTCTGTTAGTTCCCACACTCACCTGTGCCTAGACCGTGCTACGTGCCATGTTTGGGGCCGTTCGGAGGTTTTTTGGGAATTTTGAGTCGTTAAAACCCGAAACTTAACACTTTATAACTTAAGTTGTTCTAAAACAGAAAAGAAAAATTGATAACTCACAAACCGAGAGTCACGTGACCATTTCGTCAGTTCCCATACGTCACCCGTGCCTAGACTGTGCTACGTATCAAGTTTGGGTCATTCAGAGGTCGTTTGGAGATTTTGAGCCGTTAATACCGGAAACTTAACACTTTATAACTTAAGTTGTTATAAAACCAAAAAAAATTGATAACTCTCAAACCGAGATTCGTGTGACCATTCTGTCAGTTCCCACACGTCACCCGGGCCTAGGTCGTGCTACGTACCAAGTTTGGGCCCGTTCGGAGGTCGTTTGGGAATTTTGAGCAATTAAAATCCGTAACTTAACACTTTATAACTTATGTTGTTCTAAAACAAAAAAAAAATTGATAACTCCCAAACCGAGAAATGCGTGACCATTTTGTCAATTCCCACACGTCACCCGTGCCTAGGTCGTGCTACGTTCCAAGTTTGGGGTCGTTCGGAGGTCGTTTGGGGATTTTGAGCCGTTAATACCCGAAACTTAACACTTTATAACTTAAGTTGTTCTAAAACAGAAAACAAATTGATAACTCCCAAATTGTGAGTCGCGTGACCATTCTGTCAGTTCCCACACGTCACCCGTGCCTAGACCATGTTACATACCGAGTTTGGGCCCGTTTGGAGGCCATTTCGGGATTTTGAGTCGTTAATACCCGAAATTTAACACTTTATAACTTAAGTTGTTTTAAAACGGAAAAAAAAAATTGATAACTCCCAAACTGGGAGTCGTCTGGCCATTTCGTTGGTTCCTACACGTCACCCGTTTCTTGACCGTGCTACGTACCAAGTTTGGGATCGTTCGGAGGTCGTTTGGAGATTTGGGGCCGTTAAAACCCAAACCTAACACTTTATAACTTAAGTTGTTCTAAAATAATAAAAAAAAAATTGATAACTCCCAAACCGAGAGTTGCGTGTCCTTTTCGTCAGTTCCCATATGTCACATGGGCCTAGACCATGCTACGTACCAAGTTTGGCGTCGTTCGGAGGTCGTTTGGAGATTTTGAGTCGTTAATACCGAAAACTTAACACTTTATAACTTATGTTGTTATAAAACCAAAAAAAATTGATAACTCTCAAACCGAGATTCGTGTGACCATTCTGTCAGTTCCCACACGTCACCCGTGCCTAGGTCGTGCTACGTACCAAGTTTGGGCCCGTTCGGAGGTCGTTTGGGAATTTTGAGCAGTTAAAATCCGTAACTTAACACTTTATAACTTATGTTGTTCTAAAACAAAAAAAAATTGATAACTCCCAAACCGAGAAATGCGTGACCATTTTGTCAGTTCTCACACGTCACCCGTGCCTAGGCCGTGCTACGTTCCAAGTTTGGGGTCGTTCGGAGGTCGTTTGGGGATTTTGGGCCGTTAATACCCGAAACTTAACACTTTATAACTTAAGTTGTTCTAAAACGGAAAACAAATTGATAACTCCCAAATCGTGAGTCGCGTGACCATTCTGTCAGTTCCCACACGTCACCCGTGCCTAGACCATGTTACATACCGAGTTTGGGCCCATTTGGAGGCCATTTCGGAATTTTGAGTCGTTAATACCCGAAAGTTAACACTTTATAACTTAAGTTGTTTTAAAACGGAAAAAAAATTCATAACTCCCAAACTGAGAGTCGTCTGGCCATTTCGTTGGTTCCCACACGTCACCCGTTCCTTGACCGTACTACGTACCAAGTTTGGGATCGTTCGGAGGTCGTTTGGAGATTTTGGGCCGTTAAAACCCAAACCTAACACTTTATAACTTAAGTTGTTCTAAAATAATAAAAAAAAAATTGATAACTGTCAAACCGAGAGTTGCATGGCCATTTCGTCAGTTCCCATATGTCACCTGCGCCTAGACCGTGCTACGTACCAAGTTTGGCGTCGTTTGGAGATTTTGGGCCGTTAATACCGAAAACTTAACACTTTATAACTTAGGTTGTTATAAAACGAAAAAAAATTGATAACTCCCAAACCAAGAGTCGCGTTACCATTCTGTCAGTTCCCACACGTCACCCATGCCTAGACCGTGCTACGTACCAAGTTTGGGCCTGTTTGGAGGTCGTTTGGGGATTTTGAGTCGTTAAAATCCGAAACCTAATACTTTATAACTTATGTTGTTCTAAAACAGAAAAAAATTAATAACTCCCAAACCGAAAACTGCGTGACCATTTTGTCAATTCCCACACGTCACCCGTGCCTAGGCCGTACTACGTACCAAATTTGGGGCCGTTCGGAGGTCGTTTGGGGATTTTGAGCCGTTAATACCCGAAACTTGACACTTTATAACTTAAGTTGTTCTTAAACGGAAAACAAATTTATAACTCCCAAACCAAGAGTCGTGTGACCATTCCGTTAGTTTCCACTTGTTGCTCGTGCCTAGACCATGCTACCTACCAAGTTTGGGGCCGTTCGGAGGTCGTTTGGGAATTTTTAGCCATTAAAACCCGAAACTTAACACTTTATAACATAAATTGTTTGAAATCAGAAAAAAAATCGATAACTCCTAAACCGAGAGTCTCGTGTCCATTCCGTCACTTCCCACATGTCACCCGTGCCTAGACCGTGCTATGTAGCAAGTTTGGGGCTGTTCGGACGTTGTTTGGGGATTTTGAGCCGTTAAAACCCGAAACTTAACACTTTATAACTTGAGTTGTTCTAAAACCGAAAAAAAATGATAACTCCCAAAACCAAGAGCCGCATAACCATTCTGTCAGTTCTCACACGTCACACGTGCCTAGACCGTGTTACGTACCGAGTTTGGGCCCCTTTGGGAATTTTGAGCCGTTAATATCTGAAACTCAACACTTTATAACTTAAGTTGTTCTAAAACGGAAAAAAAATTGATAACTCCCAAACCAAGAATCGCGTGACTATTCTGTTAGTTCCCACACGTCACCCGTGCCTAGACCGTGCTACATGCCATGTTTGGGGCAGTTCGGAGGTCGTTTGGGAATTTTGAGCCGTTAAAACCCGAAACTTAACACTTTATAACTTGAGTTGTTCTAAAACCGAAAAAAAATGATAACTCCCAAAACCAAGAGCCGCGTAACCATTCTGTCAGTTCTCACTCGTCACCCGTGCCTAGACCATGTTACGTACCGAGTTTGGGCCCCTTTGGGAATTTTGAGCCGTTAATATCCGAAACTTAACACTTTATAACTTAAGTTGTTCTAAAATGGAAAAAAAATTGATAACTCCCAAACCAAGAATCGCGTGACTATTCTGTCAGTTCCCACACGTCACCCGTGCCTAGACCGTGCTACATGCCATGTTTGGGGCAGTTCGGAGGTCGTTTGGGAATTTTGAGCCGTTAAAACCCGAAACTTAACACTTTATAACTTAAGTTGTTCTAAAACAAAAAAAAAAAAAAAAAAATTGATAACTCACAAACCGAGAGTCAAGTGACCATTTCGTCAGTTCCCATACGTCACCCGTGCCTAGACCGTGCTACGTATCAAGTTTGGGGTCGTTCGGAGGTCGTTTGGTGATTTTGAGCCGTTAATACCGAAAACTTAACACTTTATAACTTAAGTTGTTATAAAACGGAAAAAAATTGATAACTCCCAAACCGAGAGTCGCGTGACCATTCTGTCAGTTTCCACACATCACCCGTGCCTAGGCCGTGCTACGTACCAAGTTTGGGCCCGTTTGGAAGTTGTTTGGGAATTTTTAGCTGTTAAAATCCGAAACTTAACACTTTATAACTTATGTTGTTCGAAAATAGAAAAAAGTTGATAACTCTCAAACCGAGAAATGCGTGACCATTTTGTCAGTTCCCACACGTCACCGGTGCCTAGGCCGTGCTACATACCAAGTTTGGGGCCGTTCGGAGGTCGTTTGGGGATTTTAAGCCGTTAATACCTGAAACTTAACACTTTATAACTTGAGTTGTTCTAAAACGGAAAACAAATTGATAACTCCCAAACCGAGAGTTGCGTAACCATTCTGTCAGTTCCCACACATCACCCGTGCCTAGGCCATCTTACATACCGAGTTTGGGCACAATTAGAGGCCATTTCGGGATGTTGAGTCGTTGATACCCGAAATTTAACACTTTATAACTTAAATTGTTCTAAAACAGAAAAAAAAAAATTGATAACTCCCAAACTGAGAGTCGCTTGACCATTTCGTCGGTTCCCACACGTCACCCATTCCTTGACTGTGCTACGTACCAAGTTTGGGACCGTTCGGAGGTTGTTTGGATATTTTGAGCCGTTAAAACCCAAACTTAACACTTTATAACTTAAGTTGTTCTAAAATAGAAAAAAAAATAGATAACTCCCAAACCGAGAGTGACGTGGCCATTTCGTCAATTCCCATATGTCACCTGCACCTAGACCGTGCTACGTACCAAGTTTGGCGTCGTTCGGAAGTCGTTTGGAGATTTTGAGCCGTTAATATCGAAAACTTAACACTTTATAACTTAGGTTGTTATAGAGAGGAAACAAATTGATAACTCCCAAACCGAGAGTCGCGTGACCATTCTGTCAATTCCCATATGTCACCCGTGCTTAGATCGTGCTACGTACTAAGTTTGGGCTCGTTCGGAGGTCGTTTGGGGATTTTGAGCCGTTAAAACCCGAAACTTAACACTTTATAACTTATGTTGTTCTAAAACGAAAAAAAATTGATAACTCCCAAACCGAGAATTGCGTGGCCATTTCGTCAGTTCCCACACGTCACCCGTGCCTAGGCCGTGCTACGTACCAAGTTTGGGGCCGTTCGGAGGTCGTTTGGGGATTTTGAGCCGTTAATACCCGAAACTTAACACTTTATAACTTAAGTTGTTCTAAAATAGAAAAAAATTGATAACTCCCAAACCGAGAATCGTGTGACTATTCCGTCTGGTCTCACACATTACCCGTGCCTAGACCGTGCTACGTGCCATGTTTGGAGCCGTTCGGAGGTCGTTTGGGAATTTTGAGCCGTTAAAACCCGAAACTTAACACTTTATAACTTAAGTTGTTCTAAAACAGAAAAAAATTGATAACTCCTAAATTGAGAGTCTCGTGACCATTCCGTCAATTCGCACACGTCAGCTGTACCTAGACTGTGCTACCTGCCAAGTTTGGGGCCGTTCGGAGATTGTTTGGGGATTTTAAGCCATTAAAACCCGAAACTTAACACTTTATAACTTAAGTTGTTCTAAAACGGAAAAAAAATTGATAACTCCCAAACCAAGAGTCGCGTAACCATTCTGTCAGTTCTCACACATCACTCGTGCCTAGACCGTATTACGTACCAAGTTTGGGCCCGTTTGGGAATTTTGAGCCGTTAATACCCGAAACTTAACACTTTATAACTTAAGTTGTTCTAAAACGGAAAAAAATTGATAACTCCCAAACCGAGAATCGCGTGACTATTCCATCTGTTCCCACACGTTACCCGTGCCTAGACCGTGCTACGTGCCATGTTTGGGGCCGTTCGGAAGTCGTTTGGGAATTTTAAGCCGTTAAAACCTGAAACTTAACACTTTATAACTTAAGTTGTTCTAAAACAGAAAAAAATTGATAACTCCCGAATTAAGAGTCTCGTGACCATTCCGTCAATTCCCACACGTCACCAGTGCCTAGATTGTGCTACGTGCCAAGTTTGGGGCCGTTCGGAGGTCGTTTGGGGATTTTAAGCCGTTAAAACCCGAAACTTAACACTTTATAACTTAAGTTGTTCTAAAACGGAAAAAAATTAATAACTCCCAAACCAAGGGTCGCGTGGCCATTCTGTCAGTTCCCACACGTCACTCGTGCCTAGACTGTGCTACGTGCCGAGGTTGGGGCCGTTTGGAGGCCGTTTGGGGATTTTGAGCCGTTAATACCTGAAACTTAACACTTTATAACTTAAATTGTTCTAAAATGAAAAAAAAATTGATAACTCCCAAACCGAGAGTTGTGTGACTATTCTGCCAGTTCCCACACGTCACCCATGCCTAGACTATGCTACGTACCAAGTTTGGGGCAGTTTATAGGCCGTTTGGGGATTTTGAGCCGTTAATCTCCGAAACTTAACACTAAAATAACTTAAGTTGTTCTAAAACCGAAAAAATTTGATAACTTCCAAATCGAGAGTCATGTGACCATTTCGTCAGTTCCTACACGTCACCCGAGCCGAGACCGTGCTATTGAAATTAACTTATTCTACAACCAAAATAATTTGATAACTCGCAAAATTTAATATCTAAAATCTAAAGACTAATGTACCTACTCATTAGGTCGTGGAGAGGCTGACGGTGGTGTAGAAGGCGATGCAGATCTAAAAGTTATGTTGTCGTTGTCAACAGACTCCCGTAATGCTTGGTGCCCACTAGATGCATCGGGAACCTACAAATTCAAGATTAAATATATCATTAAAGCCCTGCCAAGAGTTATGAGATTAAATATATGATTATGAGATGAATTTGAATCACGTGACCGAGGCTTCCCATCAAGAGTTTTAGAGCTGCTACAACCTCTTCTTCAATAAAGCCCTCTCCAAACATAGAATGAAACCATAGGAACAAAATTTGAATAACATATGGCATTGTACTAAAAGAAACACTATCCAAACCGGCAAATCACACAAAAAATTTATATACAATGACATGGTAGATTTGGGTCTTATCATATCAAATTGAAAGAATTACCAGCCGACAGAATTTAAGGGGCTATTTGATAAAACTAAAAATTAAGTGCTGAAAATATTTAGTATTGAATTTTGAGTGATAAAATATTTTTGTCCTCTAAGTTTCAACCCTCTTCATTATTACAATTTATTTGGAGTGTCTTTTTATGTAAAATACTAGGGATAACCCTTATAGTTAGCACAAATGATGGCTAACTATAAGGGTGTGGAGTGAGATCAAACTGAGAGGACCCAAGCAACCCGTGTTGGTTTGGCCAAATGAAAATGCATTTACTCTAAAACCGATGATTTTCACCGCAGTAGAATATGCTTAGTATTATAAAGCGGCAAGTTAGAAGCTAACTTTGATTTTCCTCTAGTGCATTTGGATGCCTTACTTGGGGCAAGTTTTTCATGATTCTGGCTACAAGATTTAGTATTCCAGATAATTTGAGTAGAATTTTTTTAGCTTTTTTGTTAAAAGGGTGTCTTAGAGAAAATTTGCAATTTCTTGCCTTTGTTAAAGCCTTTAGCATAATGTTCATTATGACCTTGCCCCTCTAAACTTGGCTGTTGTTTTAGTTTCTTCAAGGAACCAGAGATTCGTTTTCCAGTTATTGCCCCAGGAAGTCTAAAGCATTTCTCTGCACATACCATAATGCCTATTAATTATAAAACGGTCACTGTCACATTATTTTATATGCAAATTTTATATAAATTTTTTGTAAGAATAGCATTTTTCATATATGTATGTATATATATTGATGAATGCCTTCAACTGAGAGGCTCATAGTCTTGAGCCTCATCAGCCACTATCCTAAAGGCAATTGTGCTGACAAAGCAGTCCCCACACTAGTATCATATCAAGATCCCATTCTCAGCCATTGCAAACCAGAGGAAGTCCACACATTTCAGGAAAACTCCATCCCTTCATGATAGATACCCTTCCAAAAATGGACTCCATATTCCCCATCTGGGTTTGGTAGGGAATTCTTTGATTGGACAAATGAGAAAATGATTTTCTTACTATTCATGAAAGGCATGGAAAAGTGTCATTGGGGCTAGAAATTCATTGAAGTAAACAACTTCATGAAGGAGGCTTTTGAAAATGACATGCCTACTACTTTAGAAATTATCTTAGTTAAATGACTTAATCCTTGAAAATTTCCTGAGCTTGATGTAGGAGTCTACTTGAGATACATCAGATGAAACAATAACCTCTTCTAAGTTAATCACACTTTTTCTAGCAACTAGGCTTTAGAACTTCGAGCTCGGATAGGGAACCCGGGTAGAAATGAATTCATCACCAGAAAAATCAATTTTTTTTCCCTTTCTCCTTTGTTTCAGTGACAGTTGGCAAAGCCTATCCTCAATGTATATAGAATGTTTATATTTTATTTTATGAAATCTTATAGCTATTTGTTCTTAAATATTATGCAAAAAAAGAAATAGATTTCATCAACCACAGGCACAGTCCTCCGAACCGAAATGCAATATATGCTCAACTGTATCAAACACAAAGCATTGGTTTGCCAGTTGGTATGCTCCTATGATGGTCAGGTTATATAAATAAGAAGGTAACATTACCGAGCAAAAACAATTTCTACCAAAAATGTAGGTTCCTTCCAGCTTAAGAACAAGATTAGAACCTTGCCTATGTAATCGGATGGCCGAAAGATTTCTAGTTCCTCTTGTCATGCCCTAATTTTCAAAATGGCAGTTTTTAAGGGATAAAATTTCAAACATTAAAAAGTCCAAGTCCAAGGTTAAGGATCACGTCAAATTTTAATCAAAATAGTTTCAAGAAAAGGTTTTTCAAAAGTTATTATTTTTTTTTTGAAAATTTCTATAACAAAACTACGTGGGTCCATTTCTAAATTAGACTAAAACTATTTTAAAAAAAAAAACATGTTCAAAATCTCAACAAGATATTCTTTCCAACAACCGACCAACAATTATTTTAAAACATTCTCCAAACATTTACAAGTGTGATAGTCATCTACTCAAAATATGAACTAATCTTCCAACATATTACGTTATGAAATTTCAAATATGTAAGGTCCCGAGTGATAGTAATAATGGTGTATATTTATCCTAAAATAAAATCCAACAAAGAGACATAGAATAAATGAGTTGTTCCAAATACGATATAAAGGTTTCAACTGCTCAGTTCCTTGTTTATAAAGGCCTCAACTACTCGGTTTCTTGTTTATAAAGGCCTCAATGAGGATTAGTCCTGGGCAAGCTAAGGCTTAGCTAGAATACATAAATTTTAGTTGATTTGAGTAGACAGTGGCGTTGCGCAAGTTTGAGAGAGTAGTCGGTCCAACGCTACCCTGTAGCCAAAAATAAAAAATAAAAAATAAAAAAAGCACAAACTACTCACACAAGAATGCCCTTTATGACCCAAAATATCAGCACGTGAGATAGCAAATAATTTGTATATTAACAGCAAAATAGGGAAATGCAAAAACCAAAAAAAGTGAGAAAAATGCAAAGAGAAAAAGTTTGTGAGAAAAACCAACTAATGGTTTTGCTGGAAAACTTTTCTCCCATTAATAGCTTAGTCCAAATTGTGAGCTCCCATTCCAGCATCAAACTCCTGGGGATTGATGGAACTTGAAATCAATGTACAGATAAAAATTAAAAAAAATTCTATCAAAACTTGATTTTATTTGGTTGGACAAAACACAATTGAACCAAGTTTTGGGTTAGTGCTTTTGGCTTAGCATCTTTGGTTTTTGAAATTTCCCTTCCATACCAAAGTCCTGTATAATACTCTCTGCTTATGTAGGACAAAAGCAGAGCTCAAAAAACAAAGTTTGTGGATTCTGTTATGCAAACGAATTGGTAGTTGTCTAACTTACTCTCAGGGGCTAAAGGCACAGGGCCATTTTTCACATTGTTGGTTTCGTATGAAATACACTAAAAAATGATTGCTAAAAGATTTCACCATACGAATTGGAATTAAAAAAAAATTATACATAATGTTGGGTTGAAGTCTCTGGCTTGCGTAGCCAACAACCAAGTCACTGTCGCAAGAGAGATGGCACCACTGCTTAAACAGAGTCACCCCATGAAGATAAATAAATAAAGGAGTACACAGCATGGAAATCCTAATGCATATTGAAGAAAAGAAGTTGGAGCTAAAAGAGACACTTTGTGAAATAGAGAAAGAGAAAAGAGGGCCATATAGACAATAATGACTGCTTACAGAATTTTTATTTGCAACTATACTTGCATAGCATGGGAGACCTGATATATGTACTAACTAATCATTTTCTGCTAGTCATGTGAAAGTAAATCTGCTAGTCATTTTCCCTAATTAGCTAGATCTTCTGCCTTCTTTTTCATATTTTATTTGTTCATTTTAAAGGCTTAATGTTGCTAATGGTCATTATAAGAGGGATTAACCCTCGTCTTCATTGCATAAATAAGAGAAATTCCTAAATAAGAGAAATACCATAAAATGAAACTACATTTCCATATCTAATAAGGCAGCATAAAATAAATAAACACCATACAAAATAAATTCATTTTACCTGTCTACCCGAGCGTGGAGTTCTGCCTCCTTGGGATGCCATGGCCTGAGATACGATCGTGCCGACCAATTGTGTGAGATCATCCATCAACCGTGTCTTGACGTGCTTGAATATATGCTGAGCAATCTCTTCTAAATCGGGCAACTGTGTGGGCGGCCGTGATGGTGCTGTAGACTGAGAAGGTCTTGCACTCTGTTGGTGCACTATAGTTAGCAATATGCTTGTGTCGTAGGTCCGGGAATAACCATGTCCATATTTACCAAACAAGTCTATAAAGATGCCATCCCGAAGCTCATCAGTACGCTGCTCCTCAGGCACCAACTCTAGTCGCTCATTAAACTCAGCCTAAAAAGTATTGAAGTAGCTAAATGATGTAATAATATTATAAATGAAAATTGAGATAATAAGCATGGTTGAACTTACAATAAATGCCGCCACCTCTGGGTCAGAAGGATTACGAGTATTGATATATACACTTATCCTATTAGTCCTATCACCATCATCTTGTAACTGAGAAATTTGAAACACGTACGTTAATTATTTTTCTATATGTGGGATATTCTATGAAATTAAGTAATGTTATTTATAAGTATTTACCTTGTCCCGTATGTTGGCGAAGTGCTTTCTGCCAGTCCGATGCGGTGGACCACGCTGTGCTCGATTACGAGAATCTCGATTCGATATCGCCTACACCATTACATTGAAATAAAAACTTGTATTAGCAAAAAGCATACTTGGTTCGCCAAACATAAAAAAGATAGCAAAAAGTATACATTCCCCTTTTCGCTCCTCCAACACGCCACAAGCTCTCTCCACACATCTGGCATGATGTCTCGTGGTGGTTTAGTATCAAGAAGGGGGTCATCCTTGTATGGTGTGAAGTGCTTACTCTTCAACTTGTTTTTCTTATTTTTCCAATTAATTCTACATGCATTAATGCAAAATGGTCTGTATTCAGGTGGATAATGGACCAAGTTTTTCTACAATATAACATTCAAATATATTAGCCAACATATATACTATTTATCTAAACTTTAAAATTAATTAAAGTATTTTACCTCAACATCTTCCCATATGCGCTGCTTGACATCTTCGGGCACCACATCCCAATCTAAGTATGTGAATGAGACCTTATCCCGCACTAGAACGCCAAGCTGGCTAGATAGTAGGGTCATATCATCTTTAACAGGACGGCCCGTTTCATGAAACCGTATAGCAATCTTCTTGTCCAAAACACCCCAGCCCGGAATGCCTTTAGCAAGGCCTCAGCCCCCAGCACCTAAAACACAAAAAATATAATTTAATACATAAATTTACTTATTCAAACACATAATATTAACCTGTATATATACCTGTAGAGTGTGTATATGATGATGTCTAAGTAGATGTAGCAGCTGGTGGTGATGATAAAGGGGTACTACCAGCCGATAGCGATGATGATGACCTCTCAATCTCTCCTAATCGAGCACGCCGAGATGGCTCAGTAGTCTGTGATGGAGAGGCTTCATTATTGCCAGAAGTGGGTAACTGAATCGTGTCTGACATGGTGCAAGGACGCTTGCCACCCCTCCTTAAAGAAGACATCTATCTGTAAAACAAATTATAACATACTATATGTGAGGAAAAGTGTAAAAAAAAAAAAGTGAAATGAAATATACAACAAATTATATAAAAAAAGTGAAATAAAATATACAACAAATTATGTTCACAACTATGTCACTGTCTCATTAATGAAAAGAGATTACAATAGAAACAAAAGAAATTATATAAAAAGGAACTATTAATGACCAGGTACATCAACAACCGTCTCTCCTTCAGTTCCTTCCCTAACCCAAACAACATCTTTCTCCTGATATGCCACTACGTTTCCTTCCAACTGTTGACTTATGTAGGGGTCTGCTTGAGGCTCTAAATTCATATCGAACAAACCCCTTTGAGTCATCTTCACAACTACATGCCACTGTGGTTCCAAAGCATCTGGAGCATACCAAACTTGCTCTGCTTGAGATGCCAAGATGAAAGGTTCATCAGTAAGTAGATCATTTGGGTACAACAAATGGTTAAAGTTGACCAATGTGAACTTGAATGTGTCCTCCTTCTTCCTGTGGTTGTTATCAATCCATTCACACTTAAAAAAGACATATATCTTGTTATTATTGTATCGGATTTCTATAATGTCGGTCAACTTTCCATAGTAGTAAACATGCCCAATGTGAGAATTATTATCATTTCGACTGCCATAACTTAGTGTCACTACCTTCAAAGCTACACCACTATTTTAAGTTAGCCGATTGTCATCTGTGCCCTTCACTCGGAAATGAAAACCATTTACAACATAGGCGTTATGCCTCCAAGCTTTGCTATGAGGCGCATCTGCCAATATATTGATTTCTTCAGAGAATGTGATATCAGGTGTCCTACTTAAAGTTTGGACCTGTTAAGAACATAAATGTGCAATCAAAAGGGATGCATGTCCTATAATTATGAGGGGTTCAGTGTCATTTATATTTAAATACTTACATAATCTTTGAACCAAGTTTGGAAGGTTTCAAAATGCTCATGTTGGATCTGATGGTCATCTGCACTGGGCATTTTTTCCTTAAGGAATTCAAGGTGCTGGCTGTGTAATTTGTGAAACATTAATTACGATCATTACATAATATTTAATGAGAATAAAAATTATATAAGTAAATACTATAACTTACTTTATGAACGGTTGAATTCATTTTGTGTTGAACAAGATATAGCAATGCAGCTGGATTCATTGCTTAAGATCAAGAATAACCTCTGAACCCTCACCTTGTGCACCTTCGATGTTCAGTACCGGTCGGGTGGATTTAGTTTCAACGTCATATAGATATTGTGCACAAAAATTCATGCACTTTTCCATCAAATAACCTTTAGCTATTGAACCCTCAGGAAAAGCTCGGTTACGGACATATTCTTTTAAGGTAAGGAAATATCTCTCAATTGAGTACATCCAACGACATGACACTAGACCAGCTAACAATGCTTCATCAGCTAAATGTATGGGTAAGTGCTCTATTACATCAAAGAATGCTGGAGGGAATATTTTCTCAAAATGACAAAGGGTTACAGCAACATGGTCCTGAATATATTGAAAGTCAGTTGCACGGTTGATTTTCGAACACAGTTGTCTGAAGAAGTTACTCAATTCAATCAAGGGTTGAATCACAGTCTTCGGCAATGAGTTCCGTATAGCTAAAGGAATAAGTTGCTGCATCATAACATGATTATCGTGACTCTTCAAACCCCAAATGGTTCTGTCTTGTAAACGAACATGCCGGGATATATTAGATGCATATCCATCAAGCACTCTAACATCCTTTAATACTTTCAAGAACAAGTCTTTCTCAGTTTTGGACATCATGAACTGTGCAGGGGGTAAATAGACTTTATTGTTCCCTCTATCCTGTGGGTGTAATGATTTTCTAAGTGCCATTAACTGTAGATCACGTCGAGCATTTGTATTGTCCTTAGACTTCCCCACGACTCCCAATATTGTCCACAATATATTGTCACAAACATTCTTCTCTATATGCATCACATCGAGATTGTGTCTGATTAGATTGTGCTTCCAATAAGGCAATTCAAAAAATATACTCTTCTTCTTCCAATTATGTGTTTTGGTCCCGGGCTTATCCTTTTCACCTACTACGTTGTGTCTTTCCTTAAGATCATCCCTCCTGTATTGAGTTAGAATACCTGCCGATTCTAATTGTTGCAATATTTCTGAACCGAATAACATTTTAGGTTTCCCTTCCACTTCTCGAGTGCCATCAAAAGATACTCTATCCCTTCGAAATTTGGGACCATCAGGTAAGAACCGACGGTGTCCCATGTAGTAATACGTTTTCCCGTGCTTCAATCTCTTCGATTTAGTCTTTATATTGCAATAAGGACAAGCAAATTCTCCTTTTGTACTCCATCCTGATAACATCGCATATCCTAGAAAGTCCTTAATTGTCCACAGTAAACATGCGTGCAACTGAAACATTTGCTTTGTTGATGCATCAAATGTTGGTGCACCCTGATTCCACAATTCTTTCAACTCCTCAATTAGTGGCTGCATATACACATCAATCTTGTCACCTGGGGATTTTGGGCCATCAATAAGCACAGAGAGAATAAAAAATGGTTGTTTCATGCACATCCAAGGTGGTAGATTGTAAGGAGTTAACACTACTGGCCAAGTGCTATGGACTACGTTCATTGACCTGAATGGGTTGAATCCTTCTGATGCCAGCCCAAGCCTTACATTACGGCTATTAGTGGCAAAGTCTGGGTTCTAACGGTCGAAATGTTTCCATGCCTGCGAGTCAGCAGGATGCCTTAATCTCCCATCATTTACCAGTTCCTCTGCATGCCATCTCATTGACTTGGACGTCTTGGATGACATAAACAATCTCTGTAACCTTGGCTTCAGAGAAAAATACCTCATCTGTTTTGCTGGCTTCTTTTTCGTATCTCGGGATATGGTAGTACCATCATATTCCCTTTTCCATCTAGAACTATTGCATATGGCACATTTATCAAGATTGGCATCCTCATTTCTGAATAACATACAGCTTTTAGGGCATGCATCCCAAGTCTCATAAGTGAACCCTAAATTGTCAATTATCTTTTGAGCTTCATAGTATTTCTTTGGAAGATTCACACCCTCAAGGAAAGCCTCTCTCAACAAATCTAGTGACATATCTATGGACTTATCCGTCCAATCATTAAGTACCTTCATATGCAGAAGTCGAACGATGAACGACAATTTTGTAAATTTCGTACACCCCGGATACAATTTAGTTTGTGCAGCTTCCAAGAGTTTGAAATAATTTGTCGTTTCTACATTTGCCCTTGTCCGGCCCTCTTCAATGTCAAAGTTGTATCTACATTTAGAATAGCCTCATGTACCATTCCAATTATATCATCTATAGACTCAATCCCAATGTTTGGATCCACTAACATATCAGTTGCTTGTTGAGGCTGCAAAGGATGTTGGGCTTCCCCATAACGTGTCCAATTTTTGTAGTTCCCTTGCATTCCGTTGTTGAGAAGATGGTTATACAAAACCTCTCGTGAATTATGGTAACGATTGCAACAAGTCCTACAAGGACACCATATCACAGAACCTTCACCCTTATCTTTGTATGCAAATGCAAGGAATTGTTGAATATCATCTAGACATTCCCTAGATAACCTCTCACCAGAATCAATCCAACTCCTGTCTATAGTGTTGTACATGCCCATATTGACAAAGTTACTTATCCACCACAATAAATAAAAAAACAAGTTATATGCCCATGCATCATGAAACCTATCCATCCAACTCCTCTCTATAAGGTAGGTCCTATCCCATTCAGGAATGCACAACCTATATAGCATAAAGCAACTCAAACCACTTCGTCCATCTCTAAGAAAAAATCGGCAGCATCTCCTTGCAGTTCTCCATGTACACGATGTAGACGAAGTGTATTGTTATACACATACATCCAGTATGTGTAAGCACCCCATTTTTGACCGCTCGGCAGTCTACACTCCATCCAGACTTGTACTTAAGTCAATATAGAGGTATTCCAATCGAAATCAACTCTTTAAGTCTAATCTCGTCAATTCATCGCTTCGCGGGCCACACCGGGCCCAAAGAGAAGCAAAATGACCAAAATGCCCTTAGAGGCATTATCTTTTCCATATTCCGTATCAGGTACATCTTTCCAAAGACGATAAGACCCCTTTCCAATTCCAATCCCTCTCTCGAGACAGTTGATTCCTAGAGACGATAAATTTACTCCAATCAGGCGCATCTTTCTGAAGACGATAAGACCCCTTTCCAATTTCAATCCCTCTCACGAGACAGTTTATTCCTCGAGATGGTAAATCTACTCCAATCAGGCGCATAAGACCCCTTTCCAATTCCAATCCCTCTCTCGAGACAGTTTATTTCTCGAGACGGTAAATCTACTCCAATCAGGCGCGTCTTTCCGAAGACGATAAGACCCCTTTCCAATTCCAATCCCTCTCTCGAGGCAGTTTATTCCTCGAGACGGTCCGGCACATTTTCGAAGAAAATCTCTTCGAAATGGTAAGTCCCTTTAAACCTGTCGACCGGGACGAGACCCCAAGTCCCCTAGATGGTAGAACGGTCCACCTTTGATGCTTGCTAGCCCGCCAATGCAGAAATGTCCATTTAGGCACGCCTTTCGAGAAAGTTGATTCTTAGGCGCTAAGTCCCTTTAGTAGCTTCCTGAGATCAGGCAGTCTCGAAAATGATCGTGAACTGTCAGAGTAGCAGAAATACTCACAAACATCACAACCGTTAGAGTAACGGAAATACTCACAAGCAGGTTGATAGAGGGAATTGCCAACAAACCCTTGTATCACACGACCGCTGTCAAAGTGGCGGAAACACTCAAAACCCAAGTCAACACCAGTGCCTGCTAGCCCACTTCGGTGAAAAATGACCAAACTACCCCTAGGGCTATTTCCCGGTACGTTTCTCGAGAACACATTTGAGTCTTCAGAACGGTAAGTCCAACCTTCCAAGATTGTCTTAAAGGCAATCTGGCATGATTAGGTGCCTTCTAGTCAGTTTCGGGCCAATTTCGAGACTTTTCGGTCAAGATGACTATTTCGCCCCTAGGCATCCGAACGCGCCGAGAACCACACCGGCTCTAGGTATCAAACTGGTAATCTCCCAAGAATGCTTCTTATAGTATTCTCAATTTTCCTCTATCTTTTCAGATCATTCCAAGTCAATTCCGGTAAACCCAGTGCAAAATGACCGTTTTACCCCTAGTGGGCCGGTCGCCTTTTTCTAGCCACACCGGCTCTGGGTATGAAACCGGTAACCTCCTGAGATTGCTTCTTGTAGTATTTTCAACCTTCCTCTACCTTCTTGGATCATTCTGAGTCAATTCCGGCAAACCCGATACAAAATGATCGTTTTGCCCCTAGAGGGCTGGTTGCCTTTTTCGACCATACCGGCTCTGGGTATCAAACCGGCAACCTTTGGGAATATTCTGAATAATGTTTCCAAATCTCAAGTCTTCTTCCAAGACATTCCGAGTCTGTTCCGGTAGCTTTTTGACCCGATTGACCGTTTTGCCCCTAATGGCCCGGTCAAATCCTTCCAATACATCCTATTTTCATTTTTCAAGTTAAATACATCCGGAACACTATTCTAAGTCTTCCTGCCCTTTTTTTGGCCTTCCGGGTCATTCTCGGTCTCTTAAACTCCTTCCCAGACTTTCCGGAGTCACTCCTAGTGAAGCTAGGCTAAAAATTGCATGGTAGTCACTAGTACAGGCGCCCAAATCTAGTCAAAGATACATTGCTTTCCGACCTTAATAGTTTCCTAATTGGCTGGTGCCACTAGTAGTGGCACCAAACCAATATTTGGCATGGCACCACCAGAAGCATTTTTAGCCTGGCGCCACTACAACAGGCGCCAGGTCTATCCCATCTCTATAAATACAATGCCTCCTCCAACGTAAAAGAGGTCCACAAACTCAGTCTAAAAACCTTAATTTTCGATACACAGAGCTCGTACACTCCCAAAATCCTAGCTTCCCTAGGTTCTCCAAACCCTAGCCACCATACATCAAACCCTAAGCCTTATATACACTCATACATACCCTTACACACATATACACTAGCCTCCAACCCTCCATTGAAGACTTGGATTGCTGCAACTACGAAGATTTGAAGACCAAAGACGGGCCCTCGAAGATCAAGACTGAAGTGAAGCGAAGACCGAAGAAAGCAAGGCGCGCAAAGCTAAGCAAAATAAAGAAGACACAAGGTAGGCTGCTTATTTAAATTTCCGCACTTCCCTCTCTCTCTTCTCTCTCCTAACCCACTTGGGTTTTCTCTATTTTAATCCCCCATCTCTTTCCCTCCCTTTCTTTGCATGCTTGAAACAAGGGGACTCCCGGTCCATGTGTAGGATTAGACTATTGGAGGGTAACCATGTTGGGGGCTTTCCTTTAGGCTAACCGGAGACCACGTGGGTTCAGCCCCCTTGATTATGTAGTGAAGCCTTAACCTTGTATGTTCACGACCCCAAACTTGCATTGTGCATATCATGATCTTGCATCTTCCAAAAATTGTTTTCAAACTCGTTTTCAAAGTTTGCATTGAACTTGTTTTCAAAATTGTATCAAAATCTCCTTTTTCAAAACTTATTTTCAAAATCACAATCCTAAGGTGATTCTAGCCTTTCCGTGGCTATGATTGCTTTAGGAAAGTGTTACATTTAAAAGTGACTTTTATGGTCCATATTTTCAAACCTTTGTTATTTTCAAAACCACTTCCCTAAAGTGGTTCTAGCCTTCTTATGGTTAGAATCGCTTTAGAAAAGTGTGACATTTTTATACCTTCTAAAAACTCTCTTTTCAAATGTCTCTTTTCCTAAAAATCTCTTTTCCCATACTTTCCTAAAACTCTCTTTTCCAAAGTTGTTTTCAAAAACTCCCTCCAAAAATCTATTTTTCAAAACTCCATTTTTCAACTCCTTTCCAAAGTCCTCTCCCCAAAATTCACTTTCTAAAAACGCTCCTTAAAAATCTTTTCAAAAACTCTCTCCAACAATCTTCTACCAAAAATCTTTCTAAAAACTCTCTTCCCAAAATCTTCCTTCTAGAAACTCCCCTCTAGGATTTTTCTTTTAAAAACTCGTTTCCAAAAACACACTTTTCAAAAACTCCTTTTTTAAAATCTCTTTCCCAAAACTCTATCTTCAAATTCACTTTTCAAAAACTCTTCTCTAGGACTCCCTTCTAAAAATTTTCTTTTCCAAAAACGCACTTTCTAAAAATCCCTTTTCTTGATGCTCAAGTCAAGCCCTAGAACTCACGATTAGGAAACCTTAACTTTTCCTTTCCAAAAATATGATTTCCAATCCCTTATTTTAGCCTCAAAACCTAGGTTTCCAAAACTTCTTATTTTTCTATATCAAAACTATACGTATTTCCAAAACTTCTTTTCTACGTCAAAATTATACACTTCCAAACCTAGAATTTCCAAAACTCTATCTTTCCAAATCCATGTCAAATTCAATCTTCCCTTTAGGAAACCAAACCTAATCTTCCCTTTAGGAAACTAGATCCCATCCTCCGTTTTTGGAAACAAAATCAAACACTTCTTCTTAGAAACAAAATCCAATCCCTTCCTAATCTAACTATTTTCTAATCTCATACCTTCCTAAACCTATTTCAAATCTTTCCTCCTAATTCAACCCTTTCCAAATCCTAAACTTTCTAAATTCGAAACTTTCAAACTCTAAAATTTTCTAAGTTCTAAATTTTCTTGAACTTCAAATCTTTCAAAGTCTAAACCTTTTTTCATTCCAACCTTTCTTAATTCCACATCCTTTCCAAACTTTAACTCCCAAATCTAGATTTTCAAATCTTTCTAAAACTCAAACTTTGAATCTTCCAAAAATTCTAAAGCTTTCTAAATTCAAATCTTTCCTAATTTAAAATCTTTCTATAATTCTAAGCTTTCCAAATTCAAAACTTTCTTAACTTGAAACTTTTCAAATTCTAAACGTTTCTTAAACTAAACTTTTCCTAATTCAAAACATTTCTAAATTCAACACTTTCCTATTTTAAAACCTTTCCTAAGTTGAAACTTTCTTAATTCAAAACTTTCCTAAGTTGAAACTTTCCTAATTTGAAAACTTTCTTAATTCTAAACTTTCCTCATTCTAAAACTTTCCTAAAATGACATTTTCCTAAATCGAATATTTCCTAAATCTAGTCTTTCCTAATCTTTCCAAGTTCAACTTTTGAGTTAAATTTTTTCTAAAATCCTTCCAAGTCAAGTCAAATCTTTTCTAAGTCTCAAGTCTTTCTAGGTTTCCTAAATCTAAGTCCTTCAAAACCAATCTTTTAAAGTCTTCCAATCAAAGTTCAATCTCTCAATCTTCCAATCCAAATTCCAATTTCAACTCTTTTCCAAATCAACTCTTCTATTTTCAATCAGACTCTTGTCCGAACTATGATTGATCTGATTCCTCCAAAAAAGATACGTAGGCAACCCTCATGGATGCGGTCACCACATTTTTCAAATCTCAAATTCCACAATCTTTTCAAATCTCCAATCTATTTTCAAATTTCTATTTCCAAACCTCTATTTCTAATTTCTCAAGCTTTCCAATTTCGAATCTGTCCTTTCAAATCTCTCTTCTAAAATCAAATCAAATTCTTCCTTTCAAATCTATTTCCAAATCAATTCTCTTTTCTTGCATTTGCATATGATGTATCTTGTTTTTTTTTTTAAACATTGTTTTCTAAAGTGGATAGGGTTGAACATTAGTTAGTCAAAGACTCTCATAGGTGAATCTAGGGTAGATTGACATGTAGGTACCAAAAGGGCGGGGTAGGGTGATGGCTTAGTGCGTCTTCCCTACACGTAACCAACCTTTGAACCTGGATTACTGTTTTCGATAGACCAAAAACGGAGTTATTTTTAAAAAGGGCTTAAATGTTTTTCAAAGGTTGCCAAAACAACCTGTTTTTCTTAAAAACCCTCTCTTGAGGAGATATTTTCAAAATCCTTTTCCAAAAACCCTAAGTGTAGTCTTTGGATTATTCTTAGTTTTTAGGTGACCAAACTCACCTTAATCAAGTTAGGTGGCTACTTCAAATCTTTTCCAAAAGCCCTTTATTCAAATTTATTTTCAATTCAAATCTAGTCGTACTCATTCTTCTAAGAGAGTGAGTTCTAACTAGAGAGTACAATATTTTTCCCGCTTGTGTGTGTATTTCTCGAGCGCAAAAAATCTGAGCGCGACAGTATGCACACAGAGAACAACGGGATCTGCCGCACAACATATCTCTCAAATATGAACAATATCAAGCGATAAGCCACTAACTGCCATATAGATTTATGCATTCCCAAACTGTCCAAAACTGGACAATTCAAGAACCGCCTCATCGTAGTCGAATCCACTAACTTTGATGAGGATTCTTGAATGGATCTAAGATTATATGCTTATACTTCAACTAACTCATTCATGGATGAGTTAATCAAAATATATATGCATGCATGCAACAAACTATCATAAACAATATTAAGCACATTAAAAACATTTCTTCTACTCATCTAGTAGAAGAAATAATAAATTACACTTTCTATTTTTTTTTAATCTTCGAAAGGTCAATGATATTACTGATTATCATGTGTACCCTACTGTTTTTACGACAAAGCAATACAGGATAATACAAGGAAAGAGTAGGCCTTTACTTCTAGACATTATTGTGTTCTACCTTCTGGAATTGCACTGTTTGGGCTGTGTCGATTTTTGTTGTAGGGTCATGCAGATGCTTAAGTCAATTTTCTGATGTAAAGTTGAGAGCATAAACGCATGATATGTTTAATATCTCTTGGAGCTGTTAAAATGACAAGTTTCGAGTTGGTTTATAGTGATGATTGTAGGATTCCAGCTAAGCAGATCAAAGGTAAAAGTGTATTTTTCCCTTTTTCCTTTACATTTGTAGGTTACAAAAGGGAATAAAAAACCTCTAGCTAATTCTAGTGTAGCTTCAATGCGAGCAACTCCACATTGTGTCTTAGATTTGCATTTATGTGGAAAGCATTCAACTAACATGAGGAAAACCAATGACTGTTCTTGGATAGATTTATTATGGAGTTTTGGACGTTACCTAATCTATTGTGGGATTTTCGTGCAACTTTCTTGCACAGACTGGCTTGGTTTCTGTTGAACATCAAATGCAGGAAATGGGCTTGGCCCCCAAAGACTCTGGGATGATAGATAAAAAGAACAATTGAAGATTTTTCCATCACTAACATACAACAAGTGAATTCATCAATAATACTCAAAGGAAAGGCTGTTAAGAGGCCAGATCATAACAATTCATAAGAGATGACCGGTACAGTCGTTCATGTGCTATTAGCAAATCATAGCACTTCCTCCAATTTTTCACGGCTAGGTTATTCGCTGTAGCAGTTGCATCTTTCAATATGATTCTTACATTTCTTATTCCTTTGATGGGTAGAAGTAATGGGTAGAAATATATAACAGAGGAGGATGTGCAAAAACAAAATTAGAACTTTCTATTTTTTTTTCCTTTTAATTGATCATTCAGTTTTGATACTCCATTCATTCATTCTGTGATAATTTTGTGGAATAGAAAGTTTTCAATTTGTTCTTCATAGAAGCTAATGCTTGATGGACTAATGATCATCACACACAAAAAAAAAAATGTATAGGCCTGTATATATATGTATACGTATGTATGTTTGTATGTGCAATTGTTAATGCGCAGAAGGAAAAAAATTTTAGACTTAAAATAGGGCAACTCACATCCTTTATCTTCTCTCTCTGTTTCTCTCTGTGACTTGCTGTGTAGACAGCGGCGATGGCGGCGACGAAGGCGTTGGCGAAGGGGGTGACGGAGACGTCGGCGATGGCAGTGATGGAGCCGATGGCGCCAGGGGAGAATGATGACGGCGTTGCTAGAGAACAGTGGCGATGGCACTGCTGGAGAACAACAGCAGTGGCAATGGCGCTGGGGGTCGAAGGTGGAGACGCCGGTGGAGGCTAAAGATGGCGGTGGTGGTGGTGGCTTGGTTCAAGTGAGATACTGCGTGAGATAGAGAGAAATGCGGCGCCTAGGGTTTTTGGTCAAGAGAGAGTGAAAATCGGGGGGAAAGAAAGAGCAAGGGAAATTTTGAGGCCCGACCAAAACTACGTCGTTTCATTTAACATTTGTGACGACAGACTTCCGTTACGAAAATGGCCGTTGCAAAAGACATCTATTTGCGATGGGATCTATGTAGTTCCAAAAATGCTGTCGCAAAAGTCAATTTTTGTGACAGTATTTGTGACGGCTACTTTCTGTCGTAAATACTGGTATTTGTGACGGGAAAGTAGCCGTCACAAATACCCCCATCACAAAAATTCCAGTTTTTAGTAGTGGCAGCAAAAAGTAAAAACGTTCAGCTTATTTTCGCTCAGACTAAAAACACGGGTGAAAAATAAAATTTTGTTGGTCCAGGTTCAATTCCGACTGATAGCCTATTTGAGCATCATTTTGTACATGAGCAATAACGGCTGTATATTTCTAGTCTACTCAGATCCAGTAATAAGTCTCTCTCCTTGTTTCTTGAAAGAGCCGTTGCAGGTACGACCTCTCTTCTCACTCCTTTCCCTCTACTGTTGCTCCTTCTCTTCTCTACCTCTGCCCTATTTGTCTCTCCTCTCGACGTCTCTCTTGTCTCTCAGTCTACCGAAACCCTCCATCAGTGGCTGAAACCACCATTATAGTCCACCGAAACCACTCAATCGGTGGCTGAAACCACCACTCCGCCAATGGCTGAAACGAACACTACCCAGTTACCACGTCACCAAAATACACCAGATCTGTCCGTGTTTATGTCAGATCTGTAAAAAGTCTGCTTCTTCTCTCCCGCCTCTTTTTCCTCAGTCTTCATTCATACCTGTCCTATTTCTTCTCCAACTGGAACCTATCTTAACTCCTTGTAAGCTCTGAGCCCATTCTCTCTACATGCTCATGTGAGATCAGATTTGTAATGAACTTTCAGATCACATTTTTAGTGTTATGATGATTGTTATGGAGTTGATGGTAGAGTTTGCGATGATTCTTTTTTTTTTCCCTTCTTCCTTTTTAACGACTTCACATCTCCTAGTTCTTCTATAGCATGATGATAGCATGGGTTTTTTGGTTTATATATTACATTGGAATGCATGGGACGAATTCCTCAAACGTACCAGTACCATGACACAAATCTGTATCACGTTGTCCACATTACTGGCTTTTTTTTTCCTTTTTTTTTTTTTTTTTTTTTTTTTTGGTGTGATTGTAACAATTTCTTCGGTTATTGATAATTGCGGATGGGTTTTTGGTTGTGATTGTAAGAATTTTCCTTTTTGGATTTTTTTTTCCAGAGGCTGATACCTTCTGCAGTTGGTGATAAGAATCGAGAACTGTTTCTTCATTTTGGTAAGATTTTTCTTCAGGAACTGACAATTGGGGTTAAAATGTTGTTGCAATGAAATTCTTACCTGCAATTGGTATTTTATCGTTAAACTTGATGATATATTTATAAGTGATAGTTGTTCCTTAACAGATTATTACTGTTACAACCATAATAAGGATCTCATATTATTATTTATTTCACATAATATTGATGTTGTGTTGCTCTATATTTTGCATTTTTTCAACGTGACACACTCTATATTCTTATACTTTTAAAATGTTATGTCACAGGAGTAATGAAAAAATAGTTATTTCATTAAGTTCCTTATTTATTATACAAGTCTTATTTGAAAAAGAAGTATATGCAATAAATATCTTTATTAATTGTCTTATAGATATATATGAGTTAGATTATACGTATAGATATGTATGAGTTTTCTATTTAGGTATTATATACATTTATATTAATTCGATTAAGTTCTCTATCTTAAAAAGGAACCCAATAAACTTTCAATTAAGTTGTTTATTGCATTTAATTTGTATTTAAAAGTAATAGTGGATATAGAGACCCACGAAATAATTTTTCATTGTGTACTTGAGATATCTTTTAATTTTTATTTAAATTAATAATTAATATCATGAATGGGAAGTTTTTAGTTTTATTAAACTATTTTATAATTAATAAGATATATTTAAATTTTATCAACCACCTAACCTGATAGAAATCTAAAATTATATATGCCATAAAATAGAATTAGTACATAATTTTTTGATGATGGGCTTCAACTGTGATGCATGTTTTAGCTTTTATAATTTAATTATAACTTAATTATTTATATTATAAATTTAAAAAAATACTTATTTTCCGTAGAATGACAGTGAGGCTAACACCATTGACCTGCAATTGAGGTAGCAGCAGAAAATAGACAAATGAACAGAACACATAAAATAGACAACGAAAATAAATAATAAAAAATAAAAATTGACTGCCTTATCAAACGAGCCCAATTGTTCAATTTAATTTGTTTTAATCCTACTTCTCTGGTCTTACTCGTATTTGCGAATACCCGTGCATCTGCCCACGCTCCGACCTGCAGGCCCAACGTATTAAAAGTTGACAAATATTTGATTAATACCCCACTGTTTAATATTTAATATGACAAATATTTTATTAATATCCCACTTTGTTAAAATATATATTCTTTGCACGTGTGTGGGCGTCCTAATCTTGGGTTTTCATCAAATTTGGTGATCATGCACTGAAAAGAAGCAATTATAGGCCCATACTTCGGCTTCTTTCACTGTTTGGCTTTCCCTTCGACTGCAACACCATACCACGATTTGTCATACCCAGATTCGCTCGAATCCGCAACACGTTTGCTTCGTAGAGAAGATAAGGAGTTTTTGGACTAAGGAGTCTCGGGGGTCTTTATCCCTAGAATAATAATTTTTTCATATTTTTATATAGTCTATTTGATTCCATCTTTGTTTCATATGAGATAAAATTAGAGATTAATTTTATTCCAAACTTATTTGTTTTTGCTGTATTAAGATAAAAATAAGAAATAAATGTGTTACTCCTCACTAGTTTGAATACAAATGATTTAATATATAATACATTAATATGATATTATTAATAATAAATAATATTGTGTTAAAATATATAATTATAATATTAACAGATAAGATATATATTATTTTATTAAAATATGATATAGTGTTAATATATTAAAAAATATAATATATATTAACATATGTAATTACAATAGTTACATATAATATAATGTTAATATATTAACATATAAAATATATTAATATAGGTAAAATTATACTGTTAATTTAATATATAAATATATATTATCAATATAACGTTCATATATACATACATATATATATATATATATATATGATATTAACATACAAGATAGATATTATATTACTAATTTAATGTTAATATACACTATATTAATAAATTTATAATTATAATATTTATATATGAGATTTATATATTGTATTATTAATAATGTTAATATACATGCACAATATGTTAATACATATATATATACAATGTAACGTTATATTATAATATGTTGTTATATATAATATAAATAATATATGTAAGTTAAAGGTTAGGGGTATTTTTGTCATTATATGCGTTGCCCCCAAAGACCTTTTTTCTAAGACTATTTGTTCCACCTTCCCCTAAAATTAAATAGTCTCATGTATGTAGAATAAGCAATCTGGTTAGGAGTACTAGTCAAACCCTTTTTTTTTAACAACCAAATGCGAGACTATATGGAAGTATTAGTCCAATCAGACATAGTTCCACCAAACAAACGCGATACTATGTGGAATTACTAGAATGGGTGCCCTACTACATGGATGGTTAGTTTGAGCAAGTAAGAGAAAATAAATAAGAAATGATTAGTGGGTAGTATTTTATCTTTTTAATCTTTGAGTTAAATAAAAATATCCATAATGTTAGTAATTTATATATTTTTTAGAAATTTTTTGGTTTATATCTAAAAGTGACACTTTTTTTAATTTGGAGTTTCACCAGTTTCACCAAATGAATTTACTTTATAATAGTAAGTATAGATTAGTCTAGTCCGACTTAGTTCCGTCAAACAAATACACACGGCTCAAATAGTCTTTAGAATTAGTTGAGATGTGCACAAGTTGACCTGAATACTCAATTATTAAAATAAATAAATAAAAAATATTCTTAAGTTAATATATTACACGTGATAGTTCTCGTTGATTGAATTCAATGCTCATTCAAGTAATCCGTTAAAATTTTAAACCATTTGTTATCGATTTCTTTCCCTTTTTTTTTTTTTTTTTGATACAATGGAAAACATCTGTTGTCAATTTCAAACCCACTCTCCTCCTCTCCAACAGCTGCTGAAGGAAATCAAAGGACTACTATAATTATCTTGGATAGATCAATTTTTGTACGGAAAATATTAAATCTTGAATTTAAAACTGGCTTATTCTGTTTTTTTAAAAAAAAAAAAAGCCGTCGTAAATTATTTTTCTAATTATATAATACAAAGCATCAATTACTTTGGGCATTAAATTGGAACCAATGTTGAGTGCCGCACAATAGTCGCAAGTTAGCTACATAAAGAATGAGGGGCGGATATATCATATAGTAAGTATCTCAACGCAAACAAATCATAATACAATTGTGCCAAAGGAAGAGGACTCACTTGACAGCGCACTAAAAGTCAGATCATAACTAAAAGAAACTTTAATACATTGATATTAATATTTTTAACAAAAAAATATAAAAATATATGTACTTTACAATTATTCTCAGATTTCATATTTTAAAGTCATAACATAATATGCTCATTATTAATAATATTAAATATGTCATTTTGCACATATGTTACCACACAATAACTCATTGGTTAATCTCTCCTTCCCATCCATCTAAGGGTGCACGTCAACTGGATTCGAGTTCATACCAAACCTAGAGCAAAGCGATCTACATCGGTTCTCAAAACGTTTATCCGTCGCAAACCGAATTGAATTATGGGCCCAGCTGATATTTTAAATATTTCTCTTAACATGTTAACAAGCAGCCCAATTAATAGCAGCCCACTACCGATTCTTGTTACTGCAGAAGGGGAGTGTTTACTATGGATTTGGATACTCTTAATTCCATCAATTAATGGACTAGATGAAATTTTATTAAATATTTTATCAAAATTATATCATTTTGTATTAAAATTTATTTTCTTTTATATATCCACAAAATCATTTATTGTTTAATAAGTTGCAAGTCAACTCATCATATTCCTTCATTTTGTTTTTAACTTGGTGTGTCAATTTCTTAATCAATGGAATGGAGATTTTCATTCTGACCATAGAATGGAGAGGATTTTATTTGAAATGTAAAGCTTTTATCCTACACTGATGTGGGACAAATTGTGACTTGCAAGAGGTAAAGTATGAAAACTTTCGTACCTTGGGTTGCCAAGTTAAAAACAAATGCTTATGGAAGCATGATATCAAACAGTTGACGGCATAAACATGTGATCTGAAAAACCAAAAATGAAACAAGTTTTGCAATCAAATGTAGAAGAATGGAGGGTGGTTGCACCAGATAATGATTATTTGCAAGTTTTACACCCAAGTTAAATTCTAGAAGCTGTAGAAATAAATGGTTCAAAGTGTGTCCGGATACTGTATATATATATATATATAGAGAGAGAGAGAGAGAGAGAGAGAGAGAGAGAGAGAGAGAGAGAGAGAGAATTGCGAAGTATTGCTGGTTGCTGGTGTGAATCCATGGAATTGCAAAGTATTGCTGGTTGCTGTTGTGAATCCATGAAATGCACATTTGGATATTCTTAAACTCATTCCCAGAACAAGAAGAAAAGACCTAGATATTGATAAGGCACCAAAAGTGAGGCAAATTTGGAGAGTGTTAACTTACGTTCAAAATGACATATTTGATAAGTCAAATTTTAGGTAACCAATCATATATATTAGAGGGTGGGTCACATGCAAAGCGTGTACAACTAATTTAACCTCACATTTGAGATGAACACAAAAACAAAAATAAAAAAAACCCAAAGTGATAAAACAAAACACATCCAGAAAAGGAAGGAAAGGAAACCAAAGCATCACAGAAAAAAAAAAAAAAAAACACCTTTGAATTTCTTGAATCTAACAAAATTCTTCAAATGAGTAATTATATATTTTTTTATATAAATATACACAGATAAACATTGTTTGTATTTCAATTAACAAAAATTTTCTACATCTCAGTAGAAAAGAAATAGTGTACTTTCTCATATAATCATGTGATGTCTTGAGTCGTTTCCGCAAACGATACTCCTAAAATTGATGGTTTCCTCGGAATTGGCAAGAGAAAAGCACGATGCAGAGTTCAAAAAAGTTAAATGAAGTAGTTAGTGATAAGATATAGACAATTGTATATTTTTTGGTCTTTACGACAAGAGGAAACCTTAAGAGGGGATTGTTTTTTGGTTGTTTGAATTTCGATAACACTAATGCTAGGACGATGAGTTCATTGGCCTTTGTGATAAAGTGGGGAAGGAATAGAAAGAGTCGTAACTGAAGCACCGGCCTATACGTAGAACTTGGAGTAATTGTAGAGAAAATTGTTATCCATCTTTATCCTTTGCAATTGATGGATTCAAATCTAATTTTAAGTGGGACTAGCATAGTTTTTTTGGAATGAAAATGTATTGAGGCAGCTTCATAAGTCATTTGATACAAAAAATAGTCCAGGTAATATCGAGTACTTAGTAGTAATTACTATCAAATGATGACACATGGTAAGTGAATACATCAACAACCTAAATTTAAGGTGTAATTGAGAGATTTTTAAAGAAGCACCCTATCAAATTTTGTCATGTGGTATTTTTTTTTAAATGTCTCTTTACTACATCATAAATTTAGGTTGCTAATGTATTCATATACCATGTGTCATCATTTGATAAGGATTATTACAGAGTATTTAATACTACCTAATCACTGGATTTTTTCTCGTTAGACATCAAAGTGTTTTCTCTCTTTATATATATATATTTATATGACCTTGATTGAATGTGCATGCAGTTTATATTGATTTTGTTTTTTTTTTCATTCAATAAATCTTTTTAGTATGAAAAATCCTAAATTATAAAAAAAATGTATACAATTTCGAGAAATGTGGCAGTGGCATATGGATAATTACGACCCAAAATAATAGGCTTAATGTGTTCAAGTGAAGGGACAACAATAAGATACAACTTTTATGCTTGTATAGCACTACTCTTTTGATTTCCAAATAATCACCGTTAAAAGTTTTCTACAGATTTGTCAACATTAATCCCAGATCCCTTCCTTTTTTCCCCCCACCCCAAAAACATGCAAAACCCAAAAACAAATTCCTAGCTTCATCCTAAACTCCATCATACCTATTCTTTCTTTAGCAACAAGAACTGGCAATTCATTGAAAGGGTTGTCTCATTTTCTTTTCTCTTATATGATGTTAAGCTTATGATTTTCCTTCTTGCCATGCAGGGGGCAGAGACTATCTCATTCTCTACTCAGCAGTTTCGCATCTCAATTTCATTGGACCCTGAGAAACTCTATTGCTTTTCTTTCTGTGATTCATTACTTCCGTTTGCTTAGAAAGGAAAAAAAAATAAAAAAAACAAGGCGAAATGGATCCTATCACACAAGGCGTAGCCAAAGGAATTTTGGTTCAAATCACCGATCCCGTAGTTGGATACGTCAAGCGCCATTTTGGTTATTTGAGTGGCTACAAGGAAAACATTCGGGAACTTGAAGCTCAAATCAGGGACAAAAGAAGAAGAATCCAAGGGAGGGTCGATAGAGCCAGAGAGAATGCGACAGTCATTAAGAATGATGTTTCCAAGTGGCTAATTGAGGTGCAAAGGATGGAAGACAAGGTTGAGGAATTTCGGGCGGAGAGTTGAAGAAAACAAGTGCTTTAAGTGCTCATGTCCTAATTTGTGCTGGGTAAGGGAGTTCAAGAGAAGAAGGCAGCAGTTATTAGGCTGAAAGACGAGGGTGGCAAGTTTGAGACATTGCTAGTGGCACATCCTGCACCTTGTCCACCGGAGTTGCAATTCACATCTTCCGAGGATTACATAATTTTCAACTCAAGAGCCTCAGTTTTCAATGGGATTGTGGAGGCTTTAAAAGATTCTTGGGTTAACATGATTGGGATACATAGACCAGGTGGTGCTGGTAAGACGACAATGGTGGAAAAGGTTACCGAGCAAGCGAAGAAATGCGGACTTTTTCATGAGATCGTGATGGCAGTTGTCTCTAAAGATGCAGATGTCAAAAAAATTCAAGAACAATTTGCATGCCAATTGAACCGAGATTATAAAGATGACAATCAGGATAGGAGAAAGGGTCAGCTATGGAATAGAATGAGATGGGGGTGGTGGGTGTTGACCAAAAATATCCTTGTAATAATGGATGACGTTTGTCAACCACTTAACTTGAAGGCAATAGGAATCCCTGTTGCAGATGGTGAAGAAGGTTGCCAAGTTATCCTAACCACCCGAAGCGAAGGGGTGTGCCGAAAGTCGCAAGTTCAAAAATACTTTTCCACTAGATTCTTACCAGAAGTGGAAGCTGGGACCCTATTTAATAAGGTGGTGGGAAATTTTTGTCGTCCCTCAATCCTTAGCAGAAGAGGTGTGTAAGGAATGCGGAGGTTTGCCTGCTGCTATAGTTGCAGTGGCAGCTGCATTGAAAAGAAAGAAAGGCTATGTATGGGATGATGAACTTCATTAGCTGAAAAATTGCACAGTACAAGACATTCAAGATATCAATCCAAAGATGTATACATCATTAAATTGGAGCTACGATTATTTAGAACATGAGGATGCAAAGTCGTGCTTCTTGCTTTGCTGTTTGTTTCCAGAAGATACTGAGATTCCAATTAATGAGTACATGGTGTTCATTAGCGAGACATTGCTATTTCAATCACGGAGGGTAGCAAGCAAGAAGTTCAAGTAGGACATGGTGGCTAACTACGGCCAGATGAGCAACAATTTCTAGTAAAACATGGTGTTCATGAGTGGCCAAAAAAAGGTACGCGGGAATTTTAATCAGCAATCTCATTAAGGTCCAAAGACATCGATAAGCTTCCTGAGGATGAGTTCGAATGTCCAGAACTCCATGCCTTGGTGTTGGAATGTAGCAATTCCTCGCTTAAAGTTCCAGACTGGTTTTTTTATGGAATGAAGAGGGTTACAATTTTAGAGTTGACTGAAACCCCTATGTTCCAGTTGCCGCCATCACTTGGAGATTTGGTGAACCTTAAGATGTTATGTCTAAATGACTGCACGTTGACAGACATAAGCGTAATCGAGAATCTAAAGAATAACCTCGAGATACTTAGCCTTCAGGGTTCTAACATCGTGAGGCTGCCACCAGAGATAGGAGAGTTGATTCGCCTACGGTTGCTGGATTTGGAAAATTGTTCTAACCTAAAAGTGATTCCACAAGGTATCATAGCTAATTTATGCTGCCTGGAAAAATTATACATACTGGATAGGTTTGACAAATGGGAGGAAAGATGCAATGCACACCTTGCTGAGATGAAGTCATTGAAACAACTAAGCACTTTACATATTCATATACCAAATGTTGTGGTATTGCCCAAGGACCTCAGGTTTGAAAACTTGATCAGATTTCAGATATCAGTGGGTGATACATCTGGTTTTGATGATGAAAAGTCTTCATCAACGAAGATCTTGAAACTTGCAGGTAGTCCCTTAAAAGACGAGTTTATTGCCTTGGTGGACAGAGTTGAAGTTCTATATTTGAATGAATTGAAAGGTTTAAAGAACGTGCTTCATGAGAAAGATGGCCAGGAGTTTTTAGAGTTGAAGTATCTTAAAGTAGGAAAATGTAATGACTTGGATCATTTACTTGGCAAACCAAGGTTACTTAAACGAAGTCATAGACTACATACATCTGGGTCATTCAGTAAATTATCTGTATTAAAAGTTCGAGACTGCAGATTCAAATATCTCATCTCCACATCTTGCGCAAGAGGACTTGGGCAACTCCAACATCCACAAATAGAATACTGTGAGATCATGGAACAAATAGTTGGAAATGAAAGAGAAATAGATGATGAGGAAATCAGAGATAATCTAAGTTTCAGTCTGTAGGAAAATATAGATAGGGTATACTGAATACCTTAAGTGGATAACATTACGATGTACAGATCGTCTTGCGTGCTTTACGAGCCCTTCGCACAACACGTACAGTATACTACGAATCAATCTAAGATCTCCTTTGTGTCTTTCTCATCATACAGTAGAGGGCTACTAGAGTCCAATACGAAGAACATATGTTCCAAATTCTAAGGCACTAAGATGGTAACCCTAGAGAGAACTAGAGAGAGAAAGTAATCTAGAGAGAGAGTCTCTATATGATAATACGTAAGTTCTTTCTTGATATAATCTCTGTATAACAAATATACACCATGATAAAGATAAAACCGACTTATCTTTATTTTCTAGGAGTCTAAATTTGATAAGGATAACTCATTATCTCCTTATCAATAGGAGGTGAAATATATACTGAATATATATCCATGTATCTATGTGGACATACCGTGGGCCTTATGCAACATCTCCCATTTGGACACAAGCGGCATTAATAATCTCATCTCATAAATCTCTCATCTTGTTCAACTCCTCATACAAAAAATGGAAGATACGACAGACGAGAAAGGTATCAATGAGGAATATTATATTAAGTTATCATTTAACTAATATAATACTATAACTCAATCATCTTGTGTATACCTCAAATCATCAAACCACACTAGATCTTGCACCTCTAATCCCTCGTGTATCTAATATAGAGTCATGCAAGACCGCTCAATGCATTTGTGCTCATGATCATATCAAAAACTAATATCAACACAATTGCTCGGGCTATGAGCAACAAATCATGAGTGTGATGCCAAGTGATCTTTCCTTAGCCACTTATGTCAATCCATCTAAACTCAACTGCTTTCCTAGACATGCTCCACTAGATCGTATTCCTCGTAACCCTTGGATAACATGATAAAGTAGCAACATCAAGCTTCGAATTCATGACATAGTTATAAGTCCCAAAGGGTATAAACTTGGACTTAAAGTCCATAGGGCTCACGCAGTGACAAAGCAGGAATCTATTTTGTCACTCCCACAATGGTCGTCTTATAGCACATACAGTATGATATGTATGCTATGATGGAGCTCCCACTCAGAGTTTGTCACACTCTAACACTATACGGATCTTAGTCTAGTCGCTCTTACCAGCACTTAACTTGAGTTTCTCGAGAATCTCACATCCGGCTTTTTACAGGCTTCATGGAGGTGTGGATAACTCTATGTTCAACTCATACAGTCTCATCTTAGCTCTTATTGAGACGACAGATAAATAAATATCAACCCTTGCTCGCTTTTTAAGCACCAAGGAGATCACATTATCATGGTATCTATGTGATCATTTAGCGTCTCATCCTGCTCGCTATCTTAGTATTAGGGCGATCGCCCGTGTAAGAGGGTCGATTATAAAGCTTGGTGACATCTACTCATAATACAAGATATGTACACTATCTAAATCAAGTACCAATCATGCCCATTAAATGAAAACTCATCTCATAATGCATAAGATATAATCCAAAGTATCCAACAAAATAAGCATATCAAACCCTACGTAATCTCAAACCCCTAACATGCCTATGAAAAACATCTCTAGCAATGGGTTTGGTCAATGGGTCAGCAATCATATCGCTAGTTGAGACATGCCTTAGGACCACTTGCCCTTGCGCAAAGATGTCTCAAATTAAGTGATACCGAGTATTAATGTGCTTAGTCTTACCATGGTACTAAGGGATCCATTGCATAAGCTATAGCGGCTGTGCTATCACAATGAATGACAACAGCCTCATCAAGATGCCTTGTAATGCTGAAACTTTGCAAGAATCTCCTCAACCATATAACCTCCTAAACAGCAGCAGTACATGCACATACTCTAACTCCATGGTGGATAGGGAGACATACTATTGTTTCTTGCTACACCAAGAAATAGCTCCACCTCTAAGTATAAAGGTATAACTAGTGGTAGATTTACTTTTATCTCTATCAGCAGATCCATCTGCATCACTGTACTTGGCCAATCTGGGACTACCACCTTAGTAGCATAAAACGAGGTCTACAGTCCGTCGCAAATACCGAAATATCCTCTTAACTGCAGCCTAATGTGGAGCTCCTAGATTACTTTGATATCGGCTGACCATACCAACTACAAAACGTATGTCACGTCGCGTACACATCATAGCATACATCAAACTGCCAACTGCACTGGCATATGGAACATTGGCCATTTGCTTCTTCTTTTCCTCTGTCTTAGGACATTGCTTAATGCTAAGAATTTGACCCTTATCCATTGGGCTGTCTATGAGTTTTGAATAGTGCACATGAAACCGTTCTAAAATCTTCTTTATATAAGTTTCTTGAGACAAACTAAGAAGCCACTTAGACCAATCTCTTGAGATCTTAACCCCAAGCACATAATCTACCTGACCCATGTCCTTTATCTCAAATGTGGAAGACAGCCACTCTTGAGTGGCGACAATCATCTCCATATCATTTCCAACTAATAAAATATCGTCCACATAAAGCGAGAGAATAAGAAACTTATTCTTACTTTTTTTAACATACACGCAACGGTCCTCTTTAGTCATCGTGAAACCCATATAGATAATGGCTCGATGAAACCTAAAATACCACTTTCTAGACGATTATTTCAGGCCATAGATGGAGCACTTCAAGCGACAAACCTTATGCTCTTGTCCCTCTGCCTAAAAACCAATGGGTTGATCCATGTAGATCTCCTCGTCTAGGCCTCCATTGAGAAATGCTGTCTTCACTTCCATTTGGAACAATTCCAAATCTAAATGTGCAACAATAGCTAGAATTAGGCAAATAGAGGCAAATCTCACCACAGGGGAGAACATCTCCTCATAGTCTACACCCTTCTGTTGGGTATAACCTTTTGCCACAAGACAGGCCTTGTACTTGTCAATTGACCCATCAGCCTTGCGTTTGATCTTTAAGACCCATTTTTTGCCAATGGTCTTACGCCTAGGTGGCAGATCAATCAACTCCCATACATTATTCTTAGTCATTGAGCTCATCTCTTCCTGTATATCAACTAGCCATTTCTTAGATGTAGGTGAAGTTATAGCTTCAGCAAACGAAGCTGGCTCATCAACATCCACAAACATACTTATGAAGGACTCTCCTTCAATATTGAAGTGGCGATAAGGAACAATTCCTCGAGTGCTCTTACGTAACTATGAATCATGAGAGTCATCTAATGATATACTCCCACTAGGTAAGGGATCGCTCCTATTGTCTCCGGTAACTACAAGATGAGGTTGGCTTTCCTCATCATGCCTATAAGATAAAGGTGCGTCTCCTTGGGGTTTCTCTAACTCATAGAGTTCAAGATCCCTTTTAACTTCACCAATGCTTAGGAAATCTTCCTCTAGGAAATCAACATCGCGTGACTCAATCTCAGTTGTTCCCCTATCTGAGTGTTTACCATACATAACATAGCCCTTAGAATGTTTTGAATATCTAATAAAAACACATTTATTAGCTCTAGAGCCTAATTTCCCATACTTATTGGAGGAATTGTGATTGTGCTTCAAAAGTGCAATTATAATGCCTTAATTATTACTTTGTTAATATTAGTTTATGAGTATATATGTCTTTTTAGTTACGTTTTGATATTAATTGAGTTTATAATGCTTTATGTAGGTTTTGAGCTTAAATGGAATGATTTCGAATGCAAAATAATCATAGGTTTCAAGAGGTTGTTTTCAAGGTACAAGCTGCTAAAGCATGCAGAGCTGGAACTTTAGAAGCCCATATCTTGCGAACCAGGAAGGCTATTCAAGCCCATAATATGTCAATTTTATATAAATTTTTGAGAACTACAACTTTCGTGAAGTGACCCAGCCCATCTAAGGACTTTGTTGAAGTCATCCGTACGACTGACGACGGGATATACAGATTTATTCACTTTTTGGTTAGAGATAGATTAGTAAGCAGTAGAATAGGTTTAGGAGTTCTATGTTCTAAAGGAGAAGAAGAATTCTAAGGTTTTTCTAGGGTTTGGAAGGAGGAATCATCCAATCCTTTGGAGGCTACGAATCTTTTCATCTTTCAAGGGAGCATCTTTAATTTTTAGTTTCTATCTTTAGTTTTATTTCTTATTTTTATTGTGAATTTCATATTATATTTCTTTAATGCAGCATTTTATTTCTTCAGTTATTATTTCTATTCTTGCAATCTTTATCATGTTTTTCAGTAACTAAATTTGTTCTTGGTATGGGTTGAGAAAGTAACTAGGTTACAAGTAGAGATTCAAGATAGTATTCATTTTACAAGATTTTAAGAACTTGGATCAAGATTCATTTTTTTGCCCATGAATATCTTCGAAAATAATATTCTTGATCATATCTAGTCATGTATGTATAGACTGATTTGTAAGCAGGGATACGTATACCTAGAATTTCTGATAAGGATATTGATTATAACTGAATATATATTCCTATTAAGAGTACTTTAGAAATCTACTGTTCTTAATTAAGCTTCAAACATACTTTGTAGACAGGTTTATAAACTGGGACAAGTATGAATGAGACCCTGGTATGAACACTAGTAAATAACTGAATATCAACTCAAAAAGGGTAATCAAATCTTGAAGTTCGTTAATCAAAACTATCTTGGGAATCTACCTGTAGGCCTATTACTGGATCAAAACCTGCCAAGACCTTTCTATAATATTTGAATACAATCCTAAAATTAGTTTAATTTTATTGTCGGATAATTTAGATCAATCATCTCCAACAATTGATTTTTATTTTCTTTTTGGAAGTTTTTCTGCAATTTTAATTGATTCTCAGTTCATTATAATTTTGTCCTGATTGCAGACCTTATTCATAAAGTTTATTTCTTGTGTTCCCTGTGGATCAACCTCGGACTTACTGAGATATTATTACTGCATCGCAACCGTACACTGGCGGATATAAATTGTACTATTCAGGAGCGATTAGTTTCTGGCGCCGTTGCTGGAGACATTACAAAGAAAATAAGCTAAGGTAAGAAAAACAAACAGGGCAAAAATAAAAATATACCAGAAAAAAAAAAAAAAACCAAAGCAAACGAACTCGAGAGGAATTGATTCCTGCAGAAATAGCTTCACCATCAAACTACAACAACGAGGAAATTCAATCGCTCAATTGGGTAACCTCGTTCCATCCCTACTATCTGTGAGCATATTAGATTTTCTTTTCTTTGTTTTACTAGTTTCTTTTAGATAAATTATATATTTGTTTAGTGGAGGTTCAGGGCTTAATTGCAAATTGGTGGATATTTTATGTGGAGATTGCTGATTTGGTTGGAAATTTAAATTAAATATTATTCATCTCTATTCACTGTTGTGGCAGATTGGTGCATTTATGTGCATTACATTGCATGTCATTTTGGTAGAGGGATAGTTCAGGTAGACTTTTGAGAGCAACCCTACCTGTTTACGCCACTAGATCTAGAGCTCTTCCCGACACTACACCAATACGTATAGACTTTGACATGGCTCACTTACTAGGTGATGATGGGAATATAGACGGGGGTAATAACATGCAACCCCCACAAAGACACACTCCAAACTAGTGCATTATATTACCTCCTGACCAAAATGCATTCCATCTTAAGTTAGGTATCATGCAATTAATCACACATTTTCATGAGATGGATTCTAAAAATCCATATACCCATCTTAAAGCATTTGAAGAGGTCTGTAATATGTGTTTTGATAATACGTGCTTTGTCGATGTGAGCATCCCATTTTTGACCGCTCGGCAGTCTACACTCCATCCAGACTTGTTTTCAAGTCATTGTGGGCATATTCCAATTGAAATCGATTTTCTAAGTCTAAATCCCGTCTGTCTATCGCTTTGCGAGCCCACCAGGCCCAAACAGAGGCAAAATGACCAAAATGCCCTTAGGGGCATTGTCCTTTCCTTTCCAATCCCTCTCTCGGGACAGTTTATTCCTCTAGACGGTTCCAATCCAGGCACGTCTTTTCGAAGACGATAAGTCCCTTTTCCAACCCCTCTCTCGAGACAGTTTATTTCTCGAGATGGTTCCAATCTAGGCATGTCTTTTCGAAGACGGTAAGACCCCTTTCCAACACCTCTCTCGAGACAGTTTATTCCTCAAGATGGTTCCAATCAAGCATGTCTTTTTGAAGACGGTAAGACCCCTTTCCAACCCCTCTCTCGAGACAGTTTATTTCTCGAGACAGTTCCAATCAGGCACATCTTTTCGAAGACGGTAAGACCCCTTTCCAATCCCTCTCTCAAGACAGTTTATTCCTCGAGACGGTTCCAATCTAGGCACGTCTTTTCAAAGACGGTAAGACCCTTTTTCAACCCCTCTCTCGAGACAGTTTATTTCTCGAGACGGTTCCAATCCAGGCACGTATTTTCGAAGACGGTAAGTCCCTTTTCCAATCCCTCTCTCGAGATAGTTTATTCCTCGAGATGGTTTGAGTAGCGAAACTACTCACAAAACCGTTAGAGTAGCGGAAATACTTACAAATAGGTTGATATAGGGAATTGCCAACAAACCCCTGTGTCACGATGACCGCCGTCAGAGTGGCGGAAGCACTCAAAACCCAGGTCAACACCAGACTACCCCTTGGACCTTTTCTGAGGCTTTTCAGTCAAGATGACCATTTTGCCCCCAGGCATCCGAATGCCCCGGGAACCACACCGGCTTTGGATATCAAACCGGTAACTCTCTAGGATTACTTCTTATAGTATTCTCAACCTTCCTTTACCTTTCCGGACCATTCCGAGTCAGTTCCAGCCAACCCGGTACAAAATGACCGTTTTGCCCCTAGTGGGCCGGTCTCCTTTTTCAACCACACTGGCTCTAGGTATCAAACCGGTAACCTTCTGAGATTGCTTTTTATAGTAATCTTAATCTTCCTTTATCTTTCTGGATCATTCCGAATTAGTTTCGGCAAACCTGGTGCAAATATGACCGTTTTGCCTTGGTGGGCCGGTCTCCTTTTTTGACCACGCCAGCTCTGGGAATCAAGCCGGAAACCTCTGAGAACATTCTGAATAATGTTTCCCGATCTCAAGTCTTCTTCCGGGACAGTCTGAGTCTGTCTCGGCAGTTTCCGGTCTGATTGACCGTTTTGCCTCTAAAGGCCCGATCAACCCTTCTGACACATCCTATACTCATTTTTCAAGACAAATACCTTTAGAACACTATTTTAAGTGTTCTTGCTCTTTTTTGGCCTTCCGGGTCATTCCTGGCTTCTTTAAATCATTCCCGGACTTTCCAAAGTCATTCCTAGTGAAGCTAGGCTAAAAATTGCATGGTAGTCACTAGTACAGGCGCCCAAATCTAGTCAAAGATACGTTGCTTGCCGACCTTAAATATTTCCTAAATGGCTGGCACCACTAGGCGCCAAGCCAAAAAATGGCCTAGCGCCACTCCTAGTGGCGCCAGTGTAAAATTTGGCCTGGCGCCAGTGCAACAGGCGCCAGTGTTGTCCAACCTCTATAAATACAGAGCCTCTTCCAGCGTGAAGAGGATCCGCAAACTCAAACCAAAAATCATATAATTCGATATACAGAGCTTGAGCACCTCCTAAACCCTAGCTTCCCTAGGTTTTCCAAACCCTAGCCACCATACACTAAACCCTAGCCTCCTATACACTCATACACACCCCCATACGCTCATACACTAACTTTCAACCTTCCTTCAAAGACTTGAAGAGCTGCCATCTAAAGCTTGAAGACGAAGATCAAGATGAAGACCGAAGAAAGCAAGGCGTGCAAAATAAACAAGATACAAGGTAGGTTCTCCATTTAAATTTCCACACTTCCCCCTCTCTCTTCTCTCTCCAACCTACTTGGGTTTTCTCTATTTTAATCTCCCATCTCTTTCCCCCCCTTTCATTGCATGCTTGAAACAAGGGGATTCTCGGTCCATGTGTAGGATTATGCTACTGGAGAGTCACCGTGTCGGGGGCTTTCTCTAGTCTAACCAAAGACCACGTGGGTCCGGCCCCCTTGATTATGTGGTGAAGCCTTAGCCTTGTATGTTCACGACCCCAAAATTGCATTGTGCATATCATGATCTTGCATCTTCCAAAAACCGTTTTCAAAGTTGTTTTTCAAATCGTTTTCAAACTTGTTTTCAAAATTGCATCAAAATCTCTTTTTCAAAATATTTTTCCAAAATCACAATCCTAATGTGATTCTAGCCTTTCCATGGCTAGGGTTGCTTTAGGAAAGTGTTACATTTAAAGTGACCAACATAGTCCATATTTTCAACCTTTGTTGTTTTCAAAACCACTTTCTTAAAGTGGTTCTAGCCTTCCTATGGCTAAAATTGCTTTAGGAAAGTGAGATGTTTTTCATACCTTCTAAAAATTCTCTTTCCAAATCCCTTTTCCTAAAAATCTCCTTTCCAACATACTTTCCAAAAATTCTCCCTTCCAAAGTCGTTTTCAAACACTGCTTCCAAAAATCTACTTTTCAAAATTTCCTTTTTCAACTCCTTTCCAAAATGCTCTCTTCAAAGTCCACTTTCCAAAAACGTTTCCTAGGTTTCGTTCCTAGAAAAACTCCCTCTAAAAATATTTCCAAAAACTCTCTTTCCAAAATCTTCCCTCTAGAAACGCCCCTCTAGTATTTTCCTTCTAAAATCTTCGTTTCCAAAAACACACTTTCTAAAAACTCCTCCTTAGGATTCTCCTCTAAAAACCTTCGTTTCCAAAAATGCACTTTCCAAAGACTCTTGCCTTAGAGCCCAAATCAAGCTTTAGAACTAACAATTAGGAAACCCTAATTTTCTTTCCAAAAACATGATTTTCAAACTTTGCCCCAAACCTAGGTTTCCAAAACCTTTTGTTTTCATATCCAAACCATACACGTTTCCAAAACCTATTTTCTATGCCGAAACTATAATTTCCCAAATCTAGGGTTTCTAGAATCTGCCTTTCCAAATCCTTGCCAAATCCTATCTTCCCTTTAGGAAACCAAATCCAATCTTTCCGTTTAGGAAACTAGATCCCATCCTCCGTTTTTGGAAACGAAATCAAACACTTCTTTTTAGAAACAAAATCCAATCCCTTCCTAATCCAAAGTTTTCCTAATTCAAATCCTTCCTAATCCTCCACTTTCCTAAATCTTAAGTTTCCAAAACTTGAACATGAAAATCTTTCCTTAAATTTCAAAATTCAAATCTTTCCTAATTAAACCCTTTTCTAATTCTACCCCTTTCCTAATTCTACCCTTTCCAAATCTTAACTTTCCAAATCCGAGCTTTCAAATGTTTCTTAAACTCAAACCTTTCCTAAATCTCAAGATTTTCTAAAATTCAAACTCTAAAGCTTTCTAAATTTTAAACTTTCCTAAACTTCAAATCTTTCCAAATCTAAAACTTTCTAAACTCAAAACTTCCCTATTTCAAAACTTTCCAAATTCTAAACTTTCCAACTTTCAAAACTTCCTAATTTCAAAACCTTTTGTAAAACAACACTTTCCTAAGTTGAAAATTTCCTAATTCAAAAACTTTCCTAAGTTGAAACTTTCTTAATTCAAAACTTCCTAATTTCGAAACTTTCCTAATTCGAAAACTTTCCAAAAATGAAACTTTCCTAATTTGAAAACTTTCCTAAAACGGACCTTTCCTAATTCAAACATTTCCTAAATCTAATCTTTCCTAATATCCTAAACCTTCCAAGTCGAGTAAAATCTTTCCTAAGTCTCTTTCCTAAGTCTAGGTTTCCTAAACCTTTGTCTTTTCAAAATAAGTCTAAATCTCTCTTCCAAGTTCTATCTTTTCAAATCAAAATTCAATCTTTTCAATTCCAAAATTTCAAATTCCAATTTTCAATCCTCTATTCAAAGTTCAATCTCTCAACCTTCCAATTCAATCTCCTTCTTCAAATCAATTCTTCTATTTTCAATCGGATTCCGGTCCGAACTACGATTGACCTATTCTCCCGAAGGGATATGTAGGCAACCTTCATAGGTGCGGTCACAACACTTTTCAAACTTTCAATTCCACCCTGATGGGTGCGGTCACAACATTTTTCAAGTTTCTATTTCCACAACTTTTTTAAATCTCAAATTCCACAACTTTTTTCAAATTCCATCACATTTTCCAAATCTCAAATTCTACAATCTTTTCAAATCTCTAATCTATTTTCAAAATTCCAATTTCAAAATTCTATTTCCAAATTTCTATTTCTAATTTCTCAAACTTTCCAATTTCAAATCTATTTTCAAATCCAATCAATTTCAAATCAATCTCTTTCCAAATCTATTTTTCAATTCTCTTTTCTTACACGTGCATATCATGCATCATATTAGTTTCGTTTTTAAACATTGTTTTTCAAGGTGGATAGGATTGAACTATAGTTAATCAAAGACTCTTATAGGTGAATCTAGGGTAGATTGACATGTAGGTACCGAAAGGGCGGGGTAAGGTGATGACTTAGTGCGTCTTCCCTACACGTAACCAACCTCCAAACCTAGATCACTGTTTTCATAGACCAAAAAGGAGTTATTTTTCAAAAAGGGCTAAATGTTTTCCAAAGGTTGCCAAACAACCTGTTTTCCTAAAAACCTTCTCTTGAGGATGTTTTTCAAAATCGTTTTTCAAAAACCATAAGAGTAGTCTTTGGATTATTCTTAGTTTTTAGGTGACCTAACTTATCTTAATCAAGTTAGGTGGCGACTCCAAATTGTTTTCAAAAGCCCTTTATTCAAACCTAGTCACACTCATTCTTCTAGGAGGGTGAGTTCTAACGAGAGAGTACAGCATTTTTCCGCTTGTGTGAGTATTCCTCGAGTGCGAAAAATCTGGGCGCGACAGTCGAGACCATCCGTCTCAAATTGTTTCCATTCTCGTTAAAGGATAAAGCTAAAATTTGATTAAATTCTTTAAAGCCGAGGTCTATTCCATCATGGGATGTCCTTCAGGCTGAGTTTCTAAAAAATTTCTTTCCTGAGCATTGCACAGAGGCGATTCGTCGCCAAATTTCACAATTCACTCCCTTTGAGAATGAAACATTTTACCATAGTTAGGAGAGATATAAAGAACTCTTGAATTCATGTCTTCATCATGGACAAGACCCATGTAGGTTGGTTAGTACTTTCTTTTCTGCCTTGACTCCCGAACTCAAAAGGTTTGCGGAGACAATGTGCAATGGTTCTTTTTATGATAAATCTCCAGAAGAAGCCTATGACTTCTTTGACTTTCTAGCTGATAACGTGAGAGATTGGGACACCACAGGGACTAAAAATCCCAAGATTAGAAACAACTTAAGGACAGACACCATATATCCATTAAGGCATTTAGAAGAGGATAATTCAAAGATAGCCACATTGACTAAGCGATTAGAGGCCCTAGAAATGAAAAAAATTGTAGCAGTTGAGAGTGAAACCCAAGTTAATTGTAGTGTGTGCGATAGTAATGAGCATAGGACAGATCTTTGTCCCACAATTCCAACCTTTCGAGAAGTGTTGCATGGTCAAGTAAATGTTATTACCCCTTATAATAAACCACCACAGGCCCCATAAGGACAAGGAAACCCATATGCACCTACATATAACCCAGGGTGGAGGAACCATCCCAACTTCAGTTGGAGGAATGATGGTAACTCAGCACCCCAACAATTTCAACACCCACAACAATTTAATGGCCCCCCTAATCAATATTAAGCACATGGTCAACAATTTTCAACACCAGCAACAAACGTGTATAGGCCACCTCCTCTAAAACCTGTAGAGGATCCTTTGACCCAATTCATACAGGTACAACAAGCAACTAATGCTAGCCTTAATAAATCTATCGAAGAGTTAAAGACTTTGTTTGCTCAATCACTAACCAAAGAGAAAGGCACATTCCCTGCACAACCATTACCTAACCCTAATAGGCAAGCTCATGGTGTAGAGATAAATCCAAATCCGCCAAATCATGAGCAAGTTCAAGCAGTAACCATCTTAAGGAGCGGAAAAGCCATAGATAAAACTATTCCAAGTAAAGAATCCGCACCTAGGGAGGACACTAGCGAGGGAATAGAAAAAACATTAGAAAAGGATAAAGACAATCCTAAAGAGGTAGTGGAGGAGTTAGGAAAGAAACCTAGGGACGATGAGTCTAGGGATAAATCTGCGGATATTGACAAAGAGGATTTCTCACGTGTTCCATTCCCTCATAGATTAGCCAAACCAAAGCAAGAACTAATAAATTTTGAAATTTATGAGGTATTCAAGCAAGTGAAAATTAATATTCCATTCCTAGATGTTATTAAGCAGATCCCTTCATATGCAAAGTTCTGAAAGGACTTATGTACCATTAAGAGACGGCTCACAGTAAGAGAAGCCTCTTTTCTGAACCAAGAAGCTAGAGAGGTTCTACAAGTAAATCTTCCACCAAAATACAAGGACCCGGGGAGTCCGACCATTCCATGCATAATTAGAGATCATAAGGTTGATAATGCTTTGCTAGATCTAGGATCTAGTGTGAACCTGCTGCCTTTTTCTGTTTATCAACAGTTAGGGTTAGGAGAGTTGAAACCTACTAGAATCACCCTTCAATTAGCCGATCGTTCGATTAAGATCCCTAGGGGTATGGTGGAAGATGTGCTTATCCAAGTGGACAAATTCTACTTCCCGGTTGATTTTGTAGTGCTAGACACCGTGGGGAACTCAAATGATCAATCTCTTATCTCTGTCATTTTAGGTTATCCCTTCCTAGCAACATCCAATGCTATTATTCATTATAGGGGCGGGGAGTTGAACTTATCCTTTGGAAATATGACTGTAGATATGAACATCTTCCATGCGGGTAAGAAACCAGGAGAGTGTGAAGACATTAGGGAGATTAGCATGATAGATATTCTAGTACAAGAACAATTTAATAGAGAATTCTTGACAGATCTACTTGAGAGAGCCTTAATTCAGAACGAGCAAATAGAGTGTTTAGAAGAAACAATGATAAATAAGGAAGTAGTAGAGTGTGTTCCTGCTATGTCTGTGAGTCATTGGACCCAATGTGTTGAGCCATTAGGGCTCAGTGCTTGTAAACCTGAACCATCAGAAGTGAAAGCTCCTATTCCGGAGCGAAACCCATTGCCATCTACTCTGAAATATATATTTTTAGGCGATGGTGAATCTTACCCAATAGTGATATCTTCTAGCCTGTCTGAAGGCCAAGAGGATCAATTGAAGAAAGTGCTTTTAAAGCACCGCAAAGCCATAGAATGGTCAATTGTTGATTTACATGATATTAGCCCATTAGTTTGCACACATCGCATATACTTAAAGGAAGAGGCTAAACCTGTTCGCCAAATGCAAAGGCGATTGAACCCGAATATGAAAGAAGTAGTTAGAGGAGAAGTTTTGAAACTTCTCAATGCGGGTATTATTTACCCAATAGCAGACTCTAGGTGGGTGAGCCCTACCCAAGTGGTCCCTAAAAAGTCTGGAGTAACAGTAGTGAAAAATGACAAAGATGAATTAGTACCAACTAGGATCCAGACAGGATGGTGTATGTGCATCGACTATAGGTGTCTCAATGCCATCACCACCAAAGACCACTTTCTTTTACCATTCCTTGATCAAGTCATAGAGCAGGTGTCGGGTAGAGCTTATTATTATTTTTTTGGATGGGTACTCGGGCTACAATCAAATTGAAATAGCCCCAGAAGATTAAGATAAAACTACCTTTACTTGTCCTTTTGGCACATATGCTTATAGAAGAATGCCTTTTGGCCTGTGCAATGCACCGGCCACTTTCCAAAGATGCATGATGAGCTTATTTAGTGATATGGTAGAAAGAATCTTGGAAGTCTTTATGAATGATTTTTCTATTTATGGGAACACCAATGACTAATGCTTAGAAAATTTGGAAAAAGTTTTGAAAAGATATAAGGAAATTAGTTTGGTCCTTAATTGGGAGAAGTGTCATTTTATGGTGACACAAGGGATAGTATTAGGACACATAATTTCAAATAAGGGGATAGAAGTTGACAAAGATAAGATTGACCTTATTAAGAACCTTCCACCCCCTACAAATGTTAAAGATGTCCGTTCATTTTTAGGGCATGCCGGGTTTTATCGGTGATTCATTCCAGGTTTTAGTGCTATTTCTCGTCCTATGTGTCATTTGTTATCCATGGATGTTCCATTCAAATGAAGATCCCCTTGCCAACAAACTTTTGACAAGCTAAAAGTGCTCTTGACCACTGCACCCATCATGCAAGCCCCCGATTGGTCTCTACCTTTCAAACTCATGTGTGATGCGAGTGACTTCGTTATAGGGGCGGTACTTGGTCAAAGAAAGGAAAAAAAACCATATGCCATCTATTATGCTAGTAAAACTTTAAATGATGCACAAATGAACTACACCACCACCGAGAAAGAACTTCTTGCTATGGTCTTTGGGCTTGATAAATTTAGATCTCACTTAGTCGGCTCACTCGTTATAGTTTATACGGATCATGCCGCACTTAAGTATTTGCTCACTAAGCCAGACGCTAAGCCACGATTAATTCGGTGGATTCTACTCCTTCAAGAGTTTCATATAGAAATTCGGGATAAAAAGGGGGTAGAAAACGTGGTGGCTGATCACTTGTCTCGCCTCCCTGTTGATGGCCGAGACCAAGACAAATCTTCCATTTCGGAACATTTTCCTGATGAACAACTTTTCTCTATCCAGCCTGTGACTCATACTAATACCCCTTGGTTTGCGGATACAGCTAATTACTTGGCTTCATATAAGATTCCATCTCAATGGTCATCCAATGATAAAAAGAAATTTTTGCGAAATGTTAGAGTTTTCATGTGGGATGACCCATACCTTTATAAGTATTGCTCTGATCAGGTGATTCGACGTTGTGTACCTGATAATGAATTCCAATCCATAATTAGTTTCTGCCACTCATATGCTTGTGGTGGACATTTCTCCACCAAGAAAGCAATTGCCAAAGTCCTCCAATGTGGATTTTATTGGCCCACTATGTTTAAAGATGTTCATACTTTTTGTACTGCTTGTGATAGATGTCAAAGACTAGGTACTCTCACTAGAAGAAATATGATACCCTTGAATCCCATAACTGTCATAGAAATATTTGATTGTTGGGGCATCGACTTTATGGGGCTATTTCCTAGTTCTTTCGGGCATTTATACATTTTAGTGGGTATTGATTATGTATCTAAGTGGGTAGAGGCAGTAGCATCCCGTACAAATGATCACTCAGTAGTGATTAAATTTCTAAAAGAAAACATCTTTTCCAGATTTGGGATGCCGCATGCTATTATAAGTGATGGTGGAACCCACTTCTGTAATAAACCTATTGGAGTCCTGATGCGCCGATATGGAGTGCTCTATAAAGTCAGAACGCCCTATCACCCACAAACCAGTGGCCAAGTCGAACTCACCAATAGGAAAATAAAACATATTTTAGAAAAAACTGTGAACCCCAACCTCAAGGATTGGTCCGTAAGGTTGGTAGATACACTCTGGGCGTATCGGACTGCATACAAAATACAGTTAGGCATGTCGCCCTATCGGCTCGTTTATGGCAAAGCTTGCCATTTACCCGTTGAGGTTCAACACAAAACTTATTGGGCCATTAGGCAAATGAATGAGAACCCCAATGACGCTGGACATCATCGAAAACTTCAACTCTCAGAGTTAGATGAAATACGTAATGACGCATATGAAAATGCGCAAATTGCTAAGGCAAAGATGAAAGTTCTTCACGACCAACACATTTCTCAAAAATCTTTTGACATTGGTCAAAAAGTTCTTCTGTCCAACACCTGGTTACATTTGTTTCCCGAAAAGTTGCGTAGTAAATGGTCGGGACCTTATATAGTGAAGGTTGTCCACGAGAATGGGGCCATTGAAATTCGAAACCCCACAAATGACAATCAATTCACAGTCAATGGCCATTAGCTAAAACGGTATGTTGAGAATTTTGTGGCAGAAATAGAGACATTACGTCTCGAAGATCCTCCTCCATTAAAATAATATCCAGAGAGGTAATCGTGTATAGTAGTGTTTTTGTATTTGTTTTTCTATTTTTGTAATGACTAGTGCGCCTTTCATCACTAAGTGTGTGGCCTTCTTTTTCCTCTAGCGTCCATTGAGGGCAATGTGCAAATTAAGTTTTGGGGGGGGGGGGGGGGGGGGAGAGATCATTCTTGTGATGAATTGCACACTATGTTTATTTCTTTAAAAATAAATAATAAAAAAAAATCAAAAATACTGGTCGTCCGGACGCCCCTCAAGGCTGTTCGGACGCCTTTTCACACTTAGAATTTTTTTTTAGTAGTCGGAGAACAACACCACTGGCCGTCCGGATGCCTTTTGTGACTTGGAAAAATTTTGAACAAGTTTATGCAACGCCACTAGCCGTCCGGACGGGTCGTCCAGACGCCTCCCAACACTTGGAAAAAATTTTGAGTTCGAGTTGCAAGGCTACTGGCCGTCTGGACGCCCTTCGTGCCTTAGAAAATTTTTACGTTAGTTGTGACAAGCTCACTGGCCGTCCGAACGCCCCTGGCATGCCGTCCGAGTGCCCCTTGCATACCGTCCAAACGCATGATCCCCGTCCGGACGCCCTCTGAGGGGCCGTCCAGACGCCCCTGCTTTTTTATAAATTCTCTGGATTTCTCCGTTTTGTCTCATTCGCACCTCACAAAATTCCTGTTTTAGAGAGAGAGAGAGAGTCTGGATGAGGCGACGAAGTCCTGCCAGTTTGAAGAGTTGTGACCCTTCGATTTCGCGCCTTTTCATCTTCCAAGGTAACTATGCAACCTCTCCTATCCCTTTTCAAATTGTTTTCTTTAATATTTATGTTTAGTTAGGATTGGGATTTGCGCTATAATTGTGATTGTGTGGTGGTGTTTGTTGCGATTTGTTTTGTGAAGTTATTTTGATGGCACCGAAAGGAAGTAAAAAATCTTCGAAAAAATATTTGGCCATAGAACCCTTTGAACTCGATCATTCTGCAGACTGTGACCCAAAAATTTTCATCGGTCATCAAGCCTTTTTGGACTTTAGGAAAACTTGGGTGAGTAAAGCCGCGACCGTAGAGCAAAAAATAGAAGTGTGGAATTTTGGGGGTGGGTTTGCTTTAGAAGCCGAATTTGAGAGGCGGGGTTGGAAGGACCTAGCCGACTATAGGGGAGAATACATTTTGACCCTTTGTGCGGAACTTATGACTAATATCCGAGAGGCAGACAAAAATGAGGGTCATGAGAGACTAGTGACTTGGGTGAGAGGGAGAGACATTGTAATTACCTCGGCCACCTTTTGTCGTCATTATGG